>CM019072.1:40100153-40700153 GCA_009667805.1 Leptobrachium leishanense | reverse complement strand
AAAAATTTGAATGAGCATTTTAGCAGAGTCCTGATTAAGGCTAGGGTCAGACTGAGGCAGTGCGAACGCGCGTGCAGGCGCACTTATCACGGCCGTGCTAGCAGCAGATGCCGGGCAACGACGGCCAATATACGAAGTACGGCCGCACAAAGTCGGCTGCGCAACGCAAGTGGAAAATGAACGCATTTTTTCGAGAACGTTAAACCACTAGTATGACGTAAGAGTGCGCTGCGTCCGCTAGCGCGTGTGTGCGAGTGAATTGGAGACATCAGACGCTGCTAATGTCCGGCCAACATAACGTCCAGATGCAAGAAGTGTTTTTATGATGATCCGTACAAAATCAGCGGATGAACTGCGCATAGTATGACCGCTATTGCGTATTCCGTGAAAAAATACGTCCATTCTTCGAACGCACATTTTCACGGACAACGTGAAAAATGCGTTAGTCTGACCCTAGCCTAAGACAGGATGGACACGTGCAATGATTTTTTTTTTAGGTGGAATAGCAAAATTTGGTTAGTGACTGAATGTGAGGAGTGAAGGAGAGCTCAGAGTAGAAAAGGACCTTGAGGCAACAAGCCTGAGAGGTAGAAGTAATAGTGGCACCATTCACCTGAAGGGAAAGGAGTGCAGGAATGTTGGTTTTAGAGGGAGGGAAGACGAGAAGTTCAGTTTTAGAAAGGTTGAGCTTTAGAAAACAGGAGGTCATCCAGTTGGAGACAGCAGAGGGGTAGTATAGATCGAGACGAGTAGGGGACCCAGAACAGAGCCTTGAGGCACCCCACCTGAAAGAGGAACTGGGAATGGAGAGAAACCAGCAAAGGAGATAGGAAGAGAACCAGGAGAGAGCAGTGCCACTGAGGCCAAGTTGATGCAGTGTGAGGAGCAAGAGAGGGTGGTCAAGTGTGTCAAATGCAACAAAGGTTAGGAAGAAGTGACCTTTGGTTTTAGCAGCAACTAAATCATTAGTCATCATGCGCAGAGCAGTCTCAGTGGAGTGCTGGGAGCGAAAGCCGAATTGGTGTGGATCAAATAGAGCGTTAGCAGTGAGAAAACCGATGAGCTGGTTATAGGCCAGGCGTTCTAAGGTTTTGGAGGCAAAAGGGAGCAGAGAGATGGGAAGGTAGATGGAAAGGGAGGTTGGATCAAGATATGGCTTCTTTAGAATGGGGGGTTTGACCCGTACTGTCCGGGTTTCGAGTCATGTGTATGGGTTTCAGATTCCCTGCCACCCAGACACATGACTCGGCTGGGACACATGACTGCCTCCCACGTGTTTGCCGCAATCCTCTGGACAGAGTGGCTGTTAGTAGCTGCACAGCAGGAGAGGTTAATCACTCTCACACTGCCTGTGTGCGAGTGAGAGATGGAAACATAGAAAAATGTCGGCAGATAAGAACCTTTCGGCCCATCTAGTCTGCCCAATTACATGGATACTTTACCTGGATTTATCTTTTGTTTAGGATAGCCTTATGCCTATCCCATGCTTGCTTAAATTCAATCACTGTTTTGGCCTCTACCACTTCAACTGGAAGGCTGTTCCATGTCTCTCAGTAAAATAATGCTTTCTGATGTTACTTTTAAACCTTTGCCCCTCTAGTCTAAGACTATGTCCTCTTGTTTTGCTACTTTGTTTCCTTTTAAATATACTCCCTTCCTCTACCTTGTGGATTCCCTTTACGTATTTAAAGGTTTCTATCATAGCTCCTCTGTCTCGTCTTTTTTCCAAGCGGTACATGTGAAGCTCCACCCCAGCTGTTGCTGCTCTTCTGGACCCGGGGAGTGTAGATGTGTGTGGACCAGTCCCCCCTGCTCCTCCTCCTCTTCTACCTGGCTGTGCAGCGTCCGAGTGTTCTCTCCCCTCCATGCTGGTCCCTCCCCCTCCATCCCAGCAGCTCCTCTCTTGCTATACAGGCATAGAGCTTGTAAAGGGAGGCTATAGCTGGTTTAACTTTACACAAGAATGGCTGCCTTTTTAAATGATAAAATGCAGAGCTCAAAGCTCCTTACAAAAGTGTCCTTTTTAATATGTAAACATTCCCCCCTTCCACCCCATTCCCCCTCTGCCATCTCCCCTTCATCCTCTCTCTCCCCCTCTCCTCTCCCTGTCTCCTCTCCCTCTCTCCTCCTCTCCCTGTCTCCTCTCCCTCTCTCCTCCTCTTTCGGTCTCCTCTCCCCCTCTCTTTCTTGCTGCCTCCTCTCCCTTTCTGTCTTTTTTTTCCCTCTGCTCGTTCTGCTTTCTCTGCTCGCTCCCTTCGCTCTGCTCGCTCTTCTTGCTCTCCCCTCGCTCTCTCTGCTTGTTCTCTGCTCTGTATGTGTACAGTAAATGTGAGGAAATTTTGGATGAAAAGGGTTGATTTGTGTGCTGAATGTGGTTGAAATGGGCGTGAAAGGGAAGGACGTGTATATGTATAGGTATGTGTGTCTGTGTGACAGAGCGTATACCTGGGAGTGAATATTTTGCCACACCGTGCCCGGAGTGTTCGGGTTTGAGAAAAGGTGGCAACCCTAAGATGAGCGCATGTTTGAATGCAGAGGGGAAGAGTCCAGAGGTGAGGGAGAGGTTGAAAATATGAGTCAAAGCAGGGAGAATGACCCTTGTAGATGCATATGTACCAAGACCCAAAACAAACAATATATTGAGGTTTTAAAATTTTCTCTTCATTTAATATGTATAAGCTTTAATTAGACATGTTTAATTTTGCATTTGATCACAGTATGTCACAAGGCTTCTTTTAACCTCCGTGGTGGTATTCCAGACTGTGGCAGTAACCCCGAGCCATGCTCGGGCTGGATACATATCTGTCCCTGCGCTCTCTTGCTGACCTCTCGCAGTCACCTCTGGCCGATCACGGCGTCCTGCTTCCGTGTTCCCGTTGCGAGAAGGAAGCAGCCTGCCGGATGCCGCGATCAGCCAGAGGTGACCGCGGGAGGACAGAATGGGAGCGCAGGGGGACAGGTATGTATCCAGATTCCAGCCCGAGCGTGGCCCGGGGTTACCGCTTTCAGCATAGCAATTTAACCCCAAGCCACACCTGGGAATACCACCATGAGGCTGAATAAATGCACCGATTTTGACATATAAAAAATTTCAAAAATCGGATCGCCAGGGAGGTTAAGGACTTTGGCATTCAAACATTTGAGAATAAGTCTGTTAATATAATGCACTACTAAATAAAATTAAAACATTTAATTGTCAAATACCAATTCGCATACACAATATACGGGTACAAAAAAGGGCTCTCTTGTATGATTAATTACAGCTGTGGTTTTGAAGAAATTAAGTGCAAATACTTCCTGGTTAGTCGAGGTGAGGCACTTCATGTAAGTGCATTGAAGTTAATTTAAGTCTTCTGCTCATCGCCTTCAACCATTATAATGCTGCTGGTAGCGCAGGTTAAGCTCCCGGAGTTCTCGTTCTCTTACTCGCCGTGACTTTGTGGATTTCGTGGAGCGACTAGAACGAGTAGACTGTGACGATTTAGTGCTTTGACAACGGGAAGATGCTCTCTTTAACAGATTTTGTGAAATAGAGCGGTGAAGGTTCTTCATAGATGACGAGGCTGCCATGCTCACCACCCAAGGGTGTTTTATTGATTGCGCTGCAGTCATCCTTTCGCCTGGTTCCACCATAAGTAGGCGGTCAATGAAGTCCTTTGCCAAATTTGAAACGCTAGGCCAAGGCTGGAAAATTTGAGATGAAAATAATTAAATGTCTGTAGGTGGTGGATAAATTATTACAAATGTTGACAACTTCGATGAAACAAGTTCCTGACAAAACATATTGAAACGTGTTTGATTCCTATGTATTCAATGGGGAAACACAGGCAATTCAGTTTAATGACTAATCACCAATCGCTTGGTAGTGAAGGGGTTAAGGACAGGTACAATGATAGTCATTGGTCTAGATCAGATCTGAAACTCTGGCACCCCAGTTGTTTCTGAACTACACCTCCCATGATTCTCTGGCCATTTTTTTTAATTCAAAAGAATTGTAGGCAATAAAAATCAGGGGGGGGGGGTGATTTGAGATCCCTGGTCTAGATCCAGTAAAGCTTTCGAGTACACTATACTTGACATAATCTACCAACAAACATTCTGGCATTAATGAAATTGTGGGAATTTTTTTAATAAGCTCTATTGATCAGGTTTGGGCTTGTAAGCGTCAGCAGAATTCATAAGCAGCAGGTTTAGGATTCCTAAGCATTAGTCATTGACGCCGAGAAGCAGTACACGGACATGTAGTTATGAATTGTCTCCTCTCGCTGACCGGCATAGCCAGTTTGATTGGGAGATTTTAGTACCGCCCCCCTTTGTTTGTAACCATTTTACTATTCCTGTTTACATTGTGCATAAATGCCTTTTTTTTTTTAACCATTTATCTGCAGCTAGCATTTTATAGGCACAGCTGAGCCCCACCTATCTGATGCGTTAGGTTGTGCCTCCTTCCTGGGCGCCTTTTTTTGTCCCAGTCCGTTCCTGTCTGCAATGATTTTAACTTACACTGTCATTTCTCTAATCCGTTTGTGACACACACACACACACACACACACTTCCAATTCATTTTTTTATTGGAGGTGTACCAAGGTTTGTTTGCAGAAAAAGTCCTGGACGATTTTACAGTAGTCACCGTCACCCGTCTTGAACCCCATTGAAAATCCCTAGTTGTATTTGAAGAAGTCGGTCGTAGCAGCAAACCCAGTAATATTACTGAACAGGAGGCCATTGCTCGCGAGGAATGGGCGAAGATTTCTCAGAAATGCTGCCAGAAGCTGGTGTCTGGCTACGCATCTCTCTACAGCAGGTCAAAACAGCAAAAGGGTGGTAAGTGCCAGGGGTCAAATCCTAAAAGAAATACTGGGAACTCTCAAAGATTTCTGCTCCTCCGTTTAACCATTGACATGTCGAATTTAGGATTAACATAAGGATTCTCTAAAACCCAGCCTAATAGATTTTATGGTTTGGGTGACTAAACCCCTTCACTGCGGATGACATGTTGAAGTCCTCATGTGTGCCCTCTGTATGCTGAGGACGTCCCCCACATGTCATCACATTGAACCCCCCCCTCCCGCCCGATACTCACCTCTCCGTCCGGGGTCCCACGCAGATCTGACTTCAAGGAAGTCAGATCTGCGTGTTTATACCCCTCCCGGCATGATGATGTCAGTTTCAGGTGCGTGGGGGGGTTCCTTTGGACTCGCTCTCGATCGGGTGGAGATTAAATTAAAAAGAGAGGCACCGCTGGAAAGGGCAGAGACTGTCCTGTCCAGCGATGCCTCTCTTTAGCCCCTGAAGTTCGATGTCAGCCAAGCCTCTGGGGCCTCTCCCCGCTCACTAACGTCATTGCGCAGGGCACGATAATGTCAGTGTGAGAATTAACCCCTAGCTGCCAAGAGGCTACCCTATGGTAGAGATATTGGGTCCAAAGGATCCCCCCCCCCCATCATCTCTGGTAGCTAGAGGATAATGTTTGGTATCAGTGGACAGAAAGGCCAGAGTAAGGCCATTGCAATGATACCAACCATGACCATGTTCAAAGTAAAAACTATTTTTAAAAAAGTGTTTTTTTTATTAATGCAGCACTATTGTTCACATTTCAATTATGAGAACAATGATGCTGCACTAACTACTTTTTTGGGGTGGTTTGCTAAAAATCACGTAATTTCTCAGAAAACCAAAGTAAAGGGTTCCCAGTTCTAATTTTTTTAACAAGTGTCCCCCATAGAATATATTATCGCAAAGGCTCGGATGATAAAATGTGGAGAAAATTACTTTATACACTGTAGATGATTGGAAATTCTCATTTTTTGTTAAAGCATTCTGGCAGGACATGACGTATACATAGAATAATGATATATTAGGAATCTGCCGAAAAAAAGGATATATAATTTGTCTGGGTCGTATAAAATAAAATTTGACTTCAAATCACGTTTAAACATGATGAGCAAAAATGGTAAAAATTAGGTCAGCACACAGAGGTGAAGGGGTTAATGAGGAAACATATGATTGGAACCTAATAAAGCTTCTCCTTGCGGGGACGAAAAGGGTGGAGGAACTGTGTTCCCCTGAGTTTTTCCTCGACTTGACTCCTGCTAAGTACTAAAGATGCTTGACATGAAGGGGTGGAGTAATTTTGAGACTGCAGAATTCATTAAAAATTGCATTTTAAGTTGAATTTGGGGAAACCACTTGAAGCATTTGTTGTGTTGAGCCATTTCAATTGCAATGCACAAATCAAACAAAAGCCAACAGCTGAAAGTCTCTATATTTTGACATTAAGCCTGGTTTGTAAAAGGGGTTGAAAACTTTTCATTGCAACTGTAGCTCTATTGGTTAAATTATGTTATATTTTTCGCTCTCATTTCTTTGTTTCGTATGGGAGAAAAACGATTTGGCTGTTTAGCTGTATTGTACTGAGCCTTATACACTGATACCTTACACTGGCCACTTGATCACAGGTGACATATATATATATATATATATGGATGCACCGATACCACTTTTTTAAGACCGAGTACGAGTACAGATACTTTTGTTCAAGTACTCACCGATACCAATTACCGATACTTTTATTTTATGTTATGTGACGCTTTCCAATAAGAACAGACCTTCTATAAAGCCCCCAGGTCTCATGGATTTGCCCCAGCTCATGGATATCCTGACCCCAGCTCATGGATAATTGCCCCCAGCTCATGGATATGCCCCCCTTGCTCATGGATATGCCCCCCTGCTCATGGATATGCCCCCCTTGCTCATGGATATGCCCCCCGCTGCTCATGGATATGCCCCCCTTGCTCATGGATATGCCCCCCTGCTCATGGATATGCCCCCCTTGCTCATGGATATGCCCCCCTTGCTCATGGATATGCCCCCCTGCTCATGGATAATGCCCCCCAGCTCATGGATAATGCCGCTCATGGATATGCCCCCCTGCTCATGGATATGCCCCCCTGCTCATGGATAATGCCGCTCATGGATATGCCCCCCCTGCTCATGGATATGCCCCCCAGCTCATGGATAATGCCGCTCATGGATATGCCCCCCCTGCTCATGGATATGCCCCCCTGCTCATGGATAATGCCGCTCATGGATATGCCCCCCTGCTCATGGATATGCCCCCCTGCTCATGGATAATGCCGCTCATGGATATGCCCCCCCTGCTCATGGATATGCCCCCCTGCTCATGGATAATGCCGCTCATGGATATGCCCCCCAGCTCATGGATATGCCCCCCTGCTCATGGATAATGCCGCTCATGGATATGCCCCCCTGCTCATGGATATGCCCCCCTGCTCATGGATAATGCCGCTCATGGATATGCCCCCCCTGCTCATGGATAATGCCGCTCATGGATATGCCCCCCCTGCTCATGGATATGCCCCCCACTCTCCGCTCATACTTACCTTCCTTCAGCGCCGCCGGTAAAGTCTTCGCGCGCGCGCGCTCCTTGGAAGGACCCCAGCCGCGACCACGTGGGACCATGTGATCGCGGCTGGGGTCCTTCCAACGAGCGCGCGCGCGGGAACTTTCCCGGCGTCGCTGAAGGAAGGTAAGTATGAGCGGAGAGCAGCTGCAGGGCCTGTCTGAATGCTCTATCGGCATTCGGACAGGCCCTGCAGCTGCTCTCCGCTCATACTTACCTTCCTTCAGCGACGCCGGGAAAGTTCCCGCGCGCGCGCTCGTTGGAAGGACCCCAGCCGCGATCACATGGTCCCACGTGGTCGCGGCTGGGGTCCTTCCAAGGAGTGTGCGTGCGCGAAGACTTAAGTATTAAACACAGGGCGGAGAGCAGCTCCAGGGGCGGCTGTCCAAATGCCGATAGAGCATTCGGACAGCCGCCGCAGCCCCTCGGATACCGGCAAGCCGGCTCAATGCCGGCTTCCGGTATCGGAAAAAAATATCGGGGGTACTGCACGAGTACCAAGTACTCCTGCAGTACCCGGTATCGGCACCGATATCGATACTAGTATCGGTATCAGTGCAACTAATATATATATATATATATATATATATATATCCATCCAATGATTTTGTTGCTAACAAGAAAAAAAGTGTCACCTGCGCTTATTCCTATAACACTGCGTTAAACAAAACACAATTAGAGGCTTTGGTTTTCTGCAATGGCCATTGTAGTGTAAACTCACTGCCAACGTCAAGGCACCTCTAGCGAAGGGGAGTCCAACCAATGAACCACAGGCTGTTGTGTAGCGAACCACATACGCTCATGCTGCTTTTCAGTCATGAGAAAGACTGGTGGGCTTTTATTTATAACCTCCCGGATACCCTCCCATTGCGGCAAACCAAAGCCTCTAATAGTGTTTCACACGGTGTTCTAGGAATAAGCTCAGATGACACCTTTTTTTCTTGTTAGGTTTTATACATGTTGCTGGGCTGCATACATCTGGTGGATGCAGCCGCCCCAGTGGGGAATAGGACCGACCCCGCTCTTCCTGTACTATGTATATTTGATTGTACTTCGAGCCAGGTCATCTTTGCAGCTTATTCCGTTCCATGGTTTTGTTTTTTGATCCCATGGTGGATTTGTTTCTGGGAGGGTATAGAGGCCCACCAGTCTTCCTCATGACTGAAAAGCAGCATGTGACGTATGTGGTTCGCTACACAGCAGCCTGTGGTTTCATTGGTCAATGCTCACCTTCACTAGAGGTGCCTTGACGTTAGCAGGTGAGCTTACACTACAATGGCCATTGCAGTAAACCAAAGCCTCTAATTGTGTTTCACAAGGTATTCCAAGAATAAGCGCAGATGATGCCTTTTATTTATTGTTATGTTTTATACATGTTGCTGGACTGGATACATCTGGTAGTTGCAGCCGCCCCAATGGGGAATAGGCGCGACCCCGCTCTTCCTGTACTATGTATTTGTTGGTAAGTGGTTGACGTGACAATTCTTTTGTTGTATGTGATTGGTAAAAATTGTTATATATGTGCTGCACTCCTTCCACCATTAGTGCTGGTACACAACACATTGTATAATCCAGTGGTTCTCAAACTCGTTTGGTCATGTCCCCTATAGAAAAAATTAATAGGGGTCCCACCCCACATGGGCAAAGAAATTCACAAAAAGAAAAAAAACTTTCAGTTTTCACAATTGTAATTAAAAACCTGAAATGAAAGACATCTGCAACGGTTAACTTACCTTTCAAGGTTTCAACAGCATAACTAAAAGAAGAATGGCGTTTGCCATTTTTTTTGCCCTTTTTATGCTGGTCTCCCGCACACCTACCCTCCCATACCTGTGTGCGGCCCACACTTTGAGAACCACTGCTATAATCCACCATGAAGACAGACTAACAGGTCTATTCAAAGAAAGGTAAAACTCAGGAGAAGTGAAAATTCTAGGTCAAAATAGCCAAACCAGAAAAATTCTCCCATTTATCTCACTTTCCAAATGGGCTATTTGGTCTCTTCTCCTGACAATTTTCCTGCTTTTCACCTTTCTTTGAATAGACCTGCAAGTTTCACAGTTGACGCATTACAAGATTTCAAATTACAAAGCCAAAATCTATTGATCAACTTGCTCACCGTTAAGGCATATGTTGGCAAAATCTAATTTGGAGAAATAACCCTTGGTTTTAGGCATTTCAGAAATGGTCCCACCATCTAATGCAAACCTGGCTACCTCAAGCCTTCTTCCCCTCCTTATCCATTCCACCTCTAATGGAAAGAGTTCACCAGGTGGGTCCACCACCATCTTCTACCAACGTCAAGACTCAGTAGTCTTCAAGCTGCTTAATTTTACGGATAAAACTGCTATTTTACATCCATATCCTCAATGCAATTCTGTGCACTTTGAGAATCACATAGTTTGGATATTTCAGAATGTTTCCTCTGCAGTTTGTTTATCACAATGCCTCCCTCCCCATTTGTAGCTTGTTGATGCAACGTGGCGTCATTTTCATCCTTTTCCCACCAATACCTAGACACTATAGACAGTCCTTACATACAGACTGTACAGACGATGCTCGGGATCTTACTCAGGAGAGGGATTGCCATCTCCCTTGAAGTCCTTCTGCAACTCAAACCCATGTCATAATCTGAATTTAATATATTTTTTTCCTTTATCCTTGCATACATTTCGACTACTTTATTTTCTTCTTTTTACTTTAATAGTGTTCCTCTAGACCAGTGTTTCCCAGACATGTCCTCGGGACCCTCAACCAGGCCAGATTTTGCAGATCACCTTGGGGAAATGCAGACTGAATCATGCAATCACTGAGCAGCAAATCATAGCACCTGTGCTGAGCTTCACATATCCTGCAAACCTGGCGAGGCGGAGGGTCCTGAGGACAGGTTTGGGATACACTGCTCTAGAGCCTATGCAGAAATTTTGCTTGGCCACCAGATTGCTATCAGGTAATCCCTGTTTATGCAGTCACAGTGAGGGCACTTATCCAAGAATAATATTGTATTTTCTTACACTGGGTGTAATTTTACACTGTACACATTTAGTAGATCTGAATACAGTATCTGTTTCTTAACTTGATTTCACATTTTAATAAATTGCAAAGCAATCATTAACATATAAAAACCCAATTGCATATATTTTAACGCAAGACTAGTGTGCCCCGTGGAGAAACTAAATCCATGGTCTTATCTTGCTCCTTTTCATCCTATCTTATTGTAAACAAGCTACAAGGCGGAGCATTCACACTCATTGTAACAAAACGTTCAGACACTTTGCTGTTGCATTATAACAGTTACAGACAGGGAGCGCTCTAGGGTCACTCAGGGCTGTTCATGGAACTAGCGTCAAGGGTTAGAATTACTGAAATCGGGGTTCGGAGCCAGCTGCTACAAGGAGCGGACGTGTCTCAGTGGAGCTCTGCACGTCCTCTCTGCACAGGAACCCTTAGCTGACTTCTTCTGTGACTTTTGCCTTTCAAAAAGGTCCCTGAGCGGCTGGCCCTCAATACAGTGCAGTTCGGAGCCCCTTTGGTTTCCCCCCTCCGGACCAGAGACTTTGAGCAGATGCTGCCTCGTGGCAGCAACACGACGCCTTCACGTGGCGGCAGCAACACGACGGGCTTCTGCAGTCTACCGACCTTGCTGGTCCGACCGTTTCACCCCAGACCAAGCTTATGCAGACAGCGCTGGAGATGGAGGGCCCACATCTCCTGGCTAACCCAGATGACAGTCCTGCGGGAGTAGTGGATGGACCTGCGGGAAGGTGGAGAGACGGATTCCCCCCTCCCATTGGAGGTGAGAGTATCCTGGCTTCAGGCCTGGACGCCTGTCTGGGAATACTGGCAGGGGAGGATGCTGACAGCCCGCTTACCGGGGGTGTCTTCCGCCGGATGCTGGCCGCACTGAAGAGCTGCTGGAAGGCGAAGACTCAGAGGACAGTGGAGTCAGAAGCCACATCTGGATTGGGTAACGCTGCGGCCTGCTTGCCTCCTGCGGCTACCTTGGGGAGCAGTGCTGGGAGCAGGGACTCATTTGGGGTACTAGCCTGGATATCTCGACCCTCGGGGACAACCCTGACCGTGTGTGCCGAAGGAGGGCTGGAGTCTCGTGGATCTCAGGAGGTGGCGGTCTTTGCCCGATCATTGGCGGTGGATCCTTGTCAGATGCCTACGGTGAGGGAACACCCCCCCCCCTCGTTCGCTGTGCAGATGGTGCAGTTGCACCTGCCGGCACCGCGAACTGGTGCCCTCTGGCTGGTTTTCGAAATGGCGCGAATACACCTGCCGACGCAAAATGATTCGGTGCCTGCTGTGACCGGGAGAGACGGATCGCCCTGCGGAGAGTTGCCTGCCGTGACCCCAATCCCATTTTTGGACACGGGCTAAAGTGACTCGCCCCATGCTTTTCTGCAGGACGCCCCCCATCTTCGTTATATTCGGACCCCCCTGAGAGATCTTTTTGATGTGCGCCCCTCTTACACTTTAACCTGCAGAGGTTTTTAGCTTGGTCATTTTGATACCTGTGTTTCTCAGATGACTATTGCCGCCCCCCCCCCCTCTGTTCTGAGGACTCTGATTTTTGGTGGTCACTTTCTGCAGACTTGATTGCATATCTGATGAGCCCGATTTTTTTATTTTTTATTTAATTTTTATGTTTTCTCCCCCCTCCCATTTTTTTATTTCGGGATTTTTAGGAAACCTGGGGGCGCAACCAAAGCCTGGTGTCTAGTTTGCCGTCCCCCCCCCCCGGTGCCCGGGCCTAGTGCCATTTATCCCCCCATGGCCTTCTCCCGCGGTCTTTGGCCATTCGGGAATCCGCCAGGGTCGGCATTGTTTTGGCCTTTTGCCATTTAACCCCCCACTCTTTTTCTCCCCCCCCTCTTCCCTTATATTAAGCTCACAAGGCTGACCTCTTTAAATTTTTACTAACAGCCACTACCCTTTATGTTTTTTCTCCCCTCCCGCCTTTACTGTATATTATGTCTTCAGTTGTCTTTTCATTGATTTATCATATTTCTTATGCGGAGCTTTCGCTGACGTTTAAGTGTGGCCTTCTCTTTTTGGATAACTGCTGACTTGTTTACTAAATAAAAAATTGTAAATTAAAAAAAAAAAGAAAAAAAAAAAGAATTATGAAATCCCTGTAAAGTACAGATATAGGTGTTAACGTAATTTCCATACTCAGGCATTATGGCACAGATTTTTATATTCTGCCGGTATGTTTCCTGCATTGCTAATAAATCACATTATGATCTACAAATCCAAATAAGCAGATCGAACCAGTATTACTGTATTTAACACTAATATGTCTGTCTGCCTGCCTGTATTCTGATTATACAGACCCCATGTGAACCCCATCCATCTGGACAACAAAATCTCTCATTCCAAAAATATTTCTGTAAAGGATAAACGAATACAAGAAAATGTAATAAAAAATCTAATTTAAATTTTTAACTCCGTACATTTCTGTACAAAATTTCTATTTTAAGCTAGATTTAATGGTTACCTTCCCCTCACATGTCTCAAATGTTGTAAAAAAAATATATATATATATATTCTAAAAAGTGCATGGTAGTTAACCTCCCTGTCGGTTTTCCCGAATGTGGCTCGGGGTTAAATTTCAATGCTGAAAGCCGTAACCCTGAGCCACGATTGGGCTGGATACATACCTGTACCTGCGCTCCCTCGCTGACCTCCCGCAATCAAATTCTCCTCCGTCCGATCGCGGCATCCTGGTTCCTGGTTCCCTTCTCGCGAGGTAAAATTCACGTACATTGTGCCTTAAAAGTAAGCAAGTTACATTGTGTGGTCCTCCTAGTCCTGTGATGGCGAACCTATGGCACGCGTGCCACACCCGGCACGCGGGGCCGACACGCGAGCCATAGACTCGCCTCACTGCCACTCCGAGCGTCTTCCTCCCAGCACGTGCGGGCAAATGATGCTGCCCGCGCTCGTTGAAGCTGCCCGGAGTTAACGCCGCAATCTCGCGAGATCGCAGCTGGCGGACTTCAACGAACGGCCGGGCAGCATCATTTGCCCGCACGCGCTGGGAGGAAGACGCTCGCAGCAGCAAGTGAGTTGGGGGCCCGATATATAGAGAGCTGGGGGGGGCATTATCCATGAGAGCTGGGGGGGGCATTATCCATGAGAGCTGGGGGGGGCATTATCCATGAGAGCTGGGGGGGGCATTATCCATGAGAGCTGGGGGGGGCATTATCCATGAGAGCTGGGGGGGGGGGCATTATCCATGAGAGCTGGGGGGGGCATTATCCATGAGAGCTGCGGGGGGCATTATCCATGAGAGCTGCGGGGGGCATTATCCATGAGAGCTGCGGGGGGCATTATCCATGAGAGCTGCGGGGGGCATTATCCATGAGAGCTGCGGGGGGCATTATCCATGAGAGCTGCGGGGGGCATTATCCATGAGAGCTGCGCGGGGGGCATTATCCATGAGAGCTGCGGGGGGCATTATCCATGAGAGCTGCGGGGGGCATTATCCATGAGAAGCTGCGGGGGGGCATTATCCATGAGAGCTGAGGGGGCATTATCCATGAGAGCTGGGGGGCATTATCCATGAGAGCTGGGGGGGGCATTATCCATGAGAGCTGGGGGGGGCATTATCCATGAGAGCTGCGGGGGCATTATCCATGAGAGCTGCGGGGGGCATTATCCATGAGAGCTGGGGGGGCATTATCCATGAGAGCTGGGGGGGGCATTATCCATGAGAGCTGGGGGGGCATTATCCATGAGAGCTGCGGGGGCATTATCCATGAGAGCTGCGGGGGGACATTATCCATGAGAGCTGCGGGGGGACATTATCCTTGAGAGCTGGGGGGGCATTATCCATGTGAGCTGGGGGGGGCATTATCCATGTGAGCTGGGGGGGGCATTATCCATGTGAGCTGGGGGGGCATTATCCATGTGAGCTGGGGGGGCATTATCCATGTGAGCTGGGGGGGCATTATCCATTGTGAGCTGGGGAGGGCATTATCCATGTGAGCTGGGGGGGCATTATCCACGAGAGCTGGGGGCATTATCCACGAGAGCTGGGGGCATTATCCACGAGAGCTGGGGGCATTATCCATGAGAGCTGGGGGCATTATCCACGAGAGCTGGGGGCATTATCCACGAGAGCTGGGGGCATTATCCACGAGAGCTGGGGGCATTATCCACGAGAGCTGGGGGCATTATCCACGAGAGCTGGGGGCATTATCCACGAGAGCTGGGGGCATTATCAATGAGAGCTGGGGCATAATCCATGAGAGCTGGGGGTATATCCATAAGAACTGGGGCAATATCCATCCATGTTTGAGCTGGGGCAATATCCATCCATGTGTGAGCTGGGGCAATAGCCATCCATGTGTGAGCTGGGGCAATAGCCATCCATGTGTGAGCTGGGGCAATAGCCATCCATGTGTGAGCTGGGGCAATAGCCATCCATGTGTGAGCTGGGGCAATAGCCATCCATGTGTGAGCTGGGGCAATAGCCATCCATGTGTGAGCTGGGGCAATAGTCATCCATGTGTGAGCTGGGGGCCAATATCCATCCATGTGAGAGCTGGGGGCCAATATCCACCCACGTGTGAGCTGGGGCAATATCCATCCAAGTGTGAGCTGGGGCAGTATACATCCATGTGGGAGCTGGGGGCCAATATCCATCCATATGTGAGCTGGGGCAATTATATCCATGTGGGAGCTTGGGGCAAATATATCCATGTGGGAGCTTGGGGCAAATATATCCATGTGGGAGCTTGGGGCAAATATATCCATGTGTGAGCTTGGGCCATTTATATCCATGTGTGAGCTTGGGCAATTATATCCATGTGTGATCTGGGGGCAATATATTCATCTTCTTTATACTGTATTTTTCTTTTAAGACGTGAGCACATAATTAGTTCAGACAGTCGTATGAACTGTTTTTTTCTAAAATAAATCCGAAATTCAGGTCTAATTATGGGGTTGGCACTTTGAGACAGATAAGTTGGTTCAGCGATTCAGTTTGGGCACTTGGGCTCAAAAAGGTTTGCCATCCCTGTCCTAGTAGATCCAACGCAACACAACGGATTAATCATATTTCTTCAGCATGCAAATCTTGGACATCTGTTCAGTGTGGTGAACACATCCTGAACTGGCAGAGGGGATGCACATTGAGAGTGTCTGCTTGCTGTGTGTGTGTAGTGTGAGCAGGGTAGATGGGAGTCAAAAAAAAAAATATATATATATATATATATTCAAAAGAATCTCAATGAAACTGTATTTCAGCTAAAAAGGTTAAAAATGTATTGTGCAAGCCTTGCTAAAGATTTTTGCTACATGTCACTTTTTGTTAAACAAGATATACAGGGTTATTCAAAGAGAATCGAAAAGTCACCGCACGTTCGGTGACTTTTCGTTCTCTTCAATTCGGGCCGATTCGGCAATCCCATTTCGGCGACCCTGCGGTGTATTCAGCAAGCACCACAGGGCTGAAGAGCATGGAAAAGCTGCCGCAAACCTGACGAAAAGTCACCGCAAAAACCGGGCGAATGCACACCGAAACCCGCAAAAATATCTGGATTAACCTGCCGGAAAAACCCGAGCAGGAACCGATCACATGCAGAAAAAGCAGACACCGCAGAAGAGTGAAGTGAATAAATTAGAAAAACAGTTTGCTTGAGTGTTTGAAAAGTGAAACGCTGTTTGCAAAGAAACTACTGAGCGAAAATGTCTGAAATTTACATATGAGATCCAGAATTATCCAGAAAACTGCTTTAAATATCGGGAAAAAAATCTATAAATAAAGTGACTCTTTACTGCAGAATTTTATAATGAACGGTTTATTAGATATTGAATTAAAACGGGAATATTTTTAACATTGAAGCCTATGCGATTCTCCTGAATTGTCGAATGAAACCACCGAATGGCAGGGCATTTCGGGAACCTTTCACTGCTGGTTTGTGTTCTCTGAATAGCCGAAGCAGTGCTTTTTCATGGGGATTTCACTGCCCTCGAACAGGCACCGTATGTGCAGGTAATTCGCCAGGATTTGGCGAATTGCCTGCTCTCTGGATAGCCGAATGGCCAAGAAAGGGAACCGAAAACTGATTTTCAGCGTTTACCTTTTTCCAGCCATTCGGAGCTCTTTGAATTACCCTGATAATCGTAAAATATATTTGATGGAATAGGAAGTTGACACTTAGGGTGTCCTTTGTGACCACCCTCCCAGCGTCCGATGTGTTGCGTTGGATCGACTAGGAGGACCACACAATGTAACTTGCTTACTTTTAAGGCACAATGTACGTGGATTTTACCTCCACGTTGCACCGCTATGACTGACATCAGACGGGTCTACAAAGCACAAGTATCCATAGGAGGCTTGCTCTTCGTAGAGCTTGTCACAGACCCTGGCTGTAGTGGCCTATGTCCAAGATGCCACTGCTTACAGGCACAGGGTGTCACTAGGGTTGGTGTCACCCGGTGCGGTAATTTATGGTGTCACCCCCCCGAGTTTTACGGATTTTTTTTTTTAACTACTCTTACTCCTAAATCAGTACTCCCATATAACACTGAATGCTCATAGACACAGCGCACATTACTGTGAGGTTTATTGCTGTGCAGCTCTCTCATATGCTCACACAAATTTTTGCCAACTGCCATCACGTACGATGCCTGTTCGAAGGCAGTGAAAGCACACATAAATATATATTGCCCCCAGCAGCTCACCCATGGATATATATTGCCCCCAGCTCACATATGGATATATTGCCCCAGTTCACAATTATATATTGCCCCCAGCAGCTCACCCATGTATATATTGCGCCTCAGCTCACCCATGGATATATTGCGCCTCAGCTCACCCATGGATATATTGCGCCTCAGCTCACCCATGGATATATTGCGCCTCAGCTCACCCATGGATATATTGCGCCTCAGCTCACCCATGGATATATTGCGCCTCAGCTCACACATGGATATATTGCCCCAGACCAGCTCACACATGGATATAGCCCCAGCTCTCGTGGATACTGCCCCCAGCTCCTCTCATGGATATACTGCCCCAGCTCCTCTCATGGATATACTGCCCCAGCTCCTCTCATGGATATACTGCCCCAGCTCCTCTCATGGATATACTGCCCCAGCTCCTCTCATGGATATACTGCCCCAGCTCCTCTCATGGATATACTGCCCCAGCTCCTCTCATGGATATACTGCCCCAGCTCATGGATTTGCCCCCAGCTCATGGATACTGCCCCAGCTCATGGATATGAACAAGGCCCCAGCAGCTCATGGATAATGGCCCCAGCTCATGGATAATGCCCCCCCAGCTCACCTCCTGCGCCGCGTGATCGCTCCCTCTGAGCGTCCGGCGGCGTGCAGCTTGGGCGCTCGCCTGGGGTAGCCACGTGACCAGCCGCGATCGGCTGGTCACGCGTTTCCCCCAGGCGAGCGCCAAAGCTGCATGCTTCGGACGCTCGCAGGGAGAGAACACGCGGCGCAGGGTGAGACACCTGCCCTTGGGTGTCACCTGGTGCGGGCCGCACCCCCCACCCCCACGTTACGACGCCCCTGCCTGTAAGGATACAGGGTGTCTGTTTTAGGTGTTAATATCTTTATTGTTAATGGTTATGGGTTACTGTTATCTCATTACAGTGTGTGTCACTACAGCTTCTTCCAAGGATCTTGCTTTACTTTAGCCTTTGTTCCGCCAGGTCATGTGTGTTGAGGGGAGGCTATTGGGAGGCTCTTCAGTATGGAAACGCTGGGGCGTGTTTTATTATTATTATTTATTAAGCGCAGACACATTCCGCAGCGCTGTACATGGTGCAATGGGTAAAAACAGGATAATTTTACCCAAAACAACAGGAGGGGGGAGGACTGCAGTGATGAGTTAGTGCAGGGAGAGGTGAAGACCGTTTTTGAGTCGGTCGGATGCCTTGTTCGGAGTCAGGTGGTAGGCTTCCCTAAACAGAAGGGTCTTTAGGGAGCGTTTAAATGAAGCCAGATTTGGGGACAGTCTGGTATTGCAAGGAAGCCCATTCCAGAGTCAGCGCCGCACGAGAAAAGTCTGGCATGTGAAGAGGTAATGATGGAGGATGCCAGGCGCAGGTCATTGTTGGATCGCAGGGGACGGGCTGGGGTGTATTTGGTGATTAGGAAGGACAGGTAGTGGGGGGGCGGTGTTAGTGAGGGTTTTGTAGGTCAGGGTGAGTAGTTTGAATTTGATTCTGCTGTGAATGGGGAACCAGTGTAGGGATTCACAGAGAGGAACGGCAGAGACAGAGCGTCGGGTGAGATGGATAATCCGGGATGATGTGTTTAGGATGGACTGCAGGGGAGAGAGGCGGGAGATAGGAAGGCCAGTCAGGAGGTTGTTGCAGTAGTCCAGGCGGGAGATAAGAGAGTGGATAAGTTGCTTGGTGGTGTTAGCAGTCAGAAATGGATGAATTTTGGCAATATTACAGAGGTGTTTTCTATTGTTTTCTGTGCATCCCCCTGTGTGTGCACTTTTAAAACTGGAATCCCTGAATAAAATTCCCAGTTTAGTTTTCACCCTGCAAGGAGCTCAGGCTATTGACTGGATGGGTTTGGGCCAGCATCTGTGCTCCTTCAGGATAGCAATGGAGAGGGGAGCAGTGGAAGCTCTCTAATTCAGCGGCCACCTAAGGCTTCTCGCCTATGTAAGGCCTTGCAGCCGCCTGTAATTTGCCTGTTACCGTAGACGGGAGATGCACGGCACCTGGCCATTCTCATGCCATATCCACTGCGGCGTTGGACTCCAGGGGACAGGACTCTATTCCAGTGGCGTGAGGGCTGACAGTGCAGCTGCCTGGAGTGCAGTGATGGTAAGGAGCGGCGTGCACTAGCTGCTCACAGCTAGGCGATCATCAAGATGGAAGACGTGCAGGAGGATTATTGGGGAGGAGCAGGCAGATGTTGTCTCATCAGCTGCTGAGCGAGACACCTTGAGGCTGCTCCTTCCATCCTCCTACACGACTTCCTGTCCCCATGCCATGTGGAAGGGAGTAGTGAAGAGCTGAAGAGCAGGACAGGAGCAGCAGCAGCCAGGGGGATACCTTTCAGTTAAGATCACTTCCCCCTGCCTGCAGCTCTCTCCAGGGCCGGATTTGCATCTCAGGAGCCTGTAGGTACAGAAATGTGGAGCGCCCCTACCCACCTCCACCTAACAAAAACTGAAAAACTGTTTCTCTCTGCACTCAAATCAATCTGTTGCCTTAGTTGAGTTAGTGCAGTGGTATTGTTTGTTTTATATGTAAAAGCATATATTGTCTCTGCCATAGTACAGAAAAAAGTACATTTTGCATAAAAAAAATTCACATTACATGTTTGGTATCATTGTAAAGAACAGACTCTGTCCTTTCCAATGAACCTTGTGCGGTGTACAATGCAGAGATGCAGGTTCCAAAGTCTCCCCGGTCTCTCCTCACTGCAGTGCCACAGTCTAGATTGTAGATGAAACAATGCGTTGCATCATCAGCTCCACACATGCTGGCAGAGTGGGAAATGAGAAGAGGAGTTAGCGCAGCATTACTGTTCACTTTATAATTGTAAACTGAATAATAGTGTTGCGATAGGAAAAGAGTAAAAAATTATTTTGTTATTTTATTCTTATATAAATCTAACCCTATATTGGCCTTTCCAATGATACCTCATATGACCCTCTAAGCCCTTAGGGCTCCAGAGATACAGTGGTCTAAATTATTGTAAATAAAAAAATTAACAGAGCAAGGCACTCCCTTGTGGCAGGCGCCTGTACGCACATGCCTACACTGCCTAGTTATAAATCTGGCCTTGGTTTCCCCCCAACAGCTCTCCTCCTCCTCCCCCCCAGCACTATCCGCCCCCGTGCACTCCCGGCCTTAACGTGAGACAAAAAAAATATTTTGCATGAAGTCTGTTATTATCCTGCTGAGGGGTATTTGTAGTGAGGAGTCACATTACTAGCAATACAGCCTCCAGAAACAGTAACGGAACGTAAACAAAAATATCCGTATGTGCTCATAATGTGCCCACACATAAGACACGGTATAGCAATGTCACAATTTGATCCTAAGGATAGGGAACCAATTGTGGAATTTTTTGGGGACTGGGTATCAGCTTTTTCAAGCTGGATCGATCCCCAAAGTTCGAGGCATATGGGACTGCGAGACTCCCAAAGCCTCAGCATTCACAGCGGCATCTTCCCTGCCTTCGCTCAGGGATGACCCAGAGGGTGAGCGCAGAGGCAGCGGCCGTTGCGAAAGCTGTACACTGTAGAAAATATATAATAAATCTGTGCGTATAGCCTTCGGTAATCTCTGTAAATCTCAATTGTACAGAGTAGGGGGAGATACAACCCTTGTGGGGGAGAGGTATGGATAACATTTCGGACATTACCATGCGCATAGATTTTTACAGTGCAGTGTTCGATTCAATACCGGGTGCCTCTGCATTCACCCTCAGCGTCTTCCCTTTGAGCAGAAAGGGAAGACGCCGCAGTGAACGCAAACCTGGAATTCATTTATCGACAAGAGTCGCCAGTTGGGCGGCATCAAATCGCTACTCTCTATAAGCCAATCCCAAATACCGCAAAACTCTGATCCCCCTAAAATCTGCAAAATACATGGTTTCCTGCCATTATAAAACCCTCTAATCTTGGTATAGTACAGAGTGGACCCAGAGATCTTCCTTGCTGCTGTAATCCAGCAATAAAGTTTGATGCCTTTTTTATTATCTATACTATAAAGCAGTAAGGCTTGGCGTGTCCATCGCCAAGCCTGTACTGCGCATGCGCGCACAACCAGCGGCGGTTGGCTGCGCGCGCATGCAACCACCGCGGCATGCGCATGCAACCACCGTGGCACGCGCCGGCTGTGCGCGTGCCACGACGGTTACAAGGTGTGCACGCAGCAGCCGGGTAGAGGCTGCGCGCACATCCTGTAGAGCCGGACACGCTCGCAGCGTCTACCCGGCTGTCGCGCGCATACATCCGCTGCGGCGGTTACAGGATGCGCACACAGCAGCCGGGTAGAGGCTGCGCGCGCATCCAGTAGACCGTATGCGCGCGCAGCCTCTACCCAGCTGCTGCGTGCGCGTCCTGTTCTCCTGGATGCGCGTGCGGCCGACAGGTAGAGGCTGCGTGCGCATCCAGCGCGGGGGGGCACTTTAACCCATGTGAGCTTGGGGGCACTTTAACCCATGTGAGCTTGGGGGCACTTTAACCCATGTGAGCTGGGGGGCACTTTAACCCATGTGAGCTTGGGGGGCACTTTAACCCATGTGAGCTTGGGGGGCACTTTAACCCATGTGAGCTGGGGGGCACTTTAACCCATATTTTTCTAAAGTGCAGAAAAACAAAGCATTATAAATGGACCTTTAAGATGCAAAGGAAAAGACAAACATTGAATGTGTATACGTTCCATTAACTTTTTGGAGGCATGGATGCCAGTCCCACCTTAAACCCCCCCCCCTCTTGTCCTCAAAGCAGACACCGCCGGCAGAAGGTTAGTGATAAATCAATAAATCACTTGTTCCATGTCACGGAGAGGCCAGGGGTTACTGCTTGCACTGATAGGGTGGATCATGCAGTTAACCATTTATGTGCAGAAATAAATGTGTTGCAGCTCCTGCCGCTTTCCAATTACAATTATCTCCAGCTAAGCAGCATTGAAAGAGTGCTCGCTCAGTGTCAGCTGGGATCATCAATTTTCGGCTGACTTTTTCGGCTGGTGTTTTGCTTTCAGACCGAAACCGATAACCCTATTATCGGCAGAATCTATCAGTGACCGAAATTCCGGTGCATCCCTGCCATCCAGCATTAAAATGTAAACCAATGGGGGGGCGGAGTCGAGCCGGCTATGAGATCGGACACTGGTTAGGTGAGCTCCCGTCCACCTCACATTACAGGACATTAGAGAGGTGGGTGACCGCACAGCGCGACTGGAAGACAGGGCGGATCAGATCACGGCCTACTGCAACACACTAGCCACCCATACTGACGGCCTACAAACTAGAGTCCACGCACTAGAGGCGGCCATGGAAGAGCAGGCGAACCGATCTAGGAGGAATAACATTAGACTCCGGGGACTATCTGAATCGGTAATGGGATCATTTACAAGCGACTTTTACAGGCATAGTACAACGCCTGCTGCCAGAACTGTCAGCCTCTAAAATCCTCCTGGACCGCATACATCGTGCCTTGGGTCCCAGACGTGACAAGAACGCACCGCCGCGGGATGTGGTAGCGCGCTTCCATTATTACTCAACTAAAGAGGCCCTCCTCCGCGTGGCAAGGGACCAAGAAGTAATGTACGAGGATACCCATCTAGCCTTCTTCCAGGACCTCTCACCCTCTACCCTGGCTAAACGTAGAGAATGGAGAGAAGTCACTGAAACGCTCTGCCAGCATAAAATCCGATACGCTTGGGGGTTCCCCTTCAAGATTATGGTAATGAAGCATAACCGCAGTCATGCATTTTCATATCTCTATCAGGCCAAGGACCTGCTCAGGCTGATGGATCTCCCTGTCCCACCTGCTTTGGCAGAATTGGGGCCTCCCCAACCATTACCCCGTATGGAGATGGACTGGTCCACGGTGGCGGACTGAACTGACGGCGTTAGCTCTTGCTCCTCTCCATGCCTCGGAAGGGGCTCTTGCTTCACAGACCCCCTCTTGGACTTTCTCCAGAGGTCCCGCCGCTGGGCAGGTAGATGGGACTGATGACTGCAACTAGGTCCTTATGCAAAGGACTCAAAAATTGTAAGGTTATATCTTTAAATATAATTCACATTTTTTAGGTAGGTGACATGTTATGACACACTCGATATTGTTTAGTTTAATTGCGGGCGAATGGGTCTCCCCATTTCTGAGGTTTTTCTGTTTCTCACCCCCAGAGATGGTGAAGGACTCACCATTCCCGATTCTCTTTTCTCTCCCCCCCCCCCTTCGGTATCCCTGTTCGGGTGGCTTCCTTCCCCCCCCCCCGTGACTGCCCACCACGGGGTTCTCTATTTTCCTATCTTTTTATCTTTCCCTCTCTCTCCCTATCCCTTCTTTGATCTGTCCCACTCTGATGACCCACCCTGGTTCCCCCCGGACTTCCCCTCGCTCATGCTCTTATTCCTATACCCATGGCCCCAATAAAAGTACTTTCCCTTAATGTACTACAGACTGCTTTTCGGGGAATTGAAGCGTCAATCAGTAGATATCGCTCTGATCCAGGAGACCAGAATCCCCAAAAAGGCGGCGTTCCGCCTTGCCGATCCGAGGTACGCTAGGGTCTCCCTGTCCTGCGCCACCCCCAAAAAAAACGGAGTGGCGGTTCTGTTCCACTCCTCTTGTCCGCTACAGGTGACAGCATCCCATGCGGATGAGCTGGGACGATGTGTTCTAGTGGTGGGAGTGGTGGCAGACCAATATTACACTTTTGTTTCTGTATATGGTCCTAATGTCCCTGATGCAAACTTTTGGACGTCCACGCAGGAATTTATAACCACGCACGCTAGGGGGAAAATTATGGTGGGAGGGGACTTTAATGCCACCTTATGCCCACCGCTTGATAGATCCTCCCAGCATGGCACCTCCTCGTCTCATCTCCCCTCTCCTCAAGATAAACAATTTTATGAATTCGTCCGTGACTCTGGATATATTGATGTCTGGAGGGTACACCACCCCTCAGTTAAGGACTATACCTTTTACTCTCCCCCTCACGGCACTTATTCTAGGATAGATTCCATATTGGTATCCCCTGCTGTCCTCCCTAACATACTATCCTCCTCCATTGGTTCAATATCCTGGTCTGACCATGCGGATGTGACGGTGCTCCTTAGGCCATTTGCTCCGCAATGCGGCCGCCGATGGCGTCTGGATCCCTTCTTACTTCAAAAAAAAAAAAAAAAAAAAAAAAAAAAAAAAAAAAAAAAAAAAAAAAATCGGGGGTACGGGAGGCCGTGACTAAAACTCTGGAAGATTATTTCCTGCTTAACGACACACCTGACGTCTCCATCCAAACGTTATGGACGGCACACAAACCGGTGGTGCGGGGGATTCTCCTAAGCTTGGCTACACATCACAAACGCGCTAAATTAGCTGATATTTTCGCCCTCCAAGAGACCTTACGTGACCTTGAACTCTCACATAAATCCTCCCCTTCCCCCGAGGGATACGCTGCTTTAGCCCAAGCCCGACAGGACCTGAACAGACTACTACTGGATGATGTAGGACGCTCCCTTCTCTGGTCTAAACGTAGATATTACGAGCGGTCCAATAAAATGGACACCCCTCTGGCTCGACTGATAAAACCTAGACCTCCAGCTCAGACGATCCCTATAATTCAGTCCGCTGGGGGCCCACCTATTACCTCCCCGACCGCTATCAGGGACACCTTCACAGCGTATTTCGGATCCCTATACGATCATACTCCCTCCCACAATCGGGCCGACGTCTCCCTGATGGCCCACATTGACGATTACCTGACCCGGGCTACTTTACCCTCACTGACAGAAACCCAAGCAAAGACCCTGGCCCTTCCAATAACGGCAGAGGAGCTCTCATTAGCCTTAGGCCTAATGAAACCGCACAAAGCACCGGGACCGGACGGACGTACCACTACTACAAGACATTCCCTAAAATCCTCCTCCCTCAACTCCTAAAATCCTTTAATAATCTTTTAGGGGGCGGATCACTTCCACCGGACTCATTATTGGCCTCAATCGTACTCCTGCCAAAACCAGGTAAAGATCCTCAACGTGTGGAGAATTACCGCCCTATCTCCCTCATTAATGCCGACCTAAAACTCTTCGCAAAGATCCTGGCCTTAAGACTGAACCCCATGCTATCCACCTTGATTCATCCGGATCAAGTGGGTTTCATGCCCGACCGACAAGCCTACGAAAATACAAGGAGGGCGGCGGACCTGGTGTGGTGGGCCTCGGACGCCTTCTCTGTTTCTGTCTTTGGACGCGGAGAAGGCGTTTGATAGAGCGGAATGGCCTTTCCTCTTTACCCTTTTGCAACATCAGGGGGTTCCCCCCCCGCTTTTATTTCGGCCATTAGGGGCCTTATACTCCTCCACATCTGCACAAATCCTCCTCCCACGTACTGACCCCTCCCCCTTCCCAATTCGTAATGGTACACGACAGGGATGCCCCCTCTCCAACCCTATTCGCACTATATCTGGAACCCCTCCTCCAGCATATTAGGAACACCTCAGAGATACAGGGGGTTAATATTCGTTCGGACACCTTTAAGGTTTCGGCCTACGCAGACGACATACTCTTATCCTTGATGCGACCTTTAACGTCCCTGCCCAGACTACTTCTCTCGCTCGATGAATTTGCCTGCCTGTCGGGATATAAGATAAATATAGCCAAATCTGAGGCCATGGTTAATCACGTTTTAATGGAGGAGGTTGAAATATTACGTAACTCGTTCCCGATCCGTATATCTCCCTCTTTTAAATATTTGGGGATCACTCTGACGAGCGACCCACATAATCTCTACGCTTCTAATTATACGGCTCTACGGTGTCTGCTTAAGCAAGATCTAGAATGCTGGGATAGATATATGATCTCATGGGTGGGACATATATACTGTATTAAAATGAATGTCCTCCCACGTATTTTGTATTTTTTCCAAACTGTCCCAGTGGCGGTAGACCCTGAAGACCTGCTTGACCTCCAGAGGGCTATTGACTCTTTTATATGGCATGGTAAGAGGCGTAGAGTGGCCAGGACCACCTTATACAGGCCCAAAGAAGCTGGGGGCCTGGGACTACCCTGTCTGTTCTCATACTACTACGCGGCTCAACTGGCCCAGATAGTGGCATGGCACGCCCCTCCTGCCACCAGGCGATGGGTCGATCTGGAGAGAGACCTAATGTATCCCGATCAACCTCACTTCTGGATCTGGACCCCCCCGAGTGCACCGCCCCCTTTTGAAAACAGCCTGCCCGGCTATACTCAACTCTATCAGACTGTGGGACAAACTGGCTGCAAAGTGCGATCTAACCTCACTGCCCTCCCCTTTAACGCCGATACTCAGGAACAGGGAATTCCAACCGGCCCTTAACTTTCTACCTCCGGATGGCTGGCATGGCTCCCAATTATTTAGACTTTACCAACTCTACCCTAAAGGATCCCTGCTGACTGTTACAGACCTTCCAGCCTCCTTACAAGACCGACTCTCCCATCCCTTGCCACTGCTACAATTACGGTCATTTGCCTCTAGACAACACATCAAAGCGGCAGCTCTTACTCCTCCCTCTTATTTTGAAACAACATGCCTTCGGGGCTCCTATCCAAAAGGACTCATATCATCCATATACCGCTCAATCACAGCCTTGTTAGACTGGAAGGAGCTCCCTTACATCCAAGCCTGGGAAAGGGACCTGGGGGAATCTCTGGAAGCAGAGGAATGGGGCGATATATGGGAAGCTATGAAATCTGTTTCAATATGCACCACACATCAAGAACAACTAATTAAAACTATCCTCCGCTGGTATACCACGCCGGTCCAAATCGCTCACATGACACCAGGAACGCCAGACCTTTGCTGGAGGGGCTGTGGCTTGCGGGGATCCTACACCCACATGTGGTGGTTCTGTCCCCACGTCCAGAAATTTTGGAACCAAACGCACACTTTGATACAAGCAGTATTCTCTTGGGAGACACCAATGGATCCTTGGGCATATCTCCTTTCCAGACCGTTCGCGGAGGTGTCCCGCACTGAAAACAAATTGATCTCAAAAATTAGACTTGCAGCCCGCAGAGTACTGGCGGAGCATTGGAATTGTACCAGGATACCCTCATTCGCAAAAATATACCCCAAGATTCAGGACGTACAAATCATGGACGAACTCTCAGCGATCACCAACAACACTTTGACCTCCTATTACAAAACGTGGGCCCCATGGGTGGACCAAATGGGTTCGTCTTGATTCCCACTTCGGAGGATGGGCTATTTGATATTGTTTATACACTCAAATGTATGTTACTATGCGGTTGTGATCTGTCGGCACTTTTACAATGGCTCTTACCTACTTTCTGATCGGTTGACAATGCCTCCCAAGGTTATCTTTGGCGACTATTCCCTTTCCCTCCTCTCTCCTTTCCTGCTCTTTTCCCCTCTTTTCTCTCCGGGGTTGGGCAACCCCTCTTCTCTCTCCCTTTCTTATATAGAATGAATAAGCATACGACCAATATATTGTTATTGATGTTATGTTTTTGAAAATTTTATAAAATTTAATTTACAAAAAAAAAAAAAATGTAAACCAATAAGGCTTTATATCCTAAATTTAGTTTATGCAAACTAACAAACTTGGCTACAAACCTTGATACTACAAGAACTTTGATTTAAAGAAGCCCCGGGCCCCATTACTTGTAATGTATAAAAGCCTACATAGGCCATTATGAAAGTCAAAACAGGCGATTATGGACTCTGTAAAGTGTACATGCTGTTATATTGTCGTATATGCAGTTTAAAAGGATAGAACAGCAGTACTTAACATTTGTAGAGCTGAAACAACTAATTGGTAAAGAAAATAGTTGTCAACGATTTTCATTATCGATTAATCGATTTGTGTACACACTCTGATTGGAGTCAGACCGAGTTAAATGTTGTAACCTCTGACTCGGCTTCGGAGCCAATTGGAGAATATGTGTCGCTGCTTTACTCGGATTTAGTTCTAGGTTTACATCAGACATAACCAGTTTGTTATTTTTCAGTTTTCAACTATAGCAGGTTAGCAGGTCTATAACACAAACCCTGAGATACTGCCACTGGGCATGGGCACTGTAATGCTGGTGTTTCTTTCTTGCTGGAGGCCTGTGCCACCACCCCAACCTGCCTGACACCCATCTTTGGTCTGGAGCTGCCATTCTCTCCCTTTGGTCCGGTACCTTAACACAAACTCCCTCCCACACTTAGGTCCGGTCTTTTGCCCAAACCCACTTCCTCTCATACTTTGTCCCTTGCCCCAAACTCACTCCCACCGCAGGACTATCCTCCGTTTGTTCATGAAATTATTGTAAAGGGACACTCTACACATCTGACCACATTAGCTTATTAACGTGATCAGGCTGCATGGAGTGCTCCCCCTTCTCATCCTGCTTTTGTGCTCCCATCAGGTCTACCTGAGCGCTCGTATCAACGTTCGTTTGGGGAGAAAACAGACATGGGCTTAAACTGCCATGCAGCATCAATCCATCACTGTGACCTGGTGCTTGTGTGTGAAAAGTATGTAATTTGCTTATGTACGCATACAAGTAATATACACTATGCAAATTGCTTATGGAAAAAAAAGGAGGGGGGGGCGTTTTTTGTTTTTTTAACAAAGAGGAATATGTATTTATCCGATTAATTGAAAAAATTTAATCGGCCAACTAATCGATTATGCAAAATCATTAGTTGCAGCCTTAAACATTTGCATATCACTTTGAAAAGGTTTCATAACCAGATGGTGCAACCATATCACAATTGATATCAACCTACTTACCTCTCCAGAATAACTGTACTTGCCCTTTAAAATCTGTCGATACAGTCTGGTTCTGTTATCATCCTCGAAGGGCATAGTCCCACTCAAAAGAATGTAAGATATGACTCCTAATGCCCACATGTCCACAGAGTTGGTATATGGTTTCCTCACCAGAATTTCAGGTGCAATATACTCTGGAGTTCCACAAGTGGTCTTCATTAAACAGTCATCTCCTTTCTTCCGTGCACTAGCAAGCCCAAAATCTGTAATCATGATTTTGGAGTCCGTTCCTGGATGATAATACAACAGATTTTCGGGTTTTAGGTCTCTGTGAGTAATACCTAGGGTGTGTAAGTATTTCACTCCTTCCAAAACCATCTGCAAAACACGAGTAGCATCTCTTTCAGTAAAGGACCCTTTGGCAATTATACGGTCAAAAAGTTCACCACCGGTTGCCAGCTCCATCACCATATACACCCTTTCTTGGGTCTCAAATACTTCAATGAGCTGGATAATGTTGGTGTGTCGAACTCTTCTCAGTACACTCAGTTCTGATTCACACACTTCCCTTCCTTCTCTATACTTAGTCTCAATCATTTTAATGGCGTACGGTTGTTTTGAGGCTTTGTGTTCAACTCGCACAACGCGGCTAAAACTGCCTCTTCCTATCAGTGCCTTGATGTCATACTTTGCAGTCACTCGTGGGTCAAACTTGGCTCTGTATCTGGCTACTTTGTTTTTTCGAGAGTCTGTATTTTCTGTATGGCAATGAACATATTCATGAGGATATGGTGGGGACACATACGTTTTCTTCACGTCAGTTTGATTACTATCCGTAATGAAGTGCTTATACTGGTCATTTTTTGAACCTAAAAAAGGTTCTACCTTTTTGACCATGTCCAACTGAAGTTTCTTTGGCGGTTCGGGGAGCACTTTGCTTGTTCCGCAGCCCATCACGGAATAATGCTCAGTCATCGATGAAGGCATTTCATCAGCGTAGCTCCATCAATAGAGATGTTGGCACCACGTTACACCTTTGGAAACAATGTTGCTCATTTTAGTGCAAAATATACAATAAATGAAAATCAAGTTCAATATCTTTCAGAATAAAAAAAACGAAAACAAAATACAGGCAATGACATTCTGATTTAAAGGTTTAATGATGGCCCTGAGCATTACTGAAGGCTGGGAGAGACCTGAGCTTTAAGGCTGGGGTCAGACGAGCGTCATTGAAGAGCGGAAGGAACATCAGTGAGAGTGGACCTCGCTGAGCGCACTTAGTGCGCTCAACGCTTGCAAGGCTCGATCCGCCTATGGAGGATCACGCTTTGCAGCTCCGTCACCACGCGTCCTAGAGCGCTTTGACGGAGAGGGCTGCCGCGCGGATGCAGCACGGCCGCTGTTGCCTGCAATCCGTGCGCACGCAACAACATGTGGCCGGCCCCGTCGCAGCGTCTCAATGCTGTGACGGACGCCAGAAGGCACATCAGTACGGGCGCACATAGTGCGCTCATCTGACGCCAGCCTAAAAAATTTAAATATAAAAGCATAAAAATACATTTCTGTAACTGTTCCTCCTGCAAAGAGCAGCATTTCTGGGCTGCTCCCATAGAACTATTGAGCCACCAACCATTATATTGATCTCAATGTCAAATGTTATCCAATACCCCCATCTATGATGGCTTTTTCAGGGCTTGACAAATTTGCTTTGAATCTAGGAGCCAGCTACAAAAGTTAGGAGCCAACGTTTCAGCAAGGATTCGCCTTTATCAAGGTATACCTTGATAAAGTCGAATCCTCACCGAAACGTTGGGAACCTTGCCTCTGCATCTGGGAGTTGGTTTGTACTGACCCAAATTATGATTTTAGCGGCTTCTATTTATCACTTTGTTACCTGGTGCTTTTTGCTGTTAAGTATTTTTTGCGCATGTAGTCTTTTGGCTACTTTTTGAGCCTAGAAGTGTAGACCGTTGCTTCTAATATCAGTTTGGCCGCTCTGATATAGATGTATATTGTATTATTTGTGTTGTTAACATCTGTACAGTTGCAAGAAAGTATGTGAACCCTTTGGGATTACGTGGATTTTTGCATGAATTGGTCATAAAATGTGCTCTGATCTTCATCTAAGTCACAACAATTTGAAAAACACCGTCTGCTTAAAATAATACAACACAAACATTATATGTTTTCATGTGTTTATTGAACAGAACATGTAAACATTCACAGTGCCGGGTGGGAAAAGTATGTGAACCCCTAGCCTAATGACTTCTCCAAGAGCTAATTGGAGCCAGGAGTGAGCCAACCTTGAGTCCAATCAGTGTGATATTATTGGATGTGTTGCTGAAAGCTGTCCTGCCCTTTAAAAACACACCAGTTTTGGGTTTACTGGTTTCAAGAAACACTGCCTGATGTGAACCATGCCTCGCAGAAAAGAGCTCTCAGAAGACCTACGATCAAGAATTGTTGACTTGCATGAAGCTGGAAAGGGTTACAAAAGTATCTCCAAAAGCCTTGATGTTCATGTGTCCACGGTAAGACAGACTGTCTACAAATGGAGAAAGTTCAGCACTGTTGCTACTCTCCCTAGATGTGGTCGCCCTGTAAAGATGACTGCAAGAGCACAGCGCAGAATGCTTAATGAGGTAAAGAAGAATCCTAGAGTGTCAGCTAAAGACTTACAGAAATCTCTGGCACATGCTAACATTTTTGCTGACACATCTACAATAAGGAAAACATTAAACAAGAATGGAGTACATGGGAGGACACCACGGAGGAAGCCATTGCTGTCCAAAAAGAATATTGCAGCACGTTTGAAGTTTGCAAAAGAGCACCTGGATGTTCCACAGCACTACTGGCAAAATATTCTGTGGACAGATGAAACCAAAATTGAGTTGTTTGGAAAAAACACACAACACTATGGCCCCTATTACATACCTAACGCTAACGAAAGCTGCGGTATTAGCTGCCTATTACAATCCAAACAGGTTAAAAAACCCGTTCGCGTTTGGTACCTTGCGCTCCTCTGTGCACTTTGCACCCCCTATACTTAGCGCTGGATTACAATGTCCCAGCGCTGATTAACGCCTGGCTCTGGTCAACGAAAAGTTAACCAGAGCCAGGACTTGGTGTTAACGGATTCCACTTCTGCAGAATCCGTTAATACCAGCTGTAAAAATAAAAAAAACAGGCCACATACTTACCCTCTGTCCCGCGGCGAGGACCGCGGCTCTGGTCGCATCCTCTGGCCGGCGGGAGCAGGGAAAGACAGGGGGAAAAAGTCCCCCTGTCTTTCCCTGCGTATCACTATGCCGACCGGCCGGATCTCGCGATGCGAGATCCGGCCGGTCACGTGACTGGCAGAGAGGAACTCAATGGAGTCCTATGGACTCAATTGAGAGGATGCGTGCGGCTGCGCTCAGCGCTGCCGCGAGCATCCCTAACTTTAACGCTCGATAACCATGCAGGCAGCATTTTTTGCACCTGCATTGTAATCTGGCGTTAAAACGCAGGCGCAAAGGGGGAAACTGCGCGCGCAGTTTTTCCTCCCCTGCGCCTGCGTTTTAACGCCAAGAGCGTAATAGGGGCCTATGTGTGGAGAAAAAAAAAGGCACAGCACACCAACATCAAAACCTCATCCCCACTGTAAAACATGGCGGAGTGAGCATCATGGTTTGGGGCTGCTTTGCTGCCTCAGGGCCTGGACGGATTGTTGTCATTGATGGAAAAATGAATTCCAGAGTTTATCAAGACATTTTGCAGGAAAACGTAAGATCATCTGTTCGCCAACTGAAGCTCCGCAGAGGATGGGTGATGCAACAGGACAATGACCCAAAGCATACAAGTAATTCAACAAAAGAATGGCTTCAACAAAACAAAATACGCCTTCTGGAGTGGCCCAGTCAGAGTCCTGACCTCAACCCGATTGAAATGCTGTGGCATGGCCTTAAGAGAGCGATTCACACCAGACATCCCAAGAATATTGCTACACTGAAACAGTTTTGTGAAGCGGAGTGGTCCAAAATTACTCCAGATCGTTGTGCAGGTCTGATCTGCAACTACAGGAAACGTTTGGTTAAGGTTATTGCTGCCAAAGGAGGGTCAACCAGTTATTAAGCCCAAAGGTTCACATACTTTTTCCACCCTGCACTGTGAATGTTTACATGTTCTGTTCAATAAAAACATATGTTTGTGTTGTATTATTTTAAGCAAACTGTGTTTTTCAAATTGTTGTGATTTAGATGAAGATCACAGCACATTTTATGACCAATTCATGCAAAACTCCACGTAATCCCAAAGGGTTCACATACTTTTTCTTGCAACTGTACATTGTGACGTTGCAATATTGTTTTGTTTAACTTATTTTCTTTACCCACTGCAGACGCAGGCACACAACAGACCTCATATATAAATACACAGGGCTGGATATATTTCCATTAAATGTAGGAGACCGGAAGAAAATATTGAAGCCAACTAGATGTTTTTAGATGTCAAAGACTGCTTTTAGATTGGTGTAAAACTGGAAATTTAGGAGCCAGGAGTAAAATTCTAGGAGCCAGTGGCTACCAGGCTCCTGGCTTTGTCAAGCCCTGCTTTAAGGGAATGTAGCTTTTGCCTTGACAGCATTCCCACTTATCATATAACAGAGGTTATTCACTAAAATACAGTGCAGTTTGCTGCAATTCAGCACCACCGAAATTGTTCCATAGATGACTATCGCCAGGTGTCTTCTATTCCCAGAACAACGAACTGCACTGAAATTCGGGTGAAAAAAATGCACTGATTTTTGGTGTTTCAGTGTGACAGATTTAAACAGGCGAATCCCATAGGATTCAAATGTAAAAATATATATAATTTTTTTTTATTTAAAGACCTTTTTTTCTTTTCATTTTAAGCAAAACCTTTTCTTTTAAACACCTTTTTGTATTTTTTTGATAGATGACATTTTTGGTTCTTATTTTTTAAAAGACTTTTATTTTGTGATTGACCTTTTTATTATTTTTTAAAGAGCTTTATTATTTTGACACATTTTTACTACCATTTAAGCCGGGTCAGACGAGTGCACTTCAGAGTGGAAGGAACGTCCATGTGAGTGGTCGTTCCTTCCACTTGTCGCCAGTCTGGCCACCTCCTATGGAGGATCGCGCTTTTCAGCCGCATCGACGCGCGTCTAGCATTTCGACAGGGAGGCTTTGTGGGCGGACGCTTGTTGCATGCGCATTTCGTGCACAAGCGTGTGACTGGCCCTGTCGCAACGCTGCGACGGACGCCGGCAGGCACGTCAGTACGGGCGCACCTAGTGTGCTCATCTGACACCGGCCTTATACTCCTATTAGGAGAATAGGATACTTATTTTTGCAGTTCAGCAGAATTTGCCAATGCCAATTCGGGGCAAATCGGTGGTTTTCGCTGACATTCAATAACTGCTTCGGTGACTCCAATTTTGACAAAATACAGTGACCATTTGCTAAATAGTGATTTCACCGTATTTTCAGCTAAATGGAATCACCAAAAACACAAAGCACTGAAATTGAACGCATGAAAATCAAAAGGTCTGTGGCGAACAGCTTACTATTAGCTGATTCAATGTTTTGTGAATCACAGGGTTCACCGGTACTGCTGTCCGACACAGTTTGTGTTCCTGCACGTAAGCAGAACTGTGACAGTAGGCAAGACATTGTGCAAAATCAGCTCTTCTAGTGTGCGTGCGCCATGCAAAAATTATATGGATTAATTCCTTCTTTATCAAAACTGAAGAGTGGGGAGGTGCAGACGGGCTAATTACCAACATTTGCTCACCCAGTTAATCTCCCCCAGACTTGTAAATAATCGCCATGCCCTGTAACACAATCTTCATTTCCGTCCACCTGCATCTACCCGCAAGAAGCAGCTTAGACACTGGGACCCAAACACGTAGAAAGTTGTCAAGTGATCACAGACTGACCACCTTTTGAGCAGACGGGAGACCTTCTGCTTCGACGTCTTGTCTAATCAGCAAGTGATAGCTTGGAGGAGGGAAGGGTGGGGAGGACATACTACATAGCCAGTAAAAACGCCTTGCAAGAGGAAAGCCCTTTCTTCTGCCAAAAAGCTTGCATTAAGACCATTTTCAGAGATTCCAACCAGCATTGCAAAGGATGTGTAACACTAATTGGCCAATGCAGCTCAATTTGCATTGAGAGGCATTGAATTGCCTGCACATTCATCTCCTGGATTACTTTACATTAACCTCCCTGGTGGTAATCCCGAGTGTGACTTCGGGGTTAAATTTCACTACCGTGAACGGTAACCCCGAGCCACACTCACCTCATCCTGCGCTCCCTGACTGTCCTCCGCAGTGTGATCGCGGCAAGTTGCTTCCTGGTAATGCTCCCTGCGAGTCACACCAGGCAGCAAACTTGAAAAAAATTATAATACACTGTATTCCAATGTACAATGTTTATGAACGGCCACTAGATGGCACTACAGGATAAGAAACAGACCATACATCGTCTCACCCTTGTTTTCAGACAGATTTCACGGATTTTTGTTTTATTTTATTGAATATCATTTATTTGCATTATTTTGGATAATTATTTTTGGGTTAATAAATTATTATGTCGTGTTACAAACTTTATCGGACTCAGTGTATTTACTATTTATTTATTTATAAAGGATTTTATCAGTAAGGACTCTTGCTTGCACGGATTTCAGTGCGTGATTCCTAATTATTACAGGCTAACTATGTACAAAAACACGTTTCCTTTAAAAAAAAAAAAATTGAGACGCTTGTAGACACGGAATTTTGAAAAAATTAGACCGCCAGGGAGGTTAAAAAGGGACACTACACACGCTGACCAAATATGATTCTTTAAATGCTCAGGCTGCGTGGAGTGCACCCCCCCCCCCTCTATACTGAACCTCCCTGCAGTGATGAAGCCCTACACTGGGCAGAGGTGAAATATCCTCAGCCTGAGTATGTTGGTGCCCAGGACTATAACGCATGTGCTTTAAAATTTTCTCTGGGTTTAAAGTGCACCTGTTCTGTCCACTGTAGGTTGGGCTCACTTGACACAATTACCCCAAGTATATACACACACACTGCCTGGATTGAACTAAGGAAATGGGTGTGAACCTTCCATTGGATAATGACTGTAGTGATTATTATGTTTCCGCTGCAAAAAATTATGTCAGCTGACGCCACCAATTGATTTTCTACTTCCCTGATGGCAATGTCTTCCAAGCTGCTAGAATTCTTTGGGTTCTAATTGTGCAAGAGTGGTTCATGGAGCATGAGACATCAAATTCACACATGGATCGGCCACCGCACAGTCCATCCCTTAACCCATTGAGAATCTTTGGGATAATGTGCTGGATCAGACTTTAAGGCTGGGGTCAGGCGAACGCACGTGCAGCCACACTTTATCACGGCCGTAGTAGCAGCAAATAACGGCCAATGACCGGCAATACACGAAGTACAGCTGCACGAAAGTTCGGCCGGGCAACGCAAGCGGCAATCAAACACATTTTTTCGAGAACGTGAAACCGCTAGTACTGACGTACAGAGTGCGCTGCATCTGCTAGCAGCGTGTGTGCGTGATTAGGAAACTTCAGACGCTGCTCATGTCCGGCCAACTTAGGCTAGGGTCAGACGAACGCATTTTTATGTTGTCTGTGAAAAAGTGCGTTCGAACGAATGGATGCATTTTTTCACAGAATACGTGATAGTGGTCATACTATGCGCATTTTCGTCCGTGATTTTGTACGGATCATCAATAAAACTCTTTGTGTGTCTGGACGTTATGTTGGCCGGACATTAGCAGCGTCTGACGTCTCCTAATCACGCACACACGCCGCTAGCAGACGCAGCGCACTCTGTACGTCAGTACCTGCGGTTTCACGTTCTCGAAAAAATGCGTTCATTTTCCACTTGCGTTGCGCAGCCGGACTTTTGTGCGACCGTACTTCGTATATTGGCCGTCATTGCCCGGCATCTGCTGCTAGTGCGGCCGTGATTAAGTGCGGCTGCACGCGCGTTCGCACTGCCTCAGTCTGACCCTAGCCATAACGTCCAGACGCAAAAAGTGTTTTATTGAGGATTCGTACAAAATCATGGATGAAAATGCGCATCGTATGATCGCTATCGCGTACTCAGTGAAAAAATACGTCCATTTGTTCGAACGCACTTTTTCATGGACGACGCAAAAAATGCGTTAGTCTGACCCTAGCCTTAGCAGAGCGCCGACTCTCCCATCATCAAGACAAGATCTTGGCCCCAAATTTGCACAACTCTGGATGGAAATAAATGCTGTGACACTGCATGAGCTTATCGAAACAATGCCACGGAGAATGCATGCCATAACCACAGCAAGGTATGTGGTTAGATTAAAATCTATCCTTTGGCCCCCACATCGAAAAACTCATATCTAAACTTTACCCCAAACTAGGTGCCCTGTACAGAAACAAATCCTGCCGAGCCCCGCGTTGAGAAAGCAGATTGTGCGACAAATGCTTATGCCAGCCATTGAATACGGAGATAGTGTATGCAGCTGCCCCGCAAACGCACCTTCATAAACTTACTACATTGTATAACTCATTCTGCCGCTTTGTGCTACAATGTAACTACATGACCCACCATTGTGACATGTTAAAAGAGCTAAACTGGTCGTCGGTGGAATCTAGACGCACCCTTCACCTTTCCAACCTGGTGTTTAAGAGATTTTCTGGGAAGCTACCACCCTACCTGAATAGACTGCTTCCCCTAGCAGTTCCCTCATCCTATAACCTCAGATCCAGGACCAGCACCACAATACAAAAAGAAAGTGTCTCAATCCTCATTTTCCTACAGAGCTCTGCAGTTATGGAATAACCTCCCAGACGCCATCAAAAATCCCCTCAAGAGCTCCCTATTAAAATACCGCTCCCTATTAGAATGCGCCTGTAAACATGTAACATAATGAATATATTTCCTACACATTTATTTTCTGTGTTAATCTGTATATTTGTGTTTTGTTGTTTTAATATCTTGCATTTTATTACTTTGTATTTCTGTAACGACTGTAACATTTCAATGTTCTTGAACCCAGGACATACTTGAAAACGAGAGAAATCTCAATGTATCCTTCCTAGTAAAATCCTTTATAAATAAATAAAATTAAATATCAGTGTGTGACTTTTTCTTGGCCAGGTCGTGTATATTATATTTTAGCAAAATGAAATCCACTAAAACATGAAAATGTGTAAAATGTGTTAAATTTTGATCACTCCCGTCCATGCGCCACGCCGGAGAAATGTGCTACAGGACAGCCTATTGACTCTTCGCACACTGGCTGGTAAATCAGCGCACCAACGTCATACTGCGTCACTGCCTGCGGGACGCTCCACGCAAACAGGGGAACACATGATGCTAAAACAAGGTACATATGGGCTGTGATATTTTATCAAGGGATGAGATATTGCATTGATCGGTATGTCAAATGCAGAAATCCTCTCGATGGGACATCACAGTCAAAGTACACCTGTCCACTACAGGTGCACTATCCACTACAGGTGCACTATCCACTACAGGTGCACTATCCACTACAGGTGCACTATCCACTACAGGTGCACTTTACCTTACCTATAGCAGCGGAGACATATACTGTATTGGATTATTCACAAAACCGGCGCTTCTCAGAAGAAAATTCCAAACTACTAAGCAAAGCCCCTCCTGTTGCGGATTGGGTTTTTCTTGAGAAGTGCCAGTCACCATTGCCACATCAGTAAATACCAATGCGTAGTACAAAGTATGACAAGATGTATGGTAAACCATGAAGCATTTTACATTCTCAGACTACAAAATGTACACTCACCAAGAGAGAGTTGCACCAGGGGAGTTTCCAGCTAACTCCAGGCCCAGGACTCGTATGATTTTATTCAATTTATTACTCTTATTTGTAAGGCTCAAAAAGCTAAGGATAGAGTGACACATGATGCGTCTGTTGCTCTGTAGCCTTCACATTCTCGGAGCTCGATGTGCAGATTTCAAGGAATTCAATTAAAACGGTGCAAAGGAGGCGAAAACAAAACACATAACACTTTGGAGCTCTAAACGCGACAGGTCCCAGAGACTTAAACAGCAAAAAAGGTTCTAAGTTATCTTATACAGAGGAGCGGCGTTCTCGTCGAATGCAGACACACAAACGGCATTAAAAGGGATTTCAAAATAATAGTAACAGCTCCAGTTGTTATTATGCTTCTTAAAATAGCAAACTTTCAAGAGGGGACCGTGGAGACGGACGCAGAAATCGTAAAAAAAAAATGGAGGTTGCTCTGCGTTCCAGCGTGGGTGAAGTAACGCTGGAACTCTCGCGAGAATGAAGCTGATGTGTGTGCAGGGGGAGCAGTTACAGAGCACTGAATGCAATCTCACATGTTTAGGAATCTGTCAGGTTGTGATATACTAGTTTGTTTTGTAGGCATTGGGGTCGGAAAACATTATTTACACTGGATTTGTTGAAGGTTAATAATACTTTAATTTAGGCTTCTACGTGCTTTTTGTGATGCTGGAGCTTTACCTTTATTCCTTTACATTACACATTACTCTCATCTAAACTCTACCCCAAACTAGGTGCCCTGTACAGAAACAAATCCTGCCTGAGCCCCGCAGTAAGAAAGCAGATTGTACAACAAATGCTTATGCCAGCCATTGAATACGGAGATGTAGTGTATGCAGCTGCCCGCAAACGCACCTTCGTAAACTTACTACATTGTATAACTCATTCTGCCGCTTTGTGCTACAATGTAACTACATGACCCACCATTGTGACATGTTAAAAGAACTAAACTGGCCGTCGTTGGAATCTAGACGCACCCTTCACCTTTCCAACCTGGTGTTTAAGAGCTTGTCTGGGAAGCTACTACCCTTCCTGAATAGACTGATTGCCCCGGCAGTTCCCTCATCCTATAACCTCCGATCCAGGACCTGCACCTTATTTGCAATACCGCAATACAAAAAGAAAGTGACTCGATCCTCATTTTCCTACAGAGCACCGCAAATATGGAATAACCTCCCAGACACCATCAAATCTTCCCCCAGTCTTAAGTCACTCGAGCTCCTTACTAGCATACCTCACTATGGAACGCACCTGTAAACATGTAACATGATGACTTTATTTCCTACATATTTATTTTTCTGTTAATCTGTATATTTGATTTTGTGTTAATATCTTGCATTTTACTACTTTGTATTTCAGTAACCACTCCATGTTCTTGAACCCAGGACATACTTGAAAACGAGAGAAATCTCAATGTATCCTTCCTGGTAAAATCCTTTATAAATAAATAAATATAAGATCACACGGAAATCAGGAATGCTGTTTTTTTAATATATTTATGAACTTAGGTAGTACACTACTTTCTAATAAATTAACCTATAAAGTTATAGATTGAACTTTCCAAACTTAAACGAGGCTGAAGTTGGTTCCATATTCGGCCAGTTACTTATTCGTGGAAGTTGGTTTCTGATTCATATCAATAGTTCATTTTGGGCTGGGGACAGACGAACGCAGTGCGAACGCGCGTGCAGCCGCACTTTATTACGGCCGCAGTAGCACCAAATGACGTCCAATGATGGCCAATATACGAAGTACGGCCGCACAAAAGTTCGGCCGCGCAATGCAAGCAGCAAAGGAACGCATTTTTTTGAGAACGTAGAACCGCTAGTACTGACGTACAGTGCGCTGCGTCCGCAGAGCGGTGTGTGTGCGTGATTAGGAGACGTCAGACACTGCACATGTCCGGCCAACATCACGTCCATTTGTTTTTAACCCCTTCGCTGCGGAGGACGCGCTCAGCGCGTCCACCCGCAAGTAGCGTTCCTTGCGGAGGACGCGCTGAGCGCGTCCTCCCTTTGGGGCCAGCGATCGGCCGGGTTCCGGCCGATCGCTGTGCCCCCCGGTGCGGGCTGACATCCTCGATGTCAGCCCAGCACCCGGAACCGCCGGCAGCCGAATTAGATGACATCTAATTCAGGCGCCCCCCCCCCGCATGTGCGGAGGAGGCGCCTGAAAGGGAGGGGGGGAGGTCCTTCGGACCTCTCTCCCTCCCGATCACCGGCGTTGCTGGGGTTAATCCAGGCACCATTTGGAAGGGCACAGCCTGCCCTTCCTAACGGTACCTGGAATTAACCCCATGGGGGCTGGATCACGAATCGGCACGGAAAAGCGCCGGTTCGTGATCCTTTCCCGGAGCTGGCCGACATCTTGGATGTCGGCCAAGTTTCCGGGAATGCCCCCTGAGGACTGGAGTCATCATGCATAGCACGATGACGCCAGTCCTGGAGTTAACCCCTAACTGCCACCAATGGTGGAGATAGGGGGTTCCAATGAACCCCCTATCTCGCGATCCGTGTCAGTTAGGGGATAATGTTTGATATTGTTGGATCGGCCAGAGCATGGCCGTTCCAACGATACCAAACATGAGTATGAAAAAAGTTGTTAATAAAAAATAAAAAAATATTTAAAAAAAATAAACAAGTTTTTTTTTCTTTTTTTTGGTTCGTTAATGCAGCAATATTGTTCCCATTTCAATTATAATGTGAACAATGATGCTGCACTAACGATTTTTGTATGCGGTGCGTTTGTTAAAAATCACGTAATTTTCCCCAAAAAAAAATGTAACGAGACCCCATGTCTAATTTTTTTAACAAGCGCACCCCATACAAAATAAAACCGCAATTGCTCGCATGTTAAAATGTGAAAAAAAACACTTTACACGTTGTAAATTATTGAAAATTCATATTTTATTGCATTTTTTGTTATAATATACAGACAGGTCATGACGTATACATATAATAATGACATATTATGAATCTGCCGAGTCTGGCGGAAAGAACGATATATAATATGTCTGGGTCATATACTAAAATAAGCCTTCAAAACACGGTTAAACATGATGACCAAAATCGGTAAAAATTACCTCAGCACAGAGGCGGGAAATGCCTCAGCAGCGAAAGGGTTAATAGCTCCATTAAAAATCACGGCCGAAATTGCGCACCGTATGACCGCATTCGCGTCTTCCGTGAAAAAGTGCATTGACGCACTTTTTGACGGTAGACGTGAAAAATGCGTTCGTCTGACCCTAGCCTTAGTAATTGATGTTTATAAAGGGTTAAATTCTGTTGAGCGACTAATTTCAACATGGATTTATGTAGAATCGGATGCTCTCTATTTATGTAGGTTGGTTTGGCACAGAAACCATGCCAACTTCTCATCAATTTGAATAAGTAACTGATGTGTTTAAAGGGTTAAATGCCGTTGGCCACCGATTTCACCACGGATTTATATAGAGTTGGATGCCCTCTATTAAAAACCATTGTCTTTAGCATGGCCCGATTGTCGGTTTGGTACAGAAACAGTGCCAACCGTGCTAGGGCACCAAATTTCATCATTTTGAATAAGTAACTGATGTTTTTAAAGGGTTAAATGCCATTGGGCCACTGATTTCAACATGGATTTATATAGAGTTGGATGCCCTCTATTAAAAACAGTTGTCTCTAGCGTGGCCCAATTGTCAGTTTGGTACAGAAACAGTGACAACCATGCCATTGGCACCAATTCTCATCAATTTGAATAAGTTGATTCCTGGAGTTGCGGGACTGGAGGAAGGAACTGCAAGGCCCACTTTTTACTCCGGGTAAACACACGTCTATATCATGCTTTCTCTCACGCTTCTACTCTTTACTTCTACCTTTCTCCTTAAATGGAACTCCTGCCCCTCTACCACCGACCCCTACACTATCTGCATCTCTCCCTCCCTCCTCTCGTCCCACATGATGGCCTCACATGAGCTCCTTTGTTTCCTCAGAACATGGTCTCCCTTTAACTCTCGTGCTGCCAATCACTCCCACTCCCACAAATCCCATTCCCACCTTCTCTTTCTCACCCTCCTGCTGTTACTCTATTCAGGTGACATATCCCCTAACCCTGGCCCCACAACACATCCAATACTTCCCTCTCATCCTATCTCCATCGCACATAAATCACCTCCCTGCAAGCCCAGCAACCTCATTCCCATAATCCCTCAGCGCCTGTCCTCTTTCTCCTGCGCCCTCTGGAACGCTCGCTCTGTGTGCAACAAACTCACAGCAATCCATGACCTCTTCCTTTCAAACTCCTTCAACCTCCTAGCTTTAACTGAAACCTGGCTAACTCCCTCTGACACGGCCTCCGTTGCTGCTCTCTCACATGGCGGTCTACACTAGAGCCATACCCCCAGACCGGGTGAGAGAAATGGTGGCGGGGTCGGACTCCTGCTCTCTCCCACCTGCACCTACCAGCATCTCCCTCCACCCCCATCCCTCTCCTTCTCCTCCTTCGAGACACACTGCATCCGCCTGTTCTCTCCTCTGGCTCTCAGGGTGGCAGTCATCTACCGCCTACCGGGACCAACCTCCCAGTTCTTTGACCACTTTGCTACCTGGCGTTCTCACTTCCTGTCTTCTAATCTTCCATGCCTAATTCTCGGCGACTTCAACATTCCCATTGACGATCCTTCCGCCCCTGCTGCCTCCAAACTTCTTTCACTCACGTCCTCCCTTGGACTCACACAATACTCCCTCCTCCCTACCCACCGCGATGGTCACGCTATTGACTTTGTCTTTTCCAACCTCTGCTCCATTTCTGAGTTCAAATGTCACCCTTTCCCCATCTCTGACCACCACCTTCTCTCTTTCAACCTATCTGGACTTCCTAAACACCCTGCTCCCCCACCCCGCACACACACTCGCAGAAATCTACATGCTGTGGACCCCCATCAATTCTCCAACCTACTTCATCACCTCCCTCATACCTCATCCTTCACCTGCCCTGATGTTGCCACTAATCACTACAACACTACGCTTATCTCTGCTCTAGACACTCTTGCTCCTCTTTGACTCTGTAAGGCCCCACGCCGCCAGCTTCAGCCCTGGCACACCCTCCAGACTCGCTACCTGCAAAGATGCTCCCGCACCGCGGAGCGTGCCTGGAGGAAATCCCGCTCTGAAGCTGATTTTGTTCACTTCAAGTTTATTCTCCGGTCATACACCTCTGCCTTCCACTTGGCCAAACAATCCTTCTTCTCATCTCTTATATCTACGCTGTCCTCCAACCCTAAACGGCTCTGGTCCACCTTCAACACCCTCCTCTACCCACCTGCACCTCCCCCCACAGCTGCCTTCAGCGCTCAAGACCTAGCAGACTACTTCCTCAGTAAAACTTTAACTATCAGAAGCAACATCCCAACACAAGATAGTTATCTGCCACCTCCACTCCCACAGGTCCCCTCTGCCACCCTCTGCCGCTTCCTCCCAGCCACTGAGGAGGAAGTCAATTCCTTATTGTCCTCCTCACATCTCACCATGTGCCCGCTCGACCCCATTCCCTCACATCTAATTCCTCCCCTCTCCTCCTCCCTCACCCCTGCTCTCACACACATCTTCAACCTATCTCTCTCCACTGGCTCCTTTCCATCCGCCTTCAAACACGCGCTAGTTACCCCTTTACTAAAGAAACCATCCCTAGATCCCAACTCTCCATCCAACTACCGCCCTGTATCCCTGCTTCCCTTCACATCAAAGCTCTTAGAAAAACTAGTCTTCAACCGCCTCTCCCTCTTCCTGTCCTCCAATTCCCTACTTGACCCCCTGCAATCTGGCTTCCGTCCCCTACACTCAACTGAAACTGCCCTCACCAAAGTCACCAACGACCTCCTAACTGCTACAAAACACGGCCACTATTCTATTCTCATCCTGCTTGACCTCTCGGCTGCTTTTGACACTGTTGACCACCCCCTCCTTCTACAGACCCTCAACTCTCTGGGTCTCGGTGACACTGCACTTGCTTGGGTAGACTCCTATTTATCCAACAGGTCCTTCTGTGTGTCCTTTGCTGGTAATTCCTCCTCCTCATTGCCTCTATCTGTTGGTGTACCTCAAGGCTCTGTCCTTGGTCCTCTGCTCTTTTCCATCTACACCTCCTCCCTGGGCAAAATCATCAACAGCTTTGGCTTTAATTACCACCTCTACGCTGATGACACTCAGATCTACCTCTCTACCCCTGATCTCTCTCCCCCTGTCCTCTCAAAAGTCAGTGACTGTTTATCTGGCATCTCCTCCTGGATGGCCTCCCACCACCTAAAGATCAACATGTCAAAGACTGAACTCCTACTTATTCCTCCCTCCAATGCCTCCCCACCTCCTGACTTCTCTATCACGGTGGAGGGTATCACCATCTCCCCATCAAACCAAGTTCGCTGCCTTGGAGTTACACTTGACTCTGCTCTTTCCTTCATCCCCCACATCAAGTCTCTTTCCTCCTCCTGCCGATACCAACTGCGTAATATTTCCAGAATTCGGCCATTTCTTACCGCTGTCACCACAAAACAACTCATACACGCCCCGGTAATCTCCCGACTCGACTATTGCAATAATCTCTTATCTGGCCTCCCTTTGTCCCGCCTCTCCCCCCTACAATCCATCCTGAACGCCTCCGCCAGGCTAATTCACCTCACCCGCCGCTCTGTCTCTGCCGCTCCCCTCTGCGAGTCCCTTCACTGGCTCCCCATCCACTGCAGAATGAAGTTCAAAATCCTTATCCTTACCTACAAAACCCTCACTAACTCAGCTCCCCACTACCTGTCCTCACTAATCACCAAATACACCCCAGCCCGCTCCCTAAGGTCAAACAGTGACCTGCGCCTAGCTTCTCCCCGCATCACCTCTTCCCATGATAGACTGCAGGATTTCTCACGCGCAGCCCCCACTCCCTTGAACGCTCTCCCTCGTACTGTCAAACTTTCCCCTAACTTCTCTTCCTTCAAACGCTCCCTGAAAACATTCCTATTTAGGGAAGCCTACCACCCAACTCACTGACGCAACCATCAATCACTCTCACCTTACAGTCCTCTCCTCCTGTTTCCAACCCCAACCCTCCCAGATTGTGAGTTCCTACGGGAATAGGGCCCTCCTCTCCTCCTGTACTGTTTGTCAAATGTTGTTCAATGTATTGTAACCCTGTCTATACTGTGCTTATTGTACAGCGCTGCGGAATATGCTGGCGCTTTATAAATAAAGAATAATAATAATAAATAATAATAAGTAACTGATGTATTTAAAGGGTTAAATGCCGTTGGCCACCGATTTCACCACGGATTTATATAGAGTTGGATGCTCTCTATTAAAAACAGTTGTCGTCAGCCTGGCCCAATGGTCAGTTTGGCATAGAAACCGAAATCCATTTTAGCAGCAAGGCTCAGACTCGACACTGCACGTCAACCGTGAGCTGAGAAGACATTGAACCCCCAGGAGCAAATCACAAGCAGCTCTCATACATGCGTATGGAGGAGCGGAGGGAGCTACAAGGAGCTTCTATGGTGAGGATGACAGGTGTTAACCTGAGCCTGGTGTTGTGGTAAGGCATGTACCCCCTTTCCACGGCCTCTGTTCGGCGGTGCGAATACATCTGCTGGCATGGGGATTCCCAATGCCTCCAACAGTCGAATGTAATCGGCCAGTGAGCGCAGGGAAATGAGGGCCCCATCATGGGGTACGATGAGGCGAAAGGGAAACCCCAGGGTACCGGACACTCTTGTGACGAAGAAGCTCTGTAAGTGGCAATTGCGGTCTTCTATCCTGAAGCATAGAAGGAGATACATCATTGAAGAGAGTCTGGGTAACCCCCTCGATCAAGGGGAGCACCATAACAGGCTGCCCGCAGCAGGGCATCCTTGGTGGAGTAATACCGGCACTTGAGCACCACATCCTGTGGGGGTTCGTTGGGACCCGAGCGAGGACGCAGGGCTCTATGGTTCTTATCTAGGCGCAACTCAGAAGTGGCAGGAACCGGGGCGAAGAATAACCTGGAGGCAAAGACCCTAAGGTCTTGGACCGTCTCCGGAACATCACAGATACAACAGTTGGAGAGGCGGGACCTGCTGTCCAGGTCTTCAACTTCCTCCTGCAGCTCCGCAAATTTGTCGCAGGCCACTCGTAATTCAGTCTGCACCACAACGTGATCAGTCTCCACTTGATGCTCGAGTCTGGCTGTGCAAGTCCCCAGCGCGCCAATGTCCGTCCACTCCAGGCCTGCCCTGAGGTCAGTCTAAAGGTCATTTTTCATAGTGAGCAAGAGCTTTCCTGTCGCACCGTGTACAAGGCTCACCTTTCGCTGACGGAAGGCCTGACGCCGACGCCATCATGCCTGCTTCTGTGCGTGCCACCTCCGAAAGCGGGGGGAAAAACTGGGCAACGTCAGAGCTCAGCCAAACCACATCACCCCTTGGGCCACTGATTTTAATATTGGGCATCCAGCTCTATAGAAAACATGTTGAAATCCGTGGCCCAACAGCATTTAACCGTTTAAAAACATTACTTATTCAAGTTGATGAGAATTGGTGCCAATGGCACGGTTGGCACAGTGTTTGTGCCAAACCGACCATTGGGCCAGGCTAATGACAACTGTTTTTAATAGAGGGCATCCAACTCTATATAAATCCATGTTGAAATCAGTGGCCCAACGGCATTTAACCATTTAAAAACATCAGTTACTTACTCAAAATGATGAAAATCAGTGCCTGTGGCGCAGTTGGCACTATTTCTATGCCAAACCGACCATTGGGCCAGGCTAACGCCAACTGTTTTCAATAGAGTGCATCCAACTCTATATAAATCCATGTTGTAATCAGTGGCCCAACGACATTTAACCCTTTAAACATATCAGTTATTTAAAATGATGAAAATCATTGCCCATTTCTGTGCAAAACTAACTGTTGGGTCAGGCTAATGACAACAATTCTTAATAGAGGGCATCCAACTCTATATAAATCCATGTTTAAATCAGTGGTCCAATGGCATTTTAACCCTTTAAAAACATCAGTTACTTATTCAAAATCATGAAATTGTGTCCTGGCACAGTTTTTGTGCCAAACCAACCATTGGACCAGGCAAACAACAAATGTTTTTAATAGAGGGCATCCAACTCTATATAAATCCATGTTGAAGTCAGTTGCCCAACGGCATGTAACCCTTTAAAAATATCAGTTACTTATTCAAAATGTTGAAATGTGGTGCCTTGGCACAGTTGGCACTGTTTCTATGCCAGACCGACCATTGGGCCTGTCTAAAGACAACTGTTTTCAATAGAGGGCATCCAACTCTATATAAATCCATGTTGAAATCAATAGCCATGTATAGAAAGAAGAAGAACTGTCCAGGATTCAGCCATCTGGAAAATACTAGGTATTACCACTAGTACCTAATACTGTATCTCAAACAGTGTATCGATTGTTCACAACAGAACCCTTTACTTTCGTTCTAATGAGCACGGTTGCGCACGACTCGTGCTGGTAACAAAAGCTGATTACTGACTAGTATAAAAACAGCCCATAACACAACACAATTAAAAATGTAAAAGAAAAACAAAAAATCAAGAAGAAAGAGAAGAATAAAAATGGTAGTATTGGTAAATCACAGTACTACAAGAGAGTTCCCTATTTTGAGAACTGTTCAATTGAGTGTGAAAATACTGGACAAGGCTATCACATCAGTGTAACGGATCCCGCTACTCGGGGAGAGTAGATCCGCCGTCAGCGCCGAGTACACCTGGAGGTCGGTAGTGTGGTAGCGAGGTGCCGCTGGTGCTCGTAGGATACCCCGAGGTTGCAGCGCTGTAGATAGGTCCTTGAAGCGTCTCGGTTCCCAAAGCCCTGTTATCCCCAATTACTAGCCGAGGCAGGAGTAAAGGTTCAAACAAGAGTGATTTATTTTTCATGGAGAACACAGCTTATTTATGGGGAAAAAAGACATTGTTCTCCCCTGGTCCGCCCTCAGCCCTCCCGGGGTGATTTCTGCCACTGCCTAGAGCCATGGCCCAATTTCCCTTTGTTCACCTTGGGCCCCCCTGGTGGGTGCAGCCCTTATCTTGAGGCTCGGTGCCAGCTCATCTGGTGAACTTTCCGTGGCTGTGAATGAGCGGGGAACAACAGGGAAAATCATATTGAGGTACTTATAAAAATAAGGGCTAACGAACTTTTAATAACACACAAATAAATAAACACTTGAACTGTTGTACTACACGCTACATTCTCCCCCAAGTTACCAGTTGGCAGACCCGGTGAGACCCTCTGCGGGTCCACTTGGGGATGTCCACGGACCCCACCTTAGATCTCAAGTTCAGTCTGGCGGGATAGCCCATCCGCATTGGCATTTTGCTTACCAGGACGGTATTGGATAGTAAAGTTGAAGGGCTGTAGGGCCAGGCTCCACCGCAGGAGCCTGCCGTTGTCTCCGGCCACCCGGTTCAGCCATACTAGGGGGTTGTGGTCTGTGAGGACCGTGAAGGAGCGCCCATACAAATAGGGTTGGAGTTTCTTCAGTGCCCATACCAGGGCTAGGCACTCCTTCTCGATTGCCGCATAGGCAACCTCCCTGGGTAGAAGTTTCCGACTGATGTAGGCAACCGGGTGGTCATGCCCATCTTCACCGACCTGGCTCAGCACCGCTCCCAGTCCAAACATAGAAGCGTCTGTGAGGATGACGAAACGTTTAGTTGAATCAGGAGCGGTCAACACGGGGCCCTCCACCAAGGCTCGCTTGAGCTGCTGGAAGGCTTCCTCACACTCAGGGGACCACAGTACCTGTCGGGGAAGGTTCTTGTGGGTCAAGTCAGTCAGGGGTTTGGCAATGGCGCTGTAGTTGGGGACGAAGCGGCGGTAGTACTCCGCCGTACCTAGAAATGCTAACACCTGGGTTTTGGTGCGGGGTGTGGGCCACTGGGCGACAGCTTCAACCTTGGCGGGTTCCGGGCGCTGCCTAGCGCAGCCCACCCGGTGGCCCAAGTACTGGACCTCGGACATGCCAACGTGGCACTTGTCTGGTTTGACTGTCAGACCTGCGGTGCCAAGGCGGTCCATTACTGCCCGTAAGTGCTGTAAGTGGTTCTCCCAGGTGTTACTAAAGATGGCTATGTCATCTAGGTAGGCGCTGGTAAAGTCCTGCATCCCCTCTAGCAGACGATCCACCATGCGTTGGAACATGGCCGGGGCATTCTTCATCCCGAATGGCATGACCCGAAATTGGTACAGGCCAAACGGAGTGATGAATGCCGATTTCGGCACACCTTCCTCGGCAAGGGGAATCTGCCAGTACCCCTTACACAAGTCAATGGTGGTGAGGAAGTGACCCTGGGCAATGCGGTCCAGGAGCTCGTCTACCCGGGGCATGGGGTAGGCGTCGGTAACGGTGTGCTCATTGAGCCTTCTATAATCTACACAGAACCTGGTAGTGCCATCCTTCTTGGGTACTAGAACCACCGGGGAGGCCCATGGGCTCTCGGATGGTTCTATTACCCCTAGATCCAGCATCTCGCGGATCTCCTTCTGCATCCCGTCTCTCACTGCATCGGGGATTCGGTACGCCGTCTGCCGCAAGGGGGTTTGACTCTGGGTATCGACCCGATGCAGAGCTACAGAGGTGTAGCCGGGACGGGACGAGAACAGGTCTCGGTGCTCCCGTAGCACCTGCTGAGCCTGTTCCCTGTGGTGTGGACTGAGTCCCTCGCCCAGCCGGACATCAGCTATCCCCTGGGCGCTCGGATCCCCAGGCAGTACCGGCAGGGGGAGATCCTCCAGATCCCCCGCGTCCGGTGCGCAGATGGCGGCTACTGCCTCTTCTCTTTCATGAAATGGTTTCAGCATGTTCACATGAAAGGTTCTTTGGATCCTTTCATCCGAACATCTGGCTGCGATGAAGGTGGTATCGCAGATCTTCTCTATAATTTTGTAGGGTCCCTCCCAGGCTGCCTGCAACTTATTTTGTTTGACCGGCCGGAGCGCTAACACTTTCTGCCCTAGCTGGAAGGTGCGGTCCCTAGCCGACCGGTCATACCACCTCTTCTGCTTGGTTTGGGCCGCTTTGAGATTGTCCCGTACCAGGGCGGTCAATTCCTGCAGCCGGTCCCTAAACTCAAGCACATAATCTATGGCCGAGGTCCCCTCCTCGGCCAGAGCACCTTCCCAGTGCTCCCGGAGCAAGTCCAAGGGGCCTCGGACTCTCCGGCCGTACAACAGCTCAAAGGGAGAGAAGCCAGTGGCTTCCTGGGGTACCTCCCTGTACGCGAACAACAGATGAGGCAAGTGGCGTTCCCAGTCCTTATGGGACATGGTAAAGGTGCGAAGGAGTTGCTTGAGGGTCCCGTTAAACCGCTCGCAGAGCCCGTTGGTTTGCGGGTAGTAAGGGGAACTGTACAGGGGTTTAATCCCGCACAGTCTCCAGAGCTGCTGGGTCACCTCGGCCGTAAATTGCGTGCCCTGGTCAGACAAGATTTCCTGGGGAAATCCGACCCTGGAGAATATCTGTAGTAGAGCTCCGGCAACGGTCTCTGCGTGGATATCTCAGAGGGCCACGGCCTCTGGGTACCCGGTGGCGTAGTCTACTACGGTCAAGATATACTTCTTGCCCGTAGTACTAGGCACCGCCAGGGGTCCTATCAGATCCACCGCCACCCGTCTAAAGGGTTCTCCCACTATGGGTAGGGGTCTTAGGGTTGCATTCCAGGTGTCCCCCCTCTTTCCTACCCGCTGGCATACCTCACAGATCCGGCAATAGTCCCTAACATCCCCAGATAACCCGGGCCAGAAGAAGCTCTGGGTCAGTTGGTGCAGTGTCCGCCTGTGCCCCAGATGGCCTGCAAGGAGAATATCATGCCCAATCTTCAACAGATCACGCCGATATTTCCCCGGCACTACCAGTTGCCTATGGGGTACCTGGTCCACTCCCCTCCTCGCTCCCCCGGAGGTCCCATACAACTTCCCTTGGTCCCAGGCAAATCTCACTTCCCCTACCCCTCCCGGCTCCCGCCCAGCCTGTTGTCGGTAAGGGGCAAGGGTGACGTCTTCCCTGGTGGCTTGGGAAAAGTCCGTCGGGGAATCCAAGGTCAGGGAGGGGGTATTGTCGGGGCCAAGGGTTGGGCTGGTCTCACTTACCGCGGTCCCCTCGGAGTCTGTGTGCAGAGCTTTCCTTGCTTGATGACGGGTGGTGACGGGCATACCCCGCCAGGGTGGGTGTCCTCAAAAGTAGAGGTCAGCAGACCAAGGTCGTTGCCGAGTAGTACTTCGGTTAGTAGGTCTTTCATGATCCCTACTTCCACGTCCCGGGCATCCGTGCCCCAATCGAGATGGACACGGGCTGTAGGGATCCGGTAAACATGGCCACCGGCGACTCGGACGGCCACCGAGTGGCCTGCGGAGGCAGCCGGGGTAATAAGGTGGGGCTGTGCCAGGGTAAGGGTTGCGCCGGTGTCCCGCAGGCCAATGGCACTCCGTCCATTCACCCGAACCTTTTGGCGATGGTGCTGCCGGTTATCTTGGGCAGCTGCTTGAATCGGGTCTGCTTCATGTAGGATGCCCCAGTCTTCGTCCGGAATCGCTGTGGGTTCTGGCTCCGGCTCATGTTGGCAACAATATGCCGTAGCTCTGCCCGGAGGGTGTGCTGGGCGATGCGGGGCAGGACGGTTGGCAGTCAGTGACAGCGGTCCCGGATATGTCCAATTTGGTTGTACCCATAGCACCGGGGACCGGTCCGAGGAACCGGGGTGTGGGTTGTCGGTGGCCGGGGTGCGCTCTCGGTGGGTGCGGTACGAGGCTGGGGTGCTGGATTGAACCGGGGAGGTGGGGGCCGGATGTCAGGAGGAGGTACTCGCCTGGCGTCCTGGTATTCATCGGCGAGGCGGGTAGCTTCGGGCAGGGTAAGGGGACGTCGGTCTCGCACCCAATCCCGGACCTCTGGAGGTGAATAGTTATAGAACTGCTCCAGCAAGAGCAGTTGGATGATCTGGTCCGGGTGGGTGGCTTGGCGTCCCTGGATCCAGCTGCGGACAGCCTGTTGCATGCGCTGCCCCCATTCTGTGTAGGAGTCATGGGTCCCTTTCTTTAGAGCTCGGAACCGCACTCGATACGCCTCGGGGGTGAGCGCATAGCGGGCCAGCAGGTGTTCCTTGACCCGCTTGTACACCATGCAGTACATGGTCGTACATCATCATGCACGTACATCATCCGCCACAGCCCGGTAAGCTTCAGCCGCTCTGCCCGTCAACTTACTTGCCAGTAGAGGTACCCAATTTCAGGCCGCGACCTCTTGCAGGGCACATTGTCTTTCAAAATCCTGCAGGAAGTTGTCAATATCCTCGCTTCCCTCTGGGAAGTTTGAAGGCGGCAAAGGGAATCTTTAGCTTGGGGGGTCCGGTGCTGCCCTGAGGAGTCAGTGACCCACCGGACCGTTGCTGCATTTCTGCTTGGCGGAGTCTGTCTGTATCTGCCAACCTCCCGATGATGTCGGTGGAGGGGTCTGTTCCGTACAGGGCCAGCCGCCACTGTACCTCTTGCCGCCATTCTGAGGTCTCAGAGCCCTCGGAGGGAGGCATACAAGCACGGTCGTCCTCCATCAATTCGCTGATGATGACCGCCTTCGGTTTGCCCCCGGGGATCTTGCCTCTGGCTTTCAGCAATTCTTTAAGGACCGTGCGCTTCAGACCCTTGTAGTGCTGGGCCATACGGGGTTACGGCCGTTACTTGGGGTGTCCGTCTCTTGGACCCAGGGGTGTCTGAGACTGGGGTCAAGCCAGCGGCTGTTTTTCCCCCTGCTGGGCTGGTCTCAGAATCTCCCCCCGGATGGTGGCCGCTCCGGATGCTCGGCGTATTGCGGTGGCTAAGACCGGGGTCAAGCCAGCGGCTGTATTTCCCCCTGCTTGTCTGGTCTCAGGCGATCCCACCAGGCTGCCAGCCAATGTGACGAAATCCCGGTACTCGGGGTGAGTAGATCCGCCGTCAGCGCCGAGTACACCTGGAGGTCGGTAGTGTGGTAGCGAGGTGCTGCTGGTGCTCGTAGGATACCCCGAGGTTGCAGCGCTGTAGAGAGGTCCTTGAAGCGTCTCGGTTCCCATAGCCCTGTTATCCCCAATTACTAGCCGAGGCAGGAGTAAAGGTTCAAACAAGAGTGATTTATTTTTCATGGAGAACACAGCTTATTTATGGGGAAAAAAGACATTGTTCTCCCCTGGTCCGCCCTCAGCCCTCCCGGGGTGATTTCTGCCACTGCCTAGAACCATGACCCAATTTCTCTTTGTTCACCTTGGGCCCCCCTGGTGGGTGCAGCCCTTATCTTGAGGCTCGGTGCCAGCTCGTCTGGTTAACTTTCCGTGGCTCTGAATGAGCGGGGAACAACAGGGAAAATCATATTGAGGTACTTCTAAAAATAAAGGCTAACAAACTTTTAATAACACACAAATAAATAAACACTTGAACTGTTGTACTACGCTACAGCGTAGTGGCAGCCGTCCCGTCACAATCAGTATCACACTGTGTCAGGAAAGGGATACTGTGATGATCCAACAGATTTACCTTTTGCTGCTTGCAAGTATCTCATTATGGGCCTGCTTTGCTTGTAGTGCCCCACATGGGGTGAAATAAACCAAATAGCTGCCACAAAGTGAAAAGGAAAAAACGGGCCTTCGTGGGTCCGTGTATAAAGACAAAAGATAGAGAAAAGGCTAGAAGTCTCTAGTCTGATTCACCAAATGGTTATTTAATTCCTCAAGGGGTAGCTAAGAACTCTGGTTTTCCTTCATAGATTTACCCATAGTCACAGCATATTGGGAGGAGAAGAGGAGGAAATAATGCCAGGCATTTGAGACCCCAGCACCCCACCATTGCAGGAGAGATTAACCCCTTCCCGACCGCTGACGTACCATGTCTGTCATGGCCACGGGTCTCCCTTAGACCTGCGGACGTATATGGTACATCAGCATTCTCCTAACCTCCCTCCTGCCGATACCTCCCTCGCCAGCTCCCACGGCGTGTCTGGCAGGCTGGATGTCCCGCTGTTTCCTCTGAGAGTGGATGATGTCAGCAGTGTTATGACATTATCAGAGACCAATTTTTTTTGGACCGGCTGGCAAAAAATTCAAAATCCAGTTTGCCTGGTGACACATGTGTGGACGGCATAAGCTCAGCGATTACTGCTAAATGGGGGGTATGGTTGGAAGGGGCACTTAGCACAGCCTGGCCACTTTAAAATACTAAAGTGGTCAGGGTGTGTAGAGCAGCAATTTATAATATTATGTCCATGTTTAGGATTTGTAAATGTTTCATATTTTAATAAAATGTAAAATATGTACATGTGCAGGGAATAAGGAAAAAATAAAACTGGGCAATGTGTCAGGGAAAAAAGCTTTTGGAAAGTCAAACACTTAGGAGGTTATTCACAAACCTCTGAATTTCACTGTAGGTGCAATTTGAGGGCAATTTGTCTTTTTCACAAAGCTGTCAATTCACCAAATACAAGAGACCTTACAGTGACATACGGTGCGATTCGCCAAAATTCGGCATCAGCAGCACCAAAATTGTCCCAATGAGAGCTATTGATTCAGGTATTCACAGACCGCGATTCACACCAAACATTTGGTGAAATTATTTGTTTTTCCGTGTTTCATTTTGACAGGTTTAAACAGGGTTATCCAATAGGTTTCAGTGTAATATCTTTTTTTTAGAAAAGATTAACCCCTTCACACCCAAAATCGAGTTATCTCGATTTTTTTTTTTTTTTTTTAATTTAATTTGTTTATTTTGTGAAAAAGTCATCTTACAATCAAATATAAGAAAAGAAAAATCACAAAGGAACACATCTATAACATTCCGCATAAGAACATCAAAAAAAAAAAAAAAAAAAAAACCACTCCAGAGAGATTACGGTGTGAATCATCAAACAATACCAAAACGGGGGGCGGGACGGTAGGGATCTACATTAGCCACACTTCAGCGATGATGCGAGAGGAAGAGGAGAAGAAGAGGGAGAGAAAAAAAAAAAAAAAAAGGGGAGGGGGGGGGGAGTGGGTAGGGGGCAGGGAAACGGCAGAGGCCATTAATGTGACTTTCCCGGCTCACTCCAGAAGGAGGCCGTGGAAGGGTAATGTCACAAGGCCCAGGTGCCCGAGGGCCAAGTATGGCAGCCAGAGCCCTGGCAGGTGCCATAGTGGCGCACCCCTGAACAACCTGAAAATTGCCAAAACAAACCAAAATTATATAAAATAGGGGGAGAGAGGGGGGGTCAAGAAGGAGGAAGCAACATCACTGGTGCGGCACGTGTCGTAGCATGGAGTCATGAGTGGGTAATAAACTTAATAAAATAATAAACTTTGCGTGTGGGGGACCCCAAGCAAAATACTCGACGGGGGGGGGGGGTGAGTCTGCACAGAAATTACACAGTTCTGTAACAAAACAGGTACTATAAAGAAAAACAACATTTGTCCCAACTCGGTAAGACGGAAAAGGAGTCCTCAAAGATGTCGCAAAATACAAAAGGAGCGAGTGTCCTCAGGAAAACGGTGCCAAGCAAAGGGAAGAGAGGTGATCCCTGCAGTCTAGTCACGAAAACCGGGAAAAAACCCCGAGCAGGACACCACTCAGCCTGGGTCTCCTCTAGCAGCATCTGGCAGGAGAGCTCTCTTCGGATCCGGCAAGATACCCAGGGAAGCAAGGAGGGTCCAGGCGTCCTCTGTAGTAGTAGCTGTATGACACACATTGCCATGGGTGATCAATAAGGAACCTGCTACTCCCCAGCGATAACGCACATCAATACTTCGTAAATGGGCCGCCACGTCTTTAAATTGCCTCCTGGCCATCAGTGTCGCGAATGGCAAGTCATTGTACAGATATAAGACTGCTGAGTCGAAAGAGACTGCCGCCCGGGCTGCAGGGACCATCATCAGTTTCTGTTTGGATGTAATATCTCTTGCGGTCGCTATCACGTCCCTTGGGGCATCCAAGGGGGCCGCTGCCGCCTTCCTGATGCGCATCGCCATGCCAAAGACCGCTGGTGATCCTGGAGGCGGCTGTAGTAGTTGGTCAGCAAGCCGATTTATGTACCCCAAAAGGGCATCCTGTGGCACAGTCTCTGGGATCCCCCTGAACTTAATGTTGCGCCTTCTGTGTCGCGCCTCCATACCTTCCATAGCTCTAGACAGGTGTGTCACCTGGGACTGGAGTGCCTCTACCGTCGTGACCAGATGGCAGTGCGCAGTCTCTGCTTCCGCCGCCTGATCCCGAATCTCAACCACCGTCCCCTGCATCGCGGTGACCTCAGCTCGTAGATCCTTGACATCTGTTCTCCACATAATACGCATCTCAGCCACCATGCGCCTAATGTCTCCCTTTGTGGACGGTAAGTAGTCGTCCGCTTCATTTGTGGCGGCCACTTCGAGAGGGTCTTGTTCCTCAGACGCTCTGCGGCTGTGCCCAGTAGATGAGCGATGTCCCTGCCCTGGGGGAGCCCCAGTCATCAGAGCCCCGAGTGAGCCCTCTCTGGCTTCCTGCTGCAGGCCTCGGTCCTCGCCCGAGGAGTCATAAGTGTGCTGCGCACGAGGTGACAAGTCCGCACTCCGACCTGCACGGTCTCCCCCCAGGGATGCGCGAATGTCCCGCTGGCGGGGGCCCTCCGCCGGGTTGGGCTTCTTTGCAGGCTTCTTCCCCATCTAGTCTGATGCCCGCAGCACCCAGACGGCCCTTGAAGCAGGCAGCGACGAGACAATTGAGGACGCTGCCGTGTAAAATGGCCGCCGGTGCGAGGCCGCGTGTGTAGGCCCGAGGAAGGTAATCCCTTTCTAGGTGGTCCAAACTATGAGATCTCACACCCGACACCCGCAAAACCGCAGCAGGGACACCATCCAGCCCCAAAAAGCTCCGTTATATGCCGGGAGGTCTCAAATAACTCACAAAAGTAAACCGCTGTTGAGGAGCAATAGAAAGTGCGACCTGTCCTGTCTGTAGTCAGCTCCGCCCCCGTTATCTCGATTTTGCATTGTAATGAATTGAAAAAGCACTCATTAGCATATCAAAAGACCATTTTCATACCCTTTTAAAGCAAGATTATGGTGTCCCCTGTGGAGAAACTAAATCCTTTGTTTTATGTCTCACCAAGCACCCTGGAAAGACATAGGGCTGCTATTATCAGCTGGTTTGAAGGCCCACTTTAATAAAAGGTTCAAATAGATTACTGCTGCATTACGGCAGCCAGGGAGAGGGCAGAATACAGGGAGAGCTCTGGGGTCTCTCACTGCTGTACAGGGATAAGATTCAGGGGGTTATAATTACTGAAAATCCCTGTACAGTACAGATACATGGTGTTACTGTAATCTTCATATACAGACATTATCAGGGTTATTCAGAGAGCGTGAAAAGCAGGAGAATGACTGGAGAATGAAAAATTCTAGGTCAAAATAGCCGATTTGGAAAGTGAGATGAAAGGGGGAATTTTTCTGGTTTGACTATTTTGACCTAGAATTTTTCATTCTCCAGTCATTCTCCTGCTTTTCACGCTCTCTGAATTACCCTGTTGGTCACATACAGATATTAATTTTATATTCTATTGGTATTTTTTGGTAGTTACATTGCTAATAATCTCATTCTGATCATTAACAATCCCCAAAAGCAGATCTGGACATTTTTATTATTTATCTTTATCAGTTACTGCATCTAGCACAAAGGTCTTTTCATACAGGCGTATAATAATAATACAGACCCCGTGTGAAATTGTGTAAGATAAAGGACACCGTCTAGAGCTCAGAATCTTACATTTCAACAATATTTCTGTAAAGGATAAACAAATACATCTAAAATGATCAAATTAATATTATTTTAATTCAACTAATAATTTCTGTACGAAAATTCTATTTGCCCCTATTGTTAACTTTGCATCCCATGTTTCACATAACTGTTATAACTTTTTCAACAAAAATCACCTGGTAGTGAAGGGGTTAAAGACCATTTATTTTTATTTTCTGCAAAAGACCCATTTAATTTTTTTAATGACCTTTTTGTATTATTTAAAACATTTGTGTTTTCTTATTATTTTTAAAAGGACCTTTTTTTTTATTATCAGAGTTATTCATAGAGAATCGAAAAGTCACCGCACGTTTGGTGAGTTTTCGTTCTCTTCAACTTGGTGCGATTTGGCGATCCCATTTCGGCGACCCTGCAGTGTATTCAGCAAGCACCACAGGGCCGTCATAGTGCAGGGAAAAGCTGCCGCAAACCCGCCGAACACTCACCGCAAAACCCGGCGAACGCACACCGAAACCTGCAAAAACATCTGGATTAACTCTGCCGAACACGCCGGAGAAACCCGAGCAGGAGCCGATCACAGTGCAGAGCAGCCACCGGAAAAAGCTGACACTGCAGACAAATGGAGTAAAAAAAAACCAAAAAAACCAGTACTTGAATGTTTGCAAAGAAACTACAGAATGAAAATGTCTGAAATTTACTCATAAGATCCAATGAATGATAATAAAAAGGGGTGTTACAGAAAAAACTATTTAAAAAAAAACTAAAAAATAAAAATTTTCGCAAAAAATCCCGAAAAATGCCAAAAAGATCGTAAAAAAAATCTATAAAGAGACTTTTTACTGCAGAATATTATAATCAACGGTTTATTAGATATTGAATTAAAACGGGAATATTTTTAACATTGAAGCCCATGGGATTCTCTTGAATAAACCTGCCGAATGAAACCACCGAATGGCAGGGCAATTCGGGAACCTTTCCCTGCTGTTTCGTGTTCTCTGAATAGCCGAAGCATTGCTTCTCTATGGGGATTTCACTGCTCTTGAACAGGCACCATATGTGCAGGCAATTCACCAGGATTTTGGCGAACTTCCTGCTCTCTGAATAGCCGAATGGCCAGGAAAGGTAACCGTACGCTGAATTTCACTGTTCGGTTACCTACCACATTTTGGATCTCTTTGAATAACCCCGTCAGACACATTTTTATTGATTTAAGCTCCTGTCAGGGGAATAGCTTGCTTTTTTACTTCGGGGTGAATTTGCCGAAGCCAGTATTGATGAAATTCGGCGCTTGCCTGCGCAATTTTTGTCAACATCCGAAAGCTGCTTCGGCGACTCCATTTTTGGCGAACTTTGGTCAACATTCGATAAATAGTGGCGTCTCTGAATTCTCTGTGAACTGGAATTGCCGAAGCTGCGTTCAATTTCGGTGCCCTGTGAATAGATCCCTCGGTAGGAATTACAAATGTGTTTTAAAAATGAAATTGGACAAATGAAAGAAAAAAAAAACAACTCCAGCATCACAGAACGTGACTTTCCGGTTTTTAACAGGCCTGCGCGACAAAAAAAAACTACACTACCCGGCAGCCCTTTCGGCGACGTGGCCCATCCTTATTGAAGGGGAGTAGCCGGGGCGCGAGAGGGCGGTGGCGGGAGTCTTCGCGAGCGGTGGGGCCGCAAGAAGAATAGTCGGCGCTTGGGTGAGTGCGTTCAGGCAGGGAACTTCTGGTTGTGCGTGCACGCGGTTAGTAGGCCGTGTGGTCGGAGGGTACTCCCTGTCAGGCCGGGCCGTCGGTGCATCTCTCACGGGGCGGCGGGGTGGGCCTGTCCGGCGAGCGATTCATTAGCACAGCACATAGCAGCGGCCCGTGATCAGGCATGATTCCCAGGCTGGGTAGAGGCGGGGCTGTGGTAACTCGGAGGAGCCCGCCTCGCACCGAGCCGCGGTGTGGGAAGGAGCGCGCGCGTTTTAAGCGCGGGTCATGACTTGTTGTTTTTTTTTTTTTTCCTCTCCTTTTCGAGTGAGCGAGGCCCGCCCACGCCGCGTGCCAGCAGCGGGCCCCGCGCCGCTGAGTGTTCGGGGCGCTTATTTATAGCTCTCCCTGTGGCGGTTTGTACCACGTGCTCTGCGAGATGCACACAGGGTCTGGCTCCCTAATACCGCGGTATGGAAGGAGTGTGACTTTTCCCTCTGGATCTCACAAGGCGTGGGAGCCGCCAGCCAGTAACGCCTCAGCAACTCGGGTGACATGTTTGTTTCGCTGGAGCTCAATAAAGTTCTGATTCAAAGATTTTAGCCCAGGATGCTCCTTTCAGATCCCCCAGTCACCTCCATTGCTACCGGTGTGTGTGTGTTTGAAACCTGGTATGTGCCATTCCGATTGGTCCCACGGGCTTCCCCCATCTCTGCCACCGCCTCCTGCTGGTGAGACCATCAGTGGATGCTGGATGTCCTTTCAGGAGTGAGGTTCCAACAAAGTTACCTCCTGCTGTATCTTTAACCCCTTCACTGCCACATGCCCCCCAAATCACTGTCAGGCCCCAGAGGTGTTTTTATTTTATTTTTTTAATCCTATTTTTATATGGATGATGTAGACAGAATTACAAATCCTCACATCACAATAACCGCCGTACAATGGCACAAATTCACTTAACTGTATAATGACAGGCGGACAGTAGCTTCTACTGGTCAGAAAGCACTATTGGAGCTGGGGGTCCTGTGCCGAATCGACTGGTTCTGCATTTTTGACCGTTTTTCGAGTGGTTTTAGTACCTCTGCTGCCATATCTTGAGGTGCTGAAACATTTAGGGCTCTATTACGTTCCTTGTGCAAAAACACTCGCGCAGCGTAATTTTTTTTTTTTTTGCGCTCTGCGTTAAAAGTTTAATGCGTGTAATACCAGCGATAATTTACAATCTGAGTGCATTTTTTCAACCGTCTGAAAATAAGTGCGAAAACCTGCACAAATTAACGCTGCGCGCAGAAATCAGTGGGCGGACTGTTTTTTTTTTTTTTTTTTTTTTTCATGCGATTCAGAATTAAGAACCATAATTGTCTCCCGTTCAGTTTTTGCGCCTGCCAAAATCAATCTGAGTATATATGCTGCAGCAATAATAAAAACACACACAACCTCTCAATTTTATTGTTTGGGTATGTGTAGAATGTGTAACTATGCTGTGCGGTATTTTTTTTTTCGGACTGGTGTACTTGGTTTCGGCCAGAACGTTCAGATTTGCTGTTACCACCAGCTTTCCAAAGATGTTAAAATTAGGCGCGCAAACGTCGTTTGTAAAAATTTGCGCATCGATTGTAATACCATCTGCGTACCAGCGCACAAACGCATTTGCGCTCAGTGTTAAGTATGGGATGTGCGCACAAACTTTCGCTCGCACAAGGTAACTCACGTTAACGCGCATTTTGTGCGCGAACGTTGTAATACGACTTTCAGCGCGAAGGGTTTTTCCCCTTGCGTCAATGCATTTTTGCGCACGTACAAAATTGTGCGCGAACAGTGTAATATTTATTTATTTATAAAGGATTTTATCAGGGCCCTTGGTACTTTCTGGAGCCTAATGAAATTATTTGCATTGCCCTGGAATTAGACCAGACCTCGTATACTTGATTTCAGGGCACCACTAGGTGCTTTGAAGATCGTGTATGTGCTGTCATGGTAGTGAAGAGCTTAGTAACCCTTTACCGCCGGACGGTGTTAATGCCGTTGGAGCGTAATAGTATGCGCTGGCTGCTGCGGCAGGCTCCTCCTCCAGCCCTCTAGTGTGCAGTATTGGCGGCAGTTCAGGGCGTCCCACTGCAGCGACTGACGTACACCAGCTTGTGGGTGGACCAGACCAGACGTGACCCATAGATGCCATTGGGATGTGCTATGCCGCCCCATGGTGTTGAGTCCCAACCACTGCGGGGACTGTATGCCCTGTGTCGTAAAAAGGGTTAATGGGCACACGACACTCTCGGGGGGCTGTAATGGACACTCGGGGGGCTGTAATGGGCACACGACACTTCGGGGGGCTGTAATGGGCACACGACACTCGGGGGGCTGTAATGGGCACACGACACTCGGGGGGGCTGTAATGGGCACACGACACTCGGGGGGCTGTAATGGGCACACGACACTCGGGGGGCTGTAATGGGCACACGACACTCGGGGGGCTGTAATGGGCACACGACACTCGGGGGGCTGTAATGGGCACACGACACTCGGGGGGGCTGTAATGGGCACACGACACTCGGGGGGGCTGTAATGGGCACACGACACTCGGGGGGGCTGTAATGGGCACACGGACACTCGGGGGGCTGTAATGGGCACACGACACTCGGGGGGGCTGTAATGGGCACACGACACTCGGGGGGGCTGTAATGGGCACACGACACTCGGGGGGGCTGTAATGGGCACACGACACTCGGGGGCTGTAATGGGCACACGACACTCGGGGGGGCTGTAATGGGCACACGACACTCGGGGGCTGTAATGGGCACACGACACTCGGGGGGCTGTAATGGGCACACGACACTCGGGGGGCTGTAATGGGCACACGACACTCGGGGGGCTGTAATGGGCACACGACACTCGGGGGGGCTGTAATGGGCACACGACACTCGGGGGGGCTGTAATGGGCACACGACACTCGGGGGGCTGTAATGGGCACACGACACTCGGGGGGGCTGTAATGGGCACACGACACTCGGGGGGGCTGTAATGGGCACACGACACTCGGGGGGGCTGTAATGGGCACACGACACTCGGGGGGCTGTAATGGGCACACGACACTCCGGGGGGGCTGTAATGGGCACACGACACTCCGGGGGGGCTGTAATGGGCACACGACACTCAGCACATTGATGTAACTAGTTATGGTGTGTGGAAAGTCCCTGATTCTGCATCAACTTTGATGGTGAAGACCTTGTATGCAAACCTAAAGGCTTGTTCCTGCTGACTTGCCTTCTGCAGTTTTGCAAAGCCCCCCCCCCCGTCATTTTCCCATGTTGGGCGCTGCTATTGTCTGTCATTTACAGGCCAGCCCTTACCATCACGTAAGCGTTAAAACGTCAGATCTCTGTTATGACAGCGATGGGTCAACCTGCAGGCAAATATGATACATGCACGGTCATAGCTGATCAATGTTTTTGTATTAAGAAACAGATTGGTGTGATCTGGACAAGCACAGAGCAATCCTCGGCGCAATGGCTGCTGCAGCCCCTTGCCACTGGAGCCATTAGCCCAGCAAAGCTTGGGGGGGGGGGCACATCTTATTATCAATTCTGGTGCTGCCCATATTTCATGTCCCGCTCCCTCGTCTTCCTGCATCTTGAGTTTCCCTTTTATCACAGCGCTAACAATCCCAGGTTGAGTACTGTAGATATAACAATTGAGCATGCACAGTATAAGCACACCTGTGGATCCATGACGTTGTTCTGTCTGGAGTGGAGAGCACTGGTTTCACCTGCATGAGGTACAGAAACCCCCCGATCTGCAAAAGTATCACATGGGCAGCCATTAATTCACAACTGAAATTGTTTTCCAGATAGAGTAAGACACCTCGGCACACCTGCTACTTAAAGCAAGAGGTGGCAGCAATAAGTCACTGTCCGTATGAAAGGATAAGAATGTAAGCTGTCAGGGCTATTCTTCTTGGCTGCCACAGGTATGCTGGAGTCTGCAGACCTCTCCCTAATGATCATAAAACAACCACTTAGCAACAAAGTCCCTTGGCTGCCTCCTGATTCTGACTGTGCTACTGTGTAGCTCATGTTATTTTATTTATAAAGGATTTTACCAGGAAAGATACATTGAGATTTCTCGTTTTCAAGTATGTCCTGGGTTCAAGAACATTGAATTGTTACAGTAGGTACAGAAATACAAAGTAATACAATGCAAGATATTAAAAATAAAACACAAATATACAGATTAACACCGGAAATAAATATGTAGGAAATGTACTCACTGTTACATGTTTACAGGTGCATTCTGTATCAAGGTATATTGATAGAGATCTCTTAAGTAACCTTTAGCTGGGGGAAGATTTGATGGTGTCTGGGAGGTTATTCCAGAATTGTGGTGCTCTGTAGGAAAATGAGGATCGAGCCACTTTCTTTTTGTATTGTGGTATTGTAAGTAACGTGCTGGTCCTGGATCGGAGGTTACAGGATGAGGGAACTGCTGGGGGAAGCAGCCTATTCAGGTAGAGCGGTAGCCTCTTAGGCACGCATCAGACTAACGCAGTGATCACGTCCGTGTCGCCGCACAGTTTGTCCGTCGTAGCATAGAATCATCAATAGACCAACACACAAAGTGTGCATGTACCACTCAGATGGCAACGGATACAGTTTAAGCAAGAACGTAAAACCTCTAGGACGGACGCGCAGAGTGCACCACGCCTGTATAGCGTTCTGTGTGTGTGAGACAAGAAGTCGGAGCGCATTTGCGACGTCCAGCACCTTGACACACAAAGTGTCTTTTCATATAATTTTCCAATTTGTATAATTTTTCATATTAATTTTTGTTTCCCATAATTCCCTTTTTTTTTCTACGTCCGTCAAGAAAAACGGATCGTGTGGCTTCTACAGTATCCTTCGTCAGTACGTCCGTCCATTATGCACGCACGCAGAGTGCGCTTTGACTGCGTTCATCTGACAGCCTTAAACACCAGGTTGGAAAGGTGAAGGGTGCGTCTAGATTCCAGCGATGGCCAGTTTAGCTCTTTTAACATGTCACAATGGTGGGTTATACAATGTAGTAATTTTATGAAAGTGTGTTTGCGGGGCAGCTGCATACACTACATCACCGAATTCAATAGTCAGCAATCTGCTTTCTTACCGCGGGGCTCAGGCAGGATTTGTTTCTGTACAGGGCACCTAGTTTGGGGTAAAGTTTAGAGGAAAGTTTTTCGATGTGGGGGCCAAAGGATAGATTTGGGTCTAACCACATACTTAGATATTTGAGAGAAGTGACTGGTCAGCGTGCCATTTGATTTTGTCCTGACCCATAGATGAGTTTAGGTTTTGTTCCAAATGGCATCGTAACAGTTTTGTCAGTATTTAGAAAAAGTTTATCTGCAATCCACTTTTCTACCTCTGTGAATTGTTCTTGCAGCACGGCCTCCAGCTGTGGGAGATTTGGTTTGCTGGTATAGATTAGTGTTGTCTGCGTACATGTGTACAGTATAGGCTTTGCAGACATTGGGCAGATCATTTATGAATAACGTGAATAGCAGGGGACCGTGTATTGAGCCTTGGGGTACACCGCACGTGGCTGGGAGGGAAGCGCTTTCAGAAATGGACACATATTGCGACCGATTGGATACATACGATTGAAACCAGGTTAGCGTGTGATCACCAATACCGGAGTTTCATTTTTGTAATAAGATGCCATGGTCTACTGCAGGGCTCAAAATTTCAGGTCCTGAGCTACTAGTCAGGCCTTATAAGTTACTTGCCATCAGTTAACCTTCCTAACCCAGTCCCATACTGCACATTTTCCTTGCAGTGAGAGCGGTGACCCTATGTAAAGGATATATGCGCTCCACAGTAATAAAACTCAGACATGTGTGCCGTGTATGAGCGTATCACAGTGCTGATATCCCTAAATTTACCCTTTAATCACACAATGCAAAGGGTGGTGGGATCTGCCACTTTGCCTGCAAGCAGTTAAGCCCTGAGAGAAAATAGTTTCCATATGGCAATTCTAGAAAGATATCTACAATAACTGGTAAAGCCAGTATCATTCAATTGGTGGAATATTGGATAGTGACCTCAATTGTCTATAGACAATTGATGTCACTATCCAATATTCCACCAATTGAATGATACTGGCTTTACCAGTTATTATAGATATCTTTCTAGAATTGCCATATCTCAATCAAGCAAATCATGACTAGGGAACATTGTGTGGATCATTAAATCCTTATCAGGCGGTGGTCATCGATTATCCGAATTGGCTTATCAATATACTTTGGATAACTGAGATGGAGGTTGTGAACAATTACTATACCACTGATAGATTTTGATTGAATTTGAAGCCACTGACCAATATAACACCCTACCAATAGACCTCATACCACTTGCATTCAACTACATATCCTTGTCGTTTTTATAATGTTTAATTGTGGTAAATGTTGTGTTTTATTTTTTTGTTTTTTGAAATTATGATTTCCTATTTTAAAGGTTCATTAAGGTCTCTTCTGTACCTTACACGGCTACTTTTTATGGTACTTTTTATCTGAACTTTATTGTTCAGTTTTCTCTGTATGGATCATTTGAGCTCTTCCCTATTATTATGACTCAAGCAGCTGCTGGTACCAACTCTCTTACAAATGAGCTACTATAACAGGGAGCCAATTACAGTTACAAGTCTTTATAAAGTGCCAATAAATTCCATAGCGCTGTAAAATGGGAGAGATAGAATAACAAATATACATACACGTTACACACATGGAACAGAAGGAGGGAGGACCCTGCTCAAGAGCTTACAATCTAAGAGAGGGGTGGTTCATTAAGTGAGGGTGAATAGGGCAAGTGAAGTAGCAGGGGTGCTTGAGGACTGAATGGGAAGAAGAGCAAGAAATGTACAGTTGGGGACTCATGGAGTGAGATGATAGGCTTCTCTAAGGCTGGGGTCAGACCAGCGCACTTTTAACGTGCGTTCTGGCGCACATAATTACGGCCGCACTAGCAGCAGATGACGGGCAATGACGGCCAATATACGATGTACGGCCGCACAAAAGTCCGGCCGTGCAACGCAAGTGGAATTTGAACGCATTTTTTTGAGAACGCTGAACCGCTAGTACTGACGTACTGAGTGCGCAGCTGCGGCATAGCGGCGTGTTTGCGTGATTAGGAGATGTCAGATGCTGCTAATGTCCAGCCAACATAACGTCCAGACGCAAAAAGAGTTTTATTGACGATCCGTACAAAATCACGCCCGAAAATGCGCGTCGTCTGACCGTTTTTGCGCATTCCGTGAAAAAATACGTCAATGCGTTCGGACGCACTTTTTCACATTCGCGGTGAAAAATGCTTTCGTCTGACCCTAGCCTAAAGTAATGCGTTTTCAGAGACTTCTTGAAGGACTGGAGAGATGGGGAGAGTCTAATGCTAGGAGAGAGGGAGTTCCATAGAAAGCCACTAACAGTTACTGGACCACACAATGTTTTCTCCTTTGCAGCTCCCTTTTACGAACTCTGTTGGAACTGGGCCCCTCCAGTACGAAAAAAGTCATACTTTTCCTAACCTGGCACCCATGAGACATCCACGCACATAATCCAAGAGTAACGGAGTGTTTGATCTCCCATTGCTGGACAGAGGATCTGAGTGAATGAAAAGCATGGAGTACAAGCTCCTTGGGACACGAGGGCCTAGGCATAACCCCCCCCCCCCCCAGCCTGCAACAAGATTAACCTCCCTGGCAGTCTAATTTTTTCAAAATTTTGTGTCTAAAAGCGTATCAATTTTTATTTTTTTAAAGGAAACGTGTTTTTGTACATAGTTAGCCTGTATTAATTAGGAATCACGCACTGAAATCCGTGCAATCAAGAGTCCTTACTGATAAAATCCTTTATAAATAAATAAATAAAAATAGTAAATACACGGAGTCCGATAAAGTTTGAAACACGACATAATAATTTATTATCCCAAAAATAATTATCCAAAATAATGCAAATAAATGATATTCAATAAAATACAACAAAAAACACTGAAATCTGTCTGCAAACAAGGGTGAGACGATGTATGGTCTATTTCTTATCCTGTACTGCCACCTAGTGGCCGTTCAAAAACATTACACTGTATAATCCTAAATGTAAACTGTGAAATTCCTTTTTTTTCTAAGTGTTCTGCTGATCCCGCCCCCTGCATCGTGTGACTCGCAGGGAGCCTTCCAGGAAGCAGCTCGCCGCGATCACACTGCGGGGACAGCGAGGGAGCCAGGAGGAGGTGAGTAAACATCCAGCCCGAGTCTGGCTCGGGGTTACCGTTCGCGGTAGCGAAATTTAACCCCGAGTCACACTCGGGAATACCGCCAGGGAGGTTAATCAATGAGGGATACACTAGCTCCCACCCCACCACTATTCTGCTAAGATACTGTCCAGCTCCCCCCCCCATACAGACATTTATCCTTTTATTTTGCAGGGCACTTTATTATTATTTAAAACTTTATTATTCCCTCTTGCATACTTTAAAATTGAGTTTTTCCCCAGATAGTTACATTTTTTTTTCTTACATCTCCTGTCCTGCTTATGTTGTTGTGTACAGAGATGATCTCCACTCCACCCAGTGCTGTGGCCCATATGAATTTATTACCAGGTCGTGATCCCAGTGCCCTGGGCTGGGAGGAAGTGTTCAGGGCAGAATTGGTATTTATTACCTTACTGAGGGACTCAATGTCCAGCATGCATCTTACAGCACGCTTCCCCGGCAGCCCCCAAGGATGATTTAGTAGTGAGAGGAGGAGGGGGGGGTGGTCCGTGCTCCAAGATGCAGAGTGATTTGCTGCTTTCAGAACAGTTTGGTGGCAGAAAAAGAATGCGGGGGGGGGGGCACCCACATAGATAACTATAGTTTATCTGTCCCATTTACACGCTTAGCTCCAGCATCAACGCATCTCATTCTCGCTGGAAGGGAGTCAGGTGCTGGCACTCTGACACATCATCAGGGTGCACTGGACGCGCTGTCACTCACACAGCATCAAGGAGTCAGGAGGGGCTGAATTCTCCTGCTCCTCCGTCTCCGGACTCTGAGGCATCGAGAGGCAGACTGTGCGTGCAAGGGCCGTTCACGGACACCTTGCTGATCCTTGATCCCAGCCCAATTTTCACTCGCACTCTCCCAGTTTCTACTTGCAAATTGCGAGAGGGCGAGTGGAAATTTTGACCCCCTGGTCTGTCAAAGGCCTTTGCAAAAGATAGGAAGATGGCTCCAGTTAGGTCTCCTTGTTCCATGCCAGCCTGAATATCATTGCAAACTATAGAAGGGCAGTTGTAGTTGAATGATTTGGATGAACGCCCGATTTGATCTGAGGTTAAATAGTTTGAAATATTGATAATCATGTAATTGTATTGTCCTCTGAAACACCGGGACCTGGCTAAGAAGTAAAGCTCATGCTTTTAGGTCAGGAAGGAGAAGCTTGATTTAAAGACGTATTTTACAACATTGTGAAGTTATCACATATGCAATTTATTTTGGTAACGTTCAGAAACTACTGAGTTGCTTTTAAATTTTTCTATCCTAGTGTCATGTTGACTTGCTGTGTTTTTTCAATAGGATGTCATTTTGACTTGGATGTCCTGGGGCAGCTATGTGTTACTTCTCAAAGTAGCACCAGACAGAGTGCGTTTCCAGTCCCCAGAATGTGACTATTAAGCTCTTTAAAAAAACAAAAAAAGTAAACCTAAAGATAATAGGTCCTTGTAAAAGATCTTTCGATGTCCAAAAAGCTTTGTGGTCTGCATTTCCACAAATGCTGCAAGGAATCCTGACTTAAGATCTATAAGGGGTCATTAAACTAGGTGATACTGGCTGAGCGCATTTAACCACCGATTTCAAGGTTTATATGACTAGTAAATAACACAGGGAATCCGCATTATATGGAGTTACCAACTCCGGTTTATATAAGTGATCTGACATCTGTTACGAGTGGTCTCATTGTTTTATGCTTTAAAAGTGCACGTTTTGTCTTTCTGTTAAGGTTTTGTATTTTGCCACCATTACAGACTGCCCCACACAAGGAGGCAGGTTATATTCCAGTGGATTGATTGAGGCTGTGGATAAAAGTTATTTTCAGAGCGGAAGGTGCAGTCATGAGACTCTTGACGCCGGGTGGCCATCTCGCTGAGAGCAGTTGGTACACTCAGCGCTACAAAGAAAGATCATTCTATGGAGGATCTGTAGCTTTTTGACGGGAGGGTTTCTTTGACATCCGGTGTTTAGCGCGAGCTATTCATGCGTGAGCGCGCTACCCTGTGTGCCCCCCCCCCCCGTTGATCTGTCACAAAGCTGGGAAGTGCGGTCACACTGATGCAATCAGTGCGCGCTCGTGTGACTGCAGCCTTAAAGGGATACGCTAGGCAACATGACCACCTAAGCTTTTTTAGGTGGTCATGAGGCCCTGAGTATTCCCCTGCCTGTCCCCCCTTCCTCCGCTCAGCAGATCAGCTGAAAACAGCTGAGAGAGGCGGAGGACTTTACTTCGCCCTCCCAGCTGTCAGTCAGCAGAGTGGGATTCAGATTTCCCGCTTCGGCCGACTATTGCCCAGTAGGAGACGTCATCGCGCTTTCAGCGCGATGACGTCTCCAACTCGCCGCAGTAGCTGGCGGCAGCCTGACGATTAGTGTTGCGCGCATCCTCTTGCGCGCAACACTAATCCTCAGCAGATGGAGCCGGGAGGAAACCTGCCGATTGGCTGGCTTACGTGAGATGCGCGCTTCTCACGTAAACCAGAAGGCAAGTGAAAGCAAGAAGGACGGGAGCGGAAGAGGAGGGAGGTGAGTATATATAAAAAAAAAAAGACGCCGCTGGAAACAAGTGGATTTTAGGGCAAGTATAAGGCCCCGTTCACACTGTGTGACTTTCCGCGCGATTTTCATATTCGCGACATGGTGCGATAATGTAGCGCAGCATCGCTGTTTTGTGCGATTTTTGCAAAGCCCCACCAATACAAATCGCAGATAGCAAATCGCAAAAAAAAAGGGTCATGTACCAGCGACATGCTTCTGCGACATGCAACGTCGCGCGGCAAGATGTGAACAGCTCCATTGAAATGCATTGGAGAAGCTACATAGTGCGACGTCGTGCGGATTTTGCTGCGACGTCGGGGCAAAATCCGCGCGATAAATCGCACAGTGTGAACAGGGCTTTACAGTTACAAAAAAAAAAATCCCTACCTAGTTAGTGAGGGAATAGGGATAGTGTAATGTAAAAAAACGGGGGGGGGGGGGTTTATTGATTAGTGGTCCTTAAGCCTGGGTTCACACCTGCGTGTTTTTTACGCGCTCAATACGCGTGATTTTAACGCGCGTATCGCGCAAATGTAAGAAACGCGCATTGCAGCGTTCACGTTTCTGCGCGCTGTAAAACGGGTCCCATAAGGAATTCATGGGATTTCCGTGTCCCGGCGTTTTACAGCACGCAGGAACGCGCTGTAAATCGCTGAGGTGTGAACCCAGCCTAAGGATTAGACTTCTATACCTAATCACAGCTAGGATATATACCTGTCACAATCATGGGCCCCATAGTAAGGAGGCCATAAGATTTGCACATGGTATTGTACTAGGTGGTACTGGCTGAGCATATTTAACCATCAATAATATGGTTTATCCCCAGAAGGACCACTGGTGTACATAATACGTCCTCGGGAAAATTTCCCTTAAGGACCAAACATACTATGTACGTCCTGGTCCTTCAACCCGCCCATCCTCCCTATACTCATCTCTCCGGCCAGGTCTCACGTTGGTGTGGCTTCCTTGAAGCCAGCTCGACAGTTTATCGCCATGCTCGATGATGTCGATTTCCGGTGCCTGCAGGGGGAATCTGAAAGGGGAAGGGGTAGGTACTTTGGACCCAATGGCTGCTTGTAAAAAAAAAAACGCACCGTTGGCGAGGGCAGAGTCTGCCCTTTCCAGTGGTGCATGTCTTTAACCCCGTAGGTGCTGGAGTGCAATCTGCTCCCTGAGGTGGCTGACATCTTGGATGTCAGCCAAGCCTCCTGGGTCACCCCACCCACTGACGCCCTCACTGTATGTGTGATGACATCAGTTGGCCAGTTAGCCCCCTAGCTACCAAGTGGAGCTAGGGGTCATTTTGAGCCCAGTATCTCCTAGAGCTGTCAAATATAATCGTTTGCCTGATGCATCGTGCTGCATCAATGTTTTCAGGCTGCTAATCGATTCACTGGCCACGCCCCCTACAGCTCCTCCCTGATTCAATTCCCCTCTCTGATGTCTTTCTCTGCTGGGAGACTCACAGCATCAAGCTGTGTCTGTTTCCCCACCTCCTCTCTGTAGCCGACACCCCCCCCCTCCCTTCCACGGTGCTGAAAGCCCATCCGTGCAGAGAAGCGGCTCCTCCCATTGTTTGAATTGTTTAAACTACAGACCCAAAAGGCAGACAAGTGGGCCTTTTAGACAAACCTGATACAATAGCGGAGTCTATGGGCACCTGAGATGTAAGCAACCTCAAAGGAGAACGAGCACAGGGTTACCTGTAATTAATATCCCGCATCTGCACCATGATTATGCTCCATACACACAGGGTTTAATTGCCATAGTGCTAAAGGCAATTATCCAGCAGAACATGCTGCCATGTCATTTTAATACACTGACCAGAGCTGAATGCCCTGTATACACCAAACACACCGAGAATTAACAGTTTTCTCCCAAAAAATAAAGTACATCAGGCGCCAAACCCTGTGTTTACAGCGGGGGATTGTGGTGATTGGTGGGGAATCATTGAAACCTGCTCAAATCAAAACTTGGCTAATCTACCCCTGGACATTTCAGTATTGGGAGTCTGTCACCTTTTGATTCCTGTTGTTACCCAAAAAGGCCATTTATTTCTGCGGACACAGGGATATATGTGCACATAGTCTTGGCAATCTCAGTGTCCAGGAAGCAGTCAGTCAGTAATGCTGTAATAGTAACTCCAGCTTCTGGCTTATTCTACATAGAATATTTAACGCAAAAGTTTGCCCTGGCTTCTAAAACATGAAGCGGTCACACACAGGACACCCTGCCCGGGTGCTCCATTCCTGCGGTGCCTGGAGACAGACACACTGCTCTGAGGGAAGCCTGTCTCTGCTGGGAGACTCGATGCATCAAGCTATGCCTGTTTCCCCACCTCCTCTCTGTAGCCGACCCCCGCTGCCGTGGTGCTGAAAGCCCATCCGTGCAGAGAAGCAGCTCCTCCCATTGTTTAAAGTGACAGCTGCTCTATGTGTTAAAGGGATACTCTAGGCAATATGATCACCTAAGCTTTTTTTAGGTGGTCATGATACCCTGAGTATGCCCTTGTCTGTCCCCCCTCCGCTCAGCCGATCGGCAGAACAAGCTGAAAACAGCTGAGACACGGAGGACTTTACTCCGCCCTCCCAGCTGTCAGTCAGCAGAGGGGGATTCATATTTCCCGCTTCTGCCGACTATTGCCGAGTAGGAGACGTCATCGCGCTGAAAGCGCGATGACGTCTCCAACTCGCCGCAGTAGCTGGCGGCAGCGAGCCGCCAGCATAGTCTGCGGCTGGGATTAGTGTTGCGCGCATCCTCTTGCGTGTAACACTAATCCAATTAGAAGAGGAAGCCTGCTGATTGGCTGGTTTACGTGAGAGGTGCGCATGTGCGCTTCTCACGTAAACCATTAGCCAAGTTCAACATTTTCAGGACGGGAGCAGAAGAGGGAGGGGAGTATATAAAAAAAAAACGCCGTTGGAAACAAGTGGTTTTTAGGGTAAGTATTAGTATTACATTTAAATTTTTATATATATATATATATATATCAGTTGTGTTCAAAATTATTCAACCCCCACTGAAATTGAGTGTTTTGGCCAGTTTGACATTGATTTTGATCATTCAGTCATCTTGCTTACAATTAAATCAAAGAGGCACGTGTAGGTCAGACAAATATAACATTTATAATGAAATAACCACAAATGTCTTTTCTGTGCTCACATCATTATCAGTTTTATTCAACCCCCAAGTGACATTCAATCTTAGTACTTAGTACAACATCCTTTTACAGTTATAACAGCTTTTAAACGTGAAGCATAGCTTGACACAAGTGTCTTGCAGCGATCTACGGGTATCTTCGCCCATTCGTCATGGGCAAAAGCCTCCAGTTCAGTCACATTCTTAGGCTTGCGCACTGCAACTGCTTTCTTTAAGTCCCACCAGAGGTTCTCAATCGGAATTAAGTCAGGTGACTGCGATGGCCACTCCAAAATGTTCCAGCCTTTAATCTGCAACCATGCTCTAGTGGACTTGGAGGAATGCTTGGGATCATTGTCCTGTTGAAAGGTCCAATGTCTCCCAAGCCTCAGGTTTGTGACGGACTGCATCACATTGTCATCCAATATCTCCTGGTACTGAAGAGAATTCATGGTACCTTGCACACGCTGAAGCTTCCCTGTACCTGCAGAAGCAAAACAGCCCCAAAGCATGATTGACCCCCCCCGCCATGCTTCACAATAGGCAAGGTGTTCTTTTCTTCATAGGCCTTGTTCTTCCTCCTCCAAACACAGCGTTGATCCATGGGCCCAAACAGTTCTAATTTTGTTTCATCAGTCCACAGAACACTATCCCAAAACTTCTGTGGTTTGTCCACATGACTTTTGGCATACTGCAGTCGACTCTTCTTATTCTTTGGAGACAGCAAGGGGGTGCGCCTGGGAGTTCTGGCATGGAGACCTTCATTACGCAGTATGTGCCATATTGTCTGAGCTGAAACTTCAGTACCCACATCTGACAAATCTTTTCTCAGTTCCTCAGCGGTCACACAGGGACTTTTCTCCACTCTACGCTTCAGGTAGCGCACAGCAGTCGAAGTCAGCATCTTCTTTCTGCCACGACCAGGTAGTGTTTCAACAGTGCCCTTTGCCTTGAATTTGCGAATGATGCTTCCTATGGTCTCTCTTGCTATGTTTAACATCTTTGCAATCTTCTTATAGCCATTGCCCTTCCTGTGAAGAGTAATCACCTCTTCTCTTGTCTTCCTGGACCATTTTCTTGACTTCACCATGTTTGTAACCACACCAGTAAATGTCTAGAAGGAGCTGCGTATCACAGTCATTTTAAAGCTGCCTAATTGGTGCTTATTATGCTTTATTGCTGCTCCGTGACATCCACAGGTGTTTTCAATACCTGACTGAAAACACTTGAATGAACCTCTGTTCTTCAGAGTGGTAGTCGGGTTGAATAATTGTGTCAATGAAGAATTCACAAAAGAAACATTTACTACTGTATTACAAAACCAATTGATGTCATTTTAGTTGCATATGGTTCTTTAAAAAGTCCTTGTAGGATTTCATTCTGAATACAATTACAAATGTACACTAAATTCCCTAAAACCCTTTACAGCATTGGGGGTTGAATAATTTTGAACACAACTGTAATATATATATATATATATATCTATCTCTAGGTATGGAATAGGTATATTTTAATGTCAAAAAAGGGGGGGTTTAGCCTAGAGTGTTCCTTTAAATCCAGCGGGAGCATGAGAGTGTCACCAATGCAGAACACTAATTAACCCTTATCCCCAGCCCCAACTATTTGACCCTTACTGACTGCAGCCCCTTATACAAAACACCTCTAAGACCCTGCAGCCCCTATTCACCCTTTACAATGCACCCCTAATTTAACCATGCAGCCCTGACTTAACCATTAACTCTTACTGACTGTAGCCCTCAAGTAACCCTGCACAAAACACCTCTAAAACCCTGCAGTCCCATATTAACCCTTCATTCCAAAAACCTACAACCGTTTTTCAGTAAAACCAGTCCCATTAACCCCTTACCAATTTATTTTAATTATACACACATACCTACAGTTGTGTTCAAAATTATTCAACCCCCACTGAAATTGAGTGTTTTGGCCAGTTTGACATTGATTTTGATCATTCAGTCATCTTGCTTACAATTAAATCAAAGAGGCACGTGTAGGTCAGACAAATATAACATAACATTTATAATGAAATAACCACAAATGTCTTTTCTGTGCTCACATCATTATCAGTTTTATTCAACCCCCAAGTGACATTCAATCTTAGTACTTAGTACAACATCCTTTTACAGTTATAACAGCTTTTAAACGTGAAGCATATCTTGACACAAGTGTCTTGCAGCGATCTACGGGTATCTTCGCCCATTCGTCATGGGCAAAAGCCTCCAGTTCAGTCACATTCTTAGGCTTGCGCACTGCAACTGCTTTCTTTAAGTCCCACCAGAGGTTCTCAATCGGATTTAAGTCAGGTGACTGCGATGGCCACTCCAAAATGTTCCAGCCTTTAATCTGCAACCATGCTCTAGTGGACTTGGAGGTATGCTTGGGATCATTGTCCTGTTGAAAGGTCCAACGTCTATCAAGCCTCAGGTTTGTGACGGACTGCATCACATTGTCATCCAATATCTCCTGGTACTGAAGAGAATTCATGGTACCTTGCACACGCTGAAGCTTCCCTGTACCTGCAGAAGCAAAACAGCCCCAAAGCATGATTGACCCCCCGCCATGCTTCACAGTAGGCAAGGTGTTCTTTTCTTCATAGGCCTTGTTCTTCCTCCTCCAAACATAGCGTTGATCCATGGGCCCAAACAGTTCTAATTTTGATTCATCAGTCCACAGAACACTATCCCAAAACTTCTGTGGTTTGTCCACATGACTTTTGGCATACTGCAGTCGACTCTTCTTATTCTTTGGAGACAGCAAGGGGGTGCGCCTGGGAGTTCTGGCATGGAGGCCTTCATTACGCAGTGTGCGCCGTATTGTCTGAGCTGAAACTTCAGTACCCACATCTGACAAATCTTTTCTCAGTTCCTCAGCAGTCACACGGGGACTTTTCTCCACTCTACGCTACAGGTAGCGCACAGCAGTCGAAGTCAGCATCTTATTTCTGCCACGACCAGGTAGCGTTTCAACAGTGCCCTTTGCCTTGAATTTGCGAATGATGCTTCCTATGGTCTCTCTTGGTATGTTTAACATCTTTGCAATCTTCTTATAGCCATTGCCCTTCCTGTGAAGAGTAATCACCTCTTCTCTTGTCTTCCTGGACCATTCTCTTGACTTCACCATGTTTGTAACCACACCAGTAAATGTCTAGAAGGAGCTGAGTATCACAGTCATTTTAAAGCTGCCTAATTGGTGCTTATTATGCTTTATTGCTGCTCCGTGACATCCACGGGTGTTTTCAATACCTGATTGAAAACACTTGAATGAACCTCTGTTCTTCAGAGTGGTAGTCTTTAAGGGGTTGAATAATTGTGTCAATGAAGAATTCACAAAAGAAACATTTACTACTGTATTACAAAACCAATTAATGACATTTTAGTTGCATATGGTTCTTTAAAAAGTCCTTGTAGGATTTCATTCTGAATACAATTACAAATGTACACTAAATTCCCTAAAACCCTTTACAGCATTGGGGGTTGAATAATTTTGAACACAACTGTACATATAGACAGTTTTACCTTGAAGAATTAACATTATTTCATCAATTGCAGAAATATTTTTTATTGCATGTGTGTATATACATTTAACATTTTCCTATATATTAAATGCAATTTCTATAATTAAAATAAATGTCTTTCTAAAGCCATACTTGTGCTTACAAATAGGACTAAATTTCACATGCATACCCTTCCCTAATATATTTTATTCAATAAAATATACACAATATGGTCACAGCAGGTGCCACACACTGGAAACACTCAGTTACACCTATCACCCCCTCTCTAACCGCCATTTTTTTGACCCATGTGCACACACTTAGGTCTCTCCTACTTGTCAATCAGACCATATTCCGCTCAGAACCCCTAGGGAGACTCAATTACACCTATCACCATTCTAAAATAGCTGCAAAAATGTGTTACCTCTCAACGTGCACCCTCCCTCTCTAACCACCATTCTTTGACCTATGTGCTCACAATTACCTCTGTGCGACTAAAGACCATTACTGTGAATTTTATTGCTGTGGAGCTCTGTGATACGCTCATACACACCACACATTACTGTGAGTCTAAAACCGTGGGCAAATTGGGCAGTAATCGAGATGCATCGTGATCCATCGCAGAATTGCATCGAATCGTTGACCTGATGATCGTAATCGAATCGTGAGACCAGTGAAGATGTGCAGCCCTAGTATCTCCTGATCCATGGCAGCTAGAGGGTCATGTTTGGTATGATTGGAAAAGCCTGATCATGACCAGGTTTAGTGTTAAAAAAAAATATATATATATATATATATAATAATATTATATATATATTATATATTATATATAATAATTATTATATATATATATAATTATTATATATATATAATTATATATATATATATAATAATTATTATATATATATATATAATAATTATATATATATATATATATATAATAATTATATATATATATATAATAATAATTATATATATAATAATTATATATATAATAATTATATATATATATATAATAATAATTATATTATATATATATATATAATAATTATATATATATATATATTAATAATTATATATATATATATATATATATAATAATATATATATATATATATATATAATAATTATTATATATATATATATATATAATTATATATATATATATATATAATATAATATATATATTATATATATATATATAATATTATATATATATATATATATATAATAATTATATATATATATATATTATATATATAATAATTATTTTGTGACTATTAAAATAGGACTTCAAATCACATTTAAACATGCGCATAAAACAGTCAAAATGAGCTCCGCAAACGGGTTAAAAAAATAATGTACTAAAAATATGGTATTTCTAATTTCAGGACAAAATTTCGAAACGATTTAGCCAGGGGTCTTTTTTGGTGGGTGTAGATTTTGGGTATTAGGCTGGGGTCAGACTAGCGCATTTTTAACGTGCGTTTAGGTGCACTTAATCACGGCCGCAGTAGCAGCAAATGACGCTCAATGACGGCCAATATACGAAGTACGGCCGCACGAAAGTCTGGCCGCGCAACGCAAGTGGAAAATGAACGCATTTTTTCAACAACGCAGAACCGCTAGTACTGACATACAGAGTGCGCTGCGTCCGCTAGCGGCATGTGTGCGTGATTAGGAGACGTCAGACACTGCTCATGTCCGGCCAACATAACGTCCAGACGCAAAAAGTGTTTTATTGACGATCCGTAAAAAATCACGCCCGAAAATGCGCATCGTAGTACCCTTTTCGTGCATTCCGTGAAAAAATACGGCAATGCGTTCGGACGCACTTTTTGACGGTCGCTGCGAATAATTCGTTTGTTTGACCCTAGCCTTAGGCTGGCGGCACACTAGCAAACATTTTGCGTCCTTTTGACCGCACTGTTTGACGTTCCCGTCATAGCTTTATAAAGGTGTCAATTAAACACACTACACGAAGCACCTGCGCACTTGTTCACGGACGAGCAAAGCATAAAGCCACGGACGCAAAAATAACATAGACGTGAAAAAGCTAAACGGATGCAGAAACAACGCTGCCATGTATTTTCCTAGGGTGTGGAGACGTCAGATGTTACAGACGCACTTTACGCACTCACAATATCTCCCTTGAAAAAGTGCGTCCGTAACGGTATGCTCGTGTGCCGCCTCCCTTAGGCTAGGGTCAGACAAGCGCATTTTGTACGGAATGAGCGTCTGCTCAACGGATGTACTTTCTGACTGAAGACAAGGTAGTGGCCACACAGTCCGTTTTTTTCACTGATGTTATTTTTGACGGATGTAGCAGGAAAAAAAATTAAAATGCAAAACCATTTTGTCAGTCAAAAATGCTGGACGCACAAATGCAGTCCGTCTGACCTCGTTCATCACTCACACACAAAGCTATGCGGACGTGGTGCACTCCGCACGTCCGTTCTAGCAGTTTTACTTTCTTGCCTAACCTGCGTCCGTTTGCCACGTCCGTTGTGCTTCCGCACTTCTGTGTGGACGTACTTCGTGTATTGATCATAATTGTATGCTACCACAGATGTTAAAATGTGCGGCAACATGGACGTGAACACTGCGCTCGTCTGACACGGGCCTAAGACTAGGGTCAGGCGAACGCAGTATTAACGTGCGTTTAGCTGCACTTAATCACGGCCATGCTAGCACCAAATGAAGTCCAATGCCAGGGAACATACAAAGAACGGCCGCACGAAAGTGGCAAACGAACGCATTTTTTCAAGAACGTCAAACCGCTAGTACTGACGTACAGAGTGCGCTGCGTCCGCAAAGCGGCATGTGTGCGTGATTAGGAGACGTCAGACGCTGCTCATGTCCGGCCAACATAACGTCCATACACCCAAAGTTTCCTGGTTTGGATCCGTAAAAAAAAATCACGCCCGTAATTGCGCATCGTATGACCGCTATCACGCATTCCGTGAAAAAATACGTCCATTCGTTCGGATGCACTTTTTGACGGTCGACACGAAAAATGCGTTCGTCTGACCCTAGCCTTAAAGTTCGAAAAAGGTGTTTGTGTTTTTTTTTTGGGGTCATCATATTTCATACATTTTTGTATAGTAAATTATGAGATATGATGAAAATAATATCTTTAGATAGTCCATTTAATGGGAAGACTAACTGTATATAATGTTTGGGTTGCTTAAACAAGAGGAAAATTAGACCTAAACACAAGCAGCGCAGAAATGTAAAAACAGCAGTGGGTACTGTGAAATTTCAATGTTCTTGAATCAAGGACATACTTGAAAAGGAGAGAATTCTCAATGTATCCTTCCTGGTAAAATACTTTGCAAATAAATAATTAATAATTTCGGACAGACAATGGTAAAATCGCCTGGTCACTATGGGGTTCTATCTCTGGTAAATAACATAGGGAAACTGCATTGTATTGGGTTACAAACTCCGGTTAATATAAGTGATCTGACATCTATAAGAAGTTTATTTACCCTTACCTTGCAAATAGCATGTATCACCCTTGAGCACTCGCTATCAACACTGCATGGATCTTTTAGTGCAGTGATTTCTGTGCATTACAGCTAGATTATAATTTTTTTTTTAAGAATGACACTAATTACTAGTAAATCACATAGCTCCTGAGTATTACAGTACAGTACTTTACTATTCCACTGAACACTCATTATTATAGGATCTAATGAGGTACCACTCCCGGTTTTTAATTGATTTTTGTGTGTTCTAGTTCTAATAAAGAATCATTGTTTATTTTGCTGTGTTGTCCTCATGTTCACTAGTATCTTTTTGCTTTTTGTAATTATTCATAAGGGTTATCCCCTAATTGTGGTGGTGTTACTTCTACAAAAAATGTATTACCTGGCTACACGGCTATATTCTTATGTGTTTCATATAAGTGGTTATTCACTAACCTCAGAATTGCAATTGTTTGGTGCAATTTCTGACCAATTAATCTATTCGGTAAGCTGTCAATTTGCCAAATAAGAGGAGAGGTAATAGCTAGCTCAAGCTCTCAGTTATCGCTCTCTGCAACACCGTGTTAGTTGGTTCTCGTTGATACTAAAGTTGGAGCACAGGGTATCTTGTGTTAAGTGATAAACAAGCAGAGACGTCATTGAGTGTTCATAAATAAGATCTCGTGCCATGCAAGTACCAGTAAAATGATGCAGGGAACTACTTTTCCTGTCTCCTGATAACATCGCATGGTGACTGACAGCGTATTGAAGCGAGGAAGTTTTGAGGAGCCTGCTAGAGTCAGTGCATCAAGTGCCACCACACACAGACGGATCCTGGACATGGGCTTCAAATGTCGTATTCCTCTTGTCAAGCCACTCCTGAACAACAAACTGCATCCTGGTCTGTTGCTCAGTGGTCCAAAGCCCTCTTTTCTGATGAGAGCAACTTTTGCATCTCATTGCATTTGCATCTCATTTGGAAACCAAGGACCCAGAGTATGGAGGAAGAATGGAGAGGCACACACTGCAAGGTGCTTGAAGTCCAGTGGGAAGTTTCCACAGTCTGTGTTAATTTGGGGAGCCATGTCATCTGCTGGTGTTGGTCCACTGTGCTTTATTAAGTCTAAGGTCAACGCAGCCGTCTACCAGGAGATTTTGGAGCACTTCATGCTTCCTTCCGCAGATGAGCTTTATGGGGATGCAGACTTCATTTTCCAGCAGGACTTGGCACCTGCCCACACTGCCAAAAGCACCAAAACCTGGTTCAATGACTGTTGGATTACTGTGCTTGATTGGCCAGCAAACTCACCTCACCTGACCTGAACCCCATAGAGAATCTATGGGGCATTGCCAAGAGAAAGATAAGACATGAGACCGAACAATGCAGAAGAGCTGAAGGCCGCTATTGAAGCATCCTGGTCTTCCATAACACCTCAGCAGTGCCACAGACTGATAGCTTCCATGCCATGCTGCATTGAGGCAGTAATTGCTGCAAAAGGGGCCCAAACCAAGTACTGAGTACATATGCAGCTTATACTTTTCAGAGGTCTGATATTGTTCTATGTACAATCCTTGTTTTATTGATTGCATGTAATATTCTAATTTTCCGAGATTGTGGATTTGGGGTTTTCATGAGCTGTAACCATAATCATCACAATTATGACAAATCACGGCTTGAACGATTAGTTTCAGCTTTTAAGTTGCATTACTGAAATAAATGAACTTTTACATGACATTCAGAATTCATCCTGCTGCTTTTGTCAGCAGTCACATCAATAAATACAAGCGAACCAGTTCCATTGGCAGCCATACATGCCCACGCCATGACACTACCACCACCATGCTTCACTGATGAGGTGGTATGCTTAGGATCATGAGCAGTTCCTTTCCTTCTCCATACTCTTCTCTTCCCATCACTCTGGTACAAGTTGATCTTGTTCCAGAACTGTGAAGGCTTTGTTAGGTGTTGTTTGGCAAACTCTAATCTGGCCTTCCTGTTTTTGAGGCTCACCAATGGTTTACATCTTGTGGTGAACCCTCTGTATTCACTCTGAAGTCTTCTCTTGATTGTTGACTTTGACACACATACACCTACCTCCTGGAGAGTGTTCTTGATCTGGCCAACTGTTGTGAAGGGTGTTTTCTTCACCAGGGAAAGAATTCTTCGGTCATCCACCACAGTTGTTTTCCGTGGTCTCCAGGGTCTTTTGGTGTTGCTGAGCTCGCCGGTGCGTTCCTTCTTTTTGAGACTGTTCCAAACAGTTGTTGTGGCCACGCCTAATGTTCTTGCTATCTCTCTGATGGGTTTGTTTTGTTTCTTCAGCGTAATGATGGCTTGCTTCACTGATAGTGACAGCTCTTTGGATCTCATCTTGAGAGTTGACAGCAACAGATTCCAAATGCAAATAGCACACTTGAAATTAACTCTGGGCTTTTTATCTCCACATTGTAATTGGGGTAATTAGGGAATATCACACACCTGTCCATGGAACAGCTGAGAAGCCAATTGTCCCATTACCTTTGGTCCCTTAACAAGTGGGAGGCACATCTGCAAACTGCTGTAACTCCTACACCGTTAACCTGAGTTGGATGTACATACCCTCAAATTAAAGCTGACAGTCTGCAGTTAAAGCACATTGTGTTTGTTTTCATTCCAACTCCATTGTGGTGGTGTATAGAGCCAAAGATTTTAGAATTATGTTGCTGTCCCAATATTTCTGGACCTGACTGTATACATACCCACTGTGTGTGTGTATATATGTCCACAGCTCATTTATTTGTGTTTGTGTATATATATATATAATTGCCCAGTGTGTGTGTGTGTGTGTATAATATATGTGTGAACGCACGAGCTCTGGGCAATAGAAAGATACTGCATTTGGCCGCATTGAGAAGCAACTTCTCAAACTGACTAGAAGAGAAACACAGATCAACAGCAACGTATTTTTTTCTTACCCAATGTAAAAAGATGAATCTTGTCCCTAAGGAACTCCGTATCAGGAACCCACTTTCACACACCCACAACTCTTGGCATGCTGAAAACATCTGCAAACGCACCAGCGAGAAACTGCAAAACCATTAATTAATGTACTTTATGACAAGAAGCAAAAAATAGTTGGGCAGAAAGTATCTTTACTGCTCAACCAACAACAAATCCCATCAAGGGCCAAAGATATGGAGACCGAAATGGAATGCCTCCATAAAAAGGAACATCAAAAGCTCATCAGCATGAGAAAGAAGGAACTCAGGACTCCTAGCACATAGGGACGGCAACTTTATGCACAAAGACGTCTGGCAAAAGACCCACTGATCAGATTGCCACTACTCCTACCGCAATATCTGGTTAGATTGACATTGCTAGCATCATTGAACCCCCCCCCCCCCCAACTATTCTGAGATTGTTAACCTCTCCGATCATGACCTGTCCATATCCGTGAAACCAGTCCTATCCCAAGGATTAACTTTTTGTCCCAGCACCAAACTGGACCACATCCAATTATACTCAGACTTGGAATTTTTTAGAAGACAGAAAGGAATTTTTCTTTGACAGAAATGACAATATTTCTACCATGAACAACAAAGGAAAAGTTAGGAACCAGGATGTCACACCTGCAGCAGGACGCAATGACAAATTGGACAGCTATATTGAAAAATTCCGCGTGAGAGTGACATCCTTGGTTATCACACAGCAGCAGAAAAAAATACCACTGAACCTCTCACATGCGGAAAGGATGGCCCTGAAAAATCTATCCACAACATCCTCCTCAAGCCAGCTGACAAAGGGGGATCAGTAGTTGTCATGGACATCCAAGACTACATTGCAGAAGGTGACAGACAACTGTCCGATGAAAACTATTACCAGAATTTGACTAAAGACCACAAAACCCAACTTGTCAGACTTATCAGGTCCTTCCACAAACCTCTACAGCAAGAATTGGAGAATCTGTTGCCTTCCAATCCTCGCATGGGCACTTTCTACATGCTGCCCAAAATCCACAAGCCCCGAGAACCCAGGACAACCCATGATCACAGTTATGGACATGCTTACCGAACAAATTTCTGGCCTTTTTATAGAGGATATCCTGAAACCCTTAGGCTGGGTTCACACCTAAGCGTTTTTAATACGCGCGTTTTTCACCGGCGTTTTCCTTGCGTTTCACGAGCGTGTTGCAAAAATGAAACGCGCGCTGTACGCGCGTTTTGTGATTGACTACGGAGGTGTCCAATAGGAAATTACTGTCTTAATTACGGAGGCGACCAATGAAAAAGACCTCCCTGTGCACGAACCAAAGAACGCACGCACGCAGTATGCGAAAACACACGTTTTTGAATTGGCAAACGCGCGTTCACGTCAATCTGCACCAAAGAAGCTCCCGAACTTCTTTGTGCGTCGGCCGTTTATCAGCGCGTTCATGCGCGCTGATAAACGGCCAGGTGTGATATGCCCACATAGGGCATAATGGTATTTCACTGTTTGAGCGTTTTACAGCGCGTAGGAACGCGCTGTAAAACGCTTAGGTGTGAACCCAGCCTTAGTAATCAACACTGACAGCTATATACGGGACACCAGACTTCCTCAAACTCTCAGATATCCAGACACTATATTAGTTACTATGGATGTAGAATCTTTTTACAGTAACATCCCACATAAAGATGGAATTAACGGCTGTCTCAAATCTCTCTCCTCCCACAATACTCTGCATAAATATGATGGTGAAATAATTACCAAGCTGATTGAATTTATTCTCTCAACTACTTCAGCTTTAACAAAAACTGCTACCTACAAATGACTGGGACTGCTAGGGGAGTAAAATGTCACCACAATACGCCAATCTTTTCATGGCTGATCTGGAACAGCGGTTCCTGAACACTCACCTTCTCATTTCCCACGCTGCAAGCAAAGTCGGTGTTTTATACAATCCTATTATTCCTCATAATACACAATGCGACAAAATACTCATTACATCTACAGAAGGTCCCTGGGGCACGCATGGGAAGCCACGGCTTGCTCTTCAGGTTTATAAAATAGTGTATCTTTTTAGTGGTACACTTGTACACACTGCACATTAATGTGTGGTGTGTATTCGGGCTGAAACAACTAAATAGTTGTCAACGATTACCATTATCGATGTAATCGTCCTGTGTACAGCACACACTGTTTGGAAGACCCGTCGCTGCTTTACTAGGTGTGATTTTAGTTTTGGGTTATGTCAGACACTGCCAGCGTTAATGAATTAGAAGGACCAGACGGACATTTACACTTTGGACCACTAGGGGGCACCAAAGGAAAAGAAACGGTGAAAATCAAGCTCTGGATGGGCTTGCAGAGAATTCAAAAACAAATGTGTGTCAGAGCTGCCTGGAACTGCAGGGAAACTTAGACTTGTATTTGTTTATTACATCTAACTTGGAAAGACCCAATAACATTGGAAGGGTCTTTCATATAATTGTCATTGATTCCCACGTTAGCAGAGGATCTGGAATGAGTATAGCAGGGATTACGATGTTGAGGGAGGCAGACTAGATAGAGCCCGTTTTGATCCTACATAGATTGCTGCATAAGCAGAGACAGGTGAGAACAGATTCTGGATTCGAGCAATTAAAATTGGAGAGATGCTATCAAGGGGTGAGATTGCTTTGATCTCTGATAGGGATGCACCGATACCACTTTTTTAAGACCGAGTACGAGTACAGATACTTTTGTTCAAGTACTCACCGATACCAATTACCGATACTTTTATTTTATGCCATGTGACGCTTTCCAATAAGAACAGACCTCCTATAAAGCCCCCAGGACTCATGGATTTGCCCCAGCTCATGGATATCCTGACCCCAGCTCATGGATAATTGCCCCCCTGCTCATGGATATGCCCCCCTTGCTCATGGATATGCCCCCCCTTGCTCATGGATATGCCCCCCCTTGCTCATGGATATGCCCCCCTTGCTCATGGATATGCCCCCCTTGCTCATGGATATGCCCCCCCTGCTCATGGATATGCCCCCCCTTGCTCATGTATATGCCCCCCCTTGCTCATGGATATGCCCCCCCTTGCTCATGGATATGCCCCCCCTTGCTCATGGATATGCCCCCCCTGCTCATGGATATGCCCCCCCTGCTCATGGATATGCCCCCCCTGCTCATGGATATGCCCCCCCTTGCTCATGGATATGCCCCCCCTTGCTCATGGATATGCCCCCCTTGCTCATGGATATGCCCCCCTTGCTCATGGATATGCCCCCCTTGCTCATGGATATGCCCCCCTTGCTCATGGATATGCCCCCCTTGCTCATGGATATGCCCCCCTTGCTCATGGATATGCCCCCCTTGCTCATGGATATGCCCCCCCCTTGCTCATGGATATGCCCCCCCTTGCTCATGGATATGCCCCCCCTGCTCATGGATATGCCCCCCCTGCTCATGGATATGCCCCCCCTTGCTCATGGATATGCCCCCCCTGCTCATGGATATGCCCCCACTCTCCGCTCATACTTACCTTCCTTCAGCGCCGCCGGTAAAGTCTGCGCGCGCGCACGCGCTCCTTGGAAGGACCCCAGCCGCGACCACGTGGGACCATGTGATCGCGGCTGGGGTCCTTCCAACGAGTGCGCGCGCGGGAACTTTCCCGGCGTCGCTGAAGGAAGGTAAGTATGAGCGGAGAGCAGCTGCAGGGCCTGTCTGAATGCTCTATCTGCATTCGGACAGGCCCTGCAGCTGCTCACTTTGTTTAATACTTACCTTCCTTCAGCGATCTTTTTTTAACTCCTGGATTACGTGTGAGGGACATCTTGGATTTCGTTGCATGCGGAGGAGGTCCCCCCCACCCCCACACACGTCGGGCTCTATTACATCCTCTGCGCAATTGTGCTCACGCTGCACAATTTTTTTTGCGCCCAAAAAAACGCGATTGTGCGAAAATTTACTTGGTATTACGATCCGAGCGCATTTTTTGTCAGTCAAAATTTTTCGTGCGGAAAAACGACGCCCAAAACTGTGTGCAAAGTACGTTGCGCGCATAAATCTGTGTTCGGACTGTTTTTTGCACGGGATTCAGCCAGAGTTTAAGAACCACCATTTTTCTAACGTTAGATTGACTTTGACAGGCGCAACAACCTGAGTGTATATGCTGCAGGAAAAAAAAATTAAAGCATTTTATTTTTTGGGTATGTGTAGAATGTGTAACTGTGCTGTATTTTTTATTTTGTGCTGGTGTGTATTTTATTTCGGCCAGGACTATCAAATTTACAGTTACCACCTGTTTTTCAAAGACGTTCCGAAAATTTGCGCAAACCTTCGTTGCGCGCAGATTGTAATATCATCCGCGTACCAGCGCACGAACGCATTTGTGCTGACAATGTTAAGTATAGGATGCGCACACAAATTTTCGTTCACGCAGGTTCACCCGTGGTAGACGAAAACGCGTGTTCGTTGCACATAGATAGGAATACGACGTTGCGTGCAAATGGTTTTTCTCCTCGCGCAAATGCGCATTTGCGCACGCAAAACCACTTGCGCGAAGAATGTAATAGCCCATCATGGGGTCTCCACAATTTTTCTTTCTTTCTTACGGAAGTATATTATATACACACACCATTTAAGAGATTTTTAAACGTTTCAAAATTAGTGTTGCACCGAAATGAAAATTTTAGACCACAACGAAAACCGAAAATTCAGGATTTGCTCAACTGAAAATTAATTTTTTCCCCTCCAATTTATTTAAAGTTTTTTTTTTGTATAATTGTATTCATACTAGACTTTATTAAATTAATCCACATTAAAACTTTTAAGATATTTTTGTCCTATTTTGGTGGGGTTTACAGTGTAACGAAGCATGCGGCGGCACTCCAGGTCTTGCTAAAACAAATGTTGATCCATAAAAGATAAATCAACGTTTCCGCTCCTATCTGGAGCTCTCCTTAGGGCACATAAAAACACGATGAACACAAATCTTATATGTACATTAATTACCCAAAGAACTTGCACCCCCCCCCCCCCTTCCGACCGGCATACACCTACCACCAGTACACATGCACCCGCTCGTGTGGCTACGGCCTGCGGGATGACGTGCTGGGGTTGCCCTAATGATGAGACGCCACCCTCTTTGCTGTTTGAGTGCAGCCACCAGGACACCTAAGCCCGGGCATACAATGGTGTGCTGACATTGTCATAGTGACAGGCCGCCAGTGTGTGAAATTTAAAGGGACTAATCACTATAGATCCAATCAATGTAGACATTGTAGCCCACAGGTGCATATAATACATTAAAAGCCCCTGATCTAATTTAAGGCAGCTTCATGCTGCCAATGAGGGAACCGAAGCCCTCCCACATAGATGCCCATTTTGTTGGCCTCAAAATGGAGGGGCATACTCCCACAGGTATTGGCACACAGATATCACATGACAAAATACAGCGAACAGCTAATGTCACTTAACATATTTCAACCAACTCAGCCCAGATATCTTTTTAGCAACGGATATACCCGTTCCGGTTTAGAACATTGCATAGTAGAATTTCGCATTGAGACCCAGAAGGTGTACTGTCTTAAGCGTGTGAATCCAGAACGTTTCTTTACGTAACATTTGGCATCCCCTCCATGAACCTGCTTCGGTATGTGATCAATAGCCATAAATTTTAATGAAGACAACGGGTGTTTACATAGTTACATAGGCTCAAAAAGACATGCGTCCATCGGGTTCAGCCTTTCACACATCACCCACTGCTGTTGATTAAAAAAAGGAGGCAAAAAACCCAGTCTTAAATGCTCGCCAATATGCAACTCACTGGGAAAATATTCCTTCTTGACCCCAGAATGGCATCAGATCCTTGGATCAAGAAGCTTTTAAATCACCCTTAATATTATTTTTGTGCAGGAAGTCCTCCAGTCATTTTTTTAAGTCTGTACAGACTCTGACCCGACCACCTCAACAGGCAGAGAATGCCACAGCTTTATTGATCTCACCGTAAAATAACCCTTCCTATGCTTTAGGTCAACTTTCCCTTCCTGTCCAGTCTAAATGGATGACCTTGTTTCTTCAAAAAATGGCGAGCCACGGGTTTGTCCGAGAGGCCATCCCTGTAGGCAATACGAATGTTGGATCTATGATTCCTGATTCGGTGTCACACTGGTTTGATGATTTTTTCCCAATGTCTGTCAAGGGCACAGTATCTTGTAGAATATACATCATCCATTTTACATGTGATGTTATCTGATACCATATTTCTTACCATTGTTAGGATGATTGAACACTTTTGATGGAACCAAATGCACGCAGGTTACACAGCCTGAGCATCTCTTGCAACCTGTGTTTTGGAAAGTCTTTACCCCATGCATGTAACTGTGGACAGGGTCTGTTCGAACCAAGAAACTTCAAAATTTATAGCTTTCCTAAAGCAGAACATAGGTTTCTATTTGAACACATACGGTAACAGTGGGTCATTCTCTACTGTGTGCCAATTCTTTCTTACAATGTCTGTAAGTCCTTTTAGATGCTGTATTAAGTTGTAGCGAGAATCTTATGTGTCCCTTTTAGGCTGGCGGCACACAAGCGCTAACAGAGAGGAAGGAACGTTCGTGAGAGTGGGCGTTACTTCCACTCTGTGCGCTCAGCACTCTGTCATTGTCCGTTTAGCTTTTTGGCTGGGAGGGCTTTTTCACATCTAGTGGTTGGCCCTCCCCGTCAAAACTGCAGGGAAGTGCAGGTGCACACAAGCACCAAATGCGCTTGTGTGCTGCCAGCACTAAGCATGGCTGATATGGTTCACTTAAACATAATTTATGGCTTTTATTTTTTTCTCATCCAAAAAAATTAGGCAACTGGCTGAGACACAGTTTTGTCACTAGGGATTTAGATTTTTGCCCTCTTCTGCATCCTCCTCTTACCTTTTTTAGTGTGTGTGTGTCGTGATTTGTTTACCATTTTTAATCTCCTGCCGGTTCTGCCCCCTGCGTTGCTCCACTTGCAGGAAAGGGAAACCAGGATGCGGGCATTGGTTGTGGGATTGCAGGGACAAGGTGAGTTACACTACAGTGTAATCCAGAGTGTGGTCAGGGGTTACCGCTTTTGGTACTGAAAATTAACCCCGAGCCACACTTGGGATTACCACCAGGGAGGTTAAATCCTTGTGGATCTTCGGAATTCCATAAAGGATGGGGACTCTTGGATGTTCTTTCAGCAAATAATGTGAGGTATCGAAAGTGTATGTGATTGGCTTGAAGTCCCCTCAGAACCCATCATGATTTTTCAAATATTCAGAGAACTCAACTTTGACTTTCTTCAGAAATGGTTTTATAGATGCCTGGTTCGGGGCAGGGTCAAACTTGCTCTATGGGCGGAATTTTTTGCTGACCACAGTGTTCATTCTTTTAAGTGATCCATAAGTCTCATCAGCCAAATTTATAAAGATCCACATTCCCAATGGAGATCTCTAGATGTAAATGTAGGTACATAGGACAAGCCACAACTCCGTATTCTGGATCCATCGGGGGTACGTTGTCTTGATGATAAATTAAAGATGGGGCTTACTTCCGGAGGGGGAGGTTTGTCCTTTGGACCAATGGGTCTTGCCCTTTTCGCCTTCTCTTGACATCCTCCTCCCGCGCTTCTGGCTAGCGTGCCCCCCATTTTTTGCCCCTCTTACAGATTCTTGGTGCCACCACTGCCATGTTTTCACCATCGAACGCCGACTCGCCAGAAGTTAGATCTATAGTTGAGACATTAGGTTTATATCTTCTTTCTCGGCTTCCTTATTGGTCTAATGTTTCCACCACCCCCAGCTATCTTTATGTTCTTGATAGTTCTGTTTGACGCTTTCAAACTTGTCTCACTTAAATTTTACCAATCTTTATACTTCATGGTCTCCTCCAATATCCTCTGTATTAGGGCATTCCTCTCAGGTGATTCCAATAACTGCTGGTTTTCAACTTCTTCAAAAACACAGATTTTATTTCGTAATTCATCCAGCTCCTCTTTGACATCTTGGATGGTAACCAGCATCAAATCCAGCAAGCACTTATTTAGTACTGCTGTCCATTTCTTACTCGCCTTCGGTTTTGAGCACCCCAGAGTAGGGATGTTTTTTTATTCTTTTAGCTTTGTGGTAGTCAGACAAGAAAATGCCGTTGAAGTCTAGATAAACCTCAACAGTTCAAAATGTATATCTTTACTACATTAGGTGCAAGGTAGATCAGTACTCGTAGTTGTCCACAAGATGGTGACAGCCTCCTCCTGGGAAAACTGCAGGATATGTGCTGTCTCTGCGTATGCGCCGGCTTGTTCTAGAAAATCTTCCATAGTCACTCTCACAGCTTCGGAAGAATGAAAGGAAATCCCAAGGACTAATCCACAGTAAAATAACTATTGTTACTGGTGCACTGACAGACGTAAAGCCAATCTTCACAATAAATAACTCCAAGGGCATGCACTCACGCTCCCAGTCCTCGTTGTCCAGTGCCTGCCAACCGTCTTGAAAATATCCACAAGAAACAAAGTATCCGGCGGCACTCTAGGTGTTGCTAAAACCAAATGTTTATTGATCCATAAAAATTAAATCAACGTTTCAGCTCCTATCCGGAGCTTTCCATAGGCGTCTCTACTGGGGGTAAATTGCCCCTCCTCCAGATTATTCCCCCCCCCCCCCCCCCACCAAAAATCAGCACCCAGCTTCCCACACTGATTCGGACCACTGTATCTCCCTCACTGTGCATCGTATATGAACGATCTAGGTGTCATTGGAAAGGGCAGAAATGGAAATGACCATATTCAGTGTGAAATAAAAGTCATAAAACATTACAGAAAAATGTGCTTGTAAACGTTAACATTTTCACAGGGTTGAAATGGCTCATCAGTGAAGTGGTTAATGTTCAGACTATACATTACATTGTGTATTCTGTTCGCTTTTGCCTTGGTTTAGTTGTATATTAAGGGTTAATGGGTAGGCTTTATCCCTCACAGTATACATTTTATTTTTTTCCCTGATTTATGGCATTTTGGGGTTAATGGGTAGGCTTCATGCCCCCCCCACAGTGTATACATTTCATGTTTTCCCTTGATTAATGGCATTTTAGGGGTTATTATGGAAGTTAGAATCTAAAGGGTCTAATCATCTTTAGATCCTCTGCTTTATGTCACACTTTGGGGAATTCATTTCGCCGAAAATATGGTGAATTCACAATTTAGCGAATGGTGACTGTAATTCGCTAAAATTGGAGTTGCTGAAGCAGTTATCGGACATTCAGCGAAAACTGCCAAATAGCAGCAAATAAAATATATTGAATTTATCGGGTTAGTACAGTAAAAAGGTATCATTGCATCACATTATTCTGGGGTTTTGTTAGATAGAGATATATATCTCTATCTCAAAAAAAATAAAGGGAACACTTAAACAACACAATGTAACTCCAAGTCAATCACACGTCTGTGAAATCAAACTGTCCACTCAGGTAGCAACACTGACAATCAAGTCCACATGCTGTTGTGCAAATGGAATAGATAACATGTGGGAAGCATAGGCAGGTAGCAAGACATCCCCAATAAAGGAGTGGTTCTGCAGGTGGTGACCACAGACCACTTCTCAGTTCCTAAGCTTTCTGGCTGATGGTTTGGTCACTTTTGAATGCTGGCGGTGCTGTCACTCTAGTGGTAGCATGAGACGGAGTCTACAACCCACACAAGTGGCTCAGGTAGTGCAGCTCATCCAGGATGGCACATCAATGCGAGCTGTGGCAAGAAGGTTTGCTGTGTCTGTCAGCGTAGTGTCCAGAGCATGGAGGCACTACCAGGAGGCAGGCCAGTACATCAGGAGACGTGGAGGCCGTAGGAGGGCAACAACCCAGCAGCAGGCCTGCTACCCTCCACCTTTGTGCAAAGAGGGACAGGAGGAGCACTGCCAGAGCCCTGCAAAATGACCTCCAGCGGGCCACAAATGTGCATGTGGCTGCTCAAACGGTCAGAAACAGACTCCATGAGGGACCAACGTCCACAGGTGGGGGGGTTACAGCCCAACACCGTGCAGGACGTTTGGCATTTGCCAGAGAACACAAAGATTGGCAGCTTCGCCACTGGCGCCCTGTGCTCTTCACAGATGAAAGCAGGTTCACACTGAGCACATGTGACATGGTGTGGAGAAGCCATGGAGAATGTTCTGCCTGCAACATCCTCCAGCATGACCGGTTTGGCAGTGGGTCAGTAATGGTGTGGGGTGGCATTTCTTTAGGGGGCTGCACAGCCCTCCATGTGCTCGCCAGAGGTAGCCTGACTGAGACCCTCAGACCCCTTGTGAGACCATATGCTGGTGCGGTTGTTCCTGGGTTCCTCCTAATGCAAGACAATGCTAGACCTCATGTGGCTGGAGTGTGTCAGCAGTTCCTGCAAGACGAAGGCATTGATGCTATGGACTGGCCCGCTCGTTCCCCAGACCTGAATCCAATTGAGCACATCTGGGACATCATGTATCGCTCTATCCACCAACGCCATGTTGCACCACAGACTATCCAGGAGTTGGGGGATGCTTTAGTCCAGGTGTGGGAGGAGATCCCTCAGGAGACCATCCGCCACCTCATCAGGAGCATGCCCAGGCGTTGTAGGGAGTTCATACAGGCACGTGGAGGCCACACACACTACTGAGCCTCATTTTGACTTGTTTGAAGGACATTACATCAAAGTTGGATCAGCCTGTAGTGTTGTTTTCCACTTTAATTTTGAGTGCAACTCCAAATCCAGACCTCCATGGGTTGCTGAATTTGATTTCCATTGATAATGTTTGTGTGATTTTTGTTGTCGGCACATTCAACTATGTAATGACCACAGTATTTAATAAGAATATTTCATTCATTCAGATCTAGGATGTCTTATGTCTGTGTTCTCTTTATTTTTTTGAGCAGTGTGTATGTGTGTGTGTGTATATATATATCACACACTTATTTAGGGCCCTATCAGCTGGTATGAGCTAACCCTAGCGTCAGCCTGTTTTTCCTTTAGCGCCAGGTTAATTCAGTCTTGCGCCGGACCAACAGATTGTTTGCCTCTTGCTACAAATGGCAAAAACCACTAATGGCAATTTGTACTGCAAGCTTACTGTTCTTTCCACGTACTATACTTAACATGGGGGAGCGCTAGAGATCTCTAGCGCTTTTGCAACCAACAGATCACATGGTGCCAGCGCTAATGTTTTGAGGGGCGCTAATTGCAACATTTTACCTACTGCTCAACCATGGTGCTAACTCCAAAAAGCAGAAGAAACAGGTAATCACCCAAAATTAACAGGCAATTGAAAGAAATGCAGCACAGGTGTTCTCTTGGCCGCATACACCATAGCAATGGATCTGGTCAGCGATGTAGTTGCTGTTGCAGTAAGCTCTATTATGCTATATATGTATCCTTTATTCACATATATCCTAATTCTAATATATTGGCTTATTTTAAACATTTTATGCTCGGGCATATTCATAGTATGTAAGAGGTTGATTATTAGGGTTAGGACCATGTTTAAAGGGATACATGGATAAGTCTTACCCTGAAACATGTATTATTTATATGCTGCAGCAGAGAAATTATTGTGGCTCACCTGGCCTTTTTGGATCAATTCAATGCATTGTAATGATTCTACATGCTGTTGGAGGCATTTATCATGCAATGCCCATCAGCCTTAATTAATGTGTGCATAGAAACATGGATGATACGGCCACCCTGGAAGATTTTAATAATGCAGGGGTGTGAGGGCTCTTGGCTGGATGTGTGCATACTTATACAAGCTTGTGAGGGCAGGGGATAGGTATGGCCTGGCACTCTGACTGGGGAAAAAAAAACTGTTCTATCCTGTACACAACCACATTGGCGCTAGGTCTCAACCCGGGTCTTAGCGTTTCCCTAGCGTGCGCCAAACGACCTTGCACATGGACTGCCGCGGACAAGGTGTTCTGTTAGTAGGTTGTCAGGCGTTAACTTTAGCACGAGTCGCTAAAACTTTTCCTTTAGCAATGGCGTTTTACCTCACACCAGGTGATAGGGCCCTTTTATTAAGTGGTATGATTTAGTGGTGAGAATTATTAGTGCCCCCCCCAGTTTTGACTGTGGTATTTTATGTGCCCCCCTAAATATTGTTCCTAGAGTCGCCACTGGAGCTTTCCTCAGGACACATAAAAACAAATTACACCTCTTATTTATACAAACATTAATTGGCCTCAACTCTACCCCTCCTTCCGACCGGCGTGCACCTACCACCAGTGTGCATGTGCCCGCTCGTGTGGCTGCAGGATGACGTGCTAGGGTTGCCCTAGTGATGAGACGCAGTCCTCATTCCTGTTTGAGAGCAGCCACCAGGACAAATAAGCCTGTGCATACAATGGCGTGCTGGCGTTGCCCTAGTGACAGGCCGCCACAGTGGATAATAGAACACTATCAGGGTTATTCAAAGAGAATCGAAAAGTCACCGCACGTTTGACTTTTCGTTCTCTTCAATTTGGTGAGATTCGGCGATCCTTATTTCGGCAACCCTGCATTTATTCGACAAGCACCACGGGGCTGTCGTAGAGCAGGGAAAAGCCGCCGCAAACCCGACGAACACTCACCGCAAAACCGGTGAACTCTCACCGAAACCCGCAAAAACATCTGTATTAACACCGCCGAACACGCCGGAGAAACCCAACTAGCCGCCTATCCTAGCGCAGAGCAGCCGCCAGAAAAACCCAACACTGCAGGCTGAGGTGGAAAAAAAACGTACTTGAAAGTTGGAAAATTGAAACGCTGTTTGCAAAAAACTACTGAGCAAAAATGTCTGGAATTTACATAGAAGATCCTATGAATGATAATAAAAAGGGCTGTTACAGAAAAAAGAAAAGGTGACTTAAATAAAAAAAACGGGTAAATAGACTTTTTACTGCAGAATATAATATTAAACAGTTTATTAGATATTGAATTAAAACGGGAATATTTTTAACATTGAAGCCTATGGGATTTGGCTGAATAAATCTGTTGAATTAAACCACCGAACAGCCGGGCATTTCGGTAACTTTTCACGCTGTTTTGTGTTCTCTGAATAGACGAAGCATTGCTTGTCTATGGGGATTTCACTGCCCTCAAACAGGCACCGTATGTGCAGGCAATTCGCCAAGATTGGGACATATCCCAGCCCACTTGGGGCATCTGACACGTCACTGACGTCAGCCGGGCGCTGGATTCCCTATGGGGAGATATGGGGTTCCTTTGGATCCCCATATCTCTGAAACCATGGAAGCCAGAGTGTCATGGGAGGTGTCATTGGCTAGGGTATGGCCTTTCCAATGATACCATGCATGACCAATATCTGTGTAAAACAGAATAAATCTGTTATTTTTTTTATGGTGTATGTATATATGTATACAAAACAACAGAAGGTTGCACTCAACCTCAAAACTAAGCGGGTGCATCTAAGACATTAAATACAAAACACCAAGAAAGAGCATTCCATATTATTGACCACCTTCTTATTGAAGGTGGTCAATAATATGGAGTGCTCTTTCTTGGTGTTTTATATGTATGTGTATATACAGTTGTGTTCAAAATTATTCAAACCCCAATGCTGTAAAGGGTTTTAGGGAATTTAGTGTACATTTGTAATTGTATTCAGAATGAAATCCTACAAGGACTTTTTAAAGAACCATATGCAACTAAAATGACATCAATTGGTTTTGTAATACAGTAGTAAATGTTTCTTTTGTGAATTCTTCATTGACACAATTATTCAACCCCTTAAAGACTACCACTCTGGGGGGCGTGGCCGACTGCAACAGGGAGCAGACGTGCTTCAGAAGAGCTCTGTTCGACTCTGCTGAAATTGGGGAATTCTGCCTGGTTTTTCCCCCCAAATTGTCCTGTTAAGGAGCCCCTGCGCGGTTGGCCACTGCGGGGTATGCTCCGGGACCTGTTTTAGCCCCCCACCCGGAGCACAGCTGACATTATCCCTCTTGTTTCCTGGAGCGAGTGATCTGCCGTCAGCCATCTTGGGGCCTACACCTCGGCATCGCCACATGTCTCTCCTGCTTCTCCCACTGACCCCCTCTGCCGGGCGACTGTCTGTCGGGGGATGGAGGGCTCACGTCTTCCGGTCACGCCTGGTGTTCCTGTGGCGGTTGAGGGTACGGGATGGGAGAAACTGGAGCAACTTCCCCCTGCTGGAGGTCTGGCGGCCATGTTTGACAGGCTCGAGACTTGCCTGGCTCAGATGACGGGAGATGAAGAGGAACCGATCTCGAGGGGTGCTTGGCGCCATATGATGGCAGCGCTGCGGATCAACCGGAGACAAGAGGTACCAGCCGAGAAGGGGACAGAGGAAACCCTACCTGACAAGAGTCTGTCTGTTTCCGCGACTGAGGACGAAGACGACGGGATAGGTGATTCAGTGGAGGCTTTACCCTCCAACCAGGTGGAAGAGTGTCTGGAGCCTGGAGTCGGGGTGACCCATCGTGCTGATGGCGATCTGCGTGCTGAGCGGCTGATGGACACTCCACCTCCCGGAGCGACGCTAGATTTGTTCGGTGGTGTCGGGCAGACGCCGGATGTGGATGTCGCGCAGCTGGACGGGGCGGCTGCCGTGTGTCCACCTGTACCACCGATGTTACCTGAGATGCTGCGCTCCTGGATGCTGTCCACTGGCATTTGGCGGGCCCCTCACTGCCTGACCGGGATCACCTCTGGCCGTATACCTGGTACAGCTGACCAACCTGGATGGCTCTGTGGGAAGCTGCTTGCAGTGGTCCCGATCCAGTTCTTGGATGCGGGCTGAAGTGACTCACCCCCTTAAACCTATGCGGGACTCTACCTTAATGTTCGACATGATGTTTCCCCCTTCGATAGATGGATATATATATCTGTTTTTTTTTTGTTTGTTTTTTTTCTCCCTCTCCCCTTTTCTCCCCCCCCCCCCCCACCCTTCATGCTGACACTGGGGTGTTTCTCCCAGATGAGCCCTTCTTTTTGATGTCTATACCCCCCCCCCCTCTCCCTGTTTTTTTTTTTTTTTTCCTTTTTCTTTCTCCCTGGCATATCCGGGATATCTTGGAGGTGCTACAGTGGCCTGGTGCCCAGCTTGGCTCCCCAACCGCCCGGGCCTGGTGCCATTATCTCCCCTGGTCCCCCCCCCCCCCCATGGTTTCACAGCCACACGGGAACCCGCCAGGGCAAGCACAATTTTGGCCTATGCCAGTTTTTCCCCTCTTAACCCCCTCCCCTCCCCCTTTTTGGTCGCTAACCACAGCAGTACTTTCATGCAGTCGTTTATTTGTCGTGTTGCATTTTTGTTTTTTTTTTAGCCTATGCCTTTCGTGAGTTTTTGCAGATGACTTCTGAAGACATTCTCGCTTTTCAGTTTCTGATGAGACCCCCTAATCGGGGATGATTTTGAGGACACTTCTTAGTTATCTACGGCATTGTTTTTGATGGCCTCTTAAATTAGTATGGTATATATGTCTCTTATTATTCTCTCTCTGTTCCCCCCTTCCCCCACACAAGCACTATTTGGGATGTTTTTTCAGCGGACTCTTTTTCTTGATTTTCTATCACAGTGCTTAATGGATAAATAGTTCTTTTCTTTGATGTCTGTGCGGCCCTGCGAGGCCCTCACTCTGTTTACTTGTATGATGACATATTTCAAAATTAAAAAATTTTGAATATAAAAAAAAAAAAAAGACTACCACTCTGAAGAACAGAGGTTCATTCAAGTGTTTTCAATCAGGTATTGAAAACACCTGTGGATGTCACGGAGCAGCAATAAAGCATAATAAGCACCAATTAGGCAGCTTTAAAATGACTGTGATACTCAGCTCCTTCTAGACATTTACTGGTGTGGTTACAAACATGGTGAAGTCAAGAGAATGGTCCAGGAAGTCAAGAGAAGAGGTGATTACTCTTCACAGGAAGGGCAATGGCTATAAGAAGATTGCAAAGATGTTAAACATACCAAGAGAGACCATAGGAAGCATCATTCGCAAATTCAAGGCAAAGGGCACTGTTGAAACGCTACCTGGTCGTGGCAGAAAGAAGATGCTGACTTCGACTGCTGTGCTCTACCTGAAGCGTAGAGTGGAGAAAAGTCCCCGTGTGACTGCTGAGGAACTGAGAAAAGATTTGTCAGATGTGGGTACTGAAGTTTCAGCTCAGACAATACGGCGCACACTGCGTAATGAAGGCCTCCATGCCAGAACTCCCAGGCGCACTCCCTTGCTGTCTCCAAAGAATAAGAAGAGTCGACTGCAGTATGCCAAGTCATGTGGACAAACCACAGAAGTTTTGGGATAGTGTTGTGGACTGATGAAACAAAATTAGAACTGTTTGGGCCCATGGATCAACGCTATGTTTGGAGGAGGAAGAACAAGGCCTATGAAGAAAAGAACACCTTGCCTACTGTGAAGCATGGCGGGGGGTCAATCATGCTTTGGGGCTGTTTTGCTTCTGCAGGTACAGGGAAGCTTCAGCGTGTGCAAGGTACCATGAATTCTCTTCAGTACCAGGAGATATTGGATGACAATGTGATGCAGTCCGTCACAAACCTGAGGCTTGGGAGACGTTGGACCTTTCAACAGGACAATGATCCCAAGCATACCTCCAAGTCCACTAGAGCATGGTTGCAGATTAAAGGCTGGAACATTTTGGAGTGGCCATCGCAGTCACCTGACTTAAATCCGATTGAGAACCTCTGGTGGGACTTAAAGAAAGCAGTTGCAGTGCGCAAGCCTAAGAATGTGACTGAACTGGAGGCTTTTGCCCATGACGAATGGGCGAAGATACCCGTAGATCGCTGCAAGACACTTGTGTCAAGCTATGCTTCACGTTTAAAAGCTGTTAGTACAACATCCTTTTACAGTTATAAGTACTAAGATTGAATGTCACTTGGGGGTTGAATAAAACTGATAATGATGTGAGCACAGAAAAGACATTTGTGGTTATTTCATTATAAATGTTATGTTATATTTGTCTGACCTACACGTGCCTCTTTGATTTAATTGTAAGCAAGATGACTGATCAAAATCAATGTCAAACTGGCCAAAACACTCAATTTCAGTGGGGGTTGAATAATTTTGAACACAACTGTATATGTAATCCCTTAGTGGCCAGGCGGTTTTACGATTGTCAGTCCGAAAGTGCCCACTACTGTTTTTTACGTTTCTGCGCTATTTGTGTTGTAGGTCTAATTTTCCTCTTACTTGTTCATGGAACCCACACATATGATTTATATATGGTTTTTCCCGCCATTTAAATAGACTTTCTAAAGATACCATTATTTCCCTCATATCATACTTAGTATAAAAAAAATTATGAAATATCATGAAAAAAACACACTTTTGACTAGGGATGCACCGAAACGAAAATTTCCTACCGAAACTTCGGGATCGTTTCGGCCAAAAATCAGCAATGAGAACCGGGGACTCGCCTGATCCCGAAGGCCGGTCGAGCACGCTGCTCGGCAGGCCTCCAGGCTCAGGCGAGGGCTCGGTTGGGCCTCTAGGCCAAGGCCAAGCCCGGGAGCTTGGAAGATGGCCGAGAAGGCAGCTCGGCTGGCCTCCATGCTCAGGCGCGCCCCCGGCTTGGCCTGGGCCTAGAGGCCCAGCCGAGCCTCTAGGCCCAGGCCAAGCCGGGGGCGCGCCTGAGCTTTGAAGACGGCCGAGCAGGCAGCTCGGCTGGCCTCCATGCTCAGATGAGCCCCCGACTCGGCTGGGCCTCTAGGTACACAGTTGAGCAGAATGCTGGATTTAAACAGGACAGGCTCCTGGCTGAACAAGCTCTTCTCAGGGAGTGAAAACCGATGCTGAAGCCCTTTGGGAGGGGCACGGTTCCATTATATGGAATCAGTCAGGCTGGCTGACTAGGTGCACCTGTTAGTGCAGAGCTGGCTGAGAAGTCTGTTTTAAATCTAGGGCAGCACCTTTCATATGCTGCCCAGGGAATTTCAGTGCGCAGCAGCGCTAGTTTTGCCTTTGCGAGGACCATGACAATACGTGGGGCAGGCTTCAGGCATGCCAGACCTTCGTGGGAGCCCAGCCAGAGAGGAGAGGTGAGGTGAGGGGAGGGGGTTAAAGGACTATGGCGTACATAGTACATCCTTGGTCCTTAAGGGCAATTTTGCCCAGGACTTACTATGTACGTCAGTGGTCTCAGAGAAGGATGTCTCAGCAGTACTCCTGCCCGACCACCTGTCCACTTGACCCCATCCCGTCGCATCTTATTCGGTCTGTCCTACCAGTCATTGAAGATACGAGTCAAAGCAGGGACAATCTCGCCCTCTCTGGATTCTTCCCCTCTGCATTCAAACGTGCTCTGATCACCCCCTTTCTAAAGAAGCCATCTCTTGATCCCACTTCCCTTTCGAACTACAGTTCCATCTCTTTGCTCCCCTTTGCCTCCTAAATATTAGAATGCGTGGTCTGTAATCAGCTCACCAGTTTTCTTGATACCATCTTGACCCACTTGACCCACACCTGTCCGGCTTTTGCTCCGAGCACTCCATTGAAACTGCTCTGAAAAAGGTGACCAATGATTTAGTTGCTGCTAAAGCCAAAGGTCACTTCTCCCTGCTTTATTCTTTTTGACCTTTCCGCTGCATTCAACACTGTCGACCACCCTCTCCTGCTCTACATGCTGCGTCAAACTGGCCTCAGTGACACGGTTCTCTTCTCTCTCTTCTCTCTCTTCACTGTCTCCTTTGCTGGTGTCTCTTCACCACCACTTCCTCTCTCAGTTGGGGTGCCTCATGGCTCTGCTCTGGGCCCCCTACTTTTCTCAATCTATACTGCCTCTCTGGACAAACTAATTTCTTCCCATGGACTCCAATATGCTCTCTACTCTCTATGCTGATGACACCGAAATCTACCTTTCCACCCCTGATCTCTCTCCTCCTGTGTTAGACAGGCTGTAACAGTCCATCGACTGTCTCTGACTCGATGACCTCCTGTTTCCTAAAGCTCAATCTCTCCTAAACTGAACTTCTCGTCTTTCCTCCCTCTAAATCCTCAGTTCCTGCTCCCATTTCCCTTCAGATGAATGGCGCCACAATCACTTCTTCCTCTGGCTCGTTGCCTAGGGGGGTCCTCTTGGACTACGATCTATCCTTTACTCCTCACATTCAGTCACAAACCAAATCTTGCTACTTCCAGCTAAAAAAAAACATTGCACGCATCTGTACCTTTTTTTTTTTTTTTTTCCGTAAGATTTTTGTTTTTATTCTGAAATAATGTCTGCAACACAACAAGCCTATAAAGGATAGGTAATGGCCACGCAGGGCCACATCAGGCCAGCAAACTACGTTTCGTAAAGGGTAAAATAAGAAACACATGGGGGGGATGAAAAACTTTAAAATGGGGAAGAAACAAGAGGGGAAAATGGCAAAGGCCAGAGCAATGCCGTCCCTGGCGTGGTCCCAAAAGGCCAAGAGGCTGTGGGAGGTGAGTGGCACTAGGCCTGGGCACTCAGTGGCCAAGCTGGGCACCAGGCCGCAGTGACGCTCCATGAGATATTATAGTATGATTTACTTGTAATTGGTTTCACACTCTTACACTATTTTCTGTTTCTCTGTATATTTGTGTTTTTGGTTTTAATGTCTTTCTTTTATATTACTTTGAATTGTTACAGTAGGTACAGAAATACAATGTTCTTGAACCCAGGACATACTTGAAAACGAGACAAATCTCAATGTATCCTTCCTTGTAAAATAATACATAAATAAATCCAAAAATCTATCTGTAATGCCCAGAAATTACTGCTAAGGGATACTGCACTAAAAGATCCTTCCAGTGTTGATACCAAGCACTCAATGGTGATACATGCTATTGTTGCAAGTTAAGGGTAAATTTATTACAGATATCAGTTCACTTATATGAACCGAAAGCTGAGAAAAAACACAAAATCCAGGACTGTCAAAAGTTTAAAATAAACAATATAGTCCGGCCAGTCAAAGGTTGAGGAAAATAATATCTGGGACCGTCAAACTGATATCCACAGGTGTACCAGCTGGGTGGAGTAGAGGTAACATCACTGCTCTGCATGGAGAGAGCCTGTGGAGTCATGGGTTCGATCCCAGTGAGCAACCTCTCCAGTAAGTGTCCTTGGGCAAGACACCTAATACTCGCCACCCAGGACATACTTGAAAACGAGAGAAACCTCAATGTATCCTTCCTGGTAAAATCCTTTCTAAAAATAAATGGGTAACGTGGCTCTCCTCTTGACTGATCTCTTGCTGCTGTGGCTCACTAACAAAACAAAAAAAACAGGAGTAAAGGGAAAAACTTGTTTTTCAGGCCCCCTTTTAATTTTACAGGCGCCCTTTTAATTTTACAATGACTACATGGTAAGTTTGGAAAAACATCTAGCTCTATACTTGTAAACCCATCCTTCCAGAATTTTGGCACAAAGAAATGTTTTGTATCCTTCTTAAAATGGCGCGATAATAAAGAGTTGTACTGTAAAAGCAAGCATACACAGGGATGCCCAATTCTTATCACCCGACTCCCGGGACAGGCAGTTCCAGGCGCCGGGCAAGTGTTTTTTTTCCCATTTAACCCTGCAGTGGGAAAGCAGCAGGGTTTCCGAGCGGATACCGCAATTTTGGCTGTTCAGAACGCACGTGTGTTGAGCACCAACTGCTTCCGGTATTGTGAAGGCCCCAGCACTGTGTGGACATTCGTGGAGCATCCTGCGGATTCTCTCCCCATCACGGAGGATGCTACATGCCTGTCCTATTGTGTCCCTGTTTGACGATCTGGCTCCGAGCAGGGGCTTCGGTCACAGCGGGCTGAGGGCAGACATGTCAGCCTGGCCCACTCTGTGGAACTGCCCACAAGCGTCATTGCACGTGTGCGTGATGTCACAAACGGAGACCCTCCCCCCCCTTGACTGGCAGGGGAATCCAACAGAAGATGCAGGGGTCCTGTGGACCCCTGTATCTATCGATCTGTATGTTCTACAAGAACAGTTGCAGTATCCTTGGAAAGGACAGAGTCTGACCTTTCCAATGATATCCAACATGACCACATAATGTTAAAATACAAAAAATTAAAAATATTATATATATATTCATACACATCGCACATTACTGTGCGTTTTATTGCCGTGTAGCTGTGTGATGGACTCTTTCGGACTGCACGTAACGGTGAGTTTTATTGCAGTGTAGCTCTGATTCACTCATACACACCCCACTTTACTGCGAGTTTTATTGTTGTGCAGCTGAGTCACTTGTTCACACACTGCACAATACTGTGATCTGTATCGTGTGGGTGTATGAGTGCGTAAACTGCAGTACAATAAGAAGTGTTCTATATAACCACCTGTTTGTTCTCTGTGGTTAAGAATAAAGACCTAATGCTACTTTGTTTAAATTCTATTTATCAGAACAAGTAGATTGTCATGAGGGTCAAGTAGATGGGTCTTCTACTTTTGTCCATTGGACAAGTAGATTTAAAAAAAAAAAAAAAAATCCACACCCCTGACACAAACTGGAGAAAATCCGGGTTTAATGGGCTGTACAAAAGTTTTCAAGATTGTAAACTCTCGAGCAGGGTCCTACAGAACTTGTTGGTGCTTTTATATAAATACTTGTGCTTAATCAGTTACAATTACATGTGAAGCCTCCCATACTGCCGGGACCCAGGTTTTGTTAGAGGGACACGTTTTATATCTGACAAATTCCTGCTCCAGAATGTCCCTCATACAACCCAGCGTGTTCACTGATGCGGTGAACTGAGGTGAAAATGTGTATGTTTACAAGTTTTAGAAAATAGTGTATTGTAAAAGGCAACTCCAAAAAAGAACTAGCTGTTCACCTCATCCTTTGAAGTACCTGAGACACAAGTTTGGACTCAGCACGCAAAACATCTTCTAAACATTGTTGCGTTGGATACACCATTACGGTGTTGCGATTTGATGGTGTAATTGCTTGATTCCATGCATGATTATTCGCACCACTAGAATTTGGTCAAATGATGCAGAGAATCAAATATTTCATGTGCATAGTGCCATGTCTAGACAAATCTCACTGTGTGTATGCCTGAGAGGCGACAGATCAGATACTGCCTCCCATACTAGCAACATTTTATATTCCACAAATTATAGGCAATCTGCAAGAACTTAAAGGTGAGGTACAGCACCATCCCAAACTAGGATTGAAGGAGTATAGAACCAAAATTATATTATTTATATATTTGTAGTAACCCCCCCCCCCCCCAGATGTTGATGGCCTACAATACTTTGAATGCAATAGATGGCCAGGGAATCATGGGAGATGTAGTTGGGAAACATCTGGAGGGCTACAGTTTGACAGCCCTGCAGTAGTTAATGATGACTGTTTAAAAGATGGTTATATCGCCTTGTCGGTGTAGATTTAGATTTTGCATAATTGATGTGTTCATTTTAATGTTATCAAATGCCTGGATCTAAAAATTAATGCACAAAAACACCGTTAAGATGATGCCAATCTAAGTCCAAAAAAATGCACATCATTACATATCAATTCATATTGTTCAGAGCCATCAAAAGCGCAGGCTACCCAATTAACTCTTTAGTTTATTTGAGGCGGAATTAAATGTTTGAACTAGTAAACGTTTCACAGAATGCATTGTTTTTTTAGTCTTAATTAAATTTTTTTTCTGTGTTCACAGATTCTAGCTGTTTGATGTCAGAATGGGTGATAAACCAATTTGGGAGCAAATTGGATCAAGCTTTGTACAGCATTACTATCAACTATTTGACAATAACAGGTGCCATTTAGGAGCAATCTATGTAAGTGTTTTATTTATAATTCAGAAATCCTGTGCACTACTGTAGTATTAGAATGGAAAACCCGTCTATATACAATCGCCACTATTTGACAAAAAGACTACCTCGGGTCAACTCTATTTTTAAAATTTCTTTCATTCCTCATAAATCACACGCAAAAAGAGCGAATCAGATACGGTTGTAAGAAACTCCAGAATCGCAGACACATGGTGCCGAAAAGGGATCTCTACCCCTTTCCAGACACCATCCTTACCATCGATCCCACACAGACTTGTAGGAAGATCGAGTAATCAAAGCCCAGGATTGTGTAACAGGAGTTCCCTAGTCCAGTCCGCAATCCCTGCGCTCTTTGCAGAATGCCAGAGATTAACCATGCCATCAGGGGGAAGTCTATTTGTCTGCACGAGAGGATGTGAGCTTCCATCCGAGTCCAGGAGTAGAGATTGAGCGTATGCAATCAACCTCAGAAGATCCATCACCATGCTCAGCGCCGTTGGGAACCACAACTCGGTCGTCCAGAAAGGAGTCACCAAGACTACATCTGTGCCCTGTTTGCATACTTGCATCAGGATCCAAACGATGAGGGCGAAGGGGGTAACGTGTAGTGTCGCATCCCTGTCCAGTCCTGGAGTATGGTGGCCATGGCGTCCGAATCCATTCACCAGCTGAAGAACTGGTCGAGCTGTGTGTTCAGCTGGGACGCAGCAAGGTCGATCCCGAATGGACCCCAAAGCGAAAGTGTGGAAACGTTTGCGCCACCAGTACCCAGAGTCCGTCACAGTGCCACGGGCCTAACCCACCTAAATGTAATAATCTACAAACACACCTGATTCATCACAAGGATGTATCCAGGTACAACGGGGATATAGGTCCCTCAATAAATCAAACACTTTATTGCAAGTAACCAAAAAATATCACATAACAGACAAACGTCTAAAAACCATAAGGATTGCAATGTTTGAAAATGGGGGTACTATGTCGCTCTTATAAGTGGAATAATTGGTGCCCTGAAAGGTAATACTGAGAGATCTGCCACGTAGTGGGCAGTTAGGAGCAAACTGTGACCCTGTAGGGAGTAAGATGGATCGGCAGATCTCTACATCACAATTGCTCCATCACAATCAACCACCCACCAGGTTAACCTCAATGGGAGGCAAAGATCAGACAGCTTGTACCATCACTGTGAGAGATTGTTGCCAGAATTGGAGATGGTGGACACAGATGCAGATACTGCGTGTGACAGAGGCCTGTAGGGAAGATTCTAGTCTGGCAAATCGGGCCTCCCTGAAGGCATGTTTAGATTTTTTTTTATGCTTTTTGCAGGGCTGCTCTGAGAACGGAGCTGGAGTCAGACCCCGATTCTTTGCCGGAGAGGAAGGGGCTAATCCGGGAGGCTTTTGAAAGGGACATGTTCGTTAACATAAAAGGTTCTTGACCATGGTAGTGTGAAGCATCCGCTCGCACGAAGAGAAACTGGCGCCTGGCCGAACACGCAAGGGAAACCACGAGATGGGGCTACGCAGCTCGCTCGATTTAAAGTCTTTGCGAAGCAGGTGACACAGAAAACAGACAGAAAAGATTCGGCACCGTAGTCCATTCAAAAGCAAAGGAACTGGAATATAAGGGACAGTAAAACATGGACCCGGGCCGGTTAACAGTACCCGCGTCAGACAGGGCAAGTGGGTCACCCTCTGCAGCTAGGGCCGGGTGCACCTAGGAAAGATTAAAGGAAAAGTAAAACGTCAGAAAATACCAGTTGAAAATAAGACCCTGTATACTTATCTGGTTGCCACCACCGTGAGCAGCAAAGAAACAGGATATGCTGCTTCCGGGTTGGACCTTTTTATTGCTACAAGGGCGGGAGTTGGGTCTGGGGAGTGTCGTCCCATGCTGGGGAGGGTTTACCTTAGAAAAAAAAATTTATGTCCAAACTATCCATAAAATTCTTTGCTGCTGTTGGGGCAGTTTAGAAAGCGGCATATACTCCTATTCCTGTTTTGCCTTTAAATTCCTTTTAATGATATTTGAGTTTGCTCTGAATGATTTTCTTTTTTTTTTTAAATGAATTGGACGGTGTTATCTTTTAGCCCTAAAGCCTGAGATTGCAGCTAATGAGGACTCTACAGCCATTATTAGCTTGAAACCCCTTCTGTCACTCTTAAGCACTGTTGCATAGTAATATTTTGGAGTAAATGTTTGTGTAGAATGTTATTGTGGCTGGCTGAGAAGCTTCCTGTTCTGGCAAAGTCTGTAGCCTCGCGTCACTGGATTTACAGTAAACAATTTAATATTTGATTTCTAGATGGTTTCCCATCATTAATGCTGGTCTTTTTATTTTGCAGATTGACTCTTCATGTCTTACATGGGAAGGGCAACAGTTTCACGGTAAAGAAGCTATTGTTGAGAAGATCACAGTAAGTATTGATGGGCAAGTAGCAGAATATTTGATACTTGTGCATCTGTCACACCCAACATACGTGTTAGCATTTTTTTTTTTTTGCTAATCATGAGTAATTCCTCATCACTGTTCTGCTGCCACTCACTTCTGGTGAGATACCCCCACAGTGACAGCTGTGAGAGGAAGAGTTGTCATACGGTAAAGCCCACTGATCACTCCTTGCAGCAAGCATGCCCACTGCTTGCACAGATGTCTCTGCTGAAGGTCAGTGTTCTGCAAAAACCCCGCTTACAGCTCTTTCAGCCGAAGGAGAAGATGTCAGTGTATGGAGCCAGATCCAGTTAAATCTGGTCCGTGATATCTCAAGCGATGCATTAATCGTTTTGACCAGTGTGTCCATCCCTTGATGGGATAGTGAACCTGTCTGGTTCACTTTAAATATGTAGATCATCACGTTGAAGCTAATTCCATTTCTTGAACTTTGACTACCACTGTAATAAAATATATGTATGGATTCTCCATAATCAAAATAGATTGTGTATATAACAACGTTTATTCCCTTATTTGCCAAGCTGTTGCTGAGCATTAAAGCATGTGGGAGTGTGGCTATTCACAAGCTTTAGCTGAACTCCCACTCTGCTTTGGATACAGATCCTCTTTCTCTCAAACGATAATTTCAGAGAGAGTAAAATGTCCCATTGAGTAAAATGAGAACATCGGCTAATCATGAACACAATTCAAGTTTTGTGATTACAGTTCTCAAACTTTGAGAGCTGCACATTTTGTAGCTAGAATTCATTAAACGTTTCTAATATTTGTGTATGTATATACACATCGTATACCTCCATCCATAAGTGCGCAATTTTTTTTTTATATCCCGTGTATTGCCCTTACACTATTTATCAAAACACCAAGGTGCACCCCCCCCCCCCCCCAATCCATATGAGGTACGGTTATTATCTTCCTGTCTCCATGTAAAAGCATGGGTGTGTGCAAACTGTATGCTCAAGGTATAAATTTATACAGCTTTTAATCATACTGTATATTCATATACATACAGGTCATGGGACTTTATGAAATTCAGATACTACCTGCACACTGCCTGCTTGATGTATCCCAGCTTCAGGTTTCATTGCTTTCTTTCAGACATGCGTGTTATACTGGCTTCCTGGGCCTCTAGGGCGTGTATTCAATGTTTACAACGTCTGGTGTATTGATTTCAGGATCCCTGACTTTGTGAGACCATCTGACTTACTAAGTGGATGCATCCATAATGGATGTTCCATTAATCTAGACGTTCTCTTGTAAGACATGCTCTAAAATCCTTTAACAACAAAGTGTGCACTGGCTCACATGGTGGGGGGGGAGGGTTCTGATAGGCAGTTTTCTTTTGCGGTGGGGGATTTTTGATACTCAATCTTTAATATACAGTTCAGGTGAATTGCCTGAATTTGAACTAACTTTGAAATGTTGCTGCTGAACAATGCATTGTTCAAAGTCTGTTGCTTCAAGATGAGATCAGGATCACCTTTTGCTCCTTTCAAGCCCTAAGCATTCAGGAGACAAACTATAAACTTTTAGCTAGTTGGTAACCCACCCCTTGTAAACTAAATGCTTTGTACCCTGAGGTATCCCCGGAATGCTGGAGGTGCCGAGGAGCACATTCCTACACATATGGTGGGATTGCCCGGTGATTGCGCCTTACTGAGAGGTGGCCTGTGTCAAGCACGCAGGGTTAAAAAAATCACTATCCGTCTACATTAGACCCAAAATAATGACTGTGGCCCAACTCACTATCTGTCTGCACTCGCCCCGGAATACTGACTACGTTGCACACAATCCCCCGCACCCACTTCCCTTTTAATTTATCAACGCTGCCACCACAGACTAACGACCCTTTTACCCAGGATGCCTAATGCCTGAACCAGAGCTGGCCTGAGACCCTGGCTATGCACCCCAACTCACTGTTAAGTAGATCAACTCGATTTTAAACCAAGGCAAATTTCTATGATAATCCTGTCCTTCAGTTAGCGTGGATCGAATATCAGGCAGAAGCAGATCTTAAGTATTCTATTTTATTATGACGAAAGAATGTCACAGGCATATGGAACAATATATTACAATTAATAGTTACACAGAAGCAGAGAAATAAAAAGGGTTAAAACACAGACCTACTTACAAGTCAGCAAGCTAAAAAGATCTCTGTGACCCCCTGGGGCTGGAGATTGGAAAAACTGGCAAATTCCCACTTTGCGTGGCCCCAGAAAGAATACGCCCATGCTTGTCTCAGAATATATAGATTTCCTTTGCTCCTCCAAGGCACCCCCATAGATGGTACAGCCCGCCCACTACATTTCCCAGAATTCCCCCTCCTGTTAATTCGTGGGCATGCTCAGTTCCTTTTTTTATTTAATTCAAAAGGTATCCTAACAATTATCAAAAGATCGTCTCTAGCTATCAAAGGATATACCCGCTTCTTTGATCTACGTGATCCATTACAAAGTGTTGCCACTGGGTCTTGGGAACACTCTTTGGTGTGCTTTTCCATTTCCCAAGGTGTGAATTGTTGGCGACCCTGTGGGGAAGGGACAAGGGCAATTTCCCCCCTTATCATGCAGATCAAAGAAGACCTATTCACATAGTACTCTACAATAGCCTTTGATATCCCTTCAAAAGGGGACTTGGTGGCTCACAAAGGCCATTAACATTTTAATTAACTCACGCCAGGCTGCACATCAAATTACATAAAGAAATATTTACCATTATGACCGTCAAGCGAGATATATATATGTATATATGTGTGCGTGTGTAATAGGAGCACTCACGGACTTGAAATAAAACACCAAAAGTTTATTGGGAAAGCATTAAAATCCAACGTTTCAGCTCACATAGGAGCTTTCATCAGGGATAAAAACAATAACACATGACCCTGTTTATATACTCTATATAATGAGGCAATTTACCGTGTAAGCCACTCCGTCTGCTAATTCTGTCGAACCGGAAGTGACGTATGGGCGCAAGATCTGCGCGTCATGAGGAATCTGATACCATGATGATGTAAACAATTTACCCTGTATCCATGGACATATAGCTGCATACTGAGGAAAGGATCAGACGGATGTCGGTAGAAGGGCAAGGGGAACAAGAACCATCAATCAACCTATGTCTAAACATACGGACACCGTAGTAAACTTAACAGATAATCGAAGGGATGAGTTGTGCCTGATTAAGCAAACATAAATAATTGTATTTTCTTATGGTGCCACAAAGCCTAACTGTGGTACGATAAATGGATTAGCAGACGGAGTGGCTTACACGGTAAATTACCTCATTATATACAGTATATAAACAGGGTCATGCGTTATTGTTTTTATCCCTGATGAAAGCTCCTGTGTGAGCTGAAACATTGGATTTTAATGCTTTCCCAATAAACTTTTGTAGTTTTATTTCAAGTCCGTGAGTGCTCCCATTTCTCTCACCATATTAATTCACACTGGAATTTTGCACCTCGGCATGATTTTTATATATATATACCTGCTTCATTTGGTCCTGGTCTATGTGAAGTTTTAAGGAAGGATATTATGGCACTAGAAAAAGTGTAGAGACGTGCAACTAAATTAATAAAGGGAATGGACGATTTAAGTTATGAGGAAAAGCTAACAAGCTTAAACCTGTTTAGTTTGGAGAAACGGCGCCTTAGAAGGGATCTGGTAACCTTCTATAAATATACGGGGCCATTATAAACCATTGTCTGGAAACCTATTCATTAACAGGACTATACACAGGACACAAGGTCACCCATTTAGACTGGCCGGAAGGAAATTCAGCCTAAAGCATAGGAAGGGTTATTTTACGATGAGAACAATAAAGTTGTGTAATTCTCTGCCTGTTAAGGTGGTTGGGTCAGAAAGTGTACATACTTTTATACAACGACTGCAAAAATAGATTAAGGGTTATAATATTTAATATGTGGGTTAAAGCTGCTTGATCCAAGGAGAAATCTGACGCCATTCTGGGCTCAAGAAGGAATTTTTTTCCCAGTGTGTTGCATATTGGCGAACGCTTCAGACTGGGTTTTTTGCCTTTTTGGATCAGCAGCAGTAGGTGATGTGTGAAAGGCTGAACCCGATGGACGCATGTCTTTTTTTTTCCAGCCTATGTAACTATGGCAGGTAATTTTTGAAATCTAATATGTATGTTTTTGTGTTTTTATAGATGCTTCCGTTTCAGAAAATTCAACATAGCATCACCTCTCAAGACCATCAGCCTACAACAGACGGATGCATACTTAGTATGGTAGTGGGTCAGCTTAAGGTAATAAAAGGTGTCTATCATACCAGTCATAGATAAAATGTTTGCTATGATCTCCAGTATCTATAAAAACAAACAAACTTCTTGTGCTGTTTAACACGCCGGCTAATATACATGCAAAATATAAACATTATTTATGGCGTAAAGGGCACATTTAAGGTTTAACCGCTTCACTCTGGACGACGTGCACTTGGGTGTCAGTCCTGCCTCAGGGATCTCACTCCGCTCACTGATGTCATTGTGCATGGGCGCACTGATGTCAGAAAGGGACCCTCCCCCGGCAGAGAATTCTCTGATTACCATGATCAGGCCTTTCCAATGATGCCAAACATGACCCTCTAGCTGCCACAGAACAGGAGATACAGAGGTCCAAAGGTCCCCATAGCTCCACTTGGCAGCTAGCGGGTTAACTAGCCATCTGACGTCATCGCACATATGGCAACGATGTCAGTGAGTGGGGGGTGACTCTGGATGCTTGGCTGAGATCAAGGATGTCCGCCACCTCCCGGAGATGGTTGTGATCTGGCACCTAAGGGGTTAATGAGAGGAACATGGTACTTCCTTGGTCCTTAAGGGGAATTTTCCCCAGGACGTACTATGTACGTCCAGTGTTCCTTATGGGGTTATAAAAGACAAGCTTTTGAGGGTATAAACTCTCTTTATACTGAGCAAACTCCTAGAATTGTTCCTTATTGTCCTCCTCACCTCTCATCACGTGCCCGCTCGACCCCATTCTCTCACATCTAATTCCTCCCTCACCCCTGCTCTCACACACATCTTCAACCTATCTCTCTCCACTGGCTCCTTCCCATCCGCCTTCAAACACGCGCTAGTTACCCCTTTACTAAAGAAACCATCCCTCGATCCCAACTCTCCATCCAACTACCGTCCTGTATTCCTGCTTCCCTTCACATCAAAGTTCTTAGAAAAACTAGTCTTCAACCGCCTCTCCCTCTTCCTGTCCTCCAATTCCCTACTTGACCCCCTGCAATCTGGCTTCCGTCCCCTACACTCAACTGAAACTGCCCTCACCAAAGTCACCAACGACCTCCTAACTGCTAAAAAACACGGCCACTATTCTATTCTCATCCTGCTTGACCTCTTGGCTGCTTTTGACACTGTTGATCACCCCCTCCTTCTACAGACCCTCAACTCTCTGGGTCTCGGTGACACTGCACTCGCTTGGGTTGACTCCTATTTATCCTACAGGTCCTACTGTGTGTCCTTTGCTGGTAACTCCTCTTCATTGCCTCTATCTGTTAGTGTACCTCAAGGCTCTGTCCTTGGTCCTCTTCTCTTTTCCATCTACACCACCTCCCTGGGCAAAATCATCAACAGCTTTGGCCACCTCTACGCTGATGACACTCAGATCTACCTCTCTACCCCTGATCTATCTCCCCCTGTCCTTTCCAAAGTCAGTGACTGCTTATCTGGCATCTCCTCCTGGATGGCCTCCCACCACCTAAAGATCAACATGTCAAAGACTGAGCTCCTACTTATTCCTCCCTCCAATGCCTCCCCACCTCCTGACTTCTCTATCACGGTGGAGGGTATCACCATCTCCCCATCAAACCAAGTTCGCTGTCTTGGAGTTACATTTGACTCTGCTCTTTCCTTCATCCCCCACATCAAGTCTCTTTCCTCCTCCTGCCGATACCAACTGCGTAATATTTCCAGAATTCGGCCATTTCTTACCGCTGTCACCACAAAACAACTCATACACGCCCTGGTAATCTCCCGACTCGACTATTGCAATAATCTCTTATCTGGCCTCCCCCTGTCCCGCCTCTCCCCCCTACAATCCATCCTGAACGCCTCCGCCAGGCTAATTCACCTCACCCGCCGCTCTCCCCATCCACTGCAGAATTAAGTTCAAAATCCTTATCCTTACCTACAAAACCCTCACTAACTCAGCTCCCCACTACCTGTCCTCACTAATCACCAAATACACCCCAGCCCGCTCCCTAAGGTCAAACAGCGACCTGCGCCTAGCGTCTCCCTGCATCACCTCTTCCCATGATAGACTGCAGGATTTCTCAGGCGCAGCCCCCACTCTCTGGAACGCTCTCCCTCGTACTGTCAGACTTTCCCCTAACTTCTCTTCCTTCAAACGCTCCCTTTAAAACGTTCCTATTTAGGGAAGCCTACCACCCAACTCACGGACGCAACCATCAATCACTCTCACCTTGCAGTCCTCTCCTCCTGTTTCCAACCCCAACCCTCCTAGATTGTGAGTTCCTACGGGAATAGGGCCCTCATCTCCTCCTGTACTGTTTGTCAAATGTTGTACAATGTATTGTATTGTAACCCTGTCTATACTGTGCCTATTGTACAGCGCTGCGGAATAGGCTGGCGCTTTATAAATAAAGAATAATAATAGAATAGAGCCAAGCCGAATGGTGGAGTTAGGATGACCCTTGACACACTCACTCACTGACTCACACACTCATGGACACACTCACTCACACACACACTCACTGACACTCACACACAATCACTGACTCGCACTCTCACTGGCACTCGCACTCTCACTGGCACTCGCACACTCACTGGCACTCGCACACTCACTGGCACTCGCACACTCACTGGCACTCGCACACTCACTGGCACTCGCACACTCACTGGCACTCGCACACTCTGGCACACTCAGCGACACTCGCACACTCAGCGACACTCGCACACTCAGCGACACTCTCGCACACTCAGCGACACTCTCGCACACTCAGCGACACTCTCGCACACTCAGCGACACTCTCGCACACTCAGCGACACTCTCACACACTCAGCGACACTCTCGCACACTCAGCGACACTCTCGCACACACTTGCGCTGAGACACACACACGTACTCCTTCTGTCACAAGTACTGCCCAGGAATAGGGCTGCCCCAATTTACCAATGCACGATATCCTGCAACTAGTTAAAAAAAAATGTATTCACAAATTATTTCGTCATTATCAACGTTTCAGTCCCGAAGGACTTATTTAAAGGTCATCTTGCATTGGCATGTTTGTATATATAATTATGAAATTTAGCTAAGAGTGATGATAAGTTTGAATTTTAATAAGACTCAGAGGCGAGTATCACAGTCTCTTTCCTTGCTTTATTTTAACAGCAGCAAGTCATAATAGAAAAGTGTAACAAAGTTTTTTTTAAAACCGTAAGCAAGCACATGGATGCTTCCATTCCCTCCAATCCAGTGGACCAGAGTCCTCTTCCTGGCTCAGTGTGCAAAAGTCCTGTTATCCGTCCCAACTTCTTTTTTTGTCGAGACGTGAATCAACCAAGAACCACCAGCCAAACCGGAACGCAAACAGAAGTCACTGAGCTGGGAAAGAAACAACTGATGGCCTGGTGGACACCAATGCAGTCTAAGACGACCCCCCCCCCCCAGGGAAGGAGGGGTGGGCAATACATGTCTCGTAGTCCTTTATTAAAATTCAAACTTATCGTCATTAGCTAAATTTCATAATTTTAATACAAGGCTCAGAGGCTCATAAGCTGGTCCACAACCGCGGATGACCAATGAACTGTGGGCTCTCCTCGACCAATCTGCGGACCTCAACAAATCCTCCAAGCGGCAACCATCGGACACGGCAGAGGAGGCTATAGCGCTGCGGATGAAGAGAGCACCGAACTGCGAGATGTCAACTCCAGACAACCCAAGCAACTATTTAAGCCAACATGCCAGGGTAGTCGACCCCACCGGGGCATGCGGGGGCCGAAAGGAAATAAACAGAGGGGACACCTCCTGAGGACGCAAGGGCAAAGTGTGTGATTCAAACACCTGAAGGCAAAGGACAGGGCAAAGCGGCGGATGGTGAGGGAAAGACAGAATACTGACGGAATTGATGTCTTTGTACGACGGGAGATGTTGAAGCGTATGCCCTCTGGGCTAAAGGAACGCGCTGGGAAATCCAGGCCCCTGACATCGCTCACCCTTTTGCAAGAGATGAGACCAAGCAGGGCCAATGATTTCACAGAAAGTTGACGTAGGGACAACTCTCCGTTCGAGGGCCAGGCCAGTAAAAAAAAAAAAAAAACGCAGCAAGGAACCACGTCCCAAGTCGAAGAATAGCAGGGGTCTGGAGCAGTGTGCGCGGCGCAGCAAACGACAAACAAGGGGGTGCCTACCCAGGGGAACCCCTAGAAACCCCACATGTTGAGCCTAGAGGGCCGAACGTTATACATTGAGTGTACGGTAAGCCCTACCATCGTCGAAGAGTTCTGTAAGAAAGTCATGGACCTAGATCAGAGGTGCCTGAAAGGAATCCTGGACCCGTTGCAGACACCAATCAAGCAATCTGGACCAAGCCAAGTCATAGCAAGATAAGGTGCCCGGGCCCAGGCTTGGTGCAGGAGCGATAGTCTGTTCCGAAAAGCTTCCGACTCCCCCAGACGTCCCGACACCAGGGAGGCCAACATGTGGCATTTACCGATGGACCACAGCGGATGGGGACAACTGAATGTATCCAGCAGGAGGTCCAGAAGGGGCGGAAGGAGCCTTGGAAGGTCCACCAGCAACTCCAGTAACAGCGGGAACCAATGCTGGTTCCGCCAGAACGGGGTGACAATCACCATTACCGCCCCCTGAACCCTGACATGGCGAAGTGTGCAATCAATCAGTTGGAATGGGGGAAATGCATAAAGACACCCGATGAACCACTCCTGAAGGAACGCATCAGTCGCCAATGCTAGAGGATCCGAGCGGCAGCTGTAGAAACTCAGGAGGAGAGCGTTAAGTCGGGATGTAAACGAGTCCCTCTGAAATGGACTCCAAAGGGTGGCGATGTCAGAGAAAATCGATGCATGCAAACGCCAATCTCCGGAGTCGTCCGTGTGGCTCGCGCTCCAGTCTGCGAGCTGGTTTGAGACACCCAGAATAAACTGGACCTGGACCTCGATCCCACTCTAAAAACACCATTCCCACAGTCGCGTGGTCAGAAGGAGGGAACGGGGTCCCCCATGGCATTTATGTACCTGACTGCGGGGAAATTGTCCATGCGAAGCAGAACTGAGGAATTGGCTACCGGTTTGAGGAAGCTTTACAAGGTAAGTAGTCCTGCCAGGAGTTCCAGCCTGTTGATGTCGATTACCCCCCCCCCCCCCTGTCCAGACTGACCCGGTGCCCCGACTGGACAGGCACGCATTGGCGCCTATGGCGATAAGTGGGGGTGGGATCATGATTGACCTGCTGTTGGAGGACCGGAGGTTCCAATTCCACCATAGCAAGTCCGTCCAGGTGACCGAAGAGAGGGGAAACCCTATGGGTGTAAGGGTGTCCCGCTCTGAGGAAACGGGCCGTCAGGCGTTGGAGGGCCTGATTTAGTGAAGGGGGTGCTGGTCTCACTGCCAGTCTCGTGGCTGCCAGCATACCGATCACGCAAGGACTAAGATGGGTTTGCCAGGAGAGAGCGTATCTCCCGAAGGATGGATCGACATTTCTGGATGGGAACAGACGGGAACATCGTCGTCGGTTCTACCACAAAACCCAGGAATTCCAGTGAAAAGAGCGGGAATGAGTATCGCTTTCTCCTGGTTCACCAGAAATCCGAGTCGCTCTAGCAGGGAGACAGACCGTCTGACAAATGTGGAGGCGTAGTAACTGCTCAGAGTTGGCCATGAGGAGGATGTCGTCTAGATAAATGATTAGATGGACACCCTCTGAACGCAGCCGAGCCACGACTGGCTTTATCACCTTGGTGAAGCACCAAGGAGCCGCAGAAAGGCTGAAAAGGCAGGCAACTGAATCTCCCAAGTGTCTTGACCCCACCAAAAGCAAAGGTGGTCCCTGGACTCCCTCACCACCGGAGCAGTGAGGTAGGCATCCTTGATCTATCTTGGCTAGCCAGTCGAGAGGTCTCAGGATGTCCTTGAAGGTGTATGCCCTCAATCTGAACGTGGCGAACACACACACACACGTGTTCAGGTCTTTTAAATCTATGACAGGGTGCATGCCGCCGTCCTTCTTTGGAACCAGGAATAGGTTTCTCATAAAAATGTGGGGTGACCTGGTTCTATAGCGCCCTTTTGGAACAGTTCCCGAAATTCCGCCTCCACCAGCGAAGTCCTTGTATAGATCAATGGTGGGGGAAGAGAACGTTGGACCAGAGGAGATGAGAATTCGATCACAAATCCTCAAAACAGTGTTCAGAACCCAAGCGTCAGATGTAATGTTCTGCCACTCTGGTAGAAACAAGAGTAAGCGTTGTCCCCCTGCACCTGTGTGATATGCAGTATAAGGAGAGATAACGGATTGTTGAGTCGGGGGTATCCACGACCATCTTCTGGAGAATCTGGAGTCTCTCCCTCGCCAGGGCTGTGAACAGGTGGGGAAGAAATGGTTTGGTCCATTGTTCGAGACCTTGAAAGGGGCGTTTGAGGTGTTTGCACCCGCACGGCCGGCAGCTCAGCCCCTAGACCAGGGGTCAGCAACCTTGGCTCCCTGATGTATTGGGAACTACATTTCCCATGTGGCTGTCAGCCTAATGGATGACTGAGCATCTTGGGAGATGTAGTTCCCCAAACATCAGGGAGCCAAGGTTGCTGACCCCTGCCCTAGACCTTCCGGCCCTGCTAAAAACATTAGGGTTGAACACTTTCTTAATCGATTGGGTCACTTTCTCCATTGTGGTGAAAGCACCCATGTACTCTGACATACACTTGAGGAAGCCTTGGCCAAAAAGGAGACTCTGCGCCTTGGCTCCAAGCCCCTTATCTGCAATTCCTGCAAATTGGGGATCCATTTTTAACGGGAAAGACTTGCGACGCTCGGTCACCAGGGCAGTATTAGTGTTTCCAATGAAGAACAGGATCTCTGCACCCATTCTGAGACGTCCTGTGGATCTAGGGCAGTTCCATCGAGCTTGGCCTGTTCCGCCACATCGAATAATTTTATCAAGGGTCCTAGGGTGCCTAGTAACTTGTTCTGTCAGGATCTAAAGGCTGTGTGTACACCCCTCTTGGGGGACCAGCCCTCGGGCTCAACAAACTTAGTGAAGTTAGCATCAACCCCGGGGGTGACTCCTGTTCTACCGCCCGTTATTGGACGAGGGGACTCCGCCTACATTTAATGTTGGTCCTGTAGGAACCTCCTGGTGCGGTTTGACCTCTGAATTCCTCATCCCCTGAGGCATATACCTCTACGGTGTCCTCGGGTTCCGGTTTGTCCTCCGACTAGGCGGATGGTTTCGTGGCAGAGGTGTTTGGTTTTGTTCTGTTTGTGAAAGCCACCAGCTGCACCCCATGCGTAGCAGTACGTTTATGGTTAGATAGATCCCCTGAGTAACGGGGTCCCCTGGCAGTGATGCGGGGTTGTCGGCCCCTCCAGCCGCGTGTTTGGCCTAAACACCGGCTGTTTCCCCTTGGTGGTGGCCATGGGCAGCTCCTGGGCATCACCAAGGCGAGTGGTCTGCTCAAATCTCTGCCTGCCTGTGGCGGGGTATGTTCTTACTGGGACTCTAGGATTGCTTCCCTCAGTGATTGCTTGAAGTCTGCGGACACAGCAGAGACTGCCTTGTATACCGCAGTGTCTATGGAGATCTGGACCTCAGGGTCAAGTGGTTTAGGATGGCTAATAAAAGGTAACAGGAGATTAGACGCCGAGGGGGAATACCGGCCTGGCGATACACATCGTCTAAGTGTAAGGAGCGGTCATCCAAATCGGAACCCGGTGCAGGGGAATATTGGCGCTGGGAGGCCATGGAGTGTGGCATCCTGCTAGAAATGCGTACATAAAATGGCGGTAGTGAGGGGAAATGCCCATGAATGCGGTGTGCAGTAGCCCCACCCCTGATGGAAGGTCGACGCTGCTGCACCACAAACGCAGGCTGATATACAGGGAGCGCTTAAGACAAGCCGGAGCGAGCTCAGGGGGCCCACGGACCCCCCACCAGGTGGCAGGAGAGCCGCGATGCACCCGGGAGACTATCGCTGCGGTTTTAGCCGAGCGATCATCAAGGAGACGCTGCAAACAGAAGATTTTGTTGTATACTTATCTCACGGCGAGCAACAAGAAAAGAGAAGTTGGGCTGGATTACAGGACCTTTGCACACTGAGCCAGGAAGAGGACTGGTCCATTGGATTGGAGGGGGAATGGAAGCATCAATGTGCTTGCTTACTGTTTTACATGTGGTTTTTTTCTGTTTTAAAAAAACTTTGTTACACTTTTCTATTATGACTTGCTCCTGTTACAATAAAGCAAGGAAAGCGAATGCAATAGGAGCCTCTGAGCCTTCTATTAATATTATGTAGATATGTTTCAATAAATTTGCTCTGTGCTTTAGTAAAGTTTTGGGTTTGAAAAAGAGTAAAAGTCCTTTGGGTCTAGTTAAGCTGGAGTGCCCAGACTACACTTGATAGGAGCGTGGATCACTAGAACCACTGTGGGTGTTTCAGGACATGGCCGCCAAACATGCATATATGTCCCCGGTTCACCAGAGGCTTTCCAAAACACAGGCATTCAGGTTTTTTTTCATTTGGTATAAGCAGGTAGGTGTGAGATACTATCCAATGTGTAAGTGCCTGTTCTTTTTCCATCACACATTGGTAGAGCGTAAAGAACATTTGGAGCAATGTGGGTGGTCGATTCAACTTGGTCGATATTTATTTGATTGTTTTTCTTGTGTTTATTATGTAAAGGTGCTTAATTTTTGCTTTCGCTGCTAGATCTAAAACATTATTAGGCTGTGATTTGATATCAAATTGTTTGGAAGAAAATATTTGGATACAGAGCTGTTTTCTGACTTAATGTATTTTTTATTTTATTTTTTGCAGGCAGATGATGACCAAATTATGGGCTTTCATCAAGTGTTTCTACTAAAAAATATAAGCGACGCCTGGGTCTGTACAAATGACATGTTCCGCCTTGCACTACATAACTTTGGATGAACTCCACCAACAGAAGAATCAATAAACTGTTCCTTTTGCGCTCAGAATTTTTTCTTTTTGTCACGAAATTCACTTTCATATCCACATTACAAAGCTCATACACTCTTTATATAACAAGAAGAAGCCATGAATCTTGAGTGAATCACAAAGCCTGCTGCTGCATAAGTGTTGGCAGTTTCTAACATTATTAAGCGGAGACCTTTAATAAAAGGTGTATGACTTTTGTAAATGTTTTGAAATTGGCGCAATGTATTAAGCATGCCTTTGGACAAAATGTAAAGGATTGCTTTTTTATGTAAAACAAACCATTACTCTAGTAATCCAAAGAAATTGGCAATAAATAAATTTAAAAAATGTGTATATATATATACTTGGTTTTATAGCTCCTGTTTTTTTTTTCCTCCCATGAAAAATTAAAAATACAAGACATACCTAAAGTCTAACCTGTGCTAAATCTGTTTCTAGTATTTAATGTCTCGGTGCTACTGTTGGATCCATGACTCACTTTGTTAGAACATGGATACCTTATAGGCCGATTTTTGTTCACTTTTTTTTTTTTTTTTTGTAACATGGATAGGTTTTTTTTTTTTTTTTTTTGTTTATATAGACTGATTTTTCTCTCTTTTGTTTACTTTTTGTAACACACTTTGTCAAACTCTTTCATTCCCAATGCGGTAGAATACAATCAATATATGATTTAACTAGGGATGTGCATGACTGCAAAATTTGTTTTGTTTCGTTACGTTTTTAAATCCTTTTTCGGAACTAGTTTTGTTTCGAAATTTTGAATCGATTTTGAAATTTCATGTATCCATTTGATAGTTGATATCAATTTGAATTTTGGATCACTAAATAAAACCCAATTAATCAAATTTTGCTGTTTAAAAGCTGGGGTTAAATTTTAAGCTGTGTCACAGATTTAGTATTTGAGTCAAGTTAAACAGTGAAACAAAATTAATTTGTTTCATAAAGTCCTTTGCTGACTATTACTTGTAAGTTAAGATCAATTCGATAGTTGATATCAATTTGATAGTTCCTTTCAAATTCAATAGTTTTATCAGTTATTCAAATTTTTCTTTTATCATGATGACAGTGTAAAACAAAATAAATTTGTTATATATCGTTTCGAATTCGTATCGATTCGGAAGTACTTCCGAATACAAATTATCAAATTTCGTTCCAAATTCCGAAATGAATGCACATCTCTAGATTTAACTGAAGACATAAAAATTTAAAAAGGTCAATGGCTGGTGAGGCACTGGCTAGTATCAGAGCCAGATATACACGTGTTACGTAGGTTCAGTGCTCCCCAGGATCTGGCTGCTCTCAGGGCTCCCCAGGATCTCTTGCTGGTCTCAGGGCTCTCCAGGATGTGCCTCCAGGCACACAGCCCTGCGGCACACCCCCATGACGGAGGACAGTCACATGACTATCCTGTGTCAATCTTTGCATGGGAGGCCTGCCTCCCATTTAGGCGTATTTTGAATAGCTTGACCAATGGTGCTTTCCCATTGGTTCAAGCTATTCCATTGCTCTCAGTGCTTCTCTGAGGCACTGAAGAGTGTAGATTCAGGAATAGGCAGCGCCAGACACGCGATGCAGACTTTTGAATCTCTTGGCCAGCTTCAGCTTACGCAATTAGCGTAGCTTTCCGCTACGAAAATTGCATAGACTCAGAGCAGGCTGCCGTGTAATGATTCACACACAGCCGATGGAACAAAAAAAAAAAAAAAAGCAGAGACGGCGGCGGGGGAGGTGAGTATGTGAATTTTTTTATCGGCAGATTTTATTTTAACCTCCCTGGCGGTATTCCCAAGTGTGGCTCCGGGTTAAATTTCACCGCTGAGAGCGGTAACCCCGAGCCGCACTCTGGCTGGATACATACCTTTACCTGCGCTTCCTCGCTGACCTTGGCGATCGCATTCTCCTCGCGAGAAGGGAACCAGGAAGTTGGACGTCGCGATCGTCTGGAGGTGACTGTGGAGAACAGCGAGGGAGCACAGGTAAAGGTATGTATCCAGCCCCGAGTGTGGCTTGGGGTTACCGCTTTCAGTAATGAAAGTTAACCCCAAGCCACACTCGAATACCGCTAGGGGGCCAAATAAATTGTACCGATTCTGACATCAAAAATGTCAGAATCGGAACGCCAGGGAGGTTAATTACACATATTTTAATCGCTTAATGGAATGGCAGGTGAGGCCCTGCCGTCCCTGACTGCACATCCCTGCTCTGCATTTACTCTGCATGGAGTCAATTGACCTATTATTATAGTTGACAACTAAACGTGGGCACAGGCAAAAAAAAAATTGTTCGGCTGACTTAGTTGGCATACCAGTTCACTTCTTTTTTTTTTTTTAATTCCGTTTGAGACACCAATTCACTAACCGTAGTCTGGAAGAAAACCTGAGACTTGACACTCTGGTTTGGAGATGTGAACTGGGGGATTCGCATTGTTTGCTGGAATTGCTTGTTGAGCGAGCACGTCAAACTTCCTCAGCAAGTATTTGAGGGGTTACTAAAGGATAATATTCAGGAATTCATTGGGAGGTATAATCTAATTGGCAAAAATCTGCGTGGTTTTATGAATCACAGATCATGTCACACTAACCTAATTGCATTCTATGAAGACGTATAGATCAGGGGGTTGCAGTGGATGGGATTTATATTGGTTTTCACCAAAGCTTTCGACACGGTTCCACACAAGGTTAAATGGTACTGAGTTCGGGAAATCAAAGCAGGAGAAGGATTTGGAATTAATGGACTTCAAACGAACAATGCCCAAATTCAAACAGCAGTCGCCAAGACCAGCCAGGTATTGGCACGCATTAAAAGGGGAATTCAGGTGAAAACCATACTTTTGCCTCTTTATATATCAATGGTAAGACCCAACCTTGAATAGGCCGTGCAATTTTGGGTACCTGTTTTAAGAAAGGATATTATGGCGCTAGAAAAAGGCCAGTCAGTGTGCTTGCTCTTCTCCCACCACGCAGGTAGGGGTGTGTCTCAAAGGGCTAACTCAGCCTTCTGTTGGGAGGGTAACGCTGTCCAGAGGCTGAGATTGGGAATAATGCTCTCATCTTCCTTTTGAGACAGGATCAGACTCTCCTTTATCCATGCTATGTGGTTAGGCATACAGCCTCCTGGTCATGTGACATCTTTCGGCTTGGGAGGAAACGGCAGTATGTCACATCCAGCATTGGAATAAGGTTGAGGTTAATTTGGAGGGAAGGGTTATTATTCAGACCCTCAGGCTTCTCCCCTCATCCCGGAGTATCCCTTGAAGCATGATGACTATTGATCTGGTGGTATTTTTCATATGATGCAACCAGCACCATTACAGTGCTTATATGATTTCACAAAAGTGCTCCTAGTAGCTGTCAGTCACAGCATAGGCACTTGGTGTCAACAATCAAAAAACTGTCACCAAAACAAAGAAAAAAAAGTCTGTGATGTTTACAGATGGATTAAAGTGAGTGGGCGATTGGCAACCTGTTCATCTGTTTTGCCTTCCAGGGTATTACACTTCAAATTGCAGTTAATCCCATTACCAAGCTCAGCCCACCCAGACATTCCGGAACTGCGATGTGATGTTCAATGTTTGGCAAACAAACAATATCCATTCACATCGTTAACACGTACAAACATGTAACCAGATAGGGGGAGTTGGACAAGGCCAAAATAACCCACCCAGTTATCCTATCAGCAGATCGTAACATATACATACAATAACGATAGACAATAACCGATTACATAATCACCCTACAAGCACAGGGTGACTTCAACATCGGAGAGGGCAGGGAAATAATATAGAACATCAAACCTGCATCTCACAAATTCATCTCTAGGCCCATGTACCTAAAGTTTAAAGTCACTACTGTCACAGATGTTGTTCTGTCTTGTTTGCCAATTGTTGAGCAATACTAATCCCATTATCTGTACCTGGACTAATTATGTTCGATATGCAGTTCAGAAACTATAGAGTTTTAACAGTAATATTCTAGGGGAGGGATTATAATGAAGTGCAGTAGAAGCCAGAGTGTCCTTTCCCATTGGCTGCAGAGCCTGGCGCTGTATATATTATTTCATTAGGGGCTCAGTCTCTGCTGCTTACTGTACTAAAAACCTCCAGATCTGTGTTAATTCATTTCTGGAGGAGGCTATCCCTGCACTTTGCGTGTACCCATCCTTAAGCTTTGTCTAAGACCTGGAGAAAGGCATGAGAGACTATTGATGGGAGAACAGGGGTCTGACCAGCTGCATTTACAGATGTGACCTTGTTGGGGTACAGAGATATGTTACAGGGTGGCCTAAATGACAGTGGGCAGTTGGTGACTCACCCTCCAAACAGCAGGCAGTCTACATCTAACTGTGGGTAACTGGAATTTAACGAACTGTGATGCAGAGATCATTTCAAAAGTGTCTTCCCAGCTGTAACAGCAGGCACACATGGCTGGGAATATAGTTCTAATAGCGGAAGGTAGGCAGATCAGGATCTTCCCATTCTCACTACATCCACTATTTTTTAAAAAAAGGAGTCCAAAGCTCAGTGGGCAATTGATAATCCACTTTGTTTCACCCTTCAGCCAGTAACAGGAATTCTGGAGAGGTAAAACATCACCATACATTTAGGACAGTTGTAAGGGGTGAGCGTAACTGTCGTCATTTTTCCAGCAGTTGGGGGGGAGGGATCTAATAGTAAATTGTGGTGCTGTGAAGTCATTAAGACCCGTCTTCCCAAGTGTAACGCATAGATAGTTGGTATACAGGTCAGTCGGGACGCAATACATAGATTAAATACTGAAAGATGCAAATCTGAGCCTCGGAGTCACTATATTATAATTATTCTAGGGTTAAAACAACTTTCTGGAAATATTTTAACTTCTCATAATTGATAAATTGGTCAGTTGATTAGTTGGTCTGCGTACAGCACATACAGTTTGTTTAGAATCAGACTTAAAGTTTAATCACTTAAGATGCTACTTCAGAGCTGTTTGGAGTAGACGTGCCAGTTGTGTTACTCAGTATGGTTTATTTCTAGTTATATCCTTGCACCTAACCAGTTTGATTCTATCTAGTCTACAACAGTAGCAAAACTGTAGTACATTGAGTACTGTTGCAGTCCTGTGTCACCACCCCACCCTCTCTGCCTTCCTCTCTCTCTCTGGTCTGGTCACTACCCCCAAACACTCTCCATGCTGACATCACCCTGTCTCCACGACAACAGCCGTGGACTGGTGCTGCACATGCATGTGCAACTCATGCATCACCAATCCATCAGTCCTGTGCAGGCTCTGGCGTATCTTGCATGTGAACAATTAGGGGAGGGGGGTTATGAGCAATGTCGGCGCTTCCTTGTTATTCCTTCAAGAGCATGACCTTTCCAATGATACCAAACATGACCATGTTCAAAGTAATAAAAAAAAATAGCTTGTTCCCATTTCAACAAATATACCCCATAGAATACATAACCCCAAAGGCTCGGATGATAAAATGTGAAAAAAAAAAAAATCACTTTACACGCTGTAGATGATTGAAAATGTAAATTTTATTGCATTTTTTGTTATATTTTTTAGAAAGGATTTTACCAGGAAGGATTCAGGCAGGGCATGGCGTGTACATATAATGATGATATATAGTATGAATCTGTCGAGTGGTGTGGAGCTAACCGCCATCAAGGATGGTCATTGGTCACGTTTCGTGGAGCTCTCTGGCTATTGCCAATTATCTGACTATTTTTTACTAACCCCTTGTTGGCTCAGAGGCTTTTTACCGGTGGCGGACAGACCGACCATAGTTTGCTTCGGGTGGTGGAATCGATCCGTCGCGCCGGTGACTGATCCCGACGTGTGGTGTCTTCGGGCCTACATTGCGTGTTGCGGTTGGCCATCTTGAGCCTGGGTACCCTTCCGCTGCGTGTGCCGCCTGGCCTCCCTGGAACTAGCTGCCTACCTACGTTTGGGGATGGGGAAAGAGGACGACGTAGAGGACTGACCCGGTTGTGTCCTCGCATCAGGGGGATATCTGCGCGTCTTTGAGAGGTGAACTGTACTGCCAAGATAATGACTCTCGGCCCCTGGCTCCAGCTCGTCGGCCCTCTTCGGACAAGGGGGAGATGGGCAGGCCAGAGAGCTGTGCGGATGAAGCACCTACTCAGACCCCTGCTGCCTCTCTGTCACTTGGACCAGGATCACCCGTCTCCCAGCAATCTCCGGCGCGCAGTACCCCGGCTGCGGAGACGCACTCTGACATACGGCAAGATGTGCCACTTGTGGACTCACCTACTGACTCCATCACAGAACTTCGGGAGCTGCGAGAATTTTGACTAGCAGATCTCCATGTTATCTGAGATGAGGTGGCGGCTGTGATGACCCGAGTGGAGGCTGTGCAGACGCAGATTGAGGATGCGACAATGGATCGGTCTCACCAGGCTGTACGTGTTGAGGCACTTCAAGAACAGGTCTCTCATCTTACCTGGGCAGTAGAGTTGTTGGAGTCACGTCACCGCAGACGGAACATTCGTATTCGGCGGGTTCCTGAGTCTGGCATCGGCTGACATTTTGGAACGTATGACCCGCTACATCCTGGCCCACCCGGATTTGAACTCCGTGACGTTCCTGTCTGCTGTCTGGCTACGTAAAGCTGCCATGGCCCCTCGCCAATGGCCTCGAGGTATGTTCTTGCAGTGGTTCAGGATCTTTCCTGAAGTTGAAGCTGATGTCCCTGCTGGCGGCCCGTGCCACTTACGTCTTTGAGGATCAGTCCCTATGCCTTTTTCATGATCTGCCATTTTTCACCCTGTTGGCTCAACGGCGGTTTCGTGAGGTCGCGACCGCTTTAAGAGCGACAGAGATTTGTTACCGGTAGGATGTCTCTGGCACTGAGCTTCTCAGCATGACGGGGTGTCCCACGTTCTTAGTTTGCGGGAGGAGGCTTGGCTCCTGTTTGCCAAACTGGGCTTACCGCCTCCGGATCGCTCCTCTGCTCCTGGGACTTCTGCTGCCACAGTTGACGTCCCTGCGCTCACGGACCCGGGCTGAGACGGCTGCCCACCATTCCCGTTTGTTTTTTTTTCTGCTCTTTTGGCACACTGACCTTGCCCCCTCCCCCTTTTTTTTGTGGTATGTCACAGGACTTGACTACGTGCTGATTTTTGTGGGTTTAAGGTATCCCCCTCTCTTTTTTTCCCCCTTTTGCACGGGAACGCAGGGTTGGTTTGGGCACGCCATACTGAGTGGCTAAGTGGCTCTATTTGACCCTGGACTACCCCAACCTCGTGGCCTCTTGTCAGGCCCTCGACTGTCTCCGGGTAGTCGGGGTGAGGCAACTACGCCACGCAACCCTAGGCAGTTCCCCTCTTCCGTACCCCCCCTTCCGCGTAAGGGAGTGTTTTTTTATTTCTTATGACCATGGACATGTCCCTGACCTTTGTTGTATCTCCTGTCCCCTTATTCCTTTCCCCCCCCCCTTAATGTATTTTTCATTATTGCTGTCGGTTGGCTCCTTTATGTGTGTTCATGACGTTCTCTTGTTATTGATCTTTGGCCTGTTATACGTGACCATGTACAGTCTTTATATTTGATTCTGTACTGATGACGCTTTCAAAATAAAATATTTAAATATGAATCTGCCGAGTCTGCCGGAATAAAGGATATCTAATATGTCTGGGTCGTATAATAAAACGTGACTTCAAATTGCATTTAAACATGCTGAGCAAAAACTGTAAAAATGAGCTCAGCACACGAGGTGAAATGGCTTAACAGTGAAGGGGTTAAGTCAGTGTCCTTATGAAATACAACGGCCGAGGTTAGTGCTGTTCTGGAGCATAGAACGTGTATCACAGAAAATCTGGAATACAAGAAATGATCGTCTATGGACCTTACATCCCTCTGGATCAGTCTTGCTCAAATCACCAAGAGCAGAGTGCCTTCCATGAAGCAGGCAGCGAAATCTGCAGTGGCCATAGTCAGGGCCGGCCTTTGGGTTGTGCAAGCTGTGCGGCCGCACAGGGCGCCATGGCAACCAACAGCCAGCACACAGCTTAAGCAGCCCCGGAGTGCAAAAGGATCATTGTGGAGGGAGCAGTCAGTAGGTGGCGCTCATCAGCTGCTGAGCGAGACACCAACAGCTGCTCCTGCACATGAAGTCTTCCTGTTTCCAAGCCATGTGGAAACGAGGTAAGAAGCAGGGACTGACTGGCAACTTTTGGCCCAGAGGCCCATAGTGCAGCCACTCAGGCCCTTGTGTATGAGCATTATCACAGAGCTCTGCAGCAATATAACTTACTGTAATGTGAGTTGTGTATGAGAGTGAGTTGTATTGCTGTAGAGCTCTGTGATACGCTCATATACACCACACATTACTGTGCGTTTTATTGCTGTGGAGCTCTGTTACGCTCACACACACTGCACATTACTGTACTGTATCAGAGCTCCACAGCAATAAAACTCACAGTAATGTGCGGTGTGTATGAGCGTCTCACAGAGCTCCAGAGCAATAAAATTCACTCATACACACCGCAAATGGATATATTGCCCCCACCTCACACATGGGTATATTGCCCTCAGCTCACATGGATATATTGCACCCAGCTCACATGGATATATTGCACCCAGCTTACATTGATATATTGCCCCCAGCTCATATGGATATATTGGCCCCAGCTCACACGGATATAGTGCCCCAGCTCACATGGGTATATATTGCCCCCAGCAGCTCACACATGGATATATATTGCCCCCAGTAGCTCGTACATGGAAACATATTGCCCCAGCAGCTCACACATGGATATATACTGCCCCCAGCAGCTCACACATGGATATATACTGCCCCCAGCAGCTCACGCATGGATATATACTGCCCCCAGCAGCTCGCACATGGAAACATATTGCCCCAGCAGCTTACAAATGTGTATATATACTGCCCCAGCAGCTCACATATGGGTATATACTGCCCCCAGCAGCGCGCAGATGAATATATACTGCCCCCAGCAGCTCACACATGGATATATATTGCACAGCAGCTCACACATGGAGATATATATTGCCCCAGCAGCTCACACACGGAAATATATTGCCCCCAGCAGCTCACACATGGATATATATTGCCCCAGCTAACACAGGGATATATATTGTCCCCCAGCTCACACATGGATATATATTGCCCCCAGCTCGCACAGGGATATATATTGCCCCCAGCTTGCACAGTGATATATATTGCCCCCAGCTCACACATGGATATATATTGCCCCCAGCTTGCACAGGGATATATATTGCCCCCAGCTCACACAGGGATATATATTGCCCCAGCTCGCACAGGGATATATATTGGCCCCAGCTCGCACAGGGATATATATTGCCCCCAGCTCGCACAGGGATATATATTGCCCCCAGCAGCTCGCACATGGAAACATATTGCCCCAGCAGCTCACACTTGGATATATACTGCCCCAGCAGCTCACACATGGATATATATTGCCCCCAGCAGCTCACAAATGGATATATACTGCCCCCAGCAGCTCACACATGGATATATATTGCCCCAGCAGCTCACATATGGGTATATACTGCTCTCAGCAGCTCACACATGGATATATATTGCCCCAGCTCACACAGGGATATATATTGACCCCCAGCTCACACATGGATATATATATTGCCCCCAGCTCACACAGGGATATATATTGCCCCAGCTAGCACAGGGATATAAAATACAAAGAGAAATAGGTAGCGCTGATAAATGATGATAGGAGATCGCTAATACACCTGAATGGTCCTTGTTTCTCAACCATCAACAAATAACAGAGAAAAAATAGAGATGGTGTAGCGATGTCTATTGTACGCCACTATCGATCGGTATGTCAGGTGGTTTCCCTCCTCTGCATAGGGATAGGTGGTTGGAGATCCCTCATACGATGGGTGGTGGATTTGGATGCGCATGCGCGGTGTCCCACTTACAAGTGATAGTTGGCGAGAGGATTTCCGGGTGTCAATGCGCATGCGCGAGGTTTCGTTTTCTAAGCGAGTTACACTTTTTGCGGCATAGTCTAAACTATGACCGCTATCCACGTCTATACTATCCGTTTTGGGTCTGGATTATAATAGCATTGGGTACTTCCCTACCATATCCCTAAAACAATGGACTAATTGAATAAATGAACAATTCTGGTTTTATAATGACGTCATTTCGGGGTCACAATGAGTGGAACATAATGAAAGTAATACTCTTATTGGTTGTACTAATTTCCCGCCAAATCTAACGGCTGGGATTGGTTGGCAGTTAACAAAAATGGGTATATCAATGACAATATGGTCACTTGAAAGTCAGCCAGCTGAGGGAGCCTGTAATACATTACTGTATTGGCGAAATGCGTTCTGGTGTTATCCTTTGTTTGTTTTTGTTTTTATTAAAAGTTTTAATTTGTCTTTAAGTTTCACTGTATTTTTTTGGGGGAACTTCATATCTTTGGAAATAGATACAGAAATCTATTTCATCTTGGACCTTCCATTGGATCAAGCGAACTTCGTCTGGAAGGGCAATTGGGAAGCCGATAACATCCCTAAGGCACATTATCCAGAACCAGGAGGGTTCTATTACATGTGAGTGCAACTATTTATCCACACGTGTGTCCTGTTGATGGGTCGCACTATGATGTATTTCTTGTGTTTTCTTTGAGGAGCACTAAAGAAGAGAAGCCCAAGAATATAATTCACGTGACTCTGACTCCATTCTGTGAAAGGACATAGACATCGCTACACCATCTCTATTTTTTTTCTCTAGCACAGGGATATATATTGCCCCCAGCTCACACGGATATATATTGCCCCCAGCTCGCACAGGGATATATATTGCCCCCAGCTCGCACAGGGATATATATTGCCCCCAGCTCACACAGGGATATATATTGCCCCCAGCTCGCACAGGGATATATATTGCCCCCAGCTCACACAGGGATATATATTGCCCCCAGCTCACACATGGATATATAATGCCCCCAACAGCTCACACAGGGATATATATTGCCCCCAGCTCACACAGGGATATATATTGCCCCCAGCTCACCTCTCCTCTGCCAGGCCTCTCCTGCACAGTATTGCCGGCCGCCGCGTGCTTCCTATGAGCGGCTGCCGGCTTGAAACTCTGCCTCTCACGTGGGTTCTACCAGCCAGCCGCAATCTAGCGATCACGCGGATGGCTGGTGGAACCCACGTGAGCGGCAGAGTTTCAAGCCGGCAGCCGCTTGTAGGAAGCACGCGGCAGCCAGCAATATTGTGCAGGAGAGGCCTGGCAGAGTTGGCCCGGATGGCACTTGTCCCCCGGCCCAGTCTGCCCCTGGTGAGAAGACACAGGGAAAGCAGGACCAGCAGAGCAGCAGCAAGGGGGATAGGTAAGATCCCACTTGCTGATTCCCCTGGGCAGCATTATTTTATTTTTTACCTACTGAGTGCCCCCCCCGGCCAGCTTCCCCCCCCCAGCCTAGGTCTCCCTCTGATCTCATCTCGGCGGGGAGGAAGAGGAGGGGGGCAACGCTACACAGTGGAGAGAGTTAGGGATCACACAGAGAGAGGGATGAGAGAGAGATCACGGAGCGAGAGGGATGAGAGAGATCACGGAGAGAGAGGGATGAGAGAGAGATCACTGAGAGCGAGATCACGGAGAGAGAGGGATGAGAGAGAGATCACGGAGAGAGAGGGATGAGAGAGATCACAGAGAGAAGGATGAGAGAGATCACAGAGGGATGAAAGAGCGAGGGGTCACAGTGAGAGTGAGGGGGTCACACAGTGATCATAGAGAGATGTGTGACTGAGGGGTGAGAGAGAGTACACAGAAATGAGAGACTACTAATTCACACTGCATATTGCTATGAGTTTTATTGCTGTGCAGCTCAGTGATACGCTCACACTGCACATTAGTGTGAGGTTTATTGCTGTGGAGCTCTGTGATATGCTCATACACAACATAGTAGTGCTTTTGCGCTGCCGTGAGTATCACCTCCTTGAGTCCACTGGCCGCAAGCTCTGCGCAATCTCGATCTTGCAGACTGTCCCCAGTCTCATTCTGCAGCGGACAGGACAAGCGGCAGATCGAGCCAACATTCTCACTGCATGTGAGGTGAGTATTGGATTTATTGGGGAGGTTGATGGGAGTGCTAAGTAATTCTGCAAAAGCTGAGTCACAAAGCACCAGCTTTTAGGAGTAGCTAAAATTGCCCTAAGGCTGGCCCTGGCCATACTATCCAAAAAGTGGAAGTGTTTGGGCACTGCGGTACTCGGGCTAGCCTGGCATATGAGGTCAATAAATGTCATGCCCCGCTCCGCGGCCTTCCCCCGGCCCACACCGCCATGCTGGGAGAGGTTCCCTACTCACCCGAGGTCCCTCGTGGCGCGTTGCTCCGAGTTCCGGGTCCGCAGGATGGAGAGGAAGAGCCAGGAGACGCCCCACGCCGCCGGCTGGATCCAAGCCCTGTAAAGGAATGTGCGCACGCGCGAGAACAGACCCTCCTATGTACTGTAAAATCAGGTACTCTGGCGCCGTCGGCTGGCCGATTAAGGGTACTGCGGTACACCTGCTCTGGAGATCCTCGAATGCCTCCCATTGACCTATCAAAGATCCAGGTACCTCAACTCCACCTACGAGAACCAGGTGAGAGATATTCTCATGATCCCATGAACCCTATTTAAATCCGCCTTCCTTCCCAGCACATTATCCAGGTTCTACTGTGCCTTCCGCCTCAGTTTTCCTAGAGTTCCTCGTATTCCTTGATCACGTATCTTCTGACCCTTCGACCCGGATTGTGCCACCGACTACGCTGCCCTCTTCAACCCTTCGACCCGGATTGTGCCACCGACTACGCCACCTTCTTCAACCCTTCGACCCAGATTGTGCCACCGACTACGCTGCCTTCTTCAACCCTTCGACCCGGATTGTGCCAACAACTACGCCACCTTCTTCAACCCTTCGACCCGGATTGTGCCACCGACTACGCTGCCTTCTTCAACCTTCGACCCGGATTGTGCCACCTACTACGCCGCCTTCTACACTCTTCGACCCGGATTGTACCATCGACCACGCCATCATCCTCGTTATTATCCGTTGTTCTTCCTGGGACTTTGTTTTACGAATTTCACTCCAACCTTATTGACTGTATTATTTTCTGGACTTCAACTACTATTTATGGTTCACTAAAAGATTACTTTACTCTCCATCGCCTCCTGATTTCCTTATCCATAGCTTGCCATTGGGTTCCATACACACACTTCACAGGGGATCCAAACCCTGCATTACAGAAGAACCTGGATCATCATGGAACCCGCAAGCACCGCTCAGGTTCTTGCTATCCTCACCGAACAGATGGCCGCCCTAGCCAAGATGGTACAGAACCTACAGACCAGCCAAGAAACCTTACTCCACAGAGAGAGGAGTCGCGCCGAGGCCACGGCATTACCTCCTTCACCCTCTGGTTCCGTCATTCAACAGGCCGAACTCCTCGCTCCAGAACCCAGAGCCAATGCACCCGAACGGTTTTCCGGTGATCGCACCAGGTACCGCACCTTTATCACCGCCTGTGAACTTATGTTCTCTCTTTGTCCCCGTACTTATGGATCTGACTCTGTAAAAGTGCGTTCAGCCATTTCATTGATGTCCGGGGCTCCACAGGACTGGGCCTTCCAACTTCTGCGTGAAGGGAGTCCTCTTCTATCCTCCTGGAATTCCTTCGTCCAAGCCATGAACCCTATATATGATGACCCTCTGCGTTCATCAACCGCATTATCCACAATTCGGCATCTACGACAAGGACGACGACCAGTGGAGGACTACATCTCCGAGTTTCGAGCTGTGGCCGCAGATACAGGCTTGAACGACGTGGGTCTTTAGAGATCATTTCCGTCATGGTCTCTCTGATCAACTAAAGGACGAACTGGCCCGAATAGGGGTTCCCACAACACTGGACGCCATGATCCTGCGATCCCTAACCCTGGACCAACGTTTCAGAGAGAGACGTCAAGAGAGAATGGCCACCGCTCCTTCCTTACCGGTCCGGCGGTCTGAAACTCCATCCACGACCTCTGTCAGATCCCCCAACTCCACTCCTTCACCTCCCGAACCCATGGAGATTGGCTTAGCACGAGGTCCCTTGTCCCCTGCTGAACGAAGCAGACGACGCACGCAAAACCTCTGCCTGTACTGCGGTCAACCCGGTCACCTCTTGCGTGGCTGCCCTATACGACCACCACTTCCTTCTGACGGAGGTAAGAACCATCCCTCCTTAATATCACTTCAATGTGTATTTGGTTCTACCTCCGCTCATCTGACCATCCCTGTCATCCTGCAGTGGGAAGATAGAAGTGTGAACGTGTCCGCCATCATAGACTCCGGAGCTAGTAACAACTTCTTCGATCTCACCCTCGCTACCTCCCTAGCGATTCCTACACGACTGAAGAAGACTCACACACCATTACAAATGGTCGACGGAAGCACACTACGTACCGGTCCCATCACCCTTGAAACCACTCCTTTGTTGCTGCTCATCGGTACTAAACACCAGGAGCGCCTCCAATGGGACATTGTACCTTCTCCTTTGTTCCCTCTGGTTCTAGGGCTTCCTTGGCTTCGCACCCATAATCCTTCCATCGACTGGTCCTCCAACACCGTCTCTTTCCCTTCTCACCATTGCCAACACTTCTGCATGAACGGGTATACCACCGAAAAGATTGGGTTTTCTACCTACCCAGCTTCTGAACTACCGGTCAAATATTCTGACTTCCAAGATGTGTTTGAGAAGAAAGGGGCCGACACACTACCTCCACACAGAGAATACGATTGCCTCATCGACCTTCTTCCAGGAGCACCCATACCCCATGGGCGCATTTATAACCTATCCGTTCCTGAATCCCAATCCTTGAAGGAGTATATTGAGGACGGGCTCCAAAAAGGATTCAAACGTCACTCCACTTCGCCTGCCGGGGCCGGTATCTTCTTTGTTGGGAAAAGAGATGGTGGGCTCCGACCATGCGTCGACTACAGAGCATTGAACGCAATCACGGTACGTATCCGCTACCACTGATTCCCGAGTTACTGGATAGAGTGAAGGATGCTTGTATCTTCACAAAGATTGATCTCCGCTGAGCCTATAATTTGGTGCGAATGAGACGAGGGGACGAGTGGAAGACCGCCTTCCGTTCTCGATACGGTCACTTTGAGTATCGCGTCATGCCGTTCGGCTTGTGCAATGCCCCAGCTGCCTTTCAACACTTTCTCTTTTTTTTTTTTTTTTTTGGAATGAAAAGTTTTATTCCGTAATCAAGAAGTAATACAATGCAATTCGGTAAATAAGCAAAGGACAGGTCAAGATAAAGGACAATCCCATTACAATATAAACATTGTCTCACTACAAAGTAAGAACATATAATAACATAAGTATCGTGGGAATATATGTAGGAAAATGTAATCTGATGACTGGTGCGCATCATAAATCTTGCTCTTTAGTCAGGACTCCCATGGGAAATATCCTGTGGCTTAAAACACGTACATTGAGTGATCAACCGTAGTATCAGAGAAGAATCATGACAAGGGGAAGGTGTTTCAGTCAATAAAGAGAAGGGAAAGAAGAGTAGAGAAAGGAGTAAAAAGAGAGAAGAAAGAAGAGGAAAAGAGAGAAGAGAGCGAAATCACCAGAGAGGTAGAGAAAGAAAGGAGACAAACAAAAAAAAAAAAAAAAAAAAAAGGGGGGGGGATTGGGGAGGGGGGGTTGGTGGGGTGGGGAGGAGGTGAGGAGGGTGAAGGTGCAGGAGAGGAATATTCGGGTCTAGGGGCTGGTGTACTAAGAAGTTAGCCACAGGAGCCATCCCCCCGCCACCAGCGAGGCACAACAGCATAAGTTCCGAACCACAGAGGCTCAGGCGTCACCCGCATCAAGGGCCGCGCGCTGCCCGTCACCCCCCCCCAGGACCCCCTGTAACTGAGTCGAGGAGCAGAACGTGGACCAGTGCAACCACACTGTGGTGAAGTGCTGTGCAGCCTTTGTGGAGAAAGAGCGAGTTCTTCGTTCGACCGTAAAGCTTCTAGCCTGTCGATCAGTGTCCTGAGTGGCGGTGCGGACGGCGATTTCCAGTATAGTGGGATCATGGATCTAGCCACCAAAAGAATGCGCAGCAGTAAAGATTTCTTCATTGATTTAGTTGAAAAAGGAAGGTGAAGGAGTAGAAAAACTTGTGGGGTAAAATCCAAGCTCTCGTCAGTGGTGCTCTGGATAAGGTCCCGGACTTTTGTCCAGAATGGTTTGAGAATAGCACATTCCCACCAGATGTGGATATACGTACCAATCTCAGTGGAACATCTCCAACAGATCGGGGAGACTGTGACATTAAAAGTGGCCAGAAGTGCAGGTGTGCGGTACCAGAAAGTTAAAAGTTTATAGGAAGATTCTTGTAGTTTGGCGGTTTGTGAGCCTGAGTGGGTGAGGGTCAATATCTTAGTCCAATCCTCATCTGTAAGAGAAATGTCGAGCGTGCGTTCCCAGCGAGACATAAATGCTGGGGAGTCGTTGTTTATTTCCCGAAGCAGGCTGTAAAGATGCGATACACTATGCGCCAATGGAAAAGTCCTGTTGCAGAGAGTTTCAAAAATGGTAAGTGGTCTAGTCAGCGAGGCATTACCTGGTAGTCTTCTCAGAAATGAGCGAATTTGATGAAGATTGAAATTTTCCGCGAAAGTAAGTGCCGGCTGATCGGGAGTCTCTAAATTAACAAAGACACTGTCTTTAAGCATATGATGAGCCCTAAGAATTGGGGCGTCAGTAATGCGTGATGATAACGTGCGTAAAATCGTGACCGGGAAGTCTGGGTTATCTGTTAAGGGCAGTAGAGGAGACGGGTATGTTGATAAAGAATATTTTATCCGTAGTTTATGCCAGACCACAAGCGTGCTACCCGCTGGTGATGATACTTTTGCAGTGCGTTTAATTGCGGCCCATGATAACCAAGGAAGGGACCCTACCGGGCGACCTGCGTGCGCTTCTTCCAAATCCAGCCATTTTTGTTCCGGCGAGCTAGTCATCCAGTCGAGCACCCGTGTGAGATGTGCAGCGTAATAATAGAGACATGTGTCCGGGAGAGCAAGTCCTCCGTTGAGTTTTGATTTACAGAGCGTCTCATACCGAAGTCTGGGACGGGTCTGTGGCCAGATAAAGGAGGAGAACAGGGTGCGTATCTTCTTATGAAACGACAACGGAATAAAGATAGGAATTGTATGAAATAGATATAGCAATCGAGGTAGGAAGTTCATTTTGATAACACTGATGCGACCCATCCAAGACAAAAACTTAGGGGACCATTTCGCCACGTCCTGCTTGAAGGTGTCAAAAAGCGGGGTAAAATTTAGATTGAATAGTTTTGAGTAATCAGAGGAGAGACGTATTCCGAGGTAAGTAAGTGAAGAAGGGCACCAGCGGAAAGCATATTGCCCCTGTAACATACGTTTCCAGTTCTTTTGTGGGGCGATCGTCAATACTTCAGATTTTGCCACATTTATTTTGTAACCCGAAAGTGAGCCGTATTCTTGTAGTTCCCCTATTACGGCCGGCATCGACTTCACCGGATCCGGTAACAAGAACATAAGATCGTCCGCGTATGCGGAGACCTTGTGCATGGTTGAATGACCCTGTACTCCTGTGATACTGGCGTTCTGACGGATCGATGATAGCAGTGGTTCTAGACTGAGTGCGAAGAGGAGTGGGGAGAGAGGGCAGCCTTGTCTCGTGCCGTTACGTATCTGAAAAGCTGCTGTGAATGCACCGTTCACCTTTACGCGTGCTGACGGTGTAGAATATAAAGCACGAATCCAGTTGAGGAAGTTTTCTCCAATTCCGTAGTGTTTCAATGTTTGAAACAGAAATGGCCATAAGACCCGATCAAAGGCCTTTTCGGCGTCTGTGGAAAGGAGCAATAGTGAACGCTCCGTATGTTTAGTGTACGTTATGGCATTAATGACTCTAATAGTGGCATCCCTGGCTTCTCGTCCTGGGATGAAACCCACTTGATCTGGATCGATCAGTTGAGGTAGAAATCGTTTTAGCCGATTAGCTAGTACCCGTGCCAATAGTTTCATGTCGCAGTTCAGTAACGAGATGGGGCGATAGTTGCTACAGTTAACATGATCTTTTCCGGGCTTTGGTATTAGGGAAATTGTGGCCATTAGTGAATGAGGATGAGGTAGGGTCCCTTCCTGGAGTGCACCAAAGAGCTTCGCCATAGTCGGCAGGAGGTCTTTAGCGTTTGTTTTATAATATTCAATGGGTAAGCCATCAGGACCAGGGCTTTTCCCAGGTTTGGTCGTCTTTAAAGCTTCCAATATTTCCTCCCCCGTGATCGTGGCGTTCAGCGTTTCACGATCTAAGGAGCTAAGAGGTTGTAGTACCGTTCGTGTCAGATAGGAATCTATGCTAGCCAGTACCGGGGTTGAGGGTTCAGTATCTTCAAGGTTATAGAGGTCCGAAAAAAATTTCAAGAATTCTCCCGAGATGTCTTTTGGGTCAGTGACCAGCGTTCCCTCCGTTGTTCGGATCTTCGGGATATAAGACTTAAAACGTCTGTCCCGAAGTATCCTCGCCAGGAATCTGCCGGGTTTGTTCTCGTTCAATGCAAAAAACGAGCGAGACCTCAAAGCTTGAAAACGAAGGGAGGCGTTTATCAATTTATCTAAGGCCTGTCTGGCCCGAATAAGGCGCTGATACACCGTGGTGTCATTCGTCGCGATGTGTTCAAGTTCTAAGCTCCTAATGCTGTCTACAAGCGTTCGTCGTTCTTCCACCTGCAATTTCTTACGCGTCGTGCTCTTACAAATGAAAAATCCTCTTATCACTGCCTTGTGTGCCTCCCAAAGCGTTGGGATAGGGGTATCAGTAACACTATTTTCTGTGAAGAAGCGCTCCAGAGTGTCGTGCAGTTCGTCACGAATTAGGGGGTCCTCCAGTAGGGAGACATTGAGACGCCAGTGGCGTTCTCGTGGGACAAATAATGGTGATTGGACCGCCAAGTTAATCGGCGCATGATCTGACCATGTCGTGGGCGCCATGTCCGCTGAGCTCGTTAAATGAAGATTATGGTAGTGCATGAAAAAATAATCTATTCTGGTATAAGTCGCGTGTACGTGTGAAAAATAAGAGTAGTCACGGTCCGTTGGGTGTGATGCGCGCCATACATCCACTAGCCGGTGGTCATGTAGCGTGCGACGTATACTGCGTAGGACATGAGCAGGGGTGGCGGAGCGGCCTACAGATGAGTCAACCTGTGGTTCCAACGCCACATTAAAGTCACCCGCTATGATAGTCGTACCCTGTTGAAAGGATTCCAGTGTTCGAAGAATCCGTAGCAGACATGAATGTTGTTTTTTGTTGGGTAGGTATATAGACACGAAGGTGTAAACCGTATCGAAAATCGATCCTCTGACAAATAAATATCTACCTCCTTCATCAGTCAATGTGGTGTCCACCACAAAAGGCACCTCCTTCGATATCAAGATCGCAACTCCCCGGGCTTTACTACGGGAAAAGTTACTGAAGAAGCCCATCGGATAATTGACATCACCCAAGGTCGGGGACGACCCTGCGCGAAAGTGAGTCTCCTGGAGGAAAGCAACGGACACACGCGCGGCCCTCAAGTCGCGCAACAAGCGGGAACGCTTCTCGGGCAGGTTAAGGCCCCGTACATTGTGAGACTGCAACTGTAAATCGCGAGCAGCATACGGGGAAAGCTCAGGCGGCATGATGCAGGTCCAAGCAGGAACCTAGTACTCAGATTAAATTTCAGGGGGGATTTAGTGGGGGGAGGAGGTAGGTATAGACAAAAGGGTTCGGAAAGCAGAGGTTGGGGAGCGAAGAGGTGAAAAAAAAAAAAGGGGGGGACGGAGAGGGAGAGGAACAAATGAGACCGACAGTGAAAGTGAAAGAGTGTGAAAATCAGGAGGTAACAAGTGCGCCAACTGGGATACCCGCCTCCACTACTAAACCCGCAGGTCAGGTGTGAGGGTCCACAGTTGGAGGGAAATTGCACTAAACCTCGCGGGGGAGACCTAAGCGGCCGTACTCCTGTTCAATCGTGTCCGTGTAGCGAGATAGGATAGTAGGTATAAAAACCGAGATGAAGCTCAGACGGTGTTACCTGTGACCGTCTATACCGACATGTGGTGCTACCAATAGGGTCCGTGGCTGTTTTCTAGTAGGGGACTAGGAGAATATGGTTATCTAAGGTATTTGTGCTGATCCATGTAGGAGGAATGAGGAAGGGAACAGGGGGGGGGGGCGTTCTCCAGTAACAACGCAGGAGTGTGAGCTGAGTGTGTGGCTATAAAGGGTTGGTGCCTCAGTTACGTCCGTTTCACGGGTCTAGCTACCGATATAAGGCAGAGAGTCATCTGTGTTGTGAGGTGCTAAATGAACCGTAAACAAAACTGTATATAAAACAAAGATAGCAACAAGTACGTTCGTTGGCAATGCTTATGACTATAACATGTATAAAACGTTGGAGTCCCATACGGGGTCTCAATGCATCAGCAAATAAAACAATATTAGGCGTACAAAGTTTGTAACTTAAGTGCAATTACATTCCCTCCCGCCACCCCTTCTCGTCTTCCCGCCCTCAGCTGCCCATCCTCACCCACCCACCACCCATTTCTAACCCTCCCCTTCCCACCCGTTTCCAAACAAACTCGTAAGCGTCACAACGTGTATGTGTAACTGAACAGGAAACGTATCTAAACTCACAGACTGGGGGCATAATGGATGCCATATTATAGCTAGTTTCCCGCCTTATCATGCCCCAAGTTATCAGTACAGGGGAAATAACCTCTTATATGATCGTTGGCAACGTGTTTAACTGTATCATGTATAAGATACTGGAGTCCTTTACGTGGTCTCAAAACATCCGCGGATAAGACCATCGTAAGAACGCAGAGTTCGAATTCCGTAAGCAAATACATCCCCTCCCGTCACCCAGATTGTCATCCCGTCCTCCGCTACCCACCCTTACCCCTCCCCCTCCCTACCCTCCTCCCCCCTTCAAAACCAATCGAGACATTTCCTTAAGGTTCCAAGCGTGTATGGGTGAAGGAGTAGTAAACTCATCTAGACCCATTAACAAGCGCAAAAAATGGATGCCGTATTGCATCTGACTTCCAGCTTAGTCATATCCCAGGATATGTCAGTATATAATGCAAGTTGTCATTCAGCGAGTAGTTCACAAGCAATATGTGGGCATACATTAACTGGGCACCACTATTAAAGATCCGTATCCCTTCTTCCTCGAGAGGTTAACGCTACCCCTCACCACTCCATCTTGTCTGTAAGAAGATTGCCAGTAGAACAGCTGATTTTCTTAAAATTGTAAAATCTGCAAAGTTAAATTCTCAGCATGTGAATGCGCAGAGAGCGGATTCAACGTTCCTCGATCTCAGGCTGCTACATTCTGGCTGTCCTGCCAGATTGTCGATTGGGAGTCTGCAAGCAGCCGGTCTTCGGCTCGACGCCCTTTACGCGGTGATTTTTGCGGCCTAGGTGGTCTGGCGGGCTTATCGGCTGATGGTGTCGCGCCAGTTAAGAGTTCCCAATCAGGAACCTCTGTCGGAGGGAGGTTCAATTCCGCCAAAAAGGGTGCTACATCTGACGGGGCACGTATGGCTATAAGCCTATTGTTCCGACGGACTTGCAGGGAAAAAGGGAAGCCCCATCGATACGGTATGTCCGCCTCCCGTAAAAGTTGGGTAATTGGGCGAAATTCACGACGTGCGGTTAACGTATGTGAGGAGAGATCCTGGAACAGTTCGAATGATTCGTTCGCAAAACGCCATTTTCGGCGTATGCGCGCTTTCAACAAAATTGCCTCTTTCAGTGCAAAGTCCGGGATATGGCATATGATATCTCTAGGTGGGGCTGATTCCAGTGCGGCCCGGGGGCGAAGGGCCCTATGCGCTCTATCAATCGCTGCGTAGGGTAGGTTGGGGCAGCCCAGTATATGTGTAAATGCGCCAAGGAGGAATTCCTTCACTTCTGTAACCCCTTCGTGAACCCCTCTCACCCTGATGTTGTGCCCTGTCGGGATCGATTTTCTAAGTCGTCTATTCGACGTTGCATATCTGATAAGCGCTGGTTCGTGAGCAGGTCAGGGTTTGCGGTGCAGCTTATGTGTGAGGCGGCAGCTTCCTCTAAGCGCGCCACCCGCGTGCCTACCGCGGACAAGTCAGCCCGGACTTCGGCTATCTCGCGCCCCACTGCCGCTTGCATTTAGTCGAGCATTTCTTTAAAGTCCAGTCTCGTGGGTAGCTCAGCACGTGTTGGTAATTCTGCGATAAGCCTTTCCAAGCGCGCAATTGCAGTCTGACCTGATGTCTCCGTCGACAGGGGAGCAGCCGCCATCTTGGTGGAATCCTTGTTACTAGGCCGTCCTCGTGTTGCTCCAAAATACGCCGTTATGGGGCTCGTTTGTTGATCTTCTGGGGTGTGGGGGGTTCTCCTAGTCGATCTACGACTTGTGGTGCGTACCATAGCCACGGGCAGATTCAATTGTGCAGATTTGTCAGCAGCGGTCTCAGGAGCTCCCGCACTAGGCGTCCATCTTCACGCTCGTTCAGGCCACGCCCCGTCAACACTTTCTCAATGACATCTTTCGTGACATCCTGGATACCTTCCTGGTGATTTACTTGGATGATCTACTGATATTCTCCCGCTCTCTCCAAGAGCACGAACAGCACGTCCGACTCGTCCTGTCTCGCCTCCGTCAGCACAAATTATATGGTAAAATTGAAAAAAGCACCTTCGAAACCCCATCCATCGAATTTCTGGGATACATTCTGTCACCAGGGCATGTCGAGATGGATGAAGCCAAGGTCAAGGCCATCCTCGATTGGCCAACGCCTAAAGACAAAAAGGCGGTCCAACAATTTATGGGGTTTGCCAACTTCTATCGACGTTTCATCCGATCCTTTTCACACCTCAGCGCACCTATTACATCGCTAACCAAAAAGGACGTGCGATTTCAATGGTCTGCAGAGGCTCAACAGGCCTTCGAAAAGACTTAAGAAGAGCTTCACCCAAGCACCCGTCCTAAAACAGCCTGAGGCTCACCTCCCATACTATTTAGAGACAGACGCCTCCGACATTGCCCTGGGCGCAATCCTATCTCAGAGATCCGGGGACAAGAAACTCCTGCATCCGGTAGCCTTTTACTCCAGACGCCTCAATCCTGCCGAACGAAACTATAACATAGGTGAGAAAGAACTGCTTGCGAAAAAACGCTCTCGAGGAGTGGAGACACCTTCTCGAAGGAGCGACACACCCTGTAATCGTTTTTACTGACCATCGCAACCTTGAATATCTCCGTACTGCCAAACGACTCCAACCCCGACAAGCCAGGTGGGCGCTCTTCTTCTCTCGTTTCTCACTACTCATCACGTATCGACCTGGAAAGAGAAACGGAAAGGCGGATGCCCTCTCTCATCAGTATGATTCTGGTACCCCCTCTACCACGACACCAAACGACACGATCCTGCCTAGTGGCTTCTTCTGTGCTACAAAAGACACCCTAATGGAGCACATACGAAGGTACAGTCGACATCCACCTACAAACATCCAAGGACTCGTCCCCATCAAAGGATACCTGTATCACGAAAAGCAGATATATGCGCCTCCGGAGACCCGTCTACAAGTACTACAAACTGCGCACGATATTCCAGCTGCCGGTCATGGGGGTATCAAGAAGACCATAAACACCGTACAACGATATTTCTGGTGGCCATCAGTCAAGAAGGATGTTGCCGCCTTTGTTCTTTCCTGTCCTATCTGTGCACGTAACAAACAGCCAAGAGCTCGCCCTGCCGGTCTTCTACAACCCTTGGCGCTTCCACAACATCCATGGAAAGACCTCTCGATGGATTTCATCGTGGACCTACCCCCCTCACGCCAACACACAACGATCTTTGTAGTGGTGGACCGTTGCACCAAAATGGCTCACTTCATTCCAGCGATAGGCCTTCCTACCGCTGCCCAGACAGCTACACTCTTCATCAGAGAAATATTCCGACTGCATGGCATCCCTCATTCCATCGTTTCAGACAGAGGATCCCAGTTCACTTCTCGCTTCTGGTCTCAAATGTGCCGTAGTCTAAAAATTTCTAGATATCTCTCCTCTGCATTTCATCCTCAGAGCAACGGACAAACCGAACAGACGAACCAGACGTTGGAACAGTACCTTCGCTGTTATACCACACATCTCCAAGACGACTGGCTAGACATCTTGCCACTCGCTGAGTTCGCCTACAACAACCAGGTACATTCGTCAACACGTCTTTCTCCTTTTTTTTTTTTTTTTTTTTTTTTTTTATTCTTTATTTAGAAATTTCAAATAGGGCCACATGTCGACCAACAAGAAAGCAGCCACACAGGGCTGTGATATCAACTGTCGTAAAACATTATATAGATAAAAAAAAATAAAAAATAAAGAAGCGTATTGAGACATCTGCAGGCGCCAAAGGCAATGCCATCATAAGGGGGTGGGGGGAGAAAAGGCCTGAAACCTAAAGAAAAAAAAGAGAAAAAAGAAAAAAAAAAAAAAAAAAAGGGGAAAAGGGGAACATAAAACATTTCCAAAATCCCAAATAGCTATACAGGCAATGAGGGAGGGGGGGTGTGATCAAGGGGGCTCACAACACAATCCCCAAATCCATCTGAATAGCTCCTCAAACTATATAGAAGAAAAATTAAAAACAACAGAGAAAGAGAGGAGGTCTTCCTATAACATTCCGAGCAGCAAAAGACAACAGATAAACAACGAGACGTGAGTCACAAAATGCAAAACCATGAACTAAAAAGAACGCATTGAAAAAGAGGCGGCTTCTCGTAAAGGTGTTGTGCAAACAAGTCAGATATTCCCATCACCTAAGTTTTCAGCCCGGGGAGACGAGCGCACCATCCGGCGCAAAACCGCCCCCAGTAAAACAGGCCAGGCCTCGGCCGGTTCCGAGATTACATACGACATTTTGTTATGGGTAACCACTAATGAGCCGGCTGGACCCCAGCGGTACCGGACCCCTTTATGCCTGAGGAAAGTCGTCACCTCGCGGTATCTGCGGCGCGCCATCAGCGTTGCGAAGGGCAGGTCGTGAAATAATTTCAGGGTTACTCCATCAAATAGGACATCAGCTCGCGCCCCCGGCGCTGTCATGATCCGTGTTTTGGCTGCCACATCTGCTGTGACCGCGATCACATCTCTCGGGGCATCCCGTGGGGCCTCAGCAGCCTTGCGAATGCGGTAGACCGAGCTAAACACCTCCGGGGTGTCAGGCGGATCCTCCAAAACCTGGCGTGCCAGACTATTAGTGTACGAGAGTAAGTCCGCTGGAGTAACCGACTCGGGAACTCCCCGGACACGTACATTACGCCGACGGTGCCGGGACTCCAGAGCCTCCACTGAGCGTGTCAAAACCTCCACCTGAGACCTGAGAGCAGTCACCTGTGCCGACAATACCGTCTGTTCTTCTGCCAACTCCACATTCTGAGCCTGAACCGCCACCATCTGTGAGCGCACCTCCTTTACCTCAGAGCGCACGTTAGATAATTCGGTCAGCCATATTGATTTGATCTCCGCTATGAAGTTTCTATAGTCCTGCATCGTAGTGGGGCGCATGTCATCTGGGGCAGCCGCAGGGGTCCCGGCAGAGCTTGGAGGCGCTGCTGCACCCAATAAAGAGCCAGTCCCCTGGGGTTTCCGATATCCGCTGCGGTTGTAGGTCTCCCCTTGTTGCGGGCTGTCTGTCCGCCGTGACACGTCCTCCGCATCCGACAGTAGCGTATCAGCCTCTGAGCCACCTGCGGAGGGCTCCGTAGCTGTGGCCTCAGGTAACTCCGCTGCCAAGGCCTTTTTCCTCTTTTTCTGCGCTCTCTTGCGTGCAGCAGCACTCATAGACATAGGATTCTTGTCCCGGGACGTCTCGGCGGGCAATCGGGCCCCCGTCCGTTGTGCCAGGGGCAGTCTTCCTCCTCAGAGGAGTCATACCCCATGGGCAGGAGGGAAGAGGGGGGTATAACTGTTGCAGAGCGTCTATAATTCAGTGAATCTCTAATGTCCGCCTGTCTGGTGTCCACCAACCTGCGCTGTGGAAGTGTTTTCAACTTCTTCCCCATGCTCAGTCGACAGTATAATCGTCTTTCTCCTTTTTATGCCAACTACGGATACCACCCCGATATTCTACCCTACATACCTCTGAACACTCCGGTTCCTGAAGTGGCAAACCGTCTAAGACCCTTACGCCTCCAACTACGAACATTACGCCATCAATTACAACAGGCTCAAGACACCCAAAAAAGGTATGCAGACCGTAACCGAAGACCCGCTCCGCGATACGCACCCGGAGACAAGGTGTTGCTGTCCACTGCTCATCTCCGACTAGACTGCCCGTCTAAGAAACTGGGGCCTCGCTTCATCGGCCCGTTCCAGGTCCTCAAAATGGTCAATCCGGTGGCAGCCCATTTAACCCTTCCTTCCTCCTACAGGATTCACCCTGTTTTCCATGTCTCCCTCCTAAAGCCTTGGCGTGACAATCCTTTTCCTGGACGACACGCCGACCCGATCACTCCCGTGTCGGTGTCCGGAGAAGAGGAATACGAGGTCTCAAGGATCCTGGATTCCCGACTACGTTATGGCAAGTTGGAATACCTGGTCCACTGGAAAGGTTACGGTCCGGAAGATCGCTCCTGGGAACCTGGCACCAATATTCATGCTCCAGCTAAGGTTCGTGCCTTTCATCTTCGTTACCCCTCCAACCCGTCAGTGAGGCGCACCCGGGGGTCGCGCCTTGGTGGGGGGTCCTGTCATGCCCTGCTCCGCGGCCTTCCCCCGGCCCACACCGCCATGCTGGGAGAGGTTCCCTACTCACCCGAGGTCCCTCGTGGCGCGTTGTTCCGGGTCCGCAGGATGGAGAGGAAGAGCCAGGAGACGCCCCACGCCGACGGCTGGATCCAAGCCCTGTAAAGGAATGTGCGCACGCGCGAGAACAGACCCTCCTATGTACTGTAAAATCAGGTACTCTGGCGCCCTCGGCTGGCCGATTAAGGGTACTGCGGTACACCTGCTCTGGAGATCCTCGAATGCCTCCCATTGACCTATCAAAGATCCAGGTACCTCAACTCCACCTACGAGAACCAGGTGAGAGATATTCTCATGATCCCATGAACCCTATTTAAATCCGCCTTCCTTCCCAGCACATTATCCAGGTTCTACTGTGCCTTCCGCCTCCGTTTTCCTAGAGTTCCTCGTATTCCTTGATCACGTATCTTCTGACCCTTCGACCCGGATTGTGCCACGATTACGCTGCCCTCTTCAACCCTTCGACCCGGATTGTGCCACCGACTACGCTGCCTTCTTCAACCCTTCGACCCGGATTGTGCCACCGACTACGCCACCTTCTTCAACCTTTCGACCCGGATTGTGCCACCGACTACGCTGCCTTCTTCAACCTTCGACCCAGATTGTGCCACCGACTACGCTGCCTTCTTCAACCCTTCGACCCGGATTGTGCCAACGACTACGCCACCTTCTTCAACCCTTCGACCCGGATTGTGCCACCGACTACGCTGCCTTCTTCAACCTTCGACCCGGATTGTGCCACCTACTACACTCTTCGACCCGGATTGTACCATCGACCACGCCATCATCCTCGTTATTATCCGTTGTTCTTCCTGGGACTTTGTTTTACGAATTTCACTCCAACCTTATTGACTGTATTATTTTCTGGACTTCAACTACTATTTATGGTTCACTAAAAGATTACTTTACTCTCCATCGCCTCCTGATTTCCTTATCCATAGCTTGCCATTGGGTTCCATACACACACACAAAGCTTCTTGATCCAAGGAGAAATCTGACTGCCATTCTGGGGTCAAGAAGGAATTTTTTCCCAGTATGTTGCATATTGGCAAGCATTCAGACTGGGTTTTTTGCCTTCTTTTGGATCAACAGCAGTAGGTTATGTGGGAGAGGCTGAACCCGATGGACGCATGTCTTTTTTCAGCCTATATAACTATGTAACTATGTAACTTCACAGGGGATCCAAACCCTGCATTACAATAAATGAAGCTGGAGGTCGAGGGCAGGTGGCAGTCATACGAGGCCAATAAACGAAGCTGAGGTCGAAGGAAGGCAGCATGCATACAAGGTCAATAAGTGAAACTGGAGGTCAATGGTAGGCATACGAGTGGATTGGCCGTGACTCCGGCGTATTGCTTGAAGTCGCCATCTTGGAGGAAGCATGTCGGACACCGGGGATCCCGCAGTTGCACAGGGGTGCAGGGGAAAGCCACATGGTGGAAATGGCTGTCAGTTGAGAAGAGGAGGCTGTGGGAAACGTGCAACACTGGAGGAACCCATGGCCGGCGTCAGCGGGCCTCCTGTGAGGCAAACGAGAGGCCCATGAGGTAACGGGTCAACGGCAGACTGACAACTCTACTCTTTTCAGGTAAATTCAATTTGCCTGGAGCTGGAGCAGTTGAGGCCTTCCTAGATATCAAGATTTGGGAGAAACGAATGGAGGCCGGCCTGCAGGACAGAAGACATTTAGCGTTTAATACAATTTTTAAACTGAGTCTATTATGGCTGAATAAAACCTAAATGACCATTTATGTATTGTGACATGATGTTCTCTTCTTTTTTTTTTTTTTTAAAATTCTTTATTTACGATTAGGCACATCAAACACAGTAGCAAAAAGGCAGGTATACATACAGGCCACGCAGGGCCAGGGCAAGAAAGCCACAAGGGACTGCGCCGTCAAACAAGCAATCATATCAAAAAGAAGCAAGTGGTACAACCAAGGCGACAGTCATAAACAGTACAAAGACAAAAACAATGCAGGGGGCCACCAGGTACAGAACAAGAAAAGGGGAGAGGGGCAGAAGAGGGAGAGAAAAAAAAGGGGAAGGCATCCAACAAAGCATAGTAAGTGGGAAAGGTAGCCCCTAAGAGAATTGGTACACCGCGGCACACCCCTGGAACCCCGCAGGGGAGCAGAGGGCCGGTAGGAAACACAGGGCACCGGAGGGCCAAGGTAACAGAGCCTAGGTGTCTGTCCCACGGCTCGCCCCTGGTGAAACCTTACGATAAATCCCCCCAAAAAAAGTGGGGGGGTAAACACACCCAGGTCTAAACAGTGCAGAGACACTAGAACAAAAATTCACCCCAAGCAGGGGAATCCCTAATATAACGTGGTGGAAAAGAAAAAGCGAGATGTCCCCTGTCCAGCGAGTAATGCTGAGACTCAAGGCCTCGTTGTTGGAGCCGGTAAATCGACTGCAGTACATACTGAGCCCAGCAAGATTCCGAGGTGTGCCCGGGCCTCCTCAGCAGTTGTCCCCGTTAAGGTCTTCGAGCCATGGTGGATCAGCAGGGACCCCAATACTCCACAGTGGTAACAGACCGCATTGGACCGAAGTGTCGCCGTTATGGGCTCAAATTGCCGCCTGGCTGCCACAGCCAAAAACGGCAAGTTGCGGTAAACCGAAAGTTCAGCACCCTCAAAGCAGATGGGGGGGCCCGGATCGTCACCTCCAACAAACGCTCCCAAGAAGCAATGTCCCCAAAAACCACAATAACATCTCTGTGTGTCGACCTTCCTCACCCGAATCACCGACAGCACCGGGTCTGGACATCCTGCAGGTAGGGTCAGAATCGGCAGCACAAACCGGGTAACATAATGCAGGAGTGCTGCGTCTGGTATGGTGTCCGGGAAGCCCCTCAGTTTCAGGTTCCGGCGATGGTGGCGGGTTTCCATGGTTAGGACAGCACTCTGTAATCCAAAAACCAGGGCCTGGAGTTCAGCGACATGCAAAGCGGAGGCAGCCTGCGACTACTGCAATTGGCTGGAATGATGCCCAGCACCGTGACCTCCGTGTGGAGGGACACCAAATCTGAGCGCACCTCAGCAATCTCCAGGGCCCAGGAGGAAAGTGCTTCATCCAGGAACATGCAGATGTCTCTTTTAGTGGCCGGAAGATCCTCCGAGTGAATCGACACCACCGGCTGCACAGGCACAGGGGATAAAGCAGGGCCTGGATCGCCGCCCGTCCCCGCGGGCACCGGGGGACGAGTAGAGGCACCAGTTCTCTCGAACTGCTCAGGGAAAGGCGGTTGTATAGGTAGGCGCGATGACTCCACAGCCCCAAGCCGTTTGTCCTGCTTACCCATAGCTGAGGAGCAGCGGGAGCATCCGGGGGAATGTAGGCCTCAAGGGTAAGATGACCACGTTCATCTCCGGGACCAGACCCAAGGCCTAGCCAAGCGCAGCAGAAGAGGCCGTGAGAGGGCTCAGACAGGTCCAGTTAGCAGCAGGGCAGGTCCTGCACCAGTCGCACACCTAAGGCTAATGTCAGACGATGCATTCGGAGCACACTGTGTGTCCGTGCACAACTGACGTACTTTCTGACTGATGATACTGTAGACACCACACGGTCCGTTTTTTTTGACTGACGTTTTTTTTTGACTGATGTAGATGGGAAATAAAATTAATATGTAAAAGGAAAAAAATTGATACATGACATTCAAAAATGCTGGACGTCAAAAATGCAGTCTGTCTGACTACGTTCCATCACTCACACACAAAGCAACGCGGATGTGGCACACTCTGTGCACCTTAATAGCGGTTTGACATTCTTGCCTAAATTGCTTCCGGTGCCACGTGCGTTGTGCGTCCGCATTTCTGTGAGGACGTACTTCGTGTGTGGGTCTCTATTGATCATAATTTTATGCTATGACGGACGTTAAAATGTGCGGCAACACGGACGTGATCACTGCGTTCGTCTGTCACGGGCCTAAGGCCGGGTGCACACGAGCGCACTCAGAGTGGAAGGAACGTCCGTGAGAGTGGACGTGCCTTCCACTCGATGCCCGCCTGCCCCCCTCAGCGCTGCAAAGCGCGATCCTCCTATGGAGAATCGCGCTTTGCAGCACCGTCAACGTGCATCCTAGCGCATCAACGGGGAGGATCTTGAGGCGGACGCATGCTACGCACGCCCGTGCGCACGCACTTACTGGTGCCCGTCGCAGCCAGTGCCCGTCGCGCATGAGCAAACATTTTGCGCCTGTTTTACCGTACTGTTTGACGTCCGTCGTAGCTTTATAAAGGAGTCAATTAAACACACCACACAAAGCACCTGCGCACTTGTTCACAGACAGGCAAAGCATAAAGCCACGGACGCAAAAATAACATGGACGTGAAAAAGCTAAACGGATGCAGAAACAACGCCGCAATGTATTTTCCTAGGGTGTGAAGACATCAGACGTTACGGACACACTTTACACAGTACGCACTATCTTCCGTGATAAAGTGTGTCCGTAACGGACGCAGTACAGTATGCTTGTGTGCCGCCTCCCTTAAGGGTGTAAACAGCGCAGGAAAGGCAGGAGAGATGGGTAATTTTCGCAAGGATCTGCACCACCATGCGACCATTTAGCTCAGCAGCTAGCCATGCCCCCTGTTGTTCTCTTCTAATTCTATATTTTGCTTAGAAATAACTTTCTATTAAGCCTTTAATTAGGGTTGGATATAGGTGTAACATTGTCATTTTAAACATTAAAATCAATTAAACAATGGGGCTTATGAAAAATCCTGCACGTCTTCTATTGATAAGTCTGGTTTACTCGTTAGGGTGGCTCTTTTTGTGACTCCAAGGGCCCTATTCCCCTCATGCTATTAAGATAGCTGGAGCTGATAATCATATTGGCTCTGTAACAGCAGCTGGGCTTGACTCAAGGCTCGAGTCGAGCAGGAACGCGCGGGAACGGCGTTCCCACACTTCTCCCACAGCGGGAACGCAGTGCTCCCGCTGTGGCCCGAGCCCGAACGCTTTAGCAGGCGGCCGCCGCACATTGCGTGCTTCCTATTAGAACGGCCGGTGACCGGAAGTGGAGCCGCTCGCCTGGCTGTTTCATAGATCCCAGGCGAGCGGCTGCACTTCCTGTCAGCGGCCGCTGAAGCAGGAAGCACGCGGCCGCCGGCAATGTGCGGCAGGAGCAGCAGAGGAGCAGCAGAGGTGAGCTGGGCTGGGGGCATATCCATGAGACCTGGGGGCAGTATCCATGAGACCTGGGGGCAATATCCATGAGACCTGGGGGCAGTATCCATGAGAGCTGGGGGGCATATCCACGACACCTGGGGGCAGTATCCATGAGACCTGAGGGCAATATCCATGAGACCTGGGGGCATATCCATGAGACCTGGGGGGGCAAATCCATGAGACCTGGGGGCAGTATCCATGAGACCTGGGGGCAATATCCATGAGACCTGGGGGCAATATCCATGAGAGCTGGGGGGCATATCCATGACACCTGGGGGCATATCCATGAGACCTGGTGGGCATATCCATGAGAGCCGGGGGCATTCTCCATGAGACCTGGGGGCATATCCATGAGACCTGGGGCATTATCCATGAGAGCTGGGGCAATATATACCCATATGAGCTGGGGGCAATTATATCCATGTGAACTGGGGGCAATTATATCCATGTGAACTGGGGAAAATATATCCATATAACCAGTGCTGTGCATATTATTCGGGGGGCTCAGTGCTGTGCATATTATTCTTGGGGTTCAGTGCTGTGTATATTATTATGGGGGCTCAGTGCTGTGCATGTTATGTTATTCTTGAGGCTCAGTGCTGTGTATATTATCCTGGAGGCTCAGTGCTGTGTATATTATTCTGGGGGCTCAGTGCTGTGTATGTTATTCTGGGGGTTCAGTGCTGTGTATGTTATTCTGGGGGTTCAGTGTTGTGTATATTATTCTTGGGGCTCAGTGCTGTGTATATTATTCTGGGGCTCAGTGCTGTGTATGTTATTCTGGGGGTTCAGTGCTGTGTATGTTATTCTGGGGGCTCAGTGTTGTGTATATTATTATTGGGGCTCAGTGCTGTGTATATTATTCTGGGGGCTCAGCGCTGTGTATGTTATTCTGGGGGTTCAGCGCTGTGTATATTATTCTGGGGGCTCAGTGCTGTGTATGTTATTCTGGGGGTCCAGTGCTGTGTATATTATTCTGGGGGCACAGTGTTGTGTATATTATTCTGGGGGGGGGTCTGTGCCTGGATATGGATATATATATATATATAATGCGTTAGTCCAGTTGCCACAATCACAAGTATACCTGTACGTAGTGATACCTTTCACTGATCAGTATAGTTTCCAGTTTACACTCTTGAAAGCTTGTCTTTTAAATGTAAAGTTAACCCAATAAAAATGGTATCACCACGCACTGCTTTACTCGTGATATATATATATTTTCTTCAGGTAATGGGGGTTGTGGAATTCGTGGGTGAGGTCCCTCACTTTTTTTCCCAGGACTTGACCCCTGGCTTGACTGGTCTCTGGCGTGAGGACCAGACCTGAACCTGTTCAGTGTCTGTACCGTCTCTGCAGACAAGCAGATCTGCACTGCAGCAGCTTTCCCTCCTTCATAGCCCTCAGCCAGAACTTGAGGGAGTACTGTATAACTTCTGGGAGCTCCCCCCAAACACTCGACAAGGAAGAATAATAAGATTATATTTAAGATAAAGTCCAGTTTATATGGGAAACAGGGGTCAAGTCCAGGCGGAACACTTGGGAACACAGTAGCTCCACTTTTTTTGCAGAGGAAACAAAGTTCCTTTAGGACCTATACACTATAAATCTTGTATTCTGGGGTTCAACTTCAATCATACCTTTCTCTGTTAAGGCACAATAAATATAGATTTTAACATATTTTTGGTAAAATCTAAATATATACATAAATATATCAGGTCTGAGTGTCTGTGTTAAGTGCGTGGTGATAATTGCTAAATTGGGGAATAGATCTCTTGGCGAGTTTCCACACTCTGGGCCTTATTCCCATCTTTGCGTTAAAATGAGGATGCTAATGGGGAAAATCTGTGCCTGCACATTGTCCCATAGCGTCCCTATCTTAGTGTGAGATTCCGGGACAGGTGCTACCTTGGCACTTTTCAACGAAACGCAGCACTAACCGCTGGGATACACGCGGTAGCGCTTCCATGCCGCTGTGTGTACCACCTCCAGGAGTCCATAGGACTCCACAGAGGTTTGCGCTTTTGGGGCACGACCCCTGCACGATCTCGCTCTCACAAGACCAAGCAGCGCCGTGGAGTGATCTCAGAGGGAGACTCAGAACTATTTCTTCCCAGTCTCACTCTGCTCCAGGGCACAAGAAGAGGTGTAATGGGCCACCTTTCTTGCCGCGGGATGAGAGGTGAGTATGAGATTTATTGGGAGGGGTTTTAGGTGTGCTAAATGATTTTGCAAAAGCAGAATCAGTTAGCACAAGCTGTTAGCTTGTTAAAATTGTGGCTTGCGCATCCCTGCGGTAATTAGCAAAGCACTTTGTAATACCTTACTTATCAATGATTGTGCTCCCCATGTTAAGTATAGGATTTACAAAGTACAGTAAACACGAGGAAGCTAGTGCAATCAGCAATGCACTACGTGTTTTATGCGTTAAAGTCACTTATCCTAGCTGTAACCTTTACTCATCCAATCTCAACCATTAGCGTTCACTAAGGAATAGCGCCCTTTATTTTTTAGGACTTGACCCCTGGAGTGGTGGTAAAATGACACAAACAATAGAGTACACTTTATACATTAGGGGATGAGAATCCATTAAATACTAATCAAAATTCTGTAGCTCCTTAACAGACAGGAATAGCACATTAGCAGTAGGGATGTGCAATTCATTTCGTTCCGAATTGAATTTTGACCATTTTCATTCTTTCGGAAGCATTTCCAAAACGAAATATCGGCCACCCGAAATCACGAAATCCCGAATCAAAGTTTTGAGCACAAACTAAGGGCTAAATTACAATCTTCGCGCAAATGTTTGCGCCGGCGCAAATAAACATTAACACGAGGGGGTAAAACCATTTGCGCGGAATCCCGTATTACATAGTCAGCGCAACAACCATGCAATCGTCTACCGCGGGTGAACCTGCGCGAACCCTGCGCGAGCTTACTGTAATGTGGGCGTCCTATACTTAACATTGTGAGCGCAAATGCGAATGTGCGCTGGTACGAGGATGGTATTACAGTCTATTTGCGGTAATTACCGCATAGCCTTTGCGCTCATAATTTTAGCAACTCCTAAAAGCTGATGGTAACGGCATATCTGAACAACCTGGCTAACCCAAAAAAAAAACACCAGCCCATAAAAAGGAATGCAGCAACAATATAATGGATGATGGCAGGTGTGTTTGTATTATTACTGTAGCATATGTGCTCATTTTGCATCATAGACGCAGAACCCATCTCCGATGCCTCTGGCAGATGCAATTCAGTTGCGTTTGATAGCTGTGTTTCTTCATTTTGATTGGCTGAATGGGTGCAAAAAACTGTGCGCGCAAATATTTTTGAGTAAGACGGCACTGCGCCTGTATTTGTGCGCGTCCTGTTTGTGCACGCAATTGATCGGCGGAAGAAAAAAGCTGTGAGGTTTGTAATTCCAGCGGTGATTTGCGCGCGCAAAAGTTTAACGCTTGGCGCAAAGATTTTCACTTTGCGCAAGGCTTTTTGCACAAAAAATGTAATATAGCCCTAAATCATTTCGTTATGAGACCTAAACGAAATAAAACGGAATGCAAGTGATACGAAATGCTGAAAAACCAGAACAAAACTATTAAAAACAAACTAAATTTCATAACGAAATTAACTGAAAGGAAAAAAAACGGAACCATATGATCTGACATACTGTAGAAAAAAAAAGAACAAAATTATCTAAAACGTAAAAAAACTGAACCAAAAGGTCTAAAACTAAAAAAAAACCTAACAGATCACTTTTTAATTAATGTAGATGCTAGGCTTTTTTACACCATACAGTATATACGATCCCACAATGTTACTCCAAAACGCAAATAAAATTTGTGCAAATCAGTGCAAAACCGGTGTGGATATGTGAAAGTAGGGAAAATATACTTCTATTGAGTAAACCGTGCTAATCCTTTCTCCGGGTCTCGCATCAATGGATAATATATGGAGAGGAGAAAAAACAATATAGTGCAATTAGGTTTATATATCGGGACTTTTATTTTTATGTATATATATATATATATATATATATATATATTATTTATAAATCATCACTCACGTGGCCCAGAGCCTAAATAAAATATTGGCTCTGTATAAGTGCGATGTGCCAATTAACCTCCCTGGCGGTGTTCCCGAGTGTATCTCGGGGTTAAATTTCACCGCTGAGAGCAGTAACCCCGAGACACACTCGGGCTGGATACATCACCTCTCCGTGCGCTCCCTCGATGATCTCTGCAGTCTCCTCCGGCGATCGCAGCGTTTTACTTCCTGGATTCCTTCTTGCGAGGAAGAAACCAGGAAGTAATGAGGCCGTGGTCGCTGGAGGAGACAGCTGGGGACATCGAGGGAGCGCAGGGAGAGGTGATGTATCCAGCGGCATCCCGAGTGTTGCTTGAATGTGGCTTCCAACATAGGAAATTAACCCTAAGCTACACTCGGGAATTCCGCTAGGGGGGGGGGGAAACCACTTTTAGACTAGAAATTTCACAATCAATAGACCGCCAGGAAGGTTAAAGGGATGGCACCGTCCTCCACTTGCGGGAAGCTGGAACAACCGTTCTCGGTCGTCTGCTTTGCTATCCACCAGGAAGGTTCTTCTGCCTGAGATCCTGTAGTTATTCTGTTGGATCCTCTGGCTCTCCCTCTCCGATGTATTGTGTGGGGGATTAAAATCAAGCGGGAAGAAAATTAAAAGTGCAAAAAAAAAGGTTTTGTTTTTTTTAAAATGAATACATGGCTTTAAAAAGCTGATAAAAATAGCCTGGGGAAAATAAAAAGTCCTGAAACGCGTTTCGCCAATGGGTCTTGGCTTCCTCAGTCAGATGTTTGACTTCGAATTCTGCACCATACAAGTATTCTTTCAGTTTATCCTCAACAGCCCATTTAAACGTCAAAAATTCCAACTTGTGGGTAGGGTAGTTTCTCTCAGAGTAAGGCTTCTATTCACATAAACAACAGGTCTCAGACGTCCATCGTGTTCTTGATACAACACACCACCCAGTCCTTCTCTGCTGCCTCCATGGAGCTCATAGGGCTTGCAGGTGTTAGCGTAGGTCAAGACCAGGGCATTGGTCAAGCTCCATTTCGATTGAAGGAAAGATTGGTCACGTTGCTCAGACCACTCTCCCTCTATAGACACCCGAGACTTTCTCACTTCACTAGTTTGGCGGACTACTTCTGAGGCCTCTTGCTCCCCTTCATCTTCTCCAGCCTGCAAAAGTTCAGTAAGAGGTCTGGCTATTTTGGCAAATCCCTCCACAAACCTCCTGTAGTAGGAGCAGAATCCAAGAGAAGCCCCTCAGGTCTTGTACATTTCTGGGCCAAGTGGTAACGGCTTCTAACTTCTTGGGGTCAGTGACCACTCACTCCGTTGAAACAACATGTCCAAGGTAGGTGACTGATAAATGGTAGTACTGGCACTTCTCAAGAGACAGCTTCAACCCCTCTTCATAGAGCCGGTTCAGGACCTTCTCTTGGCACTCCTCATGTTCTTTCAATGTCCGCCCAAAGACAATTATGTCATCAAAGGTATACCAACACTTCAATTAAGTTCATGTCACCAACAGTCCGTTCCATCAAGCATTGGAAGGTGGCAGGGGCTCTGGACAGGCCCTGTGGCATACGTTCAAACTCAAAGAACCCCACAGGGCAGATGAAAGCGGTTTTCTCACGGTCATCTGGATGCATGGGGATCTGATGGCACCCACTTCTCAGGTCCAACATGCTGAACCATTAGGCTCCTGTAAGGCATTGCAGGGCATCCTCTATTCATGGAGTGGTGGTCTGGGGTGGTTCTTTTATTGAGAGTGCGATAATCGATACACATCCTTAATGACCCATTTTTCTTCCTCACTACCACGATGGGAGAAGCATAGGGACTTTCCCATCCTCTTCAACTCTGCAATATGTTCCCTGAGGTCATCTAAAATCTGCTAATGGGATTTGTCGAGACCTTTCTCTAAATGGCCTATCCTCTTGTAGATGATTATGATGCTGTGCACTTTTTGCGCATCCCACGTCGAACTCGTTTTTCGAGAAAATTTTCTTCCACTTTAAAAGTTGTGTTTTGACCTGGAAACGGAGGGTTAATTTTTGGTCTATTAGGCCCTTACATACTAGAGTTTGGTATTTGTACCTATTGTATGATTGATGCTGCTACATGATTTTTGCTCCCTTCTTCAACGTCTTCCTTCCACCCCCCCCATCTTTCATCTTTCCCTTTTCTTTTCTCTGCTCTGTCTTGCTGTTCTTTCTTCTCCCTTCTTTCTGGGGTTTAGGCAAACCCCACTCTCCTTTCTTTTAAATCTTAAAATGATAGAAAGGCATATGGTTATCTGATGCTGTATTATTTTTGCTCTCCCTTTCAATAAAATTTTATTTCCAAAAAGTTGTGTTTTGGCCCATTCTTTCCACTCAGATGTCATAGGAGAGTCTTTTGGATAGAAATACTCCTCTGGTAACTCTTCCTTGGCTTCCCCCACTACATTATGTTGTGCGATGGGTGTGGCTGGGTTTACTTGCCCTATCATCATTCGGGTCCGAAGTTTCACTGGAGAGTCAGTAACATTACGGACACTGACAGGAACCTTTCCATGGGTCCTCTGTAAGGCCTTCGTAGAATAGACTTCTGAAATCAGGTCCAAACCCGAATCTGTCTTCTGTGGGTCACCTTCAAAGATAACATAAGGACCAGGTCGGTCCCAACTCAGTTTGACTGAAGCCCGCAGACATGCTACTTCACCTGGCTGCAAGACCTTTTCCGTCTTGTCCAACTTCCACAATTTCACCACTCCTTCTGTTGGGGCCTTTTATTCCTGGATCAACCAGTGGTACACTAAGCGCAACATAGGATGTACACTTTCAGCTGCAGCTTCACTCTGAGACATGGGGAGTGAGTAACCATTGAACCAAGTTAGTGTTCCTCCCCAATCGCGGAACTCCGATTAGCCCCTGGAGGGCGGGGACATACAATGGCCAATGTGTCAGAAGTCTCGGGCTGCCCTGAAACAGATGGGCCAAATTCAAGCTTGACTGGAAGATAACCATCGTAGGGGAGCTTCTTAGTTCCTATACCCCAGATCTCTAGACTTTCTAACTTTTGCAAGTGCAGGTGTTTCAGGTGTTTATCATAGAAATCCCTTTAAATTAGAGTCACTTGAATGCCAGAGTCTAGAAGAACTTTTGTGTACACACCTTCCACCTGAACTGACACTATAGGAGAAGGACCCATCAGCTTGTCAGGGAATGTGCTCGGCTGTTTGGACTTGAACCCCTGTTTTGGTCTGTGCCCATTTCCGTTGTTGTTTAGACAGACTGTTTTGAGTTTGGTGTGCACCGATCTCCCGTGACCTGGGACCGATTCTGAAAGAAACTCGGGCAGCATAGATAAGGCTTTGGGCGCGGCTTTGTTTAAGATTTGGGAACTGGAGTGAGCTGACTTAGATGGGCACCCGGCTGACTCCCTCTCCAGGGCCCTCGAGTTTTCCCGCCGGCTTACGATGTTCTCTTTGTGGCTTTGGTGGGCTGGGGCAGTCACGTTGATAGTGACCAACACCCCCACAAGTATGGCAGATCACCGAACTAGAGGGTTCTCTGGCATAAACATTCTGTATTGCCTCTCACCTGGTTGATTTTGAGGTTTTTTTCCCCCTCAGGTATTGCAATCCTAGCGGACAGCAATGTCATCAACTCCATCATTTGTGACGTCTGAGTTTTAAAGCCATTACGTTGATCTGGACTTCCACTATGCCAAGGGTTCCTACTTCTGCAGTGAAAGCTGCATGTGAAGCATTAGCAGTGTTTTAGCCTTAATTAAAGCTTCTTCTAGGATAGCTTTGACCAATTTTGAATAAGTCAAAGGCTTGTTCTGGTCTCTAGTCCGTAGTTTCAACATTATGGGATCCAGTGGGAGTGCTCCTTTGAGAATTTGATTCAACAAAGCTTTGCTTGCATGAGTTGGCTCCATGCCTCCTTTTAGAATAACCTGATGAATGATTTTATCCAGCCGCCGGACATAAGTGGATAACTATTCTCCTTCATTTTGATAGGTGTGAGAGAACATATGAATAAGCTCAGCACAGTCCTCTACCCCTTCAAAAATTTCTCGTAAAGCTTCTAGACATTCAGTGGCTGTGCAGCCTGGCTTGTCTTATTAGAACTAACGATAAGCCCTGAAAAGCGATAAACTGATTAAGAGTAGAACGACATTAATTGAAATAATATAACACAACCACACAGCGGATTAAACCAGGATTCGGGTTTGTTCGCTTTAACTGTGTCACGAGGCGTGTGTGGTTCTGGTATGAGCCCAGCAGGCGGAGACACAGAGGGGAGGCCAGACAGGAGTCACGCAATGCAGATTCTTTAATAAAACATAAATGGTCCTTAACTGCAGACAAAAGAACAAAGGGAATAGCAATAAAGTCCAGGGAGAGTCCGTGGATTGTGTGTAGTGCAGTCCTAGACTGCAGACAGGACCCACCAAGAAGAAGTCTGGACAGTGGTACCTGGATCAAAGAGGTCAGAGGGTGATCAACAACTGTAATCCACGGGTAGACAGATGGGTCCTGGATACGTAGGATAAGCTGGTTCTGGAAGAGCAGGTTAGCACACCACCAAGAGACCTCAGTCAAGGATAACAATAATGCAGACCCACTGTTGGCTGGGTCTCTCTGCCTTTTAAGGAGGCTTAAACATGGATAGGCCTCAGCTGGAAGTCCAGGGCTAGACAGGAAAACCCAGGCTGGATCTCCAGGAGCCTGGACATGGTGCTTAGCCTGGGCAAAACCTGGACTGGAATCCAAGAATGAAGAACTCCAGGGCAAAGTTCTTAGATCCAGGTTTGCTAGACAGGTACACGGGGTGGACCGTGACAAACTGCCGGTAGGGGCCCTGCTGGAAATGCACTGAGTGTTGGGTGAATGAAACGGTCAGCTACACAATACATCAACACTGTTCAAAAATTAGCTAAAAGTAATATAACTGACAATAAGAACCTAACTGGCCAGTGGGAATTATACACACACACAAGTCTGCTAACGTTGAGGCCCTTTGAATTCTGTGGTTGGGTACCTTTATTGTGAAGCAATATTTGTAATCCACAGGATGGAAAGTGAAATCTTCGCAAAGTGTCACAGGGTAACAAAGATTAACAAATGTAGTGAACCTTCTTCAGATAGAGCTGCATTGGCAGTAAATAGGATCTAATAAAGTTAGCAAGATCAACTCACACGAGGTTGGCAGAAGATCTCTCACCATTAGATGCACTCATTATATCTTCCTTCCAGCAATTGGTAGCTTTTTGAATTTTCACAGTTTTATTTTGAAAACAAGCCAGCAATATAACAGACAAAAGGAATAAGAACAGCCAAAAAGGTCGTCAATGGGAGCAAAAATACAAAGGGAAAGGGCACACAGACATATAAAAGATAGCGGCACCAGGGAGGTGGATGAGACTGCAGGCAATCAACGTGTAGGGCACCTGAATGTAAAAAACATTCTGTTCATTCAAAACTGGGGAGGGTGGAAAAAAAAAGGTGGGGGACCGCCAAAAAAGAGCGGCATTCCCGGCTCTCTCCAGAAACCCCACAGGGAGCTGGAGGCCATGGAAGAGGCCACACGGCCGGGCGATCTGGGGCCAGAGGAAGCGGACAGGGCGATGGTACCCGTGCCAATGGCTCACCCAGAGCAGCCCAATGTCCCGCACACCAAAGGAAAAAAAAAACGGGGGGGGGTGCAGATGCCCAATCGATCACATAAATAACCACTCCCGGGGTACGTAAAAGATGTCCGCAGAAAGAGCGTCCAAAACAGGGGGGGATGATCAACATGTGTACTTGAAAAAGCATCCCCAGATATACGCCAACATACAGGAGGGCCAACAAAAGGGGTCACTTTGCAAGAGGGGAGTGCACCCATACAAAGAGCCCCATCCCAGAAGGGCAAAATAGAGTCCTCAAAAAGAGTGTCCAGATCAGGGGGTGTCATTAAGGGGGGGGGGTTAGTCGGCGGCCACAAATTTTGAGGTGAGGGACACAGACTTTTGCTTGACTGGGGATTCTCATCCAGTGTCCAGAAGCAGGAGGACATACAAAGCTCCGACTCCGCAGACCTCGGGAACCAGATGAAACCGAACATCACCACAGAGCATCTGCTGCGAAGGCAAGCCGCCAGCCAGGAGAAGGGACAGGCCAAGGAAGGAGGTCACCCCCACAGGAGAAGAGACACCGCCACGGGGCAGGACCAGTGGCAGAGACACAACAGCGGCGGAACGACGTTCGTCTTCTTCGACGACCGGGACCGGTCGGCGATCGTCACAGGGCTCCTGACTCCAGGTAAGCTCCGCCAGTCGTACCGCGGGCAGCACTGCTGGCAACCGCTCCACGCATTGCCAGCCTGAATCTCAGGATCCGTCAGCGGCACCACAGCTGCAGGATCAGGCCACTCTGTATCAGGCTGACCACTTGAGACGCGTTCTCCTGTGTCCTCCACAACAGACTCGCCCTCACCGGACCGCAGTGCCTGTACCTCGGCACGCCAGATCTCACGCAGCTCCTCGAAGAGGCGCCACAGGTCCCCCCTGGTAGTGGGCCCATCATTTTCAGGTCGGCAATCAATCAGCTGCGGGCAGCATCCGGTGCTCCCATTCGGTGCTCCCGCCTGGTCAGGGGAACCTTCCCTCCTGGAGTCATCCTGGTTCGGCAACAAGATCTCCATAGCCGCTAGCACGCCCATCCAGGGTCCAGAAGCCATGTCACAAATCGCAGAGATCGCGGTCAAAATTCCAAGAGGCCAGACAGGCTGCAAAGATGGCCGCCAGAGGGTAGGCCGCAATTGCAGGCCCGAAGTCCAGCACCAGCTCACAAGTCGTCCGAAGGACCCGCATGCGTGGTGTCTATTAACATTTGGCACACTTTCATTTTCGATTCCAGGAACTATTTAAAAGGCATAGCAACGCAGCATTATTAAATACTCCAGCTGAGGAAGCGAACAGATCGCGAAACGCGTTCTGAGGTATTTTATTTTCTTTTATATGGAATAATAAAGCCGTTTTTTAATTATTCACTGATCCTGTGGTTGCTGTATACCGGGTAAAAGGACAGGAGAATATCCAGACGGTCGAGGGGTGATCCAGCACACCCATTTAAGACGCTGGCAGTATTTACAGCCAGTGCCAGGCTTGGGCACTAAAAAATGTGATTGTGCAAAATATATACATTCTATTTTTCCAGAACATAATAGATCACACTATGATGTATTTCTCTTGAGGTGAACATTGTTGAAGCAAGGAGAGAATTTATATGCATAAAGAGGATCCTTTAGGAAGAAGCGCAGACCACATCACATCCACCTATCTACAATTTGTCTTTTTGGTTATTTTTGGGATATACTTCCAAAGTGGGAGAGGACAGCTGCTGATCCTATATACAATTTTGTTTTCTACAAGAACATTGGACTGAATTACCTCAGGTATTGTGTTACTCTAAGAAACCACTAGGTGGCGCCAGGAACACATTTTTCACCCTATAAGGTTTATGAAAGCTCAACAGGAGAGCTCAGCGTGAAGTGTCCTCTCCTGTCAGAAGTCAGCTCCGCCCCTGCAATTGGTAGCTTGATTGCTGTCTCCTATGACTGGATGGCGATGGAAGCGACACAGGCCATACGATCTTCCAAACAGGATGATGATGACAGTCTGTCTCTCTCCTCCATACTTGAAAACGAGAGAAATCTCAATGTATCCTTCCTGGTAAAATCCTTTATAAATAAATAAATAAATCTATTCTCCTTGTGGTCTCTCAGAAACTCCTGGGCCAGACTTCTCTTTCTCTCACACGTGCTCATCCTCCAGCCTCCAGGAAGCGACGGGCAGTCACAGTGTCAGATCTCCCCTCTGCCTCTGGGCTGCTGGGATATGTAGTTTCCTCTAAGGATTATAGTGGGCCATCTGTGTTGCGAACTACATGTCCCAGAATTCCTTGCTGTTCTTTCAGTCCTCCCTGGATTAGTCAGCTTCCTCTGCCAATGAAGAGACAGGGGAGGGAGCTATGTAGGCAGCCGTGTCTGTGAATGCCTTTTCGCTCACTGCAAAACAGAGAAGGAAAGGGAGGGGTGATCCCCCGCAGCTGCTGACAGGCTGTATGTGTCCCTATGAACCTGCCTGCATCTGTGTAAGTCTTAAGCTGCAGTGGGAGACACAAGGCCACACATGGGCTGAGAGGCACCCGATACAACCGTATACTGTATGTAAATTAATGCTAAATGCAACCAACTCCAGAACCAACATGGATCCAATTAGCAGTCCCCTAAACAAAGGTCCATGTGATGGGCTTAAAAACCCTGTATTGCAAAAACCTCTTTGCTGCTTGGCGCAGACCTTACACATAGACCTTTCAAATAGTTAAAATATAACCTTTATTATGTAGTTAAAAACAGTTAGTCTGATCACACATTATTAGATAAACACACATATAAACGAAAATGAATTAAAAAAAAAAAATCGGATTGATCCCGACTTGTACTGGGCAATACTATTGGTGGTGACAATCCCACCTATGATTTCAAAGGGGAATAAATAATAATAATGGTATAATGATTTCAACCGGAGGCTGAGCTCACAAAAGCCACATAAAGAAGGAAACCTGGGATACAAATCACTAAAGCTGTGCTACATCTACAATCAAGATTAATTTGTAAAATATTCTAGAAAGTGAAATACAACACAAATATCATCATGTCAAAGTAATAACATACAGTAGTTTAAGGCATAAAAAGGATACTTAACCCTTTCGCTGCTGAGGCTTTTCACACCTCTGTGCTCAGGTCATTTTTACCGCTTTCGCTCATCATGTTTAACTGCGTTTTGTAGCCATATTTTGATATATGACCCAGACATATTATATATCGTTCTTTCCGGCAGACTCGGCAGATTCATAATATGTCATTATTATATCTATACGTTATGTCATGTCTGTATATTATAACAAAAAATGCAATAAAATTTGAATTTTCAATAATTTATTATGTGTAAAGTGTTTTTTTTCACATTTTAACATGCGATCCTTTGCGGTTACATTTTTTCTCGCCCCTGTGCTGAGGTCATTTTTACCGGTTTTGCTCATCATGTTTAAACGTGTTTTGAAGGCTTATTTTAGTATATGACCCAGACATATTATATATATCGTTCTCTCCGTCAGACTCGGTAGATTCATAATATGTCATTATTATATGTATACGTTATGTCATGTCTGTATATTATAACAAAAAATGCAATAAAATATGTATTTTCAATAATTTACAATGTGTAAAGTGTTTTTTTTCACATTTTAACATGCGAGCAATTGCGGTTATATTTTGTATGGGGTGCGCTTGTTAAAAAAATTAGAGATGGGGTCTCGTTACATTTTTTTTGGGGGAAAATTACGCGATCTTTAACAAACGCACCTCATACAAAAATCGTTAGTGCAGCATCATTGTTCACATTATAATTGAAATGGGAACAATATTGCTGCATTAACAAACCAAAAAAAAAAAAAAAGTGTTTATTTTTTTTTTTCTAATTTTTTTTTAAATTTTTCTTTATTTTTATTTTTAATTTTTTTTTTTTTACAAAATTTTTCACTTTCATGTTTGGTATCGTTGGAACGGCCATGCTCTGGCCGATCCAACCATACCAAAATTTAACCCCTAACTGCCACGGATCGGGAGATAGGGAGTTCATTGGAACTCCCTACCTCCACCGTTGGTGGCAGTTAAGGGTTAAGTCCAGGACTGGCGTCATCGTGCGTAGCACGATGACGCCAATCCTCAGGGGGAGTTCCCGGAGGCTTGGCCGACATCCAAGATGTCGGCCAGCTCCGGGAAAGGATCGCGAGTCGGCGCTTTTCAGCGCCGATTCGCGATCCAGCTCCCCAGGGGTTAATGCCAGGCATCATTTGGAAGGGCAGGCTGTGCCCTTCCAAATGATGCCTGGGTTAACCCCCGCAGAGCCGCCGATCGGGAGGGAGAGAGGTCCGAAGGACCTCCCCCCTCCCTTTCAGGCGCCTCCTCCGCACATGCGGGGGGGGGGGGCGCCTGAATTAGGTGTCATCGCGCTGCCGCGATGACACCTAATTCGGGCGGCTGTGGTCCCGGATGCGCGGCTGACATCCAGGATGTCAGCCCGCACCGGGGGGGCCAGCGATCGGCCGGAACTCGGCCGAACGCTGACCCCAATGAGCGCGTCCTCAGCATCGAAGTGGTTAAAAAACGCACCGCATACAAAAATTGTTAGTGCAGCATTATTGTGCACATTATAGTTGAAATGGGAACAATATTGCTGCATTAACAAAACAAAAAAAAAACTTGCTTATTTTTTTTTAGATTTTTTTTAAAAATATTTTTATTTTTTATTAAAAAAATTTTCATTTTCATGTTTGGTATCATTGGAACGGCCATGCTCTGGCCGATCCAACAATATCAAATATTAACCCCTAGCTGCCACGGATCGGGAGATAGGGGGTTCCAATGAACCCCCTATCTCCACCATTGGTGGCAGCTAGGGGTTAACTCCAGGACTGGCGTCATTGTGCTATGTACGATGACGCCAGTCCTCAGGGGGAGTTCCTGGAGGCTTGGCCGACATCCAAGATGTCGGCCAGCTCCAGGAGAGGATCCCGATCGGGCACTTTTCAGCGCCGATTCGTGATCCGGCTCCCCAGGGGTTAATCACAGCCACCGTTTGGAAGGGCAGGCTGTGCCCTTCCAAACGGTGCCTGTATTAACCCCCTGCCCCCGGCGATCGGGAGGGAGAGAGGTCCGAAGGACCTCCCCCCCCCCTCCCTTTCAGGCGCTTCCTCCGCACATGCGGGGGGGGGGGCGCCTGAATTAGATGTCATCGCGCCACCGCGATGACATCTAATTGCTCCGCCGGGGTCCCGAGTGCTGGGCTGACATCCAAGATGTCAGCCCGCACCGGGGGGGCGCAGCAATCCGCCGGAATCCGGCGGATTGCTGCCTCCTGTGCATGGACGCGCTCAGCGCGTCCATAGCACAGGAGAACCACTTGGCTGGACGATATGTAATACCTCATATCTATGTTTGATATGAAATATCTTTGTAATTATGTGTGATATAAAGTTAAAACCACTTGATCATACCTGATCTAACAAAGATTTATAATCCTGAATTTTTTTGAAAATTTAATGTGGGGGGTGCTAACCCATCTTTATTAATCACTTAATAAGTCTGTAATTAAAACAACTTCATCATACCTGATCTGACGTAAAGCTTCCAAAATAGCTAAGGGTTTGGGAATTTTTTTGATAAGGGGGGCTGATGATGGTTAGCCCCCCTTACAATAATGAATATCTCTTTTTCTAGGTGTAATCTAACGCAAACAACAATTGATCTAACCTGATCTAACCAACTGCATGAGTTTTGTTCAAAAATTTTGATAAGGGGGGCTAACCTGACTGAGGTCTGTTACAACTGTGTGAGGCTCTAAAATAATGACTGATCCACACACAATCATTACCGTGCCTAATGGAATAGAGACCTTTGTCTCCAAAAAGTTCCACTGGACCCTGATCCAGGCCTGATAACTTGGCATAGTTGAGCTCTAATGCGCATGCGCACTACCAGTTGATCGGCTGTCTTCTAGATGAGTGCTGCATTAGCATTTGTATATGGGTTTACATACAGGGTTATTCAAAGAGAATTGAAAAGTCACCGCATGTTCGGTGACTTTTCGTTCTCTTCAATTCGGTGCGATTTGGCGACCCTGCAGTGTATTTAGCAAGCACCACAGGCCGTTGTAGAGCAGGGAAAAGCCTCCGCAAACCCGCTGAACACTCACCGCAAAACCTGGCGAACGCACACCGAAACCTGCAAAACATCTGGATTAACCCCACCGAACACGCCGGAGAAACCCGAGTAGCCACTGATCACAGCGCAGAGCAGCCGTTGGAAAAACCCGACACCACAGACGACTGGAGTTAAAAAAAAACAGTACGCTTGAATGTTTGAAAAGTAATACGCTGTTTGCAAAGAAACTACATGACGAAAATGTCTAGAATTTACATAAAAGATCCAATGAATGATAATAAAAAGGGCTGTTACAGAAAAAAATATTTTAAAAAAAGCGTAAAAGATCCTAAAAATCTATAGATTGAGACTTTTTACTGCAGAATATTATAATCAACTGTTTATTAGATATTGTATTAAAACGGGAATATTTTTAACATTGAAGCCTATGGGATTCGCCTGAATAAACCTGTCGAATGAAACCACCGAACAGCAGGGCAATTCGGCAACTTTTCACTGCTGGTTTTTGTTCTCTGAATAGACGAAGCATTGCTTCTCTATGGGGATTTCACTGCCCTCGAACAGGCACCATTTGGCGAACTGCCTGGTCTCTGAATAGCCGAATGGCCAGGAAAGTTAACCGTATGCTGAATTTCAGTGTTCGGTTACCTTTTGGCCACAATTCATATCTCTTTGAATAACCCCCATAGTCTTGATTTTAACTATTTAAGCACCGCGTGCACCATTTCCCCCCCAAACAGTCCTCTTAAAAAGCCTAGGGCTGTTGTTTGATCGAGAGGACTGGGAAAACTGTGCATTTAGCAGGTCTGCTGCACCTGCAAACCAGAGCTTTTGGAGGAAAAAAAATTAATAATAGGCCAACACTCCTATTTTTCTTTCAAATGGCATCAAACAGAAGGTGACAACGTTTCAGCCAGATATACCTTACCAGCCTTTGTCAAGGCATTATTACATATTTTCCTAATTTATGTAAACCAATGATAGCTCAGATGAAAAATGGTTTAAATATAATTCAATTAATCAGAATTTAAACTACACTGAGGGAGCTCATCTTCCACGGTTACTGACTGAGCCTTTTCCTTTTTAACTAAATGCGCAACAGACTCCCTGGCGCGCCTAGGAACCTTTAGCGTGGCGTCTTTGTTTCCACGTCGAGCACCATAGAGTGGGACGCTTCCAGAGGAACGGAAGTACAGACTCCGTGTTGTGCTGTTTACCGGTGCTGACAGCGACTACGGCGGGAACCGTTCTGACTTAAGAGGATGGCTCAACCCCCCAGTATAGATCTAAACGCTACACAGCATCTGAGGGACATTTTGAAGCTGGACCGACCTGACGGTAAGTGGGAGTACCCGGGGACGTTAAGGTCTGGTTTCTGGGTCTCCATGTTATTACGAAACTACGTAATTGCCGCCACACTGCCTGTTATGAATTAAAAGATCCAGCGGGAGGAAAGGGGTAGTTGCTGGAGAAATAAGTCAGGGTTTGTGAGGTTTTAAAGTTTGTTTCGGTGTTTTCCAATGTGTGGGAGTGAGGTGCAGGAAGTGGCTGATCCTGCAATCACAGGGAGTGGGAAGTGTGCACCAGACCTGAAAAAACACTGTAGGCCTTAGAAACCCAGTGTAAACATATTGTACTTTTAATGGAGCAAGCTTGGGAATTGCATATTAAAGCGATAATCTATTAAAAAATTGAGACCCCCCCTCCCCCTGCCGAGTTGTTATATTTTTCCTCTTTAGGTAATTTTTATTGCAGATGCTGAAGCACCAAAGGTGAGTATCTCCTCTTCTTCAGGTGAGAGGCTTATGAAATCCAGATGTCCCTGCAGTGTGGCAACGTAGCCTAGGAGCTGAAAATTATACTTCACTTGGGGCTTTATGTACACAAGTTGGTACCGGCTGGGTGGAGTAGAGGTCACTGCTCGGCGTGGAGAAAGCCTTTGGAGTCATGGGTTCGATCCCGACGAGCACCTCTCCAGTAAGTGTCCTTGGGCAAGACACCTAACTGTACATACTCGCCACCCAGGACATACTTGAAAACGAGAGAAATCTCAAATGTATCCTTCCTGGTATCCTTCCTTTCGCAAAACAAAAAAGTTTCGGTAGCGTCTGTGCGGACCAATGGATCAGGGCTGTGTGTGCATGCGCAGAAACGATCCATTGGCTGCAGCACACTATCACGTTTGGGCTTGGAGAGTGTGATGTCCGCACACTCCGCTTGCTGTTGTCACTAGACTGATAGCGGGGAAATTCAATATCTTAGTTGATGGGTGAAGGAAGCTCCTCCCATTTCACCCAGTGTTTACTCCAGGGTGTAGGGAAGGGGGGGGACTCTTCACTTCCTGACCACTTTAAGGCTGGGTTCACACCTAAGCGTTTTACAGCGCGCTCCTGTGCGCTGTAAAACGCTCAAACAGTGAGATCCCATGATTCCCTATGTGGGCATGTCACACCTGGCCGTTTCTCAGCGCGCATGAACGCGCTGATAAACGCCCTACGTCCAAAGAAGTGCGGGAGCTTCTTTGGGGCAGTTATCAGCGTGTTCGCAGCCATATCATAGCCGCGAACGTGCATAAAAGAAACGCGCGCATTGCGCAACGCTGTGCTACGCCGTGGTGTGAACCCAGCCTAAGACGATAAAGTGGCCAAGATGAGTAGCGCGTTCCTTTTTAATACACCCAGACTATTGGCTTTACTTAATTTCACTTTTACTACTTTTTTTTTTTTTTTTTTTTTTTTAAGGATGTGCGGTTTTATTTATTTTTCAAATGAATCTGTCCTGGACAAGTTCACTCTCGTAGCCTATCACGAAAATGGGCATTTGCCATGCCCACCACGTGTAGTTCTCATTTGATGGGATGTACAAAACATGAGTAAGTTCTGTGACTCTGGTGGCATACCTAGGGTGTAAGCTGAAAAGCAGTCCTACAAGACCGCGCTCCCCTCACGTGTGATTGCAGGCCAGCATAATAATTGAGAAGGTAAGTTCAACCTGCAATATCTCATTAAGGGATGAAATGGACCACAGCCACCCTCTGGGATATTTGCAGAGAATGTGAACATGCTCCTTAAAGTCACTTTAACACAGGGGATTCTAAACTGCTTTCTATTGTGAGATTTTGTGTAAATCTCTGCGACATGTTCTGGCACATCAGTATGGCCAAGGAGTGAGCGTTAAGGGCAGGAGACTCAAAAGTCCATGCAGGTCTTCTGTCTTGCGAGCCAATCATCAGGAACTGATGAGGAATACAAACAAACTAGCAAACAGAGTGTCTTAAGGCGCAGATCAAAAATAACGTATGGACCGTCAATACGCAGCAGCAAAGGCTCAAATACATACTCCCAAAGTGTAAATGAATACTATAGTAGAAAGAATAGAGTCCTCGCACTTGCAAATCTATAAGATAAAAAACAGGACACACAATGCGCAGTATATCCTGATCACCAGTCACTCATACAAAGTAGCCGTGGTTCAACTCACTTTTTAAAGAGCCACATAAAGCCGGATCTAAACTGTATACGAATAATAGTACAGAGGTTACTCCTCACCGGTACATCCCCGGATACATCGACTCAGTGTTATGCTAGTCCACATATCCTAATCGAGAGCAGACATGTATAGGAGTGCAAGGTTGGCTGCTTTCTGTGGTGCGCACACAAAATTAACATGCTGGTGTACTTCATTTTGTAAGTGAGCTCACTCCTAACACGCCGCCATCTTAACTCCGCCCCCTACAACTCGCCTCTTTAAAGTGTGGAATAGGAGATGTCACTGGAGAAAATGAAAGCAATACCCTCTTTATTCCCTGGCAGCTCATTATTCCTGGTGGTCTGTCAGATCAGCCAATTCCGTCAGTTTCGGTGAGGTGGAATCAGATGGTTGATGAAAATGTGATTTGTCTGCGACTGTGCATCTGTGCTTCACCGCATACACATACCGATTGGCTGATCTGACAGAACATGGTCAAAATATCAACAGGAAGCCTGCGTCAGCTTTCTTTATGGGCAACAAAGAGCTGAACTACTTCTCCATATCTCAGCTTACATAGAGTTGCAAGAAAAAGTATGTGAACCCTTTGGGATTACGTGAAGTTTTGCATGAATTGGTCATAAAGTGTGCTCTGATCTTCATCTAAGTCACAACAATTTGAAAAACACAGTCTGCTTAAAATAATACAACACAAACATATGTTTTTATTGAACAGAACATTTGTTCACAGTGAAGGGTGGAAAAAGTATGTGAACCTTTGGACTTAATAACTGGTTGTCCCGTCCCTTCTTTTAGTCCCACACTTTCTGGTGTGAATCGCGCTCTCAAGGTCATGCCACAGCATTTCAATCGGGTTGAGGTCGGGACTCTGACTGGGCCACTCCAGAAGGCGTATTTTGTTTTGTTGAAGCCATTCTTTTGTTGAATTACTTGTATGCTTTGGGTCATTGTCCTGTTGCATCACCCATCCTCTGCGGAGCTTCAGTTGGCGGACAGATGGTCTTACGTTTTCCTGCAAAATGTCTTGATAAACTCTGGAATTCATTTTTTCCATCAATGACAACAATCCGTCCAGGCCCTGAGGCCGCAAAGCAGCCCCAAACCATGATGCTCCCTCAGCCATGTTTTACAGTGGGGATGAGGTTTTGATGTTGGTGTGCTGTGCCTTTTTTTTTTCCCCACACATAGTGTTGTGTGTTTTTTCCAAACAACTCAATTTTGGTTTCATCTGTCCACAGAATATTTTGCCAGTAGTGCTGTGGAACATCCAGGTGCTCTTTTGCAAACTTCAAACGTGCTGCAATAATCTTTTTGTACAGCAATGGCTTCCTCCGTGGTGTCCTCCCATGTACTCCATTCTTGTTTAATGTTTTCCTTATTGTAGATGTGTCTACAAAAATGTTAGCATGTGCCAGAGATTTCTGTAAGTCTTTAGCTGACACTCTAGGCTTCTTCTTTACCTCATTAAGCATTCTGCGCTGTGCTCTTGCAGCCATCTTTACAGGACGACAACGCCTAGGGAGAGTAGCAACAGTGCTGAACTTTCTCCATTTGTAGACAGTCTGTCTTACCGTGGACACATGAACATCAAGGTTTTTGGAGATACTTTTGTAACCCTTTCCAGCTTCATGCAAGTCAACAATTCTTGATCGTAGGTCTTCTGAGAGCTCTTTTCTGCGAGGCATGGATCACATCAGGCAGTGCTTCTTGAAACCAGTAAACCCAAAACTGGTGTGTGTTTTTAAAGGGCAGGACAGCTTTCAGCAACACATCCAATAATATTACACTGATTGGCACACTCCTGGCTCCAATTATCTCTTGGAGAAGTCATTAGGCTAGGGGTTCACATACTTTTTCCACCCTACACTGTGAATGTTTACATGTTCTGTTCAATAAACACATGAAAACATATAATGTTTGTGTTGTATTATTTTAAGCAGACTGTGTTTTTCAAATTGTTGTGACTTGGATGAAGATCAGAGCACATTTTATGACCAATTCATCCAAAACTCCTCGTAATCCCAAAGGGTTCACATACTTTTTCTTGCAACTGTACATGTGATTTATTATTACTATGCATTAGTGAGGGGTCACAGGGTGACGGGGCTGTACTGCAAGACCTCTTCAGAGCCCGTCACTCCTCACACACAGCCAATCAGCACCTCCACACAGCCTGATCTCTTTAAAACCTGACTCGCCCAAGTCGGCTTTCGTGTCCTGCACTCTACTGAGGCTGCTCTGACCAAGGTGACCTAATGATCTAGTTGCTGCTAAAACCAAAGGTAATTTCTCTCTGCTTATTATTCCTTATCTTTCCATTGCATTTGACACTGTTGACCACCTTCTTCTGCTCCTCACACCGCGTCAGCACTGCTCTCTCCTGGTTGTCTTCCTCTCTCTTTGCTCCTTCAGTGTCTCCTTCGCTGGTGCCTCTTCACCCGGTTCCTCTCAGTTGGTACTTCAAGGCTCTGTTCTGGGTCGCCTACTCTTCTCAATCTATACCGCCTCACTTGGCCACCTCATCTTTTCCTATGGATTCCAATATCCTCTATACGCTGATGACCCCCAAATTTATCTGTCGGCTGTCTCCAACTGGATGACGTTTCCTGAAGCTGAACCTTTCTAAAACTGAACTTCTCCTCTTCGCTCCCTGTAAAGCTGACACTCCTGCGTCCATTTTCCTTTAGGTGAATGGTGCCACCATTACTTCTACCCCCTCAGGCTCGGTGTCCTCTTCGACTCTGATCTCTCCTTTTACTCCACATTCAGTCGCTAATCAAATCTTGCTTCTTTCACCTAAAAAAACATTGCATGCATCAGGCCCTTTCTTAATCAGCACTCTGCTAAAATGCTCCTCCAAGCTCTTATCTCCAGCCTTGACTACTGTAAACCCCTCCCCCCCCCCTCTCGCTGGCCTTGAAAGGTCCTAGATTCTCCCTCTGCAGTCTGTAATGAACTTCTGTGCCAGGCTCATCCACTTCACTTCCCAGATCTCTCACATCTCAGCCCTTTGCCAATCTCTACACTGACTCCATTTCCTTTATAGAATTCAAATTACAGTAATTGTCTTCCCGTACAAAGCTCTCCATAACCGTGCCCCTGCCATCTCATCCCAACCACTTTCCTCTGCCAACGATTATGATCTCATTTCCCCATACCCGCACCCCCAACTCTCACCTACAGGACTACTCCCGAGGAGCACCCTTCATGCTGAACTACCTCACCTGCACATTACTCCACCCATCCCTTCAGTCCTTCAAGAAGTCTCTGAAAACACATTACTTTAGAGAAGCCTATCTGCTCAATTCATAATCCCCCACTGTGCATTTCTTGCATCATCTTCCCGCATAGCCCCCATGCCCAGCTAACATGTCACACCTCTCTGCTTAGATTGTAAGCTCTTGAGCAGGGTCTTCCCTCCTACTGTTCTGTTTGTGGAATTTGTGTTTTTGTTGATAGTCTCACCCATTGTACAGCGCTACAGAACTTGTTGGTATTTTATAAATACTTGTAACTGTAACACAGAAAAAAAAGCATGGTATTAAATGATCCGAAGGAGAGGAGAGTGTTGGGAGGACTTGGGGGGGGGGGTAATGGTGGGGGAGGGTGGACTAAATTTCAAAGTGATCTTCAAGCATCATGAAAGCTGTGGCTGCTGATCTTTTTGGATCCAGCCAGAGGCCAAAAACACAATACTTTTCTACACCCGCTGCCCGTCCCTTTACATTCAATGACCTCCTAAAAAAGTTTTTCTTACTCCTCCTGAGTATTGTGCCTGGGTGAGGTGAATTTATCCTTTGTTGATTCCTTAATGAACCTCCCTGTTCCCTTTTTGAAGATAATTGCCATTATCTTGCCTCAACATTTTTAAAGCTCTTTAGAAACTTGTTTGGGCATGCCTGTAGAAGTGATGGCGACACAGGAAAATGTGCCTGAACGAAAAAATCTCTATGGGGTTATTTACCAATCGCTGTTATTTCACTTTGTTGCCAGTCACCATGATAAACGTTGACCATGAATAGAAAGAAATTCAAACAACTGTAGAATGCGCTTCATCAATTTTGCTTTTCCTGACAATGACTGAATGGATCGGTGTATAACCACTATCGGAGGTGTGTTTTTGTTTTTTTTTTTTGTTTTTTTGTTCAACTTACAGGTTTTTATTTTCAGCAAAAAAGGCAAGTATGGGAAACGGGGAAAACATGTGGAAATTCAATTGTTCAGCAGTATAATACAAAATTCCAGTCAAATACACCATGTCATCCAATATTGTAGATACAGAAAGAATCAAAATACAATAAAATCGAAACAACAATCCTTCAGACATCGGAAAGCATCACATTTGTTAGGATAGCGACTAGCGATGTTAAGGTTTATTAATCCGCTTTTTGGTCATACATGATCTGTAACCAGATTTTATCAAAAATGTCGGTCAAAACGTGTATGCTGGTAAAATTGTAAGTCGGAAAGACAACTGTCTGGTAGGTATAGGTATAACAAGAATACTATATGGGACCTGCGTCCCTTAAGAGCCAAGAATCTTCTAACGACAGTAAGTGTGTGGCCAACCTCTCATATGAGCGAAAAGTGGAAACTTCATCGGTCACCTTAGTCGTCTTCCAATTGCGCGCCACAAATAATATTGTGGTGGCTATCACATGAAAAAATACTTTTTTTTTTTTTGTCCTCGTCGATACTCGAGTATAACATGATGGATAGAGATTTATTATAGAAATGAGAGAATACTCAAGACTCGAATATAACGCGAGGAACAACATTTTACTGTACTGGTAAACCATTAAAATCCTTCCAGGTTCTCTTAACACAGGCTACCCCTCAGGCCAGGGTTTTCTGCTCTAGAATGATTTCAGTTGTTACGAAGTATGAAACCACTGGCCACCTGTCTTCTTTACTAGCGATTAGTAGGCGAGCGAGGTGAATGATTGGCTTAAACCAAGCATGTGCTCTGGCCGTGATGGTTCCCACCTCTCCCGAATCTGGGAGTTCCTAAAGTGTTTGCAATGATCAGGGAGCCTGCATTCACTTCAGAGAGACTACCGGAACTTCCAGGAGACTTGGGATCTAGAGCAAGGCAAGTTGTTTTTATTTTTTTACACGCAATGCAGATGTCTCGCTTTTATAACGCGACCCCCTCCAATTTTAAGGTAGATTTTTGTCACCAAAATCTAGCGGTATACTCGAGTATCTACAGTACTTCTCCCAGTAGCAGTGTTTCTGGCGTAAATGGGAGAACCATTCCCAGTGTGTTTTTTTTTTTTTTTTTCAAGGAGGACATGCAATTGCTGCCATAATGACAGAAGTAGAGGGCACTGCCACCATATATGAATATAAGTTTCTATTCCTCCCTGGCACCTCCAGTATTGCAGTGGAGTACCATGTTGGAGTTTAGTTAGGCCGGCTGCACACTAGACGTTTTTTGTAACGCACTAACGCGCGTTAAAAAAAAAAATCATCGTACTCGACACTCGTCTACCCCCCCTTGCGTTATCTTCCATAGGAGGATAGCGGAGCACCCGTCGACGCGAATCCTAGCGCATCGCCATTCTAGAACGCTAGGATTCACGTCGACGGGTGCTCCGCTATCCTCCTATGGAAGATAACGCAAGGGGGCGTGGACGAGCGTCGGGTACGATGTTTTTTTTTTTTTTTAACGCGCGTTAGTGCGTTACAAAAAACGTCTACTCTAGTCTAGTGTGCACCCGGCCTTAGTGTTGCAGGGGTCAAGTACCATCGCTATAAAAACTTACGTTGCGTTTCTAATTGGGTCACGTTCCTAGTTTGCTTTATGTCAAACCAATAAATTTGTGTCCATTGCTGTTTGCGTTAAAACCGTATTCAAATCTTTATGCCATGCTTTTTTAAATGTGCATAACTGGGATGACAGCTCCGTCATCAGTGTCATATAGCTAATGGTAATCAGTTTAGTAGGAATGTCTGTCATAATCGTGAGGGATTCAATGGGATTCAATAAATGAGCTTTATCCGCAGTATATTGTGGTAAAATATTTTCTGCTTGCAACCAGTGCTTAATTTGTATATAGGAAAACAACATAGTACCAGGGAGGTTATATAAAGTTTGCAATTGCGAAAAATAATGTATTTATGACATTATTATTAATGTCTCGGAGAAATACAGGGTTATTCAGAGAGCGTGCAAAGCAGGAGAATGAATGGAAAATTCCAGGTCAAAATAGCCGACTTGGAAAGTGAGATGGAGAATTTTTCTGGTTTGACTATTTTGACCTAGAATTTTTCATTGTCCTGCTTTTCACGCTCTCTGAATAACCCTGTAAGTCTCGCATATGATGAAGACCACATGATTCCCATTTGGCCACAGGGCATATAGGGAGTCATGTCTGGAGTATTCTTAGAGGGGTGACCAACGAAAATGGAAAAAATCGGGAAATGTATAATTTTAGAGTCATCCCACACCTTAATCATTCTGGACATCAGTGGATCTATATCCAACATCAGGGGTCTCATTTTTTTTCGAGTCCAAAGTAGGGAGCCTACATCGTGTGTTGGTTAGTGATAATTCCAGCGTTACCCAAGTGATTGTACAAGCAAGCGTTGCTGCGGCATAGTATGTTGGGAAACGTGGCATATTTGCCCCCCCCCCCCCCTCCCATCCCATCTTCGGCGCAAGAGCGCCACCGCTACTTTCGACTTTTTATCCAACCATAAATATATATTAACCGCTTTTTGTATTGCTTGGATTAATGTATCAGGAACCATTATAGTGAGGGAGCGAAATAAATACAACCATTTTAGGGAGTAAAGTCCTACGCACGGCAGCTACGCGTCCGAACCACAAAAGCCGTGCTTTCCTCCATTTATATAATAGGGTTTTAGTCACTTATAGAAGTGGAGCATAATTTAAATCAATAAGATCTTTTACCGAGACCGCTAACTTGACCCCTAAATGCGTAATGTATTTTGAACACCATTGATACTTATATGATGCTTTTAAAATTAGGGATGCACCGATACCACTTTTTTAAGACCGAGTACGAGTACCGATACTTTTATTTAATGTCATGTGACGCTTTCCAATAGGAACAGACCTCATAAAAATTTATATGAGATTGACCGCAGCTCACATGGATTTGCCCCCAGGTCTCATGGATTTGCCCCCAGCTCACATGGGTTTGCCCCCAGCTCACATGGGTTTGCCCCAGCTCACATGGATTTGCCCCCAGCTCTGATGGATATGTCCCCCAGCTCTGATGGATATGTCCCCCAGCTCTGATGGATATGTCCCCCAGCTCTGATGGATATGTCCCCCAGCTCTGATGGATATGTCCCCCAGCTCTGATGGATATGTCCCCCAGCTCTGATGGATATGTCCCCCAGCTCTGATGGATTTGCCCCCAGGTCTCATGGATTTGCCCCCAGGTCTCATGGATTTGCCCCCAGGTCTCATGGATTTGCCCCCAGGTCTTATGGATTTGCCCCCAGGTCTTATGGATTGGCCCCCAGGTCTTATGGATTGGCCCCCAGGTCTTATGGATTGGCCCCCAGGTCTTATGGATTGGCCCCCAGGTCTCATGGATTGGCCCCCAGGTCTCATGGATTGGCCCCCAGGTCTCATGGATTTGCCCCAGGTCTCATGGATTGGCCCCCAGGTCTCATGGATTGGCCCCCAGGTCTCATGGATTGGCCCCCAGGTCTCATGGATTGCCCCCAGCTCACATGGGTTTGCCCCAGCTCACATGGGTTTGCCCCAGCTCACATGGATTTGCCCCCAGCTCTGATGGATATGTCCCCCAGGTCTCATGGATTTGCCCCCAGGTCTCATGGATTTGCCCCCAGGTCTCATGGATTTGCCCCCAGGTCTCATGGATTGGCCCCCAGGTCTCATGGATTGGCCCCCAGGTCTCATGGATCGGCCCCCAGGTCTCATGGATCGGCCCCCAGGTCTCATGGATCGGCCCCCAGGTCTCATGGATTGGCCCCCAGGTCTCATGGATTGGCCCCCAGGTCTCATGGATTGGCCCCCAGGTCTCATGGATTGGCCCCCAGGTCTCATGGATTGGCCCCCAGGTCTCATGGATTGGCCCCAGGTCTCATGGATTTGCCCCCAGCTCACATGGGTTTGCCCCAGCTCACATGGGTTTGCCCCAGCTCACATGGATTTGCCCCCAGCTCTGATGGATATGTCCCCCAGGTCTCATGGATTTGCCCCCAGGTCTCATGGATTTGCCCCCAGGTCTCATGGATTTGCCCCCAGGTCTCATGGATTTGCCCCCAGGTCTCATGGATTTGCCCCCAGGTCTTATGGATTTGCCCCCAGGTCTTATGGATTTGGCCCCAGGTCTTATGGATTGGCCCCCAGGTCTTATGGATTGGCCCCCAGGTCTTATGGATTGGCCCCCAGGTCTTATGGATTGGCCCCCAGGTCTTATGGATTGGCCCCCAGGTCTTATGGATTGGCCCCCAGGTCTTATGGATTGGCCCCAGGTCTTATGGATTGGCCCCCAGGTCTTATGGATTGGCCCCCAGGTCTCATGGATTGGCCCCCAGGTCTCATGGATTGGCCCCCAGGTCTCATGGATTGGCCCCCAGGTCTCATGGATTGGCCCCCAGGTCTCATGGATTGGCCCCCAGCTCGAACGCTGGCCGTGTGCATGTAAAGCACGCGGCCAGCGTTCCCCTCCGGCGTGCCAAATACTCACCCTTCCTGAAGTTCCGGTCGCTGGGCAGTGATGCGGTCACGTGGCCGCCGGGCGCATCTGTGACGCTGCCTCCAGCCGAGAGGCAGCGTCACAGGAGCGCCCAGTGGCCGCAGGAACGCATCACTGGCCAGCGACCGGAACTTCAGGAAGGGTGAGTATTTGGTGCGCCGGAGGGGAACGCTGGCCGCGTGCTTTACATGCACGCGGCCAGCTTCCCCAGCCCCGCGGATACCGGCAAGCCGGCCCAGCGCCGGCTTCCGGTATCGGCGGGATGTATCGGGCCGTTTGCACATCGGCCCCGATACCGATTCTAGTATCGGTGCATCCCTATTTAAAATTAAAAGGTCTGGAGTTGACAACTCGATTGGTAACGCTTGCGTTTTAGGGACATTTATTTTGTGATACGAAACTTTGCTATAGTCTTGTAGTAGCCTGTGTATTGCAGGGAGTGACGTGAAGGGAGAGGAAATGGTCAATAATACATCGTTGGCAAATTTTCGGAGTTCGAGGCCCTACCGATATACCTTCCACTTCATTTGACTGGAACCGTTGGCACAGGCTATTAGACAATGTCAAAGCATACAATAGTGGGGAAAGAGGACACCCTTGTCTCGTGCCATTTAAAATTAGAAAAGATTTAGATAAAAATCCTGCCGGTAACACCTTGGCAGATGGGTAGTTGTACAATGTGAAGATCGCTGTGATTACTTCCGATGGAAAGCCAAACTTTTTTAATACTATACGTAAAAATAGCCAGTAAACCCTATCGAAGGCTTTTTCCGCATCTAACGAGAGTATTAAACCTGGGATAGCATAACAACTTCTTGGTATTATCTGGACCCTGGCGATTGAGAATAAACCCCACCTGATCATCACTAATCTAAGAGCCAATATTTTAGCATATAGCTTGACGTTGATATTTAAAAGTGATATAGGTCTGAAATTAGCACAGGTATCTGGTGTCTTTCCCGGTTTGGGTAACGTCACTACAGTGGCGTCCAATAGCTCCGGATCAAATGATCCACTAGACTGAGCTTGAAGAAATACTCTCATCTCCTAGCAGTTTATCTTCAAAGGTTTTCTAATATATGGAAGTGTAACCGTCGGGGCCTGGTGCTTTGACACGTGTCAAAGCTTTAATCGCCGCTTTCAATTCTACAGCTGAAATATCACGTTGTAGAGTCTCTTTAAGGTGTAGGGAAAGTTGCGGAAGGTTCATTTGTTGCAAATAAGTCGCAATCATTTGAGGGAGGTGGGTTGGGGTCGTTTTTAGTTAAATCGTATAAGGAACCATAATAGTCAGCAAATACATTCGCTATATCTTCTGGTTGACATACCTCATTAGGTAATTTGAGTTTTCCTATTTTCATTAGTGGCGCAGGAGGGCGTAAACGACAAGCTAGATAAGACCCTGTTTCATTTGCTGTCATGTAAAGTTTAGACTTCATCCGACGTACCACATAAAAATAATTCTCCCTTTCTAATTTGAATAGGGAGTCGTATGCCGAGACAGATTATCTATTATATTTTGGCTTATGTCAGGTGATGGGGCATCTATTAGTTAACAGCTGGAGTTTTTCCGTTTTTTTATTTTTTTTATTTTAATATATATAAACACGCTTGAAATGAGAAGCCCACTTGATACACATACCCCTCAATACTGCTTTATGTGCTCGCCAGCAGAACGCAGGCGAAATGTCCGGCAAAGATTTATGGACAAAATATTCCCGCAGAGCATCAGAAATATCTTTTTAGCACTAGTGGATCGTCTAGGAGCCTCCCGTTCAGCAGCCAGGGAGATTTACCGTATGATTTACAAAAATCAAGATTTTAAGTGTGTAAAAAAAAAAAAAAAAAAAAATCTAAACCGGTAACCCTTAACAAACTGGATCATGAACCTTATCTCGTACATCATGTGATTTGGAAAAACCATATGAAAAACTGTATTCAAGTCTCGCAGGTAAACCAAATGGGAAAGAAAAGAAAGAGAACAACCAACAGTCTCTGACCTCCTAATGAGTTGTCACAACTCGAGACCCTCTCACGGAGGGGGAGGTTGGGGGGGGGGGTACTTCGAGAAGTCTGTCCTTAATGATGGTAGCTGAGGACTCCATCGACCTAGGGCATGTGATGCCAGCCTAGATAAAATTTAAACAGAGGAAAATGGCAAGAAAAAGATGTAAATTTCGGAAATATCTCGTTAAAGCAAAGTTTACCAGGACATTCCAACAAAGTCCAGCATCCACAGAGTGTCATGTGAAGCCATCCTTGTTTAGGTGTGACAATGAAAAAATAAGAGCTACGTCTCATGAGTCTAATTCAGCAGAAATCCCACCTTCTTCCATTCCACTGGCGAGCGGAGAAGTGTTTGTAGAACCTGTAGTCGGCGACGCTCTCGGTAAATTCCAGGCGCGTAGCAACAGATTGCCATCCTCCACTGTGGAAACGTTATAGATTTTATCTTCTCTATGGATTTGAATTCGGGTAGGAAACTCACACCCTATATGGAATTGCGTGAGCTCTGAGTATAGTGGTAATTGGAGATAAAGACTTCCGTTGTAGTAGCGTTGCCCTGGACAAGTCTGGGAAGATTGTGATATGTCGGTAATCAGGATGTAACGTGTCTGGTTTGAGAAGTGCCGCCAGTAGAAGTTATTTCGGTTTATAATAATGCAGCCGTAACAGCACATTCCGTGATGCTTTTTGGGGTGCTGCCGCAGGTTTAGGAATGCGGTCCATTAGCAACAGCTCTTCGCTAATGTCTGGCAGAAGATGTGTAAAAATGTACGTTACATATTGTGCCAATTTATGTAGGGATGCACCAAAATGAAAATTTGGGACCGATACCGAACATGCACGATAAGCTTGGCCGACAATGAGATATATATATATATATATATATATTTCTCAAATGAAAATTTTGGAACGAAACCGAAAATGACTTTTCCCCTACAATTTATTTTAAGATTTTAAGGTGTTGTTTTCTTTTTCTATAACTGTATTAATATCATGAATTTAAATTCACATTAAAATTAAGATATTTTTGGTGGAGTTATTTTGCATCTAGTGCATACATTCATGTGTAAAATTTTTAGACACACACACTTTATAGTTGCAGAAGACATTTAAACATCCCAACAATTCAGAACTCTGCAACTATAAAGTGTAATTTTTTTGCTCTCCAACACCACTTTAAGTAGATATATATCTAAAAATGGCTCAGATGGAGCCTAAACATCAGTCTGTTTCACTTAATATATTATTTTTTTAAAGTGCAGAGAAACGTTCCATTAACTTTTTGGAGGCATGGATGTAAGCTCCCACATTAACCCCCCCCCCTCTTGTCCTCGGAGCAGACACCGCTGGCAGGAGGTCAGTGATTAACCCCTTAGTGACCGGGTGGTTTTACACAAATCCGTCTTTTAGTGACCGCTGCTGTTTTTACGTTTCTGCGCTGTTAGTGTTTAGGTCAAATTTTCCTCTTACTCGTTTATTCAACCCACACATATTATACACCCTTTTTCCCGCCATTAAATGGACTTTCTAGAAATACCATTATTTCCATCATATCGAATAATTTACTATAAAAAAAAATATGAATATGAGGGAAAAAATGGTAAAAACACACTTTTTTGTAATTTAATCCCCAAAATCTACAACCACCCAAAACGACCCCGGCTAAATAGGTCAAAATTTTGTCCCGAGACTAGAAATACCCAATTTTTACATGCGTTTGCTTTTTAACCCCTTCACTGCTGAGACCGTTCACCTATGTGCGCTGCGCTCATTCTGACCATTTTGTGCTAATTATTTTTAGATGACAGCCTAGGTCCTATTTAATTAACCCCCCCCCCCCAGACAAAAAAAACTTAAAATTAAAATAAAATAAATAATAAAATTAAAATAAAATGTTTGGTTTTTTTTAATTTTTTTTTTTTTTTAATTTTTTTTTAAAACCAAACCTGGTCATGTTTGGTATCATTTGAAAGGCCATAATCAGGCCTTTCAAATGATGGCAAATATGACCATCTAGCTGCCATGGATCGGGAGATAAGGGGATCCTAAGGATCCCTTTAACTGGCCCACTGACATCCTCACACATATGGTGAGGTTGTCAGTGGGTGGGGGGGCCTGGAGGCTTGGCTGACATCCAAGATGTCAGCCCCCCTCCAGGTTTGAATCGCGTTTTGGCGCCGCAACGTGATCCGGTGGCTCTCCCCTCTCCAGCGGTGCAAACGGCATCTCCCTAGCTTCAATGGTTGGGGAGATAGAGTGCTCCGAAGGAGCCTCCCCTCCCCTCCATTGAAATCCATGGGGACGCCTGCTGATGACGTCACCACGCAGCGTGGCGACGTCATCAGCCTCGCCTGCCCATGTAAATCACATGGGCAGGCTTCCTTCCTGCCAGATCGCCGTGGGATCCAGCGAGGGAGGTGAGTATCGGGCGGGAGGGGGATTAGGCGCCGCTGACGTACCCTGTACGTCCGCGGGTCTAAGGGAGACCCGAGGACAAGACGTACAGGGTACGTCAGCGGCCCTTAAGGGGTTAAATCACTTGTTCCTTGTCACTGAGAGGCCAGAGGTTACTGCATGCACTGATACTGTGGATCAAGCAGTTAACCCTTTGTGGGCAGAAATAAATATGTGTAGCAGCTCCTGCCTCTTTCCAGTTACCATTATCTCCAGCTAAGCAGCATTGAAAGAGTGCTCACTCAGTGTCAGCTGAGATCATCAATTTTCGGCTGGTGTTATGCTTTCGGGCCGAAATCGGTGGCCGAAATTCCAGTGCATCCATGAATTTATGGTTGGGGACGGTTTCTGGTATACCTCCTAATTTTAAGATTTTTGGCGTCTGGAGCGATTCTTTTTTTTTTTTCTTGTGAAAGGATTTTACCAGGAAGGATACATTGAGATTTCTCTCGTTTTCAAGTATGTCCTGGGTGGCGAGTATGTACCGTTAGGTGTCTTGCCAAGGACACTTACTGGAGAGGTTGCTCGCTGGGATCGAACCCATGACACCACAGGCTCTCTCCTTCCAGATCCGTTATCTTTTTTGTGCAATGTTGTAATAATTCCTCCGACTCTTCTTCTTTTACGGCCATGGAGTTATGTGCTGTAGCAAACTCATCCATTTTGTCTTCCATTTTTAGAAGTACGTTCCCCATGATCTTTAATTTCTTTTTTTTATGTCATACGCAAAAGTGTCAAATTTGCCAGATAATGTGTTTCTTTTAAGTCATTTAGCATTGTTTCCATAGGTGTTGTTAACTTAGGCCAAGTCCGGTATCCGTGAGCTCTGGGTCTCCAGCACCATCTTGGATCGCGGGGGGTGATGCCGAAATACGGTCTGTACAGAGGCCAAAAAAGTCCTTTTTGTCAGTTTTAACCGCATGCCTGGTCAGGGAAGAGGTGGTCGCCTTGCCAGGCATTTTGTGTGTGAAAATGCGGCTGTTAAAGGAAAACGAGTGGTTTCTTGCCTGCCCTTGGTCGGAGCTCTCAAAGCACGTCTCACTCGCGCGACATCCGGCCACCCCCCCACCCCCCCCGGAGGTATTTTTAAGAATTTAATATGAAGGGATTAGTGAGGCACTGAAATGAAAATTCTAGGGATGCACCAATACCACTTTTTAAAGACTGTACGAGTACCAATACTTTTTTCAAGTACTCATCGGTACCGATAATTTTATTTGATGTCATGTGACGCTTTCCAATAAGAACAGACACACATATATATCTCAAACAGATGGACGCACTCAGGGTCTTGAAGTATAAGATGAAACCTAAAACCACACACAAACCGAGGGAATAGACACCCTAAAGGGCCTGACCCCACATAAGCAAGTAGAACAACAATTGCACAATGTGCAGAGAAGGTGTCTATAATTAAGGATAAATGAACAATTTATTTAAGCAAAAAGCACTCAAAGAACATAAAGGTGGGACAATACAAATAGAATAGCGGCACCTCAGAGTCCACAGGTGGTGACCCAATATGAGGAATAAGGTAATATAAGAGGAATTGCTATCTAATACCTCGGCGGTTCAAGCCACCGACATACCTCTAAACTAGAGTCACAACAACACCGGGGTAGTCCGCACAAAACCCACCACATGAAAGGACAGAATAGATTTAAAAACAAAAGACTGGCATAGCTCGACGCGTTTCGCCCGTTGCAGGCTTAATCCTGCGCTTAATCCAGCTCAGGATTAAGCCCGCAACGGGTGAAACGGGTCGAGCTATGCCAGTCTTTTGTTTTTAAATCTATTCTGTCCTTTCATGTGGTGGGTTTTGTGCGGACTACTCCGGTGTTGTTGTGACTCTAGTTTAGAGGTATGTCGGTGGCTTGAACCGCCGAGGTATTAGATAGCAATTCCTCTTATATTACCTTATTCCTCATATTGGGTCACCACCTGTGGACTCTGAGGTGCCGCTATTCTATTTGTATTGTCCCACCTTTATGTTCTTTGAGTGCTTTTTGCTTAAATAAATTGTTCATTTATCCTTAATTATAGACACCTTTTCTGCACATTGTGCAATTGTTGTTCTAAGATAAAACCTGATGCTTTATTGATCCATATTAAAATTGTTGTTCGGGAACCTCTCAGTGTGTGCGCACACACACACGACTTCAAATACAGACTTTGGGGGCGGCTGGCAAATACAATGGGAGCTGCAGAATGCAAGTAGTTATAATAAGGTGTGCAATCAAACTATTAAATTATGCTTTTATTTTACCAAAATATATATAACTACGGTATAATACTTGGATATCTATCAATTTTGTAATATAATGCACCTCGAGAGGCGTGGCCGGAACAAAGAGCTGGATGTGTGAGTGCTGAGCTCCCAGGCCTGAGTGCACAGATTGTCATTTTGGGGCAGAAATAACAGCAATGGCACAGCGGAAAAAGACACTGACTACCCCAGGACTCTCGGACTGCGGGGACCCAACGCGATCCTCCATTTTACCGTTCTTGGGAGATACCGGAGGTCCGCGGCTGAGATGTAAGGGATCCAAAATGGCGCCCGGCGACTCAGATCAGGAGGCCTCCCCGCCACGAGTAGATTCAGCAACAAAAGGGAGCGATATGGACTACGAACTGCGGGCCTTATTACAGAGTTTGCCGACCAAAACGGATTTGGCTGCTCAGTTTACTCAAATGGAGCGCAATTTTAATACTAAATTTGATGAACTGGGGTCTGATTCGAAGCAGTTGGGAGGCCGCGTAGTGGACTTGGAAGAGGACAGAGATGCGTTATTTTCTCATGTGGAACGATTAAATGGTCAAATGCTAACGCAAGCTAAACAGCTGACCACGCTGCATAGACACCTGGATGATGTTGATAATAGAGGCAGACGAAACAATCTTCGCATAAAGGGTTACCCGGAAGCAGACTCTGGCAAGGAAACATAGAAACATAGAAAAATGTCGGCAGATAAGAACCTTTCGGCCCATCTAGTCTGCCCAATTACATGGATACTTTACCTGGATTTATCTTTTGTTTAGGATAGCCTTATGCCTATCCCATGCTTGCTTAAATTCAAATACTGTTTTGGCCTCTACCACTTCAACTGGAAGACTGTTTCATGTATCCACCACCCTCTCAGTAAAATAATGCTTCCTGATGTTACTTTTAAACCTTTGCCCCTCTAATCTAAGACTATGTCCTCTTGTTTTGCTACTTTATTTCCTTTTAAATCTACTCCCTTTCTCTACCTTGTGGATTCCCTTTACGTATTTAAATGTTTCTATCATATCTCCTCTGTCTTGTCTTTTTTCCAAGCTGTACATGTTAAGATCATTAAGCCTTTCCTGGTAACTTTTCTCCTTCAAGCCGTACACCATTTTAGTAGCCCTTCTCTGAACTCTCTCTAAGGTGTCTATATCCTTCTGGAGATACGGTCTCCAGTATTGCACACAGTACTCCAAGTGAGGTCTCACCAGTGCTCTGTACAGTGGTATGAGCACTTTCCTTTTCCTACTGCTAATACCTCTCCCTACACAACCAAGCATTCTGCTAGCATTTCCTGCTGCTCTATTACATTGACTACTTACCTTTTAGATCCTCTGAAATAATAACCCCTAAATCCCTTTCCTCAGATGTTGAGGTTAGGACTGTATCAAATATTCTATATTCATCCCTTGGGTTTTTACATCCCAGGTGCATTATCTTGCACTTATCCACGTTAAAACTCAATTGCCACTGCTCCGACCATTTTTTTAGTTTACCTAAATCATTTGTCATTTGGCTGATCCCTCCAGGAACGTCAACCCTGTTGCAAATCTTTGTGTCATCAGCAAAAAGACATACTTTTCCATTTAATACCTTCTGCAATATCACTAATAAAAATATTAAATAGAATGGGTCCAAGTACTGACCCCTGAGGTACCCCACTGGTAACAAGACCTTGCGCCGAATAAACTCCATTTACCACAACCCTCTGTTGCCTGTCACTCAGCCACTGCCTAATCCATTCAACAATATTGGAATCCAAGCTCAAAGATTGCAATTTATTGATAAGCCTTCTATGCGGAACAGTATCAAAAGCCTTACTGAAATCTAAATAAGCAATGTCTACTGCACCACCTGTGTCTATTATTGATTTCTTTTGATTGGGTAAGAAAAATAAGATTAGTTTGGCATGATCTCCCTGAGGTAAACCCATATTGTTTCTGATCCTGTAATCTATGTGTTTTTAGATGTTCAACAATCCTTTCCTTTAACATTGTTTCCATTAATTTCCCCACTACTGACGTAAGACTAACTGGCCTATAGTTCCCTGATTCCTCCCTACTACCCTTCTTGTGAATGGGCACAACATTTGCTAATTTCCAGTCTTCTGGGACGACTCCCGTTAGCAAGGATTGGTTAAATAAATCTGTTAACGGTTTTGCTATTACATCACTGAGCTCTTTTAATAATTTAGGGTGGATCCCATCAGGCCCCATTGACTTATTTGTCTTTACTTTAGACAGCTGCTGTAGAACCTCCTCTGTAAACTGATATGTAATGTTAAAGAGCTACTCCGTGGTCTGTTTAATGATATCCTGGGTCGATCTGGAGAGGAAATATTAGTTCTGGATAGAGCTCACCGTGCACTGCGGCCGAGGGGATCACAAAATGACGCACCTCGTGATATTATCTGTCGCTTGCAAGATTTTACACTGAAAGAGGAAATTCTCCGAGCAGCACGCAAAACTTCGGAAATTAAAGTGGACGGTCAAGTGATACTTTTCTTCCAAGATGTTTCCTGGACCACTTTACAGGCACGGAGGGCTCTGAAACCGTTAACTGAAGCGCTCCAGGAACGTGATATTCGTTACCGATGGGGATTCCCACTATCTTTACAGGTGACACATAACAACCAAGTTCATTCTGTTGCATGTCCTGAGGACATTCCGGACTTTGCGTGTTTGTCGACTCCCAGAAGTCGACATCCCAGACTGGTATGGTTCGCCGTCGCCATCTGACACTCTACCCTTCCCACAGCGACCCCGCTGGACTCAACAGGCGAAAAAAAAAACGTGAAGGCAAGCCCTCTGCAGCGACCCCTTGTGAGCCAGACCCAGAACCGTGAAGGAAGCCCTTGCTTTTGCTGCCATTGTCATTTGAAAGTTTACATGCTTTTTTGATATTTTCTGCCCCCTTGTAAATTTTTTTGATTGCATGCGCTCGGGTCCGGCAACCGAGACAGTCGGATGAGACTCTTGCTTGGCACCCAGAATTTTTGGAAAATTCTGAGACTTTCTCGGCCGCCTCCTGAGTGGTGTTTTTTTTTTTTTTTTATGTCCTCTGATGGGTTTTCCCACTATCGCTACCTCAATTTTTTTTCAAGTTTTGTGTTGTTATTGTTGTTTGTTTTTAGATTTTTCTTTTTGGTGATCACTCGTACTATTTGCTATGCTACTAGGGGGTATGGGCAGGTCCCGGGCTCTGACGCCCTCCTCTCTCACTAGTTTCAATGGCTAATTTAAATTTGATTTCTATGAATGTCCGAGGTCTTAATATGCCTGCCAAACGCTCGAAGGCTCTTGCAGAATTCCAGAGGTTGAAAGGTGATGTTATTTTTGTTCAGGAAACACATTCTAGAGAGGGTTCCGCACCAGGGTTTCGCAATGCTCGCTATCCGACGGGCTATTTTAGCAATTTTGGGGAGACAAAATCTAGGGGGGTTGCCATTCTATTTGCGCAACCTGTGCCTTTTACTCTGCAAGATGTGGTAACTGACCCGCAAGGTCGATTTTTGATGGTTAAAGGGATGTTGGGCAATACTAAGTTAACTTTTGTAAATGTTTACCTGACGAACCGCTTGCAAACCAAATGTCTCCGAAAAGTGTTACGACGTTTGTCCGCGTTTCAGGAAGGTTTTGTGGTCTTAGGGGGTGATTGCAATGTTTCGTTAGATATGCCGGCAGGTTGTGTCCAGGGTGGGGGATCGTCTGTTCCCGCTCTATGGGTCCAATTTCGTAAAGTCTTGTCAGCGGACCGTCTGATGGATTGTTGGCGTCTCAGTAATCCAGCAGTAAAGGACTACACATTTTATTCACATGCCTTTTAAGAAGTATTCTAGAATAGACTATTTTTTTTTTTTGTGGAACATAGGGCTTTGGAAATGGTACGCAGTTGCAAAATAGGACCCATCACATGGTCGGACCATGCACCCCTTCTGTTATCTTTAGCCCTACCTAATTTAGTGAGAACGGAGAATGCCTGGCGTTTGAATGAGTCATTGCTATCTGATCCCATGACGCGAGCGGAGGTGACTGCCTCCTTAGAGCATTACTTCCTTGAAAATGACACGGATGATGTAACACCCGCGACGGTTTGGGAGGCTCACAAGTGTGCGTTAAGAGGTGCTTTTATCCAGTTGGGCTCCAGGCGCAAGAAGGAAAGGACTGCCAGAACGGAGGAATTACTGAGGGAGATCACGGCCTTAGAATTGACGCATAAATCTGACCTCGATCCTGAATCATTCCGACGATTAGTTCTCTTAAGAGCTCACTTAGCTAAATTAACGAATGCACAGGTGGCGCGGGCCCTTACACTGACGAAATATGCTTACTACACCCAAGGGAATAAATGTGGAAGGCTACTTGCACGTGCTTTGAAGAAACGATATCAAGCTACTTTTATCCCGAAACTGCGTACTAGCACGGGATCCGAGGTCAATACGACCTGAGACATTGTGGAAGCCTTCCATGCTTATTACCAAACTTTATATAATATGGATAAGAGTAGGGTCCCTGAACATATAGCGGACTCGTTTTTGGCTAAGACGATTAAAACTACTTTACCGCGTAATGTTAGCCGACAATTAGATAACCCGCTTACATTAGAGGAATTTACGGAGGCTTTAAAATGAACGCCCTTGGGTAAGAGCCCGGGCCCTGACGGGTTTACGGTGCTATATTATAGGACTTTCAGGTCTATTCCGGGCCCTAGCTTTTAACTCTATTTCGGATACCTTTCCTATTCCACCTGCGACGCTCCTCGCCTCTATCTCTGATACCGAAACCGCATAGAGACCCGTTAGATTGCGCTAATTATAGACCCATATCTTTAATAAACGTTGACTTAAAATTGTTTACGAAAATACTGGCTTTACGACTTAAGCCTCTCCTGACTTCAGTGATTCACCGAGACCAGACGAGCTTTGTACCGGGCAGGGAAGCCCGTGATAATACTATTCGTACCGTCTCCCTCATCCATCATGCTTCCAGGATGGATCAGCCTTTGTTAGTCCTCTCGGTCAAACACTTTTTCAGCGTCAACCGAGTGGACTGGTCTTATCTTTTTCGGATGTTGGAGAGGATGGGTTTTGGTGATCGCTGGTGTTCGTGGTTGCGGGCGCTGTATGACTGCCTTCAGGCACGAGTGCGGGTTAATGGCAGACAATCGACTCCGTTGACGATACATAATGGGACTCGACAGGGGTGCCCTCTGTCCCCTCTCCTGTTCCTGCTGTATCTGGAACCCCTATTGCAGGTGATTAGAGATAATCCGGCGATTCGAGGAGTAACTGTTCCGGGACAGGAGCTCAAGGTGGCCGCATTTGCGGATGACCTGCTGTTCACCTTGACGGATCCCCTTTCATCGGTGTCGGCTTTGATGATGGAATTAGATGCGTTCGCAGCTTTCTCGGGATACAAAATTAACGTGCTGAAGAGTGAGTTTTTAGGGGTAAACCTTTCACGACTCGTGACTGAGAGTATTCGTCATACCTATGGAATGCGGTGGGTTCCGGAGGGACTTAAATATTTAGGAATACGCTTATCGTCGGAACTAGACAAATTATTTCAGTTGAATTACGTTTCTCTGTTGCAACAGATCAAGGTGGACTTACGTAACTGGAACTTACCCCATATTTCATGGTTGGGAAGGATCAATGTCTTACGGATGAATGTATTACCTCGACTGTTGTATTTGTTCCAAACCCTACCTATTACTGTACCTCAGACATTTTTCTGATTTGCGACAGACCTTTACAGGCTATCTTTACAGTGAATTGACAAGACCGGTGGGAAGGGGTGGTCTGGGCTTGCCCCATGCTTATTTTTACTATCTAGCAGCGGTTTTTTCTATACTATACGGCTTGGCAAAAGGAACGATGGGTAAGCTTTGGGAAAATGTGTTACAGGCAGGAATTACTTGGCCATTGTCCTCCTTGCCCTGGCAGTCGGCACCGCTGGCAAACCTGGGGCTTCGGTCACACCCGCTGCTGGGCACACTGCTAAGGCTGTGGAGGAAACATGGAGTGGCGTTAGGACTGACTACACTGACTTCCCGCCTGACACCCTTGACTCACAATCCCCTGTTCCCACTGGGACTGACCCCCGACATTTTTGGATGGGTTACTACCAAAACCGTATATACCGCTAGAAGCAGTAGTGGAAGACGACAGATTGCTCCCCCTGGACCGATTGGTGGCCCCAGAAATAGCGAACAAGTCTATGGTGAAGTTCCAATATGCCCAACTAAGTCACTTTATTCGCTCTACTACGTGGTTGACAGAGGGGTTGCCTCCATTGGCCCCCTTTGAGACCTTCTGTACCGATAAGAATAGATATGGACATATTGTCTCGAATCTTTATTCATACATAATGAGAGGGGCCTATAAAATTGATTCTCCGTTGCTACTTAAGCGGGAAACAGATTTAGGAGTAGATATTTCGTCTGAGGAATGGTCCAGGGCTTTCGAACTTACATACTTTACGTCCAGGAGTCAGGCGCTTCGTGAATCGAATTGTAAATTGTTTATGAGATGGTATCTTACCCCGTCTGTTTTACATGCTATGGATCCATTGTTGCCTGAGGTAACTATGTCCACATATGGTGGACTTGCCCGAAAATTCAAAACTTCTGGTCAGACGTTGCACACGAGATATCGCGTTTAGGGGGCCAGGAAGTGGAATTTACTCCCTCTGCCTATTTGCTTAATGTACTGCCCTTTTCGATGCTCTCCTTTAAAAACTCAATAATGGTATCAGACAGGTCACCGGTGGAGGAACAAGAGGTCTCGTAAGATAATCGACCGGTTATGGTGGGTCAGAGGTGAATTCAGATCCGAGCCTGGGCTGTGTTGTCTTGACATACCATTCTGGTACTAGCTTTACTGCTGTTTATTTAAGGATACGATGATCACCTTTTTAGTTTGTTAGAGTTAATTTAGAATTTGTTATTTGCTATTATAAAATTTCGGCACTGTCTATGACCAAGAGGCACTTTGATTGTATTCTACATTATTGTGACAATATTGTCTCTTATGCGACTTGTATTTTATACTTTGCCAATAAAAATATTTTACACAAAAAAAAAAATAATGCACCTCAGCTATTGTTTTTTTCAACATGCTTTTTTCATGATTGCTGTTGCATGGTTTTCTCTAAGAAAGTGGGATTACATCGTATGAAAATCGGGTAGCATGCTTCAATACAGGGTCCCTGTGCCTTAGCCTGGCATAGGGTTTATCATTAGGTGCTTTTTAAGGCACCAGCATTTGCCAGCCCCTAAAGGGTTAAACTCAATAAAATTGCAATATAGCACAAAACCGTTTACTTGGGTTTGCCACAGTGACCTCCTGCAGCTCTGTACCCATAAGAATGGAATGCCTTGAGGAGGTGGATAATCTGTCAAGGCAAAAGTTGTAGCCCCTCACTCGCTGGGAAGGAACTACCGGCCGGGACCTCGCGAGATCCCGGAGTTCATGTGATTTTGTGACCTCCGTGACCTTGCGAGATCGGGCTGTGGTTTCCAGCGAGCGGCTGGGCTACAACCTTTGCCAGCGGCCACTCGATGAAGAACAAAGACCACCCGGAGAGCGCTCTGCCAGCTGCCCCTCAGTTGCCGGCCAGCAATCCAGCGCTGGCTTCCGGTATCGGGGGGGATCTGCACCAGTACTAAGCACTCGTGCAGATCCCGGTATCGGTGCATGCCTAGAAAATTGTGGACTGAAACGAAAACCTTAAATTCAGGTTTTACTTGGCTGAAAATGACCGACCCCCCCCCCCCATTTATTTTAAGATGGTAACACAGTTTAGTTATGAATAGGGATGCACCGATACCGATACTAGTATCGGTATCGGGGCCGATATTGCCGTTTGCACGAGTACTTGTTACTCGTGCAAACGGCCCGATACATCCCGCCGATACCGGAAGCCGGCGCTGGGCCGGCTTGCCGGTATCCGCGGGGCTGGGGAAGCTGGCCGCGTGCATGTAAAGCACGTGGCCAGCGTTCCCCTCCGGCGCGCCAAATACTCACCCTTCCTGAAGTTCCGGTCGCTGGGCAGTGATGCGGTCACGTGGCCGCCGGGCGCTCCTGTGACGCGGCCTCTCGGCTGGAGGCAGCGTCACAGATGCGCCCGGCGGCCACGTGACCGCATCACTGCCCAGCGACCGGAACTTCAGGAAGGGTGAGTATTTGGCGCGCCGGAGGGGAACGCTGGCCGCGTGCTTTACATGCACACGGCCAGCGTTCGAGCTGGGGGCCAATCCATGAGAGCTGGGGCCAATCCATGAGACCTGGGGGCCAATTCATGAGACCTGGGGGCCAATTCATGAGACCTGGGGGCCAATTCATGAGACCTGGGGGCCAATCCATGAGACCTGGGGGCCAATCCATGAGACCTGGGGGCCAATCCATGAGACCTGGGGGCCAATCCATGAGACCTGGGGGCCAATCCATGAGACCTGGGGGCCAATCCATGAGACCTGGGGGCCAATCCATGAGACCTGGGGGCCAATCCATGAGACCTGGGGGCCAATCCATGAGACCTGGGGGCCAATCCATGAGACCTGGGGGCCAATCCATGAGACCTGGGGGCAAATCCATGAGACCTGGGGGCAAATCCATGAGACCTGGGGGCAAATCCATGAGACCTGGGGGCAAATCCATGAGACCTGGGGGACATATCCATGAGACCTGGGGGAATATCCATCAGAGCTGGGGGCAAATCCATGTGAGCTGGGGGCAAATCCATGTGAGCTGGGGGCAAATCCATGTGAGCTGGGGGCAAATCCATGTGAGCTGGGGGCAAACCCATGTGAGCTGGGGGCAAATCCATGTGAGCTGCGGTCAATCTCATATAAATTTTTATGAGGTCTGTTCCTATTGGAAAGCGTCACATGACATTAAATAAAGTATCGGTACTCGGTATCGGTGAGTACTTTTAAAAAGTATCGGTACTCGTACTCGGTCTTAAAAAAGTGGTATCGGTGCATCCCTAGTTATGAACAAAAAACAACTTTTAAGATCTTTTTGTCCTACTTTGGGTGTGGTTATTTTGCATCGTGTGCCCCCCCCCCTGATCTTAAGTTTATTTGTTTTTCATAAATCTAAACTGGGAATAGAAATGGAAAAGAGGGGGGGGGGGGGTACATCCAATTTGTCCGCAGCCGTGGACAATTCAAGTCACATTTGCATAAAGCAAAACGAGACCGTAGTAAGTTACACACTTCAAATTCACGTTACAGCGTTACCTCAAACCAATTGGGACACGTTATATCTTCGATGAGTGATCCCCGTGCGCCTGCTGTATAATACCCTCCAATTGCCTAATCTCAGCAACTCCTTTCCGGAACTAGATACCGATTTCCTGCAAGCTGCTAAAAGTGAGGAAACCGTCGTCAGAATGTGGGACAACTCTTTACCCTGCAAACGAGACAGGGTAGTTGGGAAAATCTGTTTACAAACACCCGGCTCGACTGCCACCTGTAAGTCTTGGAGCTGAAGCGGGCAATATCTTGCCAATAGGGGATCACCACCGGGCATGACCACCAAATATGTATACAGTTGTGTTCAAAATTATTCAACCCCCAATGCTGTAAAGGGTTTTAGGGAATTTAGTGTACATTTGTAATTGTATTCAGAATGAAATCCTACAAGGACTTTTTAAAGAACCATATGCAACTAAAATGACATCAATTGGTTTTGTAATACAGTAGTAAATGTTTCTTTTGTGAATTCTTCATTGACACAATTATTCAACCCCTTAAAGACTACCACTCTGAAGAACAGAGGTTCATTCAAGTGTTTTCAATCAGGTATTGAAAACACCTGTGGATGTCACGGAGCAGCAATAAAGCATAATAAGCACCAATTAGGCAGCTTTAAAATGACTGTGATACTCAGCTCCTTCTAGACATTTACTGGTGTGGTTACAAACATGGTGAAGTCAAGAGAATGGTCCAGGAAGACAAGAGAAGAGGTGATTACTCTTCACAGGAAGGGCAATGGCTATAAGAAGATTGCAAAGATGTTAAACATACCAAGAGAGACCATAGGAAGCATCATTCGCAAATTCAAGGCAAAGGGCACTGTTGAAACGCTACCTGGTCGTGGCAGAAAGAAGATGCTGACTTCGACTGCTGTGCGCTACCTGAAGCGTAGAGTGGAGAAAAGTCCCCGTGTGACTGCTGAGGAACTGAGAAAAGATTTGTCAGATGTGGGTACTGAAGTTTCAGCTCAGACAATACGGCGCACACTGCGTAATGAAGGCCTCCATGCCAGAACTCCCAGGCGCACCCCCTTGCTGTCTCCAAAGAATAAGAAGTGTCGACTGCAGTATGCCCAAACGTCTGTGGACAAACACAGAAGTTTTGGGATAGTGTTCTGTGGACTGATGAACAAAAATTAGAACTGTTTGGGCCCATGGATCAACGCTATGTTTGGAGGAGGAAGAACAAGGCCTATGAAGAAAAGAACACCTTGCCTACTGTGAAGCATGGCGGGGGGTCAATCATACTTTGGGGCTGTTTTGCTTCTGCAGGTACAGGGAAGCTTCAGCGTGTGCAAGGTACCATGAATTCTCTTCAGTACCAGGAGATATTGGATGACAATGTGATGCAGTCCGTCACAAACCTGAGGCTTGGGAGACGTTGGACCTTTCAACAGGACAATGATCGCAAGCATACCTCCAAGTCCACTAGAGCATGGTTGCAGATTAAAGGCTGGAACATTTTGGAGTGGCCATCGCAGTCACCTGACTTAAATCTGATTGAGAACCTCTGGTGGGATTTAAAGAAAGCAGTTGCAGTGCGCAAGCCTAAGAATGTGACTGAACTGGAGGCTTTTGCCCATGACGAATGGGCGAAGATACCCGTAGATCGCTGCAAGACACTTGTGTCAAGCTATGCTTCACGTTTAAAAGCTGTTATAACTGTAAAAGGATGTTGTACTAAGTACTAAGATTGAATGTAACTTGGGGGTTGAATAAAACTGATAATGATGTGAGCACAGAAAAGACATTTGTGGTTATTTCATTATAAATGTTATGTTATATTTGTCTGACCTACACGTGCCTCTTTGATTTAATTGTAAGCAAGATGACTGAATGATCAAAATCAATGTCAAACTGGCCAAAACACTCAATTTCAGTGGGGGTTGAATAATTTTGAACACAACTGTATATGAGCCAGGTGCAGAGGCACACCTGCAACAAATGGGGGGGAAGCCTTCGGATTCATGTGCTTTTCTACGTCTGGGGTAATATGCCACCTGCAGAGCAATTTCTTTTGAGATTCCAACAAGGGGGCATTCTTTAAAGTCCTCTGATCTTTCGCAAATGAGTGATTCCACTCGTCTTCAGAGAAGATGTGGTGTAAGACCCGTTCCCACAACTCCTGAAATGCCCATTTATCCCAAACTTCAGGAACCAGCAGGCTATGGTATCATAATGAGAACAATTTAACCGTAGATTTGGAGGCAACACAATACTGTTCAAAGGTCGATTTTTGTTTTGGGACAGGTAGGTGAGACGTATTTATTTTATTTGCAAAGGATTTTACCAGGAAGGCTACATTGAGATTTCTCTCGTTTTCAAGTATGTCCTGGGTTCAAGAACATTGAAATTTTACAGTCGTTACAGAAATACAAAGTAATAAATGCAAGATATTAAACACAAAACACATACAGATTAACACAGAAAATAAATATGTAAGTAATCTAGTCATTGTTACATATTTACAGGCGTATTCCGTATTGAGGTATGTTAATAGAGAGCCCTTGAGTGACTTAAGACGGGGGGAAGATTTGATGGCGTCTGGGAGATTTTTCCATAATTTTGGTTTTCTGTAGGAAAATGAGGATCGAGCCACTGTCTTTTTTTATTGTGGTTTTGCAAGTAAGGTGCAGGTCCTGGATCGGAGGTTATAGGATGAGGGAACTTCTGGGGGAAGTGGCCTATTCAGGTAGAGTGGTAGCTTCCCAGAAAAGCTCTTAAACACCAGGTTGGAAGGGGCGTGGCCAGCGATCGATCATGGCGGCAGTGTGATCTCTTAGCTCAGCTCCTGCTAGGCTCAAAACGGCGGATATATACCAGCAAACAGCATAAAAAGCAGTGCAAATTGCAGCGGATCGATAGGACACTCTGATGGCAGCAGCAAGATAAAAAAAAACGGCCGAAAAAACTGACTTTTTCACGCCAAAAACGGGTAAGCGTCGGGATGGTGTGGAGACCCAAAATGGCGGCGGTTCCCCTCAGCCACATGGCGGCATGCAGCAGGGAACAGGGGGGAGCTCAGAGCTGGCGACTTTTACTGAGCGGATGGAGGTGATGTTAGCTGACCTCTCTGCAGCATTGACGACCAGGTTAGACACTGTGGCCACAGATATCAGAAATGACATTAGGGAGATCGGTGACAGGACCTCTAAACTGGAGGAAAAAATGTCTGAGGTAGCAGAGGCACACAATGACATGACATCTAAGGTGGAGGAGCTGGAGGAGAAACTGCACCACTGTACAAGAAAACTGGCCGACTTAGAAGACCGCTCCAGGAGACATAACCTTAAAATTCGGGGGTGTCAGAATCGGTGACCACAAAAAACCTCCAAGAGTACGTGGCGGAATTTTTTTCATACCTCCTGCCTGATGCAGGCCCAGAAACGCTGCTTATGGACCGTATTCACCGACTCCCTAAGCCACCTTCGGCCCCTCCTCAAGCGCCAAGGGACGTCCTATTGAGGCTCCACTACTTTAAACCCAGGGAAGATATCCTACGAGCTCTGCGTAATTCAAATGCCTCGGGCCCGGAGTATGCCCACCTGACAGTATTTCCAGATCTGTCGCAGGCCACTCTTCAACAGCGACGACTTTTCCGCCCTGCCACGGTGGCGCTGCGGGAGGCTGGAGTGGGGTATCGATGGGGGTACCCCACGAAGTTGTTAGTCACCCGCGATGGAAAGATCACGGTGCTCTGCTCAGTGGCTGAAGCCAGATTTGCTTTGGAATCCTGGGGATTATCTTTCGCTGAGATTACGGAAAAACGCTCATCTCGGCCCAAACGGCTAGAAAAAGAATGGAGCAAGCGTTGAAGGTTCCACCAGGGACCATATTAGCAGGACATATATCGGTCATACCGAAATGTTCGAAAAGTTCCGTTTTCCGTAACCATTGTCTATTAAGTAATCCGCTTATATACGTTGATGGTTTATATTATATTGCTGCCTTGCTGCGCTGTTGCACAATGAGCTGGGCTTAGATGTTGGTTGATCCTAGCCACGGATGTCACCCCTCTATTCTCCCTCCTCCACGGAGGAGTGTGGGGCTCTGCTTCGGAGGAGAGCTCTACGGGAGAGGTGTTTACTTTTTGTATATAGTTTTGCCACGGCTGTGGCTGTTATCCCTTTTTTTTGTATACTGTGTTCCCTTTCCCCCCCCCCCCCAGGGCAGAGGTTCTCTAATGTTACGAACGTGCTTGATAGGCTACGCGCATGGCGGACCTTGGACAGGGCACACTGGGTTTTCCCTAGCAATGACGCTCACTTATGATCCTCCATGAAGGTACTGACATTTAACGTTAAAGGTTTGAATCTACCTGTAAAGAGACACTCGCTATATAGGGACCTTCGCTCCCTAGACGTTGATGTAGTGTGTCTGCAGGAGACACACTTCCGCCGACTGGACCATCCCCCGTTAAACGTCCCAGGGTTTGGCATACAATACCACTCTACTTATCGATCCAAATCCAGGGGGGTGTCCTTGTTAGTAAATAATAAAGTGGCCTTCCTGGCCCACCGAATACTCAAAGACACTAGAGGTAGATATGTTATTCTTGTTTGCACAATTAACTCGACCACGTACACGATAGTCTCTGTATACGCTCCTAATACATCCCAACCCCAATTCATAGCACATGTACTACGTAAAGTATCAGAGGTACAGACGGGTATTCTAGTTTTATGCGGAGATCTGAATATCTGCCTAGATCCGTCTCGGGATCGTTCGGCGCCTAGCGACACTGCGAAGTCGGCTACTTCCCCGAAAAAATTTCAGTTGCTCTTACAGCAATATAACTTATATGACATATGGCGCTTGCTTCATCCCACTGAAAGGGATTATACCTTTCGCTCCCATGTTCATAATAGCTACACTCGCATAGACCACTTTCTACTGCCAGGCTCTGCCATATCTCAAGTGGAGGAATGTTCCATACTGCCATTAACTTGGTCTGATCATTCCCCGGTTCTACTGACACTAGCCGATGCGTATCGTTATCGCACTAGACCCCCTTGGAGACTACGAGATAACTTGTTAATGCACGAACCGGCGAAACAAGCCATCCAATTGGCACTAACACAATATTTTAATGAAAACGTGACTCCTGACATTTGCCCTCTTACGGTCTGGCAGGCGCATAAATCGGTCATCCGAGGGATATGTATTGACTGGGCGACTAGATTAAGGAAGATGTATGTGTCCAGACGCCTGGAGATACTCACTACTTTGCAGGAATTAGATGTAAAAAATAAATTGTCCCCTTCCACCGACGCGGCTGAGGCATTGGAGGAAGCATGTAGATCACTTAGGGACCTGGAGGCGGATGCGTATTTCCGCTCCTTGTCCCGGTTGAAATCTTCCTATTATGCCCTTCAATAAACCGGGCAAGCTCCTAGCCCGACAATTGCGACCCCGAAATATGTCCCAAAAGGTAGCAACCCTTAAGAGTGAACAGGGCCTGATATATAACCCATCAGTGATCGCTGACAACTTTGCCAAATACTATGAATCCCTGTATAACCTAGAAGCTACGGATCAGGCTCATCCGCCGGCTGTATCTGTGGTGGATGAGTATCTGGATACTGTACATCTCCCGTCCCTCTCGAGTCAACAGAGGGACATGCTCTCTTCCCCAATTAAGCGAGAGGATATATCTGATGCTATCAAAAATCTACCTAAAAATAAATCCCCCGGTCCGGATGGACTCACCGGACACTACTACTCTACCTTCTCCTCACTTCTGGTGCCGCATTTACATGCTGGATATGAGATAGCATGGGAGAAGGGCTCTTTCCCGGTGGATATGCTACGAGCGCATATAGTCACCCTTCCTAAGCCGGGAAAGACCCCTGATCACTGCTCACATTTTAGACCGATTTCACTCCTGAACATCGACGTTAAATTATATAGCAAAATTTTGGCCAATAGATTGCAGAGGATTTTACCCACAATGGTGGGCTTGGATCAAGTGGGTTTTGTCTCCAGGCGTCAGGGTCCTGACAGCACTAGGAAATTGGTTAACCTATTGGAGGTCATGAGGCGGTCCGAATTGCCGAGTGTGATCTTGTCGTTGGACGCCGAAAAGGCCTTCGACAGGGTCAGCTGGGTGTTCCTAGACCGGGTCCTAAAAAATTTGGATTTCCATCTACATTTACAGCCGCGATTCGGGCCTTGTATGATGCTCCTTCGGCTCGGGTGGTCACCTCGGGGTTTTTATCGGAGGAATTTGTGATTACTAATGGAACCCGGCAAGGGTGCCCATTATCCCCTCTACTGTACGCACTCATATTAGAACCCCTGGCGCAAGCCATACGACAGAATGACTGTATCCGCGGGGTTGAGGTCGGCCCTACAACTTATAAATTAATTTATATGCGGATGACATACTCCTTACACTGACGGACCCTTCAGAGTCAATTTCCGCATTACAACAGGAATTGGATCTATATAGTCAGGTCTCCTATCATAAGGTTAATCTTTCTAAGACGCAAGCGTTGCCTATTAATGTCCCAGCCGAATCACTGTCTGACCTAAGATCCCGATATACCTTCGCCTGGAAGGCAGATTACATAACATATTTAGGGCTGCGTATCGCTCGGGATGCAGAAAGTATGTTCAAATGTAATTACATCAGGATATTGTCTGAAGTAAAATCATTGTTATTCCAATGGCGTAATCGAGAATTCTCTTGGCTGGGCAGGATGGCGGCGGTCAAAATGACGATCTTGCCGAAAATTTTATATGTATTCCGCTCCCTGCCACTAAATATTCCCAGGACATTTCTAGACACGCTGCAGACAGTACTCATGTCGTACATCTGGAGACGCAAACGACCTAGAGTCCCCAGAACCCTGCTTTACTATAGGAGCAGGGATGGTGGCCTGAATGTCCCCTGTCTTAGAAAATACTATTGGGCTTCCTGTTTAGCTTCCTTGGGGGAAATGGTGCATGCCCATCCTATGCCCCAGTGGTTCACTATCGAATCTGCATACACCTCTGGACACATGTTATCGAATCTCTTGTGGTTAAAACCGAAAGAGAGACCCCGCATAATACACCCACTGCCCTCCACGTCTCTTTATTTGAGGATATGGGATCAGTGTAAACCTTTCCTCGCTCACCACGCCACAATACCAATGGCCATGCCCATCTCCTCATTAAGATATCTTATGCCTCACTTTAGGATACTCCCTTGGACAAGTAGAGGGGTTACTCACTTACATCAGCTATTTGTGCCGGCTGCCATCCTGTCCTTTCAAGACCTGCAGGTCAAATATAAAATATTGCCTTCTATGTTTTTGTCATATATGCAGTTGTGTTCATTTCTTAAATCGCGGGAGGTTATGGAGGGACTCAGAGACACTTTGCCACTTCTCTCAGAAGCTGAGGTTTTTTGGTTGGATCCACATTCTACCTCCAAACCAATCTCGCTCTTTTACCGTATTATTTCCACCCCACAGAGGGCAACGAGATGGGCGTTTCAAACGGCCTGGGAACGAGACCTTGCTAAGGTCTTCACTCCTACACAATGGGCAATGGCACACACATTTGCGGACAGAGCTTCAAAATGTGCTACATTGATAGAGACTCAGAGGAAACTGATGTACCGCTGGTACCTAACGCCTCACAGAATGAGCAAGTTTGCCCCGAATACCTCGGATCTTTGTTGGCGCTGCTCCTCAGCACCAGGCACGATGGGACATATTTGGTGGCACTGCCCTTTGGTTGCCCCGCTTTGGAAAAACATTTCTACATTAGCCTCAGAAGCACTGGGTCACCCGGTCGCAAATTCACCGGAGATCTTATTACTGGGAATGATACACCTTCCACGCCAGCACTTGAAAATGTTTTTTATTATAGTTTCCACAACAATGCTACTTCTGGCTAGAAACTGGAGGACTACTACAGTTCCGACGCTAAGACAACTTATTGCTCTATTAGACCAGTATCGAACATTTGACACCAAGGCAACTGCAGACTGTGGCCAACGTCCTCCAAAAAAAGATCCCTGGGCGATATGGGATATCCACAAGTTGTATAAGGCATGTGGCCTATGATGGGTCTTGTTATACGGGGAAGGGATGGGCCCTTCCGCAGTCCGTGAGAAGCCTCTGAGACCCTCCTCTTTTACTTTATATGCCTCATTCGTTCGATGTAAACAGAATGATTTTGTTCATATGTGAGACTGCCCTTCCTTATTTCCCCCTCTCTTCCCACCCTTTATTTGGATTCTATTTGCTGTTCTTTTGCTCCTTTTCTGGTTGGTTTGTTGTTTTGTTTCTTTTTACTCTTTTTCTTCTTTTTGGTTTTGTTTTTCATTATAACGGAAATTGAGAGTTTAATTACTGTGCTATAAGACGTAGGTTGGATGGTGTTTATTCCTCTCAATGAAAGATTATTGAACCAACAAGAAAAAGGGGAAAAAAAAAAGACATGGATATAAAGTTCTTTCCTGACCTTTCCCCTTTTTCCTCCACCTTTTCCCTTCCCCCCTTGTTATCGTTTTTTTCCCTTTTAAAGAAAAATGGTGGAAGTTGACATACACTATGTGAAATTGTATTTGTTGAAGTGCACTGTAAGATCACTATCATAATGGACAGCGGGCTCGCTGTTCACAGAATGTATTGTCTTCTCAATAAAATTATTTTACAAAAAAAAACAAACACCAGGTTGGAAAGGTGCGTCTGGATTCGAGCGATGGCCAGTTTAGCTCTTTTAACATGTCACAATGGTGGGCCATGTAGTTACATTGTAGCACAAAGTGGCAGAATGAGTTTATACAATGTAGTAAGTTTCTTCCCTCCCAGCCTGAGAGTCCTAAGAAATGACTGGTGTTTCATATTAGACAAGCTAGTGCTCCTGTCAAAGGCAAAGTGTTACGTCCTCAGCCCCCGCTGCGCCCCCTGGGGGGTCTGGGCAAGAAGGGGGGCCGCTGGCTGGTCGGGTGCCAGCACTTACTGCTGGCAGATCGGCGTCTGAGGGGGTGGGGTCAGGTGTGGTTACCAGGAGCCACAGGCTTTAAAACAGGGCTCTAGGAATTGCCCTGTTGTGGAGTTTATTTCACACACCGCTACTTCCTGATTGTATTTGACTTTACGGTTGACGACCCTGCTTTGTATGTGTTCCCTTCTCCAGTTATTGACCTGGCTTGGCTTAGACTACTCTCACTCTATTGTGTTTATTTGTCAATATCACTTGTTATAGTGATTTAACCCCCTGCGGGTTGCTGGGTTGATCACTCACTGTTTTGGGTTAAATCCCTTCACGTTTAGGGGTATAATTTTCAACCCTCCGGGGTCCTTTTACCCAGGTTACTACTCATGTTTATGGTTTTGCTAAGACCAAGATAACTAACTATCGTTTATTTCTGTTTTATGTTATTTCTGATTGCCCAGCATGACTGTCATTTCACGTCTGCTGTTTCTGAGCGCGTCCTAGGTAACCTGTTGGTCTTGAAACCGTCAGCTTAGAGGCAATTCAGTTAGTCCTTGTGTCTCCTTGTTACAGTCTGTAAGTTATAAACCTGTTGTATTATTCAAGCAGATACTTCTGCCCTCAAGGATCCCAACTCCGCTACTCCTGGGTAAGCGATACAGCTACCGATACACAAAGTACATAGGTGTGGGACCGGTAGGGGAGAAGAGCTGGAAACAGCGGTGTAATGATGCCTGGGACCATTTAGTCGCTGAGAAAGTGGGAATAACCTATTCAAAAGTGGCCGACGGGGTAGCCATTGCTATGGGGTGGGTAGTTTTCAATACCGGGGCTGCGTGAGTCCATATTTTTAGCAGTAGTGAACGATGGGAGGGGGACCAACTGGGACAGCGGGGGGGGGGGGTGTTATTATTTAAGCTTTTTATTTTTACAAACCATAAGACCGTGTCTTAGGCTTTTGCAATGATCCCTCATAAGACTGTGTAGTTAAGGGGTTCAGCAACCTTGGTCCTCCAAGGGTTATATTACAAAGTTGGTGCTAACTTAACCAGAGCTGTTGTAAACTTGACAGAGCCATTATAGTAAATAGCAGCGTTTCCCAAACCTGTCCTTGGGACCCCCAACCAGGCTGGATTTTGCAGATCACCGTGGGGAAATGCAGACTGAATCCTGCAATCACTGAGCAGCAAATCATATCACTTGTGCTGTGTTTCAGATATCCTGCAAACCTGGCCTGTTAGGGGGACCTGAGGACAGGTTTGGGAATCGTAGGTCTATAGGGCTGTTAAGTTAGCACTGACTTTGTAATATTGCCCCACGTTTGGAATTACATCTGCCATGATGCTCAGCTTCTCATTATGTTCTTGGAGTCTCATGGGAAATGCAGTTCCAAATAGGGATGCACCAATACCACTGTTTTAAGACAGAGTACCGATACTTTTATTTTATGTCATGTGAACGCTTTCCAATAAGAACAGACCTCATATAAAAATGCCCCCAGCTCACATGTTTATGCCCCCCCAGCTCATGGATTTGCCCCCCCCAGCTCATGGATTTGCCCCCCCCAGCTCATGGATTTGCCCCCCCCCAGCTCATGGATTTGCCCCCCCCCAGCTCATGGATTTGCCCCCCCCCAGCTCATGGATTTGCCCCCCCCAGCTCATGGATTTGCCCCCCCCCAGCTCATGGATTTGCCCCCCCCCAGCTCATGGATTTGCCCCCCCCAGCTCATGGATTTGCCCCCCCCCAGCTCATGGATTTGCCCCCCCCCAGCTCATGGATTTGCCCCCCCCAGCTCATGGATTTGCCCCCCCCCCCCCCAGCTCATGGATTTGCCCCCCCCAGCTCATGGATTTGCCCCCCCCCCAGCTCATGGATTTCTCCCCCCCCCCCAGCTCACGGATTTGCCCCCCCCCAGCTCATGGATTTGGCCCATTGGCCTTCCAATGAGCGCACGCGCAGAAACTTTCCCGGCGTCGCTCAGGAAGGGGAGTATGATCGCGGAGAGCAGCTGCAGGGCCTGTCCGAATGCCGATGGTGCCTGTCCGAATGCTCTATTGGCATTTGGACAGGCCCTGCAGCTGCTCTCCGCGATCATACTTGCCTTCCTGAGCGATGCCAGGAAAGTTTCTGCGCACGTGTGAAGATTTTCCCGGCGTCGCTCAGGAAGGTAAGTATGATCGCGGAGAGCAGCTGCAGGGCCTGTCCGAATGCCGATAGAGCATTCGGACAGCCGCCCCAGCTCCTTGGATGCCGGCTTCCGGTATCGGGGGAAATATTGGGGATACTACACGAGTACCAAGTACTCCTGCAGTACCCGGTATCGGTATCTGTGCAACCCTAGTTCCAAAACATCTGGAGGGCCCAGGTTGCTGACCCCGGCTGAAGGAAATAGACTCCTGTATAGGGAATTCCCTGCCAGATGGGATGGAAGCCCCATTTCTGTTGTCATCACGCTCATGCGCAATACAGTCAGTGAGCAGGGGTCCTTCTGCAGTGAGAGCTTACAGCCTGATATGTGAGAAGCCCCGGATTCACACAGTTCTGTGGGAACTCACGTGTCGTGGCTGCAGTGAGCCAACTTGTTCAAATATCTGCAAATAAAATGCCGACACCAGTCATTTTACTTAATATCGGCAAAAAAAAAAAATTAAAAAAAGTTTACTTAAAAGGAATTTTATGTAAAAAAATAACCACAACCCCTCCTCCTTTTTTCAAAAATAATTTGCGTAGTGTATGTAACTTACGTACGTACATGCGTATCTTGAGTACTTTTCGCACAAGGTATGCGAGTGCTTGGTCGGAGTGATTGGTTGATACCGCATGTCCAGCTTAAACCCATGTTTTCTTAATTGAACGTGGCTACAAGCACTTGGTCATAGATGATGATGTCAGCATGAAATCGGGGTTCATAAGCTAAAGTGGTCGTGTGCGTAGAGTGTGCCTTTTTAAATAATTTCATGAACAAACTGAGTAGGAGGAGGGACTGGAGGTGGAAGGGACTGACTTGACCCGAGTGTGAGAGGGAGTGGGTATTGACAAAAGACCAGATCTGAGTGTGGGAGTGAGTTTGGGGAAAGGGACCAGACCAAAGAGGGTGGGGTGGTGGCACAGGACTCTATCTTCAAGTAAGGATAAAACACCGGCATAAAGCTCTTTCACCCAGTGGCATTATCCTATTGTTTGTGTTATAGTTCTACTACTGTTGTAAATGGAATAAAAACAAACTGGTTATGTCTGACATAACCCTAGAACTAAATCATACCTAGTAAAGCAGCGGCGCGTCTTCGCCAATCAGCTCCGAAGCTGAGGTTATTTACGTTTAACTCAGTCTGACTCTAAACCGTGTGTGCTGTACACAGGACGATTAATCGACATCGATTAATCGATGATTAAATTAGTTGTCAACTATTTCCATTATTGATTAGTTGTTTCAGCCCTACACACAACGCTCCATCTGCTCGTTTGTGTGTGTGTGTGTGTGTGTGTGCACCTTTGCTCATTTCCCCCGTATCGTGATTGGTGATTCCTATCTCATGGCAGCTCTTTGCCCTTCAGAGACCGGGAGGTGATTTAACATTCCCTTTCCCTGATTTCAAACACCGAAGTGCAGCTGTCAGTCTGCACATACAGCAGAGCTCCTTTGGACAGGAAGGAGGGGGAGCCAAGCAGTGCCAGCTAATGCTTTGGCGGAAGCCGCAGGGAGCAAGCTAACTCTGAGCAGCATCAAAAGAACGCTCTCTCAGTCAGCTGCGATTCACTTTTTGGCGAACATATTTTACTTTTGGCTGAAAGCTGGGAACACCATTTTTGGCAGATTTTATGTTTCAGTGGCTGGAATTTTGGTGCATCAGTTACAAGTATTTATAAAGCGCCAACAAATTCTTTATCGCTGTACAATGGGTGAGACCGAATAACAAATATACATGCACACTACACACACTGAACTAGGGATGCGCCGATACTAGTATCGGTGCCGATACTGCCGTTTGCAGGAGTACTTGGTACTTGTGCAAATGGCCCGATACCGGAAGCCAGCGCTGGGCCGGCTTGCCGGTATCCGTGGGGCTGGGGAAGCTGGCCGTGTGCATGAAAAGCATGCGGCCAGCGTTCCCCTCCGGCGGCAGCGATACTCCCCCATCATGAGGTCCAATCGCGCTGCTGTGATGCGTTCACGCAGCCTCCGGGCGCTTCTGTGACGCTGCCTCTCGGCCGCACCTCCTGATGGGTGAGTATCGCTGCCGCCGGAGGGGAACACTGGCCGAGTGCTTTTCATGCACGTGGCCAGCTTCCCCAGCGTATAGGTGAGCGCTGGGGGCATTTCCATATGAGCTGTGGGCAATATCTATACCAGGCTGGGGACAGTCTGTATATATCTCGGGGGTGGGGGCGGGCGAAGTGAATTTATACACGTGAGCTGGGGGCATTTTTATGAGGTCTGTTCTTATTGGAAAGTGGTCACATGACATAAAATAAAAGTATCTGTACTCGGTCTTAAAAAAAAAGTGGTATTGGTGCATCCCTACACGGAACAGAAGGAGGGAGGACCCTGGATGAGAGCTCACAATCTGAGGGTGAATAGGGAAAGTGAAGTGGCGGGTTGCAGGAGGGCTGAATGGGAAGAGGAGCGGGAAATGACAGTGGGGAGATCATGGTGTGAGCCGCTGGGCTTCTCTAAAGTAATGCGTTTTCATCTCTAGAAGGTATGCAGGTTTTCAGACTAAATAAAAACCTTTGTTGTGGTCGATAACGTTTATTTTGTAATATATTGTTATGGAAGGAAAACTGCCCTGTGCCACGTACTATTTGCATGAGGTTATGTTCTGGACAAAAATTTGGATTGTACAAGTTGAATCTTTGCAACCAATTGTTTTTTTTGTTTTTTTTTTTAGATTCTGAGACTGAAAAACAGAGGAAATCCAGCACCTTCAACGGTGATCTCAATGGACTTCTTGATGCAGTTGAAGGCCATGCCTCCTTACCCGAATCCTCTGCTGTAGTTAACCCATTAGACCGCCATGTAATGTGAGTGGATTTTTTTAAATTCATATACTTAATATTTTACTACATCGCAGGACTTCATAATTTAATGTCCATATTAAGAACCAACTCCACATTTACATTTTGCATATGTGTAGACTAATTCTGAAATTTAGGAGCCAGAGGTAAAATTCTAGGAGCTCGTCACAGCCTTTGGCTTCTGTTAACTCTTTCGCGATGGTGTATGTACTATGTGTGTCACTTGCTTGTTAAATGGCAGCCAAGACAACCTATACGTCAAGTTCAGAGCTTGTGCTGTTGCAGGGTGTTTCACTAGTGAGACATTCCAGCAATGTACCCCTTTAAACTGATTAAGGACCTTTGGACTTTTTTGCCACAGCAAAAGGTGAACAGCTAACTAAAAATGAGGCAAAACCAAAAACGTGGCTGACCTCAAAGAGAGCCCACCAAAGTCAACTGAACTCCAAAACCTGGGCGAAGAGGCGTCAGATGGGGCAAATGGAATTGGGGGGGGGGGGCTTTCAACATTTGTGTAGAATACCAAGAACAGAGAAAGGTGTCCCTCAGCGATGTCCTAGTGTCAACGGAGAGCGCCATTATAAAGGGGGACCAGTTGGTGAAGAATTTTAGTTTTCTCTTCCTGGTGTAGGGAGCCCTCTAGCCAAAGATGGGGACGTGAGAGAAATCCATTGCGATTTTAATATGGCTTTTTTGCCAGTAGCAGCCAACAGGCAAAGCCAAAGCCGGTGCTGCTTAGAGATGGGTTGCGTTGGAGAGAGGTAATTATAATAAATCCAGAGGTGTAGAATGGAGCCTCCAAACTGTGTCCCAACACCGTTGAAAAAAGGGTCAGGACCAAAGGCAATGCCACAAGTCGGTTTAGTGTTAGAGACATTTAGGGCAGTAGTCGTCAGGTAATAATTGAGCAAGGGCCATTCTAGTAGGCGCCCTGTACGCGAAGGCCCCGTTCACACTGCGATTTGAAAATCGCGTGATTTTCATATTCGCGACATAGAGCGATAATGTCGCAGTTATGTGCGATTCTTGCAGAGCGCCACCAATGCAAATCGCAAAAAAAGGTCATGTACCAGTGACATGCTACCGCGACGTTGTGCGGCAAGATGTAAACAGCTCCATTGGAGAAGCTACATAGTTCGGATTTTGCTGCGACGTTGCGTCAAAATCCGCACGATAAAATCGCAGTGTGAACAGGGCTTTTAATGGCATCTATAAAACTTTTCCTGTCATAAAACTGCTGTACCAGATGGGTCTACCCTCCCCGGAACAGGCAGTCGCCTATAAAAGATTATAAATAAAACCCTAATTGCGTCTTTATATTACACTACCCCACTTTGGATTGCCCACTTCAGCCCTACACACCCTACGGAGTGTTGGCGTTACCTTCAGGCTCAAGGGACTTTCCTCCACATTTGGTGGAACTGCCCCCTCCTCGCACCATTCTGTCACTCTGCTCTAACTTTGATTAAACACCCTACAGAGACTGGATTTTACTCCCGTGATATTTCTTCTAGGTCAGATGGCCTTGTCACTAAAGAAATCAGTATTGCTTAGGATCCTGCTGGCTGCACGTGCGCTCATACCGATTCATTGGAACTCATCCGTGGTACCCTCACTTCAAGACCTGGTTACGAAAATCAAATCAGTTAGGTCTATTGAAACAGGGACTTTACCTCCGGGTGGGTGGAGGTTCATAATGCCACATGGTTCCACTGGAGCACTTTCCTGACCTCTTCGTCCTTTGGGCGTGCACTGGCTAGCACTGCCATGCCCGAATTGAGGTGGAGGGGCGAGCTGGCGACGACTGCTTTGCGCCTAGGGCTCTTTCACACAGCATTACTTTCTGCTGTAGACTCATCCTGACTAGTTCCTATTTCTATCCTAGACCTTAATGGGTTTGGTCCCCGCCCCGGACACTCCTTTTTTTTTTTCATTACCCTGTCCTTCCCCAATCCTCGCTCTTCTTTCTTTCTCTTTTTTCTGTTGCTCTATCGCTCTCTTGATCCTACTTCCCTTTTTTCACACTATTCTGTCTTTCTTGCTGGCGACCTTACGCCTGCTGAGCAACTACACTGCGAACTCTACTTCTGTGGTCCAGTAGAGACAAAGTGGTTAATTGACAATATACGGTATCAACAATAAATTGTATAGTACATCACACATAGGGTGATACCCCTAACAATACAGCACAATGCAGAATATAATTGATGCAATGTATTCTTAGATTTTAACCACTCACAGGCTGTCGCTACTGGGAAGACACATAGCAGGTTCTTGAATTTCTCCAGGCCAAGATGATAGCCTTAAGGGAAGAATAATAACAATAGTGTAGATAGACAAGCAATCATAAAAACAACGTTTTTATTGCGCTTACAGAAATTTAAAACAAATGGAGCATAACATCACCAACTCCTATGACCCAATTCGTCTGAAGGTGTTGCTCGACGCGTTTCGTCACGTGGACTTCATCAGGAGCGTGAAAAGTCCCATCTGATATCCCTCTAATATACCCAAATGAAAATCAATTAACCAATCAAAGAAAACAGAAAAAACGGAAATACGAACGAACGAAAAAGCGGAAGTCCCAATACGAAACGAAACGAAAAAACGTCCCGCAAAGTACTTCCGGCTTGATGAACCAGAAGAAGTAATCCATTCGATGGATTACTTCTTCCGGTTTATCAAGCCGGAAGTACTTTGCGGGACGTTTTTTCGTTTCGTTTCGTATTGGGACTTCCGCTTTTTCGTTCGTTCGTATTTCCGTTTTTTCTGTTTTCTTTGATTGGTTAATTGATTTTCATTTGGGTATATTATTTTTTTTATTATTATTTTTTTTTATATATATACTCACCTCCCTCCTCTTCCGCTCCCGTCCTTCTTGCTGCGTCTTGGCTTCTGGTTTACGTGAGAAGCGCGCATGCGCGCCTCTCACATAAGCCAGCCAATCGGCAGGCTTCCTCCCGGCTCCCTTTGAGGATTAGTGTTGCGCGCAAGAGGATGCGCGCAACACTAACCCTCAGAGGGAGCCGCCAGCTTCTGCGGTGAGTAGGAGACGTCATCGCGCTGAAAGCGCGATGACTTCTCCTACTCGGCAAAAGTCGGCAGAAGCGGGAAATATGATTCCCGCTCTGCTGACTGACAGCTGGGAGGGCGGAGTAAAGTCCTCCGCCTCTCTCAGCTGTTTTCAGCTTTTTGAGCTGAACCGCTGAGCGGAGGGAGGGGGGACAGGGGGCAGCATACTCTGGGCATCATGACCACCTAAAATAGCTTAGGTGGTCATGTTGCCTAGAGTGTCCCTTTAAATTGCATGTATTGTATATGTTGTGCCTTTTTGTTTCCTTTTCTCTATTTAAAGCCCCGCTCGAAAGTTAAACCGCAACATGGAGCTTAAATATTGATGTATCCATATCCTACAGGCACAAATAATGCAGTTACTTCCTTTTGCTATTGGTGCTAAGGGGTAAATTTGAATATATATATATATATATATAATGTTTTTTTATGTTGATGGTTTCTTGCTTTTATTGTTGCTCTTCAGGAATCAGAGGGGTGGTTACTTGTTCTCATAGTTGTTACTTCTCATACTATCACATACAGTCCTTGCTTGTTGTTCCATTTGAAACAAAGGATAAAATACTAAAAATCTAATTCAAGTTACTAAATAAACTGTACTTTTATTTCAAGTGACAAAATACATTTTAATTTGGAAATATGCACCACGGAGAAGGTTTACAATCTTTCCGGGGGGGGGGGGGGGGGGGACGACGACTTTTTTTTTTCTCCCCATGGTTCAAAATTTCTGGAGATTTTAAATCTCTAGTCCCGGCGCCTGGTGATGACGTATGCGGTTGTCTCTTCCAAGATGGCGGTGCGCTCCTTCCTGGTGGATGCCGATGCACCTCACTTCCAGGTTGCATTTGGCGCCATTATGTTTCTGACCGCCAGTGGATTCCTGTGTTTTCAGCATTCCCAGAGGCTCGGTCACAGCAGGGCTGTGTGAGAGAAGCTTGCACCAATTCACCTTCCATCCCAGGTGCTTGCTGAGGCTTTCAACATCATTTTGGCTCTGCTTTGGTGTTGGGAATATGTGGCTGTTGCTGTTCCCTTGTGTCCATCTAGCAGTCCCTTGGAGAAGGGAAAATCGTCTTCTAATTCCAAGCATTTGAGTTGTGCTCAACCTATACCTGATGGCTCTAAAAGGATGTGTGTTCCAAAGACTCCGAAGATTGCCAAAATCTGAGCTGTCAGCCAACCTTGTCTGAGTTCTGAGATTCAGAAGCTAAACTAACTCAGGCTGTGAGCCCTGCCGATCTAGATGATAGACCGGGTTGCTCACGGGGTCTCCCCTCTAAACGGCAGAGTCTGTATTGTGCTGAGGAGTCTGGGGATTTTTTGGAGGACTGTGATTGTTGTTCTACGGAAAGATTCGGAGGATGAACACGTCCATGACATTTGTCTGTTTCTCGGGAGAATATGGTTATTCCTGGGAGTGTATGAAGGTCATTTACCTCTCATGTTCCTCAGCGCAGGTTTTTGGTGCTCTGCAAACGTCTTTTCCGGGTCATCCTATATTTCTTCTGAATATGCAAGTGGAATGGATGGATCCTGACACACGTCCATATTTTCCAAGACGATTTGTACTGTTAAGTGTTAAGCATTGCTGCAGATCGTCATGCGGTCTTTACAAAATCTTGGATGGCTTGTAAACTTCGAGAGGTCGTCCCTGCCCTGCGTGTAAACATTCTGTGTTTTGTTCTGGACATTGTGCATCAGAGGGTTTTTTGCCAGACATCAGAAATATAGCTAATCCGTTCTATTTCAGGTCTGCTCCTCAATCCGGTACAATTGGACAGGATCAGGAGGTTTCTGGGTCTTCTAGTTCACATGCGCCTTTGAAGTGGAATCAGGCTGGAAGATGGGCGCTATTATGAGCCAAGCGTCCATCTTGTTCAGAATATTGGTTCACTTGCAAATAGCTAGATAGATTTCACTAGACACATGGATATTGCAAGGTCACTGAGACCTGCAGGGAGACAAAGAGAGCGTAGGAACCAGACCATGCTTTATCTGTAACAAAATAAACGTAGCCTTTAGGAAGGTGGGCACGGCCCGGATTGAGTGCGGCAGCAAATCACAAACTGTCAGACTAACATGAAGGTTGCCAATTTACGGTCAATGTATGGAATTCCTTTGTACTAACAATGGGAGGTATTAACCCACGTGGGGTGGAATAAAGTGTCATCGGGAGGTGGGCTAATTGGGATGTACCTAATTATGTATTTTGGGGTATAAAACCCCTTGTCGGGGGGGGGGAGACGGGGCTCACTCTTTGCGATTCAATCCTGTGTGAGCATTTGTGTGACGACCCAATAAAGTTTGCCTTTCCTGAAGAAGAGACTCGTGTTCAGACAATCCTTGCTTGTGTCCGGTCCGGCGCCGTCCTGAAGTGAACCTAGTGATTCCGGTTACATTTCTTGGGGGCTCGATAGCCAGGATACGGTCCCTTTGCTGGCATAGGCAATGGCTGCTGAACACTGTAGCGGTTGACTGCAGGTGCGAGTGATCCCGTCGGTTGGGCGTCTGTTGAAGGTGAGCTGACATCTGCAGGCGCCAAGCAGGATTTCCTGTTCAGTGGACCTCGTCTCGTCCCAAACGGACCCCCGGCCCGGGAAGCTGAGACACCACCGAGTCTGAGGAAACAGCGAGCAGCGCGGCGATAGGTAAAGTGTCTTCTGTGTTTGTATGTGTATCAGAGATACCGGTATAAAGGGAAACGTCCGACCGTAAGTCGGATAAGGAGACCCGCGGCCACGGTCTTGTTAGCATATTGAACCCGCCACACATAGCACAGGGCCAGAAAGTGGCCAGCGCGTGTCTGGACCCGGGGGATCAAATGTTAACCAAAGGGTAGTTCTGTAAGAGAGGGAGAAAGTAGCTACGTGGAGTTGCATAGTCATAGTCAGTGTTTGTAAACAGAGCTTTTGCACGTGGACCAGGAAAGGAGGAGGGATTTCTGTGACTGGGCTGAGAGCCCTGAGTCAGTGCTAGTGTGTACGTCGTGTAGTGAAGAGGGCCAATTGAGGTCAGCGGTAGCTGCAGAGATAGTGGTGCCGGGTGGGTAGATTGCCCATAGGCAAATTGGAATTGCAGACGGGAGTGTTGTTATAGAACGGGGTGCACATAGTCACAAGCAGGCAAGAGTTAGAGTTCAATTAACGGGGTATAAGGAGCCAAAAGGAGGGACAGCGTGCCCTCGGCTAGTAGAAAGAGTTGAATTGTTTTTGTTTTGTGCTGAAAGTATCTGGTACAGTACGTGCTGTGAGTGATTTGAATGCTGTGAGTGAACGAGCGCCTACTCGCCCTGCGAGAAAGCAAACTTGAAAGTGGACTCCCGAAGTACGTTTCCGGCTCAGGCGACTGCAGTCCGGCTACTGACGGAGGAAGCAGTTCAGACACGTGAGAATTGTTGGCTGGAGTACCAGACAGTAAATTCTAAGTGCTTTTGCTAAAAAGTTGTATTTGCATTGTGAAGAGCTTTACTGGTTTTCTGAAAAGAGTAACAATGGGTAACGGGTCATCCAAACCCAGTAAGGTAAAGAAGGGTGAGACGCCCTTAGAGTATATGGTGCGGAATTTTGTAGCGTTATATACAACGCATGATTATGGTGTGGAATTCACTAAGGAGAAGCTAACATTAATGTGTACAATTGTGTGGCCACTGTTAGTTTGAGTGGCCAGAGCAGGGGTCAATGGACCCCGAGCTAATACAGAGAGTGCATTCCCAAGTCACCGGGAAATGCGGACATCCTGAGCAGTACCCGTATATAGATATATGGAGATACTGTGTAAAAGTCATTTTATAATGTTGGCGGGACAACACAAGAAGCAGGTACCCCCAAATAATAGAGAGATCAGTGTTGGTAGAACACCCAGAGGAAGGTGACTCCTTGCCCCCGCCATACCCGTCATGTTACGGGGCAGCTAGAGAAGCTTTGAGTGCCGCGATTGCGTGGGCGGAGCAGGCAGCTGCTATTTCCCGGCCGGCTCCCTTTGCTCCGTCACGCGGGGTTGTGGAAGAGGAACAGGGGGCGGCGGGTGGAGGAGACAGAGAGGCCCCACCGGGAAAAATGTAAATGCCCGATGGGAGTGTATACAAATTAGTAGCCCAGGAGGATAGCGATAATGAGGGTGAAGATGAGAAACGAGGGGTTACCACTCGCGCAGTGAATAATATACATAAACCCCGTGAGCCATATCAGCATAATCCCTATCAAATGCCCCTACGAGAAGTGCCAGGTCCTTTACTGGCAAATGGAGCTCCTGGGCCAGTGCAATACACATGTCCCATTCACGACAACAGATCTTTTCAACTGGAAAACACACACACCACTGTACTCCACTAATCCCGCAGCAGTGGCCAGTATGATAGTCAGTCATGTTTACACATAACCCCACATGGGCAGATTGTCAGCAATTAATGTTGACAATGTTTACCACAGAGGAAAGAGCCCGGATAAATAGTAGCGCGCAAAAGATTTTACTTGCCCAAGCTGTAGCAGATGCTAAGCCCCAGCCAGAAGCGTGGGCAGAGGAACACTACCCCAAAACAGATCCCAAGTGGCCGTATAGCCGCGGAGGGTATTGCCCACCTCCAGACGTACAGAACAGCAGTAATAATGGGTGTTAAAGCGGGAGGGAAGAAACCCACAAACATGGGAAAAATAGCGGATGTGGTACAAGAGTCTATAGAGTCCCCAAGCGCATTTTTGGAAACATTACTAGATGCATATAGGATTTATAGTCCTATTGATCCGGAGGCAGTGGAGAATCAGAGGTTAATTAATTCTTCTTTTGTGGGACAGTCGCAGAGGGATATACGGCATAAAATACAGAGATTAGATGGGTTTTTGGGAAAAGGTATTAGCGAATTGGTAGAGATTGCTAATAAAGTGTATCATAACCGGGATCTAGAGGAAAAACGGGAGGAGATAAAGAGACAGAGGACACACAGGTGTTGTGGGTTATATGGGAAATGGTGGAGGACGAGGTGGCCCGGACAGAGGGAGAGCAAGGGGTAGGGGGGCCCCTAGGGAACCCCTGGGACCCAACCAGTGCGCCTGGTGCTGGGGTGAAGGTCACTGGAAAAACGACTGTCCTGCATTTTTGGCTAAATTTGGGGGACAAAGAGGTTGGGGAATCGGGAGGTCAAGGCCCCAATGGTCAGGTAACAGACGGCAGATATGAGAGAAATGAGGGTGCCGGAGCAGGGTTTGTGGGATTGGCGGGAACGTCATTTGAGGGGCAGGATGCATATTGACAAGGACCTGGGCCCATCCCGCTCGGTAACCACGAGCCCATGGTCACTATGAGAGTGGGAAATAAAGATGAAATTTTTATGGTTGACACCGGTGCCGAATATTCTGTTGTAACACAGCAAATTGCTCCCCCAATGGGAAATGAAGTTGATATTATGGGAGCAATGGGGGTGTCTGCTAAGTACCCCTTCCTTGCTTCTCGAAAATGTAGTGTGGGTGGGCAATGTTGAACATGAATTTTTGTATATGCCCGAATGTCCCATCCAGCTCCTGGGGCGGGATATCCTTTGCAAATTGCAAGCCCAAATTACGTTTCTTCCCGGGGGACACGCTCAATTAGACCTGCCTGAGAGTGGCAGCTCTGCTCGGCAGTGCAACCCAGCCAGTCAGCACCCCCGATCTGTGAAAATTGCAGTAATTATGCCGAGAGAGGAAGAATTGCGTACAGTACCAACGCCGCCGGCAAGCCTGGACCCGTACACACTACTCCTTGAAATTCCTGGGGTGTGGGCGGAGGAAAATCCGCCCGGACTAGCTGTGAATATTCCCCCAGTATACGTCGATTTTAAAACCTGGTGCAACGCCTGTAGCTCTAAGACAATATCATATCCCACAAAAAGCCAAGCAGAATATCCAGACACATTTACAAAGACTTAAAGATCACGGCATATTAAGATTCTGCGTGTCACCGTGGAACACACCCCTGTTGCCAGTACTGAAAGAGGGCACACAAGAGTACCGCCCGGTCCAAGATTTACGAGCTGTCAACGAAGCCACAGTAACCCTACACCCTGTGGTTCCCAATCCATACAATTTGCTGGCGTTAATTCCCGGAGATACAAAATATTACACAGTGCTTGATTTAAAAGACGCTTTCTTTTGCATCTGCCTGGATCCAGCAAGCCAGCCCCTTTTTGCATTTCAGTGGGAAGAGTCCACCACGGGGGCGTGCCATCAAATGACCTGGACACGCCTCCCTCAAGGTTTCAAAAATTCGCCCTTGATTTTCGAATGCGCGCTCAGCCAAGATCTCCTCTCCTTCAACGCTCAGCCAGACAAAGTTGTCTTGTTACAATATGTAGACTATTTATTACTGGCTTCCCCCACAGAAAAAGACTGTTTATCTGCCACAAAAGCCCTGCTACATCTACTGTGCCAAGCAGGTTACAGAGTTTCTAGAAAGAAAGCACAAATATGCAAACAAAGTGTAAAGTACCTGGGTTTCCAGTTAACAGGTACCAAACGTGCATTGGGGCAGAAAGAAAAGAAGCTGTATGCCGAATACCCCAACCAAAGACCAGAAGACAAGTCCGTGAGTTTCTGGGAGCTGCAGGCTTCTGCCGCCTGTGGATCCCCAACTTTGCAGATATTGCCAAGCCCCTTCATCAAGCCACAAAGGGGGGAGAACAAGACCCCTTCCATTGGGAAGAAGAGCAAACAGCAGCGTTTCTGAAATTAAAGACCCTGTTAATGGAAGCTCCTGCCCTGGGACTGCCAGATCACAGCAAGCCCTTCCAGCTGTACGTGCATGAACACAATCAAACAGCAACAGGAATATTGATCCAAAGTTTCGGCTCTTGGCTAAGGCCTGTGGCCTACCTCTCCAAGCAACTCGACCCTGTGGCCTGCGGCCTACCCCCATGTCTGAAAGCTGTGGCAGCCACCGCAATGCTGATAGCAGAAGCAGACAAGCTGACCCTTGGACAAGTTCTTCATGTCAAGGTGCCCCATGCTGTCAAGGCCCTGCTGGATGTGAAAGGAAGCTACTGGTTCAGCAACAGCCGGATGACAAAGTACCAAGCTATGATGTGTGAAAATCCACGGGTTCATTTGGACCTCATCGCTACCTTGAACCCTGCTACTTTACTGCCTGACTGCGAAGAGGATCCAGATCATGAATGCCTCCAAGTCATGGAAGAAGTGTTCAGTAGCAGGCCAGATTTGAAAGACGTACCCCTAGACAAATACGATCTACATTTATTCACTGATGGTAGCAGCTACATGGATGATGGGAAGAAAGTCTCCGGCTATGCAGTAGTCTCAGCAGAAGAAATTATTGAAGCAAATCCACTACCAGGCCATACATCTGCACAACTGGCTGAAATAACAACCCTAACCAGAGCTCTAGAAATCTCTGAAGGCAAAAGAGTAAATATCTACACTGATTCCAAGTATGCCTTCATGACAGTCCATGCACATGGTGCACTCTAGAAAGAGGCCTACTTACTTCTTCAGGACAACAAATCAAGTATGCAGCTGAAATCGCGGCCCTCCTAGAAGCTGTATGGAAACCAAGCGCTGTCAGTATCATGCACTGTCGTGGCCACCAAAAAGGTCATGATGAAATCCCAAAAGGCAACAGGCGCGCTGACCAAGCCACAAAGGCAGCTGCAAAACCACAGCTAACAATTGATCAAGCCAAAGTCCTACTCTGCCAGCAAGAGCCTCAACCTCCCATGCCAAACTACGAATTCTACATGAATTGGAGAAGATTCGAACCCAAAGGCGAGCTCATTGAAATAATATTGCATAAATGGCAAGATGATTACGAACTATTAGAACTTAATCATGATTATATCCAATGGCTTTTCTCAACTCAGACTCCAGGCCGAAATTTCTATTCCACTCCTCTGAATCCGCAAGAGACACACCTGATGATTAACACCTCAGAAGTTCAGCAAAGCTTACGCAGAGCTTACAAAATGATGCTGAAATTCTTTGGCGTAAAAGTAATGGGGGAGGATGAAGAAGACACAAAAGTAACCGAAGTTGAACGAGCAGAAAATTTCGCCTCACGTTTTGAAAATTTGACAGCCAACCCTCCTAATAATCTACGGATTACACGAATACTGCTAAATTTGGGAGAATTGGGAGCAGAAGAGTACCAAGCCCAGTTGGTAAGGTTCTTCCTCAAGGAGATTCTTATCAAGAACAAGCTGCCAAGAATGAAGAAAAGTGCAATGAACTTTTTCATACCAGCAGTAAGAGATACACAAGACAGACAAGATCTGCTGTTCTCCGCATGGCGATACTATTTCCCGAAAGAAGAATTTGTCTGGGGAAACCATGGAGGATTGGCACGATACAAAGCAAAACCAGTGGTGGCTGCACTCCTACCGGCGCCACTGAGTGAATGGACACCTGTGTACTCAGAGAAAGAAAAGAAATGGATGTCGGGAGAACAAGGCGAATATGGAGAAGACGGGTGGTTCCAGCTGAAGAATGGACAAATAGTCCTCCCAGCAACATTGGCCCCTGAAATTGTAAGAACACTCCACGCAAGTACCCATGGAGGGAGAGAAATGATGGAACAGCAACTAGAGCCACATTTTTATGTACCCGGACTGTCGGTAATCTGCAAAGCAATAGCCCAGCAGTGCGTGACATGTGCCAAGAACAACCCGAGAACAGGCCCATCGGGCTATCCCCAATGGCATCGCTACAAATAAATTTTACAGTGTTGCCGCCCTGCAAAGGATACAAATACCTACTGGTAATGGTGTGTACTCTGACAGGATGGGTGGAAGCTTTTCCAACAAGAACTGAAAAGACTGGAAGTAGTAAAGAGTCTGATGAAAGAAATAATACCACGTTATGGGTTGCCTCTCGAGATAGGGTCGGACAATGGCCCTGCATTCATACAGAACTGTTTACAACAGCTTGCCCGCCTGTTGGGCATCACCTGGAAGCTACATACTGCCTACAGGCCCCAAAGCTCAGGAAAAGTCGAGAGAATGAACCGTACCCTAAAGACTCTGATGTCCAATTTGTGCCAAGAGACGTCGCTAGGCTGGTTGGATGTGCTGCCGATAGTCCTCTTGCACATTAGGTGCAGGCCAACCCCTTAATTAAAGCTAAGTCTGTACGAACTCATGTTTGGACGGCCTACCCCTCTGATTAATGGACTAAGGGGGGACCTTCGGGCATAGGGAGAAACTAAATTAAATGATCAGGTTGTACTGTTGGGTAAATCAATGCAGAAATTGAATACTTGGGTGGGAGATAACATACCTCACTTTTTATATCCCCCCACTGCATAAGTATTGTCCAGGTGATTCAGTATGGGTGAAAGAGTGGAAAAATGACCCACTAGGCCCAAAGTGGAGAGGTCCTTACCTTGTCCTGTTATCAACCCCTCCAGCAGTAAAGGTTGCCGAGGTGGTCCCGTGGATACATCACTCCAGGTTGAAAGTAGCTGCAGCCAGTCCTGAACCAGCATGGAAGGTCGTCGCCAATGAGACCAATCCACTGAGGCTAAAGCTGACAAAGACCACAGCCGTGAGCACCTAAATGATCCAACTGAAGACACCCAAATGATTCCACAAGTGGGTGTATTGATGGACACAAGTCCTGACCACCCACCAACGGGGGATACCCCAAGGGTGCTTTTTAGGGGCCCAGCCCCCACCCCTGATCATCCAGAAATGTCTTTTGTTTTTGAAATACCGGTGGGGAGGGATTGGGTTTATGTAACTGTGAAAAGAATTGCCCAAGGGATTTTGACATTTGGGGCATTTGTGGTACTGATTTTGTACCTTGCAAACTTGATTTATGGACTCTCGCATGGAGCCTGCCCCAGATGCCCAAGCACTGCCGGGAAAGTGGATATTTCCCATATCTGGAATGGTACGCACCCAGTGATGGAGAATCGTACTATGTGGAGACAAAAACGAGAAGCGACATCTGAGATTTTGCCAAGAGGACATTTACTTGTGCAATTTAAATATGACTGTTAAAAAGTCTGGACAAACTGCGTGCTGGGTGTGTAGTAGGATGCATCCAGAGACGATCCACATCCCATTTGCTTCTGTTCCAATGAATCTGAGTATGTTTGCATCAGGGAATGTCACAATACACTCTTTTGATGCACCGAGGGAAAAAACAGAATCATTCAGTCCCGGGTATCCCATAATAGGACCAGTATACCCACCAGAGTGGTGCTTCCAAATAGGACCAGATAAAGACACACATAATGAGGGTGGAGTGTGCTACTCAAGCAAGTTTAACTGGACATCATACATTTACACGTTCGACACAAAAGAGCAGGCAAATTTTCTATACATACGATGTAGAAAGCTCACGCGTGAACAAGAGGAAGTGATTGCGAAGGTGGCTGATGGAAAGCAGGGTGCACTGGATACGACGAGACGAATGAGATGACTGACGATAGAGATAGCGAAAGGAACACTACATTTGTCTCCATTTATATTGAAAGGGGGTACCAGGTGTGTTGTGGAAAGGTGTGTTACACATGGGTGCCACCAACAATAACGGGAATGTGTTATTTGGCAAAACTGATCCCGATCCAGAGGGTAAGGGGCGAAGACACTAATACAGACACAGCACTCCACCCTAGGTACCCACTGGTGTTTGAAAGACAGAAGAGAGAGTTCATATGGTCGTCGCTGCCGGCATGGACTGGATGGGGAAGAGAGTTGATGGTGAGACTGAACAGTTATGCCAGTCTGATGGATGAAATTCTGAATAAAACTAGTATGGATATTCAGTTGCTGAATCTGGAGGTGCGTGAGATACGGAAGGTGCAGATGATACATGACATGGCGCTTGAACAGATCAGTGCGGCCCTGAATGGATTGTGTGAGATGACAATGCATTATGAATGTTGCACCTACATCAGAAACACCACACATGATGTCCCAGACTATTACCAGGTAATCCAGGATCACCAAGAGAAGGAACACAGCAAGCAGAATCGCTGCTGAGGGCTGGAATCCACTCCGTGGGTTCGGAGCAATCGGAGAGTGGTTTGGATCCATCCTGAGATTCATCTCACAGATCGGATCCATGATTCTGATGATAGTGGTGATCTTGGTCGTAGGAACACTGACATACCGCATAGGGCTATGCCTATGGCCACTGTGCAAGAAAGTACTGACACCTACACAGACACAAAAGATACCACTGATGATCCCACAAGACCTGTTCCCAACAAAAATAGGTCCCTTAAGGTATGAGGAGTTTAAGAATAGCGGGGTGTGATGGCTACAAGCATCAGGAAAAGAACCTGAGGCTTGAGCCAAGGGGGGAATGAAGTGGAATCAGGCTGGAAGATGGTCGCCATTATGAGCCAAGCGGCCATCTTGTTCAGAATATTGGTTCACTTGCAAATAGCTAGATAGATTTCACTAGACACTAGAATGAAGCTTACATAGAATTTTAGGAATGTGGTAGATTAGCAGAGAAGCAATAAAACTGAGGGAAAATCCTGCCAGCTCTTGGCACGGAAAGACAGGATGACAAATGGATACTGCAAGGTCACTGAGACCTGCAGGGAGACAGAGAGCGTAGAAACCAGACCATGCTTTATCTGTAACAAAATAAACGTAGCCTTTAGGGAGGTGGGCACGGCCCGGATTGAGTGCGGCAGCAAATCACAAACTGTCAGGCTAACATGAAGGTTGCCAATTTACGGTCAATGTATGGAATTCCTTTGTACTAACAATGGGAGGTATTAACCCACGTGGGGTGGAATAAAGTGTCATCGGGAGGTGGGCTAATTGGGATGTACCTAATTATGTATTTGGGGTATAAAACCCCTTGTCGGGGGGAGACGGGGCTCACTCTTTGCGATTCAATCCTGTGTGAGCATTTGTGTGACGACCCAATAAAGTTTTCCTTTCCTGAAGAAGAGACTCGTGTTCAGACAATCCTTGCTTGTGTCCGGTCCGGCGCCGTCCTGAAGTGAACCTAGTGATTCCGGTTACACCTTCTGTGGTCAGAGTTCCTCCACCAGTGGAATGCGTCGCTTCACTCGCTGACACGACACATGGAAGTTCTGATTCCAGTGCTTCGTCAGCTCAGGTGGTGGCTCCATTTTCTGTTGTCGGCCAAGGGCTTCATTTCAGTTTCGGCGATGGGGTTATCGCCACGGACGCCTCTGCCCTAGGTTGGAGCCCCCATTGTCAAGATATGTGGGTGGGGGGCTTCTGGTCTAGTTCCGGGGTGGCACGCTCCTCGTATTTAGGGGAACTCAGGGCAGTTTGGAGGGCTTTGTACAGTCTTCGTCTTCTGCTCCTCCCCAAAAGTGTTCTGGTTTGCTCATACAATATCTCTGTGGTCGGCTATATAGATCGTTGAGGAGGTACCATATGCCCTCTGCTCATGTCCCTCTCCTGCAAGATTCTCGCCTGGGCCAGAAGTCCATTTTTAATTTTTTTTTGGGGCCTCGGTGCAGTTCTCGTCCGGGGCCAGGACATCCATTCTTTTTTCGGATTCTCTGTGTTGCACGTCCCTGACTCAAGGTTTGTGCCGCGCTCCAGCAGTGTTCCATGCATTGCACAACATTTTTGGGGTACCTTTTAATAGAGCTTCTGGAGACCAGATTCAACTGAGAAGTGTAGGGGTTTGCTCCCTCCTGCCATCACTCCGAATTTTGTGAACGCTCTGTCCATTCAGTGGGATTTTCGCCTGGCATGCCTGTTTTGTCTCAGTGGTGTTGATCCCCAGGTTGGTCTCCAAGATTCTGGTGAAGGCTGTGCTCCTCTGTCCTCTCTGTCCTCTCTGTCCTTTCCTCTTGGCCTGCCCGCCCGTGCTTTCGGCAGTGAAGGACATGGCCTGGGGGACAATTCTGGATGCTTCCAATGTCGACGGGCATCCTACAACTGAAAAGTTCCGGTGGACCCTCAAATGATTCAAGCTCGAGGCCTGGGGGATTCATTTTCCGTGTTACATTCCTGGCACTTGAGAGTCGAGTTGGCATTCTTACTAGTCAAGGCGCATATATGCCAGGATCTGGTCGAGATTCTCATCCTGGTGCAGTTCTGGATCAATTTTGCTTCTGTTCCCTGGCTTTTGGAGTTCCTTCACTGGGGGCTTGAGGCCAGCCTCAGTCCTTGCACCCTGAAGGTCCGTACGGCAGCTCTGGGGGCGCTGTCTCTGCGTGACTTACAGGGTTATCCAAAGAGATCCGAATTGCTTGAGAAAGGTAACCGAACGCTGAAAATCAGCGTTCGGTTACCTTTCCTGGCCATTCGGCTATCCAGAGAGCAGGCAATTCGCCAAATCCTGGCGAATTTATTTATTTATTTATTTATAAAGGATTTTACCAGGAAGGGATACATTGAGATTTCTCTCGTTTTCAAGTATGTCCTGGGTTCAAGTACATTGAAGTGTTACATTGTATTACTTTGTATTTCTGTAAATGTAAGATATTAACAACACAAATATACAGATTAACAGAAAATAAATATGTAGGAAATATAGTCACTAGGTTACATGTTTACAGGTGCATTCTGTATTGAGGTATGTTAACAGGGAAATTTTGAGTGACTTAAGACTGGTGGAAGATTTGATGGTGTCTGGGAGGTTATTCCATAATTGTGGTGCTCTGTAGGAAAATGAGGACCGAGCCACTGTCTTTTTGTATTGTGGTATTGCAAGTAAGGTGCAGGTCCTGGATCGGAGGTTATAGGATGAGGGAGCTGCTGGGGGAAGCAGTCTATTCAGGTAGGGTGGCAGCTTCCCAGAGATGCTCTTAAACACCAGGCTGGAAAGGTGAAGGGTGCGTCTGGATTCTAGCGATGGCCAGTTTAGCTGTTTTAACATGTCACAATGGTGGGTCATGTAGTTACATTGTAGCGCAAAGCGGCAGAATGAGTTATAATACAATGTAGTAAGTTTATGAAGGTGTGTTTGCGGGGCGGCTGCATACACTACATCTCCGTAATCAATAGCCGGCATAAGCATTTGCTGTACAATCTGCTTTCTTACCGCGGGACTCAGGCAGGATTTGTTTGAATTGCCTGAACATACGGTGCCTGTTCGAGGGCAGTGAAATCCCCATAGAGAAGCACTGCTTCGGCTATTCAGAGAACACAAACCAGCAGTGACCGGTTCCCCTAATGCCCTGCCATTCGGTGGTTTAATTCGGCAAATTTATTCAGGAGAATCCCATAGGCTTCAATGTTAAAAATATTCCCGTTTTAATTCAATATCTAATAAACCGTTCATTATAAAATTCTGCAGCAAAGAGTCTCTTTACTTATAGATTTTTTAGGATACTATAAGCATTTTTCAGATTTTTTTTTATTTTTTTTTTAAAAGTCCGATTTTTTTTTTTTTTTTTTTTTTTCCTTTTTCTTATTTTTTTTGTAACAGCCCTCTTTATTATCATTCCCTGGACCTCCTGTGAAAATTTCAGACATTTTCGCTCAGTAGTTTCTTTGCAAACAGCGTTTCTTTTTCCCAGATTCCTACAAATGTTTTTTCTAATTTATTCACTGCCTCCTCTACGTCACAGCTGCTTAGGCTCTGTGTGATTCGGCTCATGTTCGGCTCATGTTCGGCTTTTTCGAAGGTTAATCCAGATGTTTTTGCTTGTTTTCAGCGTGCATTCGGTTAGTTTTCGTCAGGTTTGCGGCAGCTTTTCCCTGCAATTCGGGGACCCTGTGATGTTTGCTGAATACACCGCAGGGTCACCGAAATGCAATCGGCAAAAGGAACCGAATTGAAGAGAACGAAAAGTCACCGAACGTGCGGTGACTTTTCGAATCTCTTTGGATAACCCTGTTAGTGTCTTCTCCTCTGGTCAGGTTTTTTTTTTTTTTTTAGTGGTCTTTTTCTCAAATCCCGGGTCTATTCTCCGGTTCCCCGAAGGGATCTGAACCTGGTGCTGGATACTTTCTGCAGGGCCTCCCTTTTGAATCCCCTTCTGGTTGCCGCTCCTGAGGTTTTGACTTTTGAGACTGTTTTTGGTGGCCTTCACTTCTGCCTGGCGTGTGGGGGTTCTGCGGGCCCTGTCATGTGAGGTCCCTTATTTGGTGTTTTTAGTGGTGCTTCGCCTGGTGCCGTCCTTCATCTACTGCTTTTGTCTTCCTTGACTTTTCATTAGGAAATTGTCCTTCTGGCTTTTCCCTAAACCTAAGAACCCGGCAGGTCTCCGGTTGCATTCTCTTTCTGTCAGGAGGACTCTTTCAATTTATCTCGACAGGCTTCGACTTGGAAGTTTTAACAACCACATATGTTAATGTGACCTGCTGCTTTTATTATTGTTGCAAGCACACTATTCTATGGTCCCACACTAAGGAGACCTTGCATATTCCATTTACCTTTTATAAATTTATTTAAGGTTGTTGGCTATTTAGCTTACAGGGAATGAATTATGCAGTCAGGCAATAACTTCTGCTATGTCTCACCTATTCATGTGTATACACCTACAAAAAAATATTAGTGGGAAGTTACAAAGAAGCAATGAGAATGGTTAATTTTAATAATTGTTTTAATTCTGTTTTTACTAACAATTTTTAACATTGTGTTTGTGAAATCATCCCATACCTTCTATGATCCTGAACCTTTTTTTAGTTTTCACTGAGGCAATTGTTTTTTTGTGTGGTTATTCATTTTTGGGTTTAATCCCGTTTCAACCGTGGTTGATTTCCTGTATCCCTCCCAGCAAGAGACTGTCGTGACGATATAGTCTCTTTTCATAATAAAGTTGTAACAGATCTCTGTACCCGACAGGGTCACATCTGGCAATGCCGCTTCCTTGCTGGACACCCGGGTTCTTAGGTCTCCCGTGTCTTTTTCCAGTCTTTAGCCACAGCTTAAAGACTCCATCATACACCTAGTGCCTCTAGAGATGCGTTTTCATGTGGTGTGGGCTGCAAGCTGTGGTTTTGAAGTGATTTCCTCCCTGAGGATTGATCTTGCTACATCCCATCTGGTACTGCCACTTTATCATAGGAAAAACAGAAATTTTCTTACCATAAATTCTCTTTCCTGAATAGAAGTACCATAACCCTCCCTATATATTCTGTTTTTGCGGTACTTCGGTGTGGTGTCTTGTGTTTCCTCTGGTCTTTTTAGGTTGGGCCTGGTCTTACATGGGGAAGGTACCCTAAGGGGGGGGGGAAACAGTTTTTTTTATTTATCTTTAATATGTGACTGCCTGTCCCGGGGAAGGCTGGACCCATCTGTTACTGACACTTATTTTCAGTACACTTATTTTCAGTGGAAAAAGAATTTCCATTAATAACACAGGTCTGCGACTACAAAGCTGTTTGATTATTTTCATCTAATTTCCATGTATTTTGGTGTGTTGAAAAAACTCCTAGTCGTCATGATTTGCCACAACATGCAAAATTTACTTCAAATATATCAATTTTTCTTTTAATTTTTGGTATTTTTTTATTTATTTTAGATTATGGGTCTTTAACCAAATTTAAAGTCCAAATTACTATTAAATTCACAGAAGTGCATTTAAGATATAAAATGCCAAAAAAAACTTAAAGGGTTTGTCCGAGTTATGTAAAAAAAAAAATAATAAATAAATGGCACTGTAAATCTGATGCTCAGCAATATATACATAAGCTAAGCAAGTTTTAAGTCTGTTCTTCTAATGGTAGAAGGGGTTAATCTTTCCTGAAGAATCCAGTGGGAGGGAGAAACAGGGCAGATAGCAGCAGCTCCGGTCAGTGCAGGGGGCGTGGCCAGCACTGTGACGTCTCGTGTACAGACACAGATCTGCTCTCTCCTACATGCCACATTTGTGCAAAAATCATCATCAGGTTCTTGGTTCTAGGCTGTTCACGTTTTTTTATCGCAATTCGTGTTAGCTTGTCATTCTTCAACCGTTGTGTTACGACTCCGCTAAAGTGTATTAATTTGCCAGACCGTTTGTTTCATCTGTGGTGAATATAGTGTTGAGGCAACATCAGAATATTACAGACTTTGTGAAAAAAGTATACTTTGCATACTTTGGACTAAAAATTGGAGATCAAGATAAAGTTTGGGCGCCTCATAAAGTGTGCAAACTGTGTGTTGAGGACCTCCGAAACAACTGGTTCAAGGGTAAGAAAACTTTCCGCTATGGGATTCCTATGGTATGGCGAGAGCTAAAGAACCATAGTGATGACCGTTACTTTTGTTCATGCGATGTGAAAGGGTTTAATTCCAAATGGAAGCATTCCATTTCATACCCCAATCTTCACTCAGCAATTCGTCCCATCCCCATGGCGCAGATATACCAGTACCCAAGCCCCCTGCTACCTTGGAAGAGATACCTAGCTCCGATTGAAGGTGAAGTCATACCTGAACCAGATGACGAATCAAGTTCTGACTTTGAAGATGATACAAGACCAAAATTGTTTTCTCAGATGAATGATTTGGTAAGAGACTTGAATCTTCCCAAAGATGCCGCTGAGTTACTCGGATCAAGGCTGTAAAGCAGGAATTTTATTGTTGCCAGGAGTGTCATCTTCATGGTTCAGACATCGTGAAAAGGAGTTAGTTCCTTACTTCGCCCAGGAAAACAAGTTGGTTTATTGCATCGATGTCGAAGGACTGATGGGTCAATTTAAAGTCCAATATGATTCAGAGCAATGGTGTCTTTTTATAGATTCTTCAAAAAGAAGTCTCAAAGCAGTTTTACTCCAATGGTTTTTACACTTCCATACCTGTAGGTCATTCCGTACACTTGAAGGAAACCTATGAGAACTTGGAATTGGCTCTTCGTAAACTTAAATATGAAGACCATGGTTGGCAAGTGTGTGGGGACTTGAAGGACTTGTGCATGCTGCTCGGGCAACAAGCTGGGTATACCAAATACCCTTGTTTTCTGTGTCTATGGGACAGTCGAGACTGACAAAATCACTGGACCAACAGTCGAGGAAAAAAATGTCCTCCGAGAAACTTTGGTACCTTCCCATGAAGTTCTTCTACCACCTCTTGGGATTGAAGCAATTCGTAAAATCACTTCCAAGAGATGGAGAATGCTTCAAATACTTGGTCCCCAAGTTTCCATGCCTGTCAGAGGCAAAATTGAAGGAAGGTGTGTTCATCGGACCAGACATTAGAAGGCTTATAGTTGATCAAGAGTTGGTCAATACCATGAAGGATCCTCAAAAAGAAGGGTGGATTGCATTTAAAGAAGTCGTACAGAAATCTTTAGGCAATAACAAAGATCTGCACTACAAAAAGATCGTCGGAAGAATGCTGAAAGCATTTCAAGCTTTAGTTTGCCTGATGAGTTTGAAAGTGCATTTCCTCCAGTCCTACCTTGACTACTTTACTGAAAATTTGGGAGCTGTGAGTGAGGAACAAGGTGAACGATTCCACCAAGACATTAAAGAGATGGAAAGGAGATACCAGGGAAAATGGAGCATTACAATGATCGCAGACTACTGTTGGATGCTTCAAAGCGACATTCCAGATGCTACTCACAAGCGTAAATGCACTAAGAGGAGCCTCCCAAGGAAGAAGAATCGAGTTTAGTGTGTGTAGGTGAGCTCATTTTCAGTTCAGAAAAGGATTTTCATGAAAATATTGTAATAAAACTTTAATTTTCTAAGTCTATTTCAATTTATTTTGCGGTATTGCCTTATTTTTTTATTTTTTTTATTGTGTATTTAAAAAATTAGATTTTAGAAAGAAATAAGGTTACAAACCATCCAATAAACGTGGCCGCACAGGGCCAAACATCACATTCGCTTATAAAAAAAATAAAGTGGAGATGGGAGTGAATTGACGTAAGATCGAGGACGACAAGATAATAAAAGAGGTACTAATAAACACAAAAATAGAATAAAGATAGGCGGCCTCGCAAGACCCCGTTATGTCTGCTTGCAATTCGCTTAACAAAGTAAAATGCATAAATAAACCCTGCTACAATGACCTCCTGTGGAGTCTTCACACCTCGTAAAAGACAAAAAATGCCAAGGCGGGAAGTCTCAAAAAAAAATAAAAAAAATTATAATACACAGCATCTGTACATATTCAAGAACCACATCGGAAACAGATACCGCGGAAATACTGGTGGTAAAAATGAAAGGGAGGGGGGGGGGGATCAAAATGGGATAACAGTGCTGTAATCACCGAGAAAAATAGCTGAGAGTGGGGGGGGTACAGTAGTATCAATATAATCAATACACTCAAGGGTACAATATAATCAAACATTCCAGGAGTGGAAGGAAAAAACTCAGGTTCCAGAGACTAACCCGTGTCCATCAAAACAGTGGAGGGGCCCTGTGAGTCAGGGTCAGTGGCCTTCGCGGCAGAAGAAAGGCCCAGAGAACTCAACAGGCGCCATGCATCATCCGGGGAGGACACCAAGTGAGACAAGTTGTCGTGGCAAACGTATAATGTACCCGCCACCCCCCAGCGATAACGCACCCCAGCGCCCCTCAAAGAAGCAGTCATCTCGCGAAATTGCCGTCGAGCAAGCAGTGTCATGAAAGGCAGATCGTTGTATAGCACCAAAGAGAGGCCTTCAAAAGGTATCGATGCCCGGGCAGCCGGGGACGACATTAGACGACGCTTGTCCGTCTCCTCTGAGGCCATGGCGAGCAAGTCTCGCGGGGAGTCCGCAGGGGCAGTCGCCGCTTTCCACAGGCAGATGGCCTGTCTGAAGATAAGAGTCCCGGTTGGTGACCTCAGTACATGTAATGCAAAACCATTGACAAATGACAGCAAGGCGTCAGCGGCGACCGTTTCCGGGATCCCCCGAATTCGCACATTTTTCCGTCTGTGACGGGTCTCCGCAGCTTCCACCACACCAGTAAGTAGTGATACCTGGGTTTTGAGAGATTCCAGTTGCGGTTCTAGGTGTGCATGCGACGCCTCGGTCTCCTCCACTCGTGTTTCCACCGCCGTTAGCCGTCCCTTAATAGATACCATCTCCGATGACAGGGACGCAAAGTCTGTTTGCCAAATCGTTCGCATCTCCTCTAGCGTTTCTCCCAACAGGCGTCGGATGGCACCCTCCGTGAGGGGCATAAGGCCGGCTCCCTCCGGTACTCTATGTGCAACCGGTGGTACTGTCGTCACATCACCGGAGGGCCCGGACGTCTCCTTGAGCTTGCGTGTCACTGTCAGCTTTGGAGCATTGGAGGCATCCGTCACCCATTTCGCCATCTCCACTTTCCGGGGTGTCCCCCTTGCTGCCACTGAGGCCTCCGACCAATAAGGGTCCTCACCTTCCGAAGAACTGGCCGTTGGAGACATGTAAGTCTGCGGGAAATCCTGCCACCTCCGTCGGGGGTCCCCCAGTGAATCCTGGATGTCTCTCTGCCGGGGGCCATCCGGCGATTGGGGTTTTTTGCCCGACTTCCTACCCATGGGTTTGGGGATAGTCAGAGAACGCCACCGAATGGGACACCGTGTGGTACTGGAGAAGCGCTTCAAATATGGCCGCCAGGTATAGGCCGCAGTTCACAAAATCCTCCCAATTTCCACCAAATGGTCCTTAATCTTCTTTCCGGGAAAAGGGTGCCGGGTCCGCAGGGTTCTGTGCGTCTGGGATGTAAGTTACCCGTGGGTCAGTCGCAGATGATCACGAACTTTAAAGATCTAGTCAGAGAGCTCCGCAGAGTGCGACTGTACCCACCGGAAGTCAGCTCCGCCCCCCCGGTATTGCCTTATTTAACATAGTTACCTAAATTGTCAGGAAACGTGATGTCCTATGACAAAATGGAGGTCATTTTCGGATTCAGCACACCAAAAACAAAGATTACGTGGAATAACCAAAACGGCTCTCAAACTTTTTTGCAGACCTGTGTAATTTAGATGAGGGAACAATGTACTGTGAGGACAACGTGGCATTTATCAAGTGCGTGAGTGGCAACAAGTTCCCTAAGGAGTCAATAGGATTGGCTAGGTCGTGAGGAGTTCCGTTGCTCAGTTGATTTTTCGAGGAATTTCTGCAATTGTAAATAATACACGGGGTGTAAGGGCAGAGTAACAAAAATGAATGCCTTCACGCTGCAGACTTTCCTCTTACTCCAGCTTCCGTTCTCGCTTCAATCAATGAAGAACTCTATTCTGTTGCGCATTCTTTTGGTACCTCGATCACTAATACCCCTACACTGGAGGTCCACGTCTAAGCCCTCGCTGAAAACGCTAATGGAGATCTTGCGCTCAAATGAAGAACTGGCATTAGCAGCGGCAGCCCAACACTTAACCAAGGTATGGTTTCACTGGGCTACATATTGCTCCTCGGCAAAATTTCAGGGGACTGACGACCTGGAGGTAGATATGGTGGTGTCCAGTCTGATGGAGGAAGGCGGCGAATCCAAACCAGCATTGTGAATTCCTGAGGCTCCCTTCTCACCCATGTCCCTTTACTGTGTTCTGTCCCCACTGCTCTCCTTACCGTACTCCATCCCCACCTCTCTTTTGCAATAGACTTATTTTTCTTATCGTTTGCTCATCCTGTAATTCCTGTACTCATCGGTTTGCTCTTTTTAGTCCCTCACTGAAATCTCCCGATATGTTCCTAACCATTTTGCCTGAACTTTTAAGCAGTTCAGATTGTACCGATTTATATTACTCTGCTACTTTGCATTAGTTTCACGTGTATTACTGTTTGGCACTATCGCATACAATATGTTATATCGTACCTGTACTCTATTCTCTTTGAAATAAAAACTCTTTATTTAAAAACAAAAATAATAATAAAAATGCCTCCCCATGCTAGGTTAAGCTGGAGACTAGAAAGAGAAATGCAGGCATGTTTGTCATTTGCAGACAAAGAATGCGAGCAATTTTTGTATAATCTTATGGTTTGATTTAATTTGGGGAATAGGGTCATCTTTAGAAGAAACGTGCACCCCAAGTAGGAAAGTGGAACACAATCCCATGCCCACCAATAGCCTTTTAATGTGGGTGAGTATAGTATCAATCTCCACAGGGTTCATTGCCTAGGGAAAGGGCCAGGGTCTTGCTATAGTTAGTTTTAAATCCTGAGGCTTGTATGAAAGAAATCTAGGAGGAAAAGTAGCTTGGACATCTGGGGCTGGGTTAGATAAAACGAATAGATAATCAACATCGCCAGCACTTTCAAGGGGATAGTGTGGTTAAGACAAATGCCTGGGGTCTGAATTTAACCTGTTCTCAGTGACCACTGTGGAGTATAGAGCACCCGGAATAAGGCCAAGAATCCCCCCCCCAAAAAAAAGGAAGTGCAACTTTATCAAACGGATCAAATAGCATATAATGGGCCAGTCATGTGCGCTGGAGGTGTCCGGCCATGATGGTAGAGCGTGTCGACTGTCGACCACACGCTATCTACCCAGTCCTCATGTGCAAAGGAGGGTGTACAAGGGATTGACAACTCCAAGCCTCTGGACTTTAAGAATTCTACCTGCTGTCAGGGCCCCAGTTTATGACCACCAAGCCCCCCTAAACCGTACACACCCTTCCGACTTTACACTGCCACCACAAAAGTAATAGGACCATTTCAAAACCCCAGTAACTGTATAGCACCCCAATCCAGGAGCCTCCCCATATACAGCTAATGTCTCCCAAAGGTTAAATTCTACAGTAACGCTATCCAAGCTATACGAGCACGCAAATCATCTAGAGCCAAAGCTAGTACTAGGTTACAAAGTTTTAATAGGGGAAAAAGACAAAAATTAATTTTATACAGTGCCAATATCTCATAAACAAGACATACAAAATATAATAAAATGTGCAAGTACAGTTCTTGAAATAAAATGGGATGTAGACAAAACACAGAAACCTAACTTGCATAGATGGCACTAGGAAGCAGGATCCCATGGGTATTTCATCGTGTACGTCCCTTGTACTTCCACAAAAATCACAGGAAATTCTGTATTCGTGAGTGCTGGCTCTTTTGTCGAACACCCATCAACCTCCAACCAATTTGGTTCAGGTATGGGTTCCCTGATCAGGTTTTATCCATCTAGCACTCATCCTAGAGAGCAGATCAGATAAGGGGGCTGTACCGGACATGGCCAAAGAAAACAGGAACCCCCCCCCCCATTCTGCATTTAAAATCAGGCACAGCGCAATAACCATGCCTGTCCGTGACAGTATTTTCAGATCTGTATTCAGGAGGGCTATAGGACGGTGTGGAGTCCTTGTCTGGTTTGGAAGGTGGACTATGAGGCGAGCGTCCTTTAAAGGAAGGGGAGGAGCCTCCTATTGTAAAATGTTCTATAAAGAAATTAGGGATGCACCGATACCACTTTTTTAAGACCGAGTACCGATACTTTTTAAAAGTACTCACCGATACCGAGTACCGATAATTTTCTTTAATGTCATGTGACGCTTTCCAATAAGAACAGACCATATAAAAATGCCCCCAGCTCACATGTATATATCCCCCAGCTCATGGATTTGCCCCCGGCTCATGGATTTGCCCCCGGCTCGCTCATGGATTTGCCCCCGGCTCGCTCATGGATATGCCCCCGGCTCGCTCATGGATATGCCCCCGGCTCGCTCATGGATATGCCCCCGGCTCGCTCATGGATATGCCCCCGGCTCGCTCATGGATATTTGCCCCCCAGCTCACACATGGATATTTGCCCCCCAGCTCACACATGGATATTTGCCCCCCAGCTCACACATGGATATTTGCCCCCCAGCTCACACATGGATATTTTCCCCCCAGCTCACACATGGATATTTGCCCCCCAGCTTATGGATATGCCCCCACAGCTCACACATGGGTATGCCCCCAGCTCACACATGGGTATGCCCCCAGCTCACACATGGGTATGCCCCCAGCTCACACATGGATTTGCCCCCCAGCTCACACATGGATATTGCCCCCCAGCTCACACATGGATATTGCCCCCCAGCTCACACATGGATATTGCCCCCCAGCTCACACATGGATATGCCCCCACAGCTCACACATGGGTATGCCCCCCCCAGCTCATGGACCCCCCCCCGCGACGATACTTACCTTCCTGGGCGCCGCCGGGAATGTCTCCACGCGTGCGCTCGTTGGAAGGACCCCAGCCGCGACCACGTGGGACCATGTGATCACGGCTGGGGTCCTTCCAACGAGCACGCGCGGGGAAACTTTCCCAGCGTCGCCCAGGAAGGTAAGTATTGTCGCGGAGAGCAGCTGCAGGGCCTGTCCGAATGCTGTATTTGCATTCTGACAGGTCCTGCAGCTGCTCACTGTGTTCATACTTACCTTCCTGGGCGCCGCCGGGAAAGTTTCCGCACGCGCTCGTTGGACAGACCCCAGCCGGGATCACATGGTCCCACGTGGTCGCGGCTGGGGTCCTTCCAACGAGCGCACGCGCGGAGACATTCTCGGCGGCGCCCAGGAAGGTAAGTATTGTGTGAGCAGCTCCAGGGGCGGCTGTCCGAATGCTGATAGAGCATTCGGACAGCCACAGCCCCTCGGATGCCGGCTCAATGCCGGCTTCCGGTATCGGTAAAAATATCGGGGGGTACTGCACGAGTACCAAGTACTCCTGCAGTACCCAGTATCGGCCCAGATACCGATACTAGTAGCCAGGTCAGGCCAAGCCAGGTCCTGGCCTCCCTCCGAACTCTAGCGATCTACTCACTCACCCAAATGGAGCCTGTATATTGGCTCACTTTGGATCACCCACAAGTTGTAATTGTAAGACACAACTTGACTGAAGGCCTCAAGATCTCCTTTCCAAAGTAGTATTTAAAAGATTTATTTATAAATACACGAAAAACAGGTCATAAACGGGTTTCGCCCCTGTTAAATGGGTTTCATCAGTGGGGGAAATTATTTTTTTTTTGATTAGTGCAAGAGGACACAATTCTTTTTGCACCATTAGAATAAACAGGAGTGAAGGCACATTGTCCATGAGTTAGGGATGCAGAGAGATCTAGGAAAAATTGTAGGGTTACTTCCCCCCCCCCTCGTACTCAAGGTGTTAGCTTGCTATTTGCTTGCTGCATGACCCAAACCTTTTCAGTGAAATTCAGAAGTTTAAAATTGACCGTGCGCAGGCGGTCCAGCTTAGGTGAAAAATCCGGGCCCATTCGATGAACCCTTATGACAGTGAATGGGATAGTAACATCAGTAAGCCCCCAAGGTAGTGGGAAGCCAGAAGTAGACCAAAGTCTGGAGCTAGGGGACCCTTTACAGACTCGGGCAGGCCCATCAACCTCAAGTTGTTTATCCGGCTCCTATTTTCAAGATTGACTTTCTCTGGTAGGACAGAAGTGGCACTGACTTCTCCTCTAAAGCTGAAATACGTTCTTCCACCACAGTGAGTTGCTGAGCTCGTGCGGTGAGTTCAGTGGTAGTGGAAAGGCGGCGACCCAGCTTCTCATCCAAGAGTGGGGACCATAATCGCTGTGATTTCTGCTAGGTGTGCGCTGGTATCTTGGGACTGTGGCAATGAGGTGTCGCTTTCAAGAGAGATGAGTTCGGGAGCCTCCAGGGTCTGAGTCGGAGCGAGCATGGGACCTGGCTGCTGAATCATTTCTCTGTGCTTTTGTCGTGTAGCTCCTAGAAGGTTTGGATGTCGCTCTAAACTTATCCATGGTGGGTTATACGAGGGAGATCAGTTTAATAGCAGGGACCAGAATAGGACCAGCAAGCCTGTGTGTAGGGATGCTTGAAAAATGGCATTTTACTATACAGGAAACGTGTTTTTGTACATAGTTAGCCTGTAATAATTAGCAATAACGCACTGAAATCCGTGCAAGCAAGAGTCCTTCCTGGTAAAATCCTTTATAAATAAATAGTAAATACACTGAGTCCGATTAAAGTTTGAAACACGACATAATAATTTATTATCCAAAATAATGCTAATAAATTATATTCAATAAAATAATCAAACAAAAAACACTGAAATCTGTTTCAAAACAAGGGTGAGACTATGTATGGTCTGTTTCTGATCCTTTAGTGCCACCTAGTGGCAGTTCATGAGCAGTGGCAGTTCATGAGCAGTGGCCGTTCATGAAATTTTACTTTGGAATACAGTGTATTCTTGTTGTTTTTTTTTTTTTTTCAGTTTGCTGCCTGGTCCCGCCCCCTGCATTGTGTGACTCGCAGGGAACGTTACCAGGAAGCAAGTCGCCACGATCAGACTGCAGGGGAGCGCAGGATGAGGTGAGTATGCAGCCCAAGTGTGGCTCGGGGTTACCGTTCGCAGTAGCGAAATTTAACCCCGAGTCACGCTCGGGAATACCGCCAGGGAGGTTAAGGAGAGCTGAGATGGCTAGGATAACAGGTAGATTCAGTAGACCACTGGGGTCTACCTCAACAATTCAGCGCAGTACCTTCAAAATATACGAGAAACTCTTCAAGAAAAACTAAAATAATAAAAAATACACCGGTGGGGGGGGTGGTTGAGGTGACAAGGGTATGCAGCGGAAAGGGATCAGTGTTTTCAGTCCAGGGTAATGGGCAGCCACAAATAATTGTGACAATGACACTTGGCAGTCTAATGTAGTGGCGTGAAAAGTTATCCAGATAAAGCATTTGTGGGGGGGGGGGTTTGTGCAAGAGCGTCAGGGTATAGTCAAAGGGAAACTTACTGGCCCAGGGAAACTGCCGTGGTAGGGGGGGTACCGGTGGACCTTTTTATAAACCCACCGTAACGCCAGTGAGCCACCTCCCAGGCTACGGAGTGAAAGCAGGCACTGAGGAGCACCAGTCTACCTCCACGTTTCCTGCTATAGAAATGGTAGCCAAATGGGAGGGCACTTCCAGGGCCAGTGAGAGAGGCACAGGCTCAAGATGGCGACAGGCGACAGCAAGTGGCAGAGGTGGAGGCCCACATCCGCCACCCAGCCAAATCAAAAGTGTCTTGGTAGTGCGTGGGCCAACCGTGACAGGAGCCGGCAAGTCCCCCGGCGAGAGAAATAAGGGTCAAAACCTGCAAGTAGTCACGGGAGGGCGTTAGGCCAGATCGCGGCAGCAGGACATCCGGGTAGTGGAGGGAGGGCGCCAGCAAGGCTCTGTGGACAGAGTTCAAGTACCTCTAGCAGGGGTGTGGAAATTTAAAAAAAATCTACTTGTCCAATGGACTAAGTAGTAGTCCAATCTACTTGTCCCTCAGGACGATCAACTTGTCCTGATAATTTCAACGAGGTCTTCATTCATAACAGCCTATAGAGGCAGCGTCAGATACATGTGATGAATAAAGACCTTTATTTAAACACACTTTTGTGTGTATGTATATATTAGGGATGCACCGATGCCACTTTTTTAAGTACGAGTACCGATACTTTTTTCAAGTACTCACTCATACGGAGTACCGATACTTTTATTTTATGTCATGTGACCACTTTCCAATAAGAACAGACCTCATGAAAATGTCCCCAGCTCCCATGTATATATCCCTCCCCCCCCGAGATATATGGATATACTGCCCCCCGAGATATATGGATATACTGCCCCCAGCTCATGGATATACTGCCCCCAGCTCATGGATATACTGCCCCCAGCTCATGGATATACTGCCCCCAGCTCATGGATATACTGCCCCCAGCTCATGGATATACTGCCCCCAGCTCATGGATATACTGCCCCCAGCTCATGGATATACTGCCCCCAGCTCCATGGATATACTGCCCCCAGCTCCATGGATATACTGCCCCAGCTCCATGGATATTTGCCCCCCCCCCCACTTCATGGATATTTGCCCCCCCTAGCTCCATGGATATTTGCCCCCCAGCGCATGGATATTTGCCACCCCAAGCTCTCATGGATATATGCCCCAGCTCATGGATAATACACCCCAGACCAGACATGGGGCGGCTGTTTGAATGCTCTATCGGCATTCGGACAGCCGCCCCTGGAGCTCTCCGGCATACTTACCTTCCCGAGCGGCGCCGACAAAGTCTACGCACCTGGGCTCGTTGAAGGACCCCAGCCGCGATCACGTGGGAATCCCACATGATCGCGACTGGGGGTCCTTCAACGTGCGGAAGCGCGGAAACTTTCCCGGCGTCGCTCAGGAAGGTAAGTATGCCGGAGAGCTCCAGGGGCGGCTGTCCGAATGCCGATAGAGCATTCGAACAGCTGCCCAAGCCCCTCGGCTCAATGCCAGCTTCCGGTATTGGGGGCGTCCCTGGAATTAGTCCGCAGTCCGGCGGGCTTCTATCCCGCCGGACTGCATCTAAAAAAAAAAACTACTCGCCCGGCGCCCGGATCTTCATGTCCCGGGCGTCGGGCGATACAATTCCCACACCCCTGCTCTAGGCATCTCAGGGTAATGACAGCAGGCTCGGTAATCGGGCAGGCTGGAGAAAAGGACAGAGCAGCCACGGCACACGTTTAAGATGTGGCCAACTTGGTTGGCCTGCCTCCCGGAAGTCCAGCAGTTCTTTTTTTTTTTTTTCTTCTCCCCCTGTCCAAATCATTCAACCACAACTGCCCTTTTAAAAGTTTGTAATGCTATCCAGGCTGGCATGGACCAAGGAAACCTAACTGGAGCCATCTTCCTTGATTTTGCCAAGGCCTTTGACACAGTAGACCATGGCATCTTATTACAAAAACTTAAACTCCGGTATTGGTGATCACACGCTAACCTGGTTTCAATCATATGTGTCTGACCGGTCGCAATATGTGTCCATTTCTGACCGCACTTCCCTCCCAGTCACATGCGGTGTACCCCAAGGCTCGATACTCGGCCCCTGCTATTCACGATATTCATAACTAATCTGCCCAATGTATGCAAAGCCTCAACTGTACACATGTACGCAGATGACACTGTATTCTATTCCAGCAAACCAAATCTCCCGCAGCTGGAGGCTTTGCTGCAAGAACAATTCAGAGGTAGAAAAGTGGATTGCAGTTAACGATTTTTTTCTAAATACTGACAAAACTGTTACAATGCTCTTTGGAACAGCACCTAAACTACCCAAATTGCAAACACCCCATCTATGTGTCAGGACAAAATCAATTGGCACCCTGACCAGTTACTTCTCTCAAATATCTAGGTATGTGGTTAGACCCAAACCTATCCTTTGGCCCCCACATCGAAAAACTTTCTTCTAAACTTTACCCCAAACTAGGCGCTCTGTACAGAAACAAATCCTGCCTGAGCCACACGGTAAGAAAGCAGATTATACAACAAATGCTTATGCCAGCTATTGAATACGGAGATGTAGTGTATGCAGCCGCCCCGCAAACGCACCTCCAGGAACTTACTACATTGTATAACTCAATGTAACTACATGACCCACCATTGTGACTTGTTAAAAGAACTAAACTGCCCATCGCTGTAATCTAGACGCACCCTTCACCTTTCCAACCTGGTGTTTAAGAGCTTTTCTGGGAAGCTACCTCCCTACCTGAATAGGCTGCTTCCCTCAGCAGTCCCCTCATCCTATAACCTCCGATCCAGGACCTGCACCTTACTTGCAATACCACAATACAAAAAGACAGTGGCTCGATCCTCATTTTCCTACAGAGCACCACAATTATGGAATAACCTCCCAGACGCCATCAAATCTTCCCCCAGTCTTAAGTCTCTTAAGAGCTCCCTATTAACATACCTCAATACAGAATGCACCTGTAAACATGTAACATAGTGACTATATTTCCTACATATTTATTTTCTGTTAATCTGTATATTTGTTTTGTGTTAATATCTTGCATTTTACTACTTTGTATTTCTGTAACTGTAACACTTCAATGTTCTTGAACGCAGGACATACTTGAAAACGAGAGAAATCTTAATGTGTCCTTCCTGGTAAAATCCTTTATACATAAATAATATAGCTACAAAAAATGAAACCTTTTAGGATTGTGTTGAACACAGAAGTAACAATAATACAAGTTTAAAAAAAAAACAGGGCAATATCTCCCAAAGTAAAATGGGGGAAAAAAGACGTGTTAGAAATTGTTTTATGGAGGTAGACCCATCATGTCGCTTGACAAAACCTAAAAAAAATAAAAATATCAGCCTAGGAAAGAGAATTCCCATTTATGTTTATTATTTTTTTCGGAAGAGATCGGAAAATCCTAAATTCAAATTCTGTATTTTTGCAGTTGTTTGTCGGGCGATGACAATTCTTCCATCAGAATTACAGGGAAAGATGTTGAAATTGTGGCCAGCAATGAATCCAACATCTGCAGCAAAGCGAGAGGAAGCAACAAGGTAATAAATCCACTAGCTTGTTTTATAAAATGAATGTAATTTTTTTTTTCCCTGTATTTCGATTTTAGAGCAGTATGTGATGTCTATAAACTTAGCATATTCATTTTAAAGTGTTATACTAGTGCCAAAATTAATTTGTCATTTATCAGCGGGACCGATCATTTTGACTCCAAGCGCATGATTTAGCAGGAAATTTAATTTCCTAAGAGGTTAAAAACACAGTCCTGCGCTCTGGTGGGTAGATAGCCATAGTGTACAAAATGATCACATAACTTTGCCAGGCTACAGTAGACTTATTCAACGATTTGGGACCCTCTTCTGATTGAGCAGTTAAGTGATACTCTATAATAAATAAATAACACCCCCACCTCCCTTAATTATTGGGCAGTTGCTGCTGACAGCATCTGCCAAATTATTTTTGTAGTTTTTTATTTAGTCTGTGACTTTACTCTTTTCTCCCTCTGTTTATGACGTTCCTCATCAGCCCAAGGCGGTTCTGAAATCCAGGAGTCTGTGTAGCTTCCGATTTAAATTTGTGTGCTTACACAACTTGCATAGTGTAGGCAACGCAAATTGTCCTTCACTCGGGACTTGTACACATTATGTATGCAATTTCGTAGTGCTTGCGCAGAACTATGGGTATGCTGCCTCTCTCAGGATACCAGAGGGATGCCAGTAGAGGCAGACGGCGGGAAGTCACGAGGCGGTGGGGATGATCCTCGTAATCCAGCAGGAGATATGTGGAGTGAGGCTGTAAACGTGGGATGTCGATCGCCATGCTCAGGAGCGTCAGGAACCACGGCTGGGACTTCCAGAAGGGTGTTATCTGAATCACTGTTGCTTTCTGATCCCGGATGTGCGAGCAATCAGATAATGAGTGTTTCAAAGGTTGACCATTATTGGTTTCTCCTAACGGTACTAAAGAAAAGCTGGTGTGCCAAATGAAAAGGTAGAAGGGGGGGGTCCAGTATTATGATCTGAACCCATGGAGGAGAGAGCTGCTCGATCCGCTGCCTTCTCTAGCCGCTTGCTGTAGGAAATTGGGAACAAATACTTATTGGTGATTTCCCGCCAGCCATGTGACATTGCATAGACTCGATCTCACGGAGGGCTAACTAGGTACTCCGGCAGATGCTACAGCTATGGTGCTCTGTTCTTGGTAACTGATCCCATATACATTACAATCCAGTTACTTAACGGCTCTGCATTTCCTCCTCAACCAGAATAAGTGCTGTCAAAGTACAAACTCGTGTGTATTTACTTTTTGGGGGTTCTAATACACAAGCTCTATCGTTTTAGCTGGTACAGCGCTTGAGAAATGCTGCAGTCAAAATGTTGCTGCTAGCCCAATATACTGCTCCTTTTACAGATTGAAGCACTGAGTCCCTTCATCTTTTATTTAATTACAATATCTATATCTATAAACCTTTTGTGTAATATTTACTTTAGGCTGGGGCCGCACAGGCGCTCTACATACATCCGTTATAGAATTCTTAAGGATCATATAAGTAACAACACATAAGGAGGCGCACATTTGTTCACGCACGTTACAACGGATGTTGATTTTTGGGTTGATGTAAATGTGCTAGAATGCATGTGGGGATATTTCTACGGACATGATGGTTTCTATAGGCGAGAGTACAGGACATAAGATGAGCGCTCAGTTGGCGCTCTTCGTGCGTGTGTGTGTTGTTGGACCTAATCACTTGTTGTATTGTGCCGGTTGCTTGGAGTTATGGATGTGGAACTTTAAAATTCATGTGCATCGTGTGGTGTCCACAAGTACATCTATGTAAATGTACATCCGGTCTTTCTGCACCTGTGTAACCCCAGTCTTCGTTGCTAGATTGAAACTCCGGGTCAAGATTATGTTTCCATAATGATTTTCAATAAAGAATGTTTTTAATTAATTAAATTCTTACTCTGCAGGTCAAAATACAGCCTGTAGCTAAATATGACTGGGAACAGAAATATTACTATGGAAATTTAATAGCTGTATCCAACGCCTACCTGGCATACGCTACCAGAGGTATGTTAAAGTGCAAAGCTGTTACCCAGGTTATGTTTTTTCAGCTTTGCTTTAGAATAAGACCTATTGTTAATATTATTTAAGTGGGTTTTTTAATTAAACGTTGGCTGTTATGTACAAAATAAAAAAATATATATATATATATATATTTTAAAATCTATTTCCATGCTCGAAATGGGAGTTTGGCTTGTTTTCAAAAAATATGCTGCCATTGTTGTCCTGTAAAGCTCATTACAGTCGACCCACGTTATTTGCTGGCTCTGGCTTTGGGGTTTTGCTTATTCGTGGACGCACGGAAATGCCTGTCAGATGTAGAATACCTAAAGATCAGCTTATAGTTTGTACTGAGAGCAGAAATAAAAAGAGAAAAGGCCAAAGGAGTGGAGGAGAAAGATGACCACAACGGAGAACTTTATGAGGGAAGAGGAAATAAGAATATGAGAATCTGGAGTGTGTCTGTGCAGGTGAATCGGGATGTGCAGCCATACGCTCACTCCCTAGGGGTCTACCTGAACAGAGCCGCTGGAGTTGCTGAATGTCCCTGGCAGCACTTTCCTGCTTCTTCACTTAGAGCGTAGTCATTTTATATCGGGCATACAGTGTTCGTGGTTTTTAGATAAGGGAACAAATTAACAGCTATAAATGAGGGTATTTGGTATTAAATAAATTTTAGTATGAATTTGTCTTTACTGTATATGAAATACTTGTACTCCCCATTCCTTTTAATGTGATGAAAATAATACACTGTTCTGCTAAATAGGTTCTTTGCACCAGGGCCGGATTAACATTGGGGCTGATGGAGGAGCAGCAGCTCCAGGCCCATGCCCCAAAATAGGCCCAGAAAAAGGATAACCATGTCTGCATTGATGGGAGTTTGGACCCCATTATCTTCGACTCCATAGAAGCCACAGGGTCATGTGAAGTATCACTGGAAAGGCCAGAGCATGCCCTTTCCAATGATGCCGAACATGACCACGTTTTTTGTTTCCTTTCGAACAGCAATATTTTTCACTTTTCAATTATAAAGTAAAAATTGATGCTGCACTAACTCACCATCTCATTTCCCATGCCACAAACAAGTGTTGAGGCATTGGCACAATCCGTTACTACTAATTGTTACATCAAAAACCTAAACCGCTGAACTGCAGCAAAGAGGACAGCGTGGAGTGACTTTGGAACCCTGCGTCACTAATCTTTACACCTCACAAGGTCAAGGTAGGTGTCATTGGACAGGTCAGAGGCTGGCCTTTACATTGATACCAAACCTAACCATGTAAAATTGAAAGGAAACAAAAAAAAACACCTTTTTTTTTTAAATTTATTTTTAGTTCCAAAGTCATGGCATTGTCTATCATGTATAAAATTAGTAATACCACTGCCATTACTCACCTTCTCATTTCCCACACTGGGAGCAAGGTCAGTGTTTTATACATAGTCATATTATTCATAAAACCGCATCCTCCAAAACACAAGGGAAATATTTCATTGTTTCCATCCTTTTTTTTTTTTTTTTTTGTTAAAATTGTATATTTTCTCAGATAATGCATTAACTAGAATGCCCTATGGAATATATAACCACAAAGGTTTGGATAAAATGTGAAAAAATGTTTTACACGCTGTAAATGATTGAAATCTGAATGGAAATTTACTCCGTGTCTGCCTGGTTAGATATACTCGTATCTGCACTATTAAATAACCTAAAATATATGTTTTCATTTCACTAATTTCCGAAAAAAGCCCACCAAAATCTTTAGCTCCAGGCCCATAGAGATCTTAATCCGGTCCTGCTTTGCACTTGACAATTTTTATGCTTTGTATCTACAGTATTTATACATTTTTATTTAACCAGCTTATTTTTGCCCATTTTCTGTACCTTGAAATTAAATCCTATTTTCTGATCTCTTTACAAGGTGCAAATGGTTTGGCCATGGTTCGAGTATTAAGCATCACAACAGCTGAACGAATTCTCTTGAAGGGCATGAAGGGAGGCGTTACTGACCTGGCATTTGCGCATCTCAACTCCAACCAACTGGCGTGTCTTGATGAAGCTGGAAGCCTCTTTGTGTGGCGATTGACGATGGAGAGTGGCAAACTTCAGTATCCTTTTTATGTTCAAGTATATGACACATGTTAAACTGGTGGTTGTGTCATGTGTAAGCTTTTGATTTGGCAAAACAGATATCCTGAAAGATTCATACATTCTGCACATTTTTAAGAAATCACTCTTTTGAATTGTTTAATGCAGGAATGTGTCGGGAACATTACCGGCAAGTTACGATGTAAAATTTGCCCAGATGCATACAAAGTTTGCCAATATTTATGCTAGGTGTCCATTGATCTGTATGTACCTACTTGGCACTGACACTGGATGTGTCCAGTGCTGCAGTGATTCGTGCCACTTCCGGTTTGCCTTTTAAGGTCCCACTTCCTGCATCCCGAGGTTCTCTCGGTGAATCAAGATAGTGTCATGTATTCAGTGTGGAAAGTTGTTCTAGTTTTGTCTTGTTTTTTTGAGTTACACCAAGCAAGTGAATGTGGGTAAATATTTCACGATCTGATTAACCAGAGCTCAAAATTCTAATTGTTTGTAATACGTATTTCGTCGCTGCTCTATACTTGACATAGGTTTACTCAGCTCTAGCAACTTTCCATTCCTTCCTACAATTATTTGACCGCGCGTGTTAGGGAAGCACAGACTCACCTTTTGGAGCTACACATACTTTCCCTTTTTAAGGCTGGCCGTCCACTGGAACAGTTTTCGTGCGATGGTGCGATCATCCGTTGTCGTCTGTCGTTGTACGTCCGATCCCGTAACATGAATGTGAATGGAACCATCGTCCATTGCAGCAGACTTCCGACTTCTGGCGATGGGTAAAGACCGCAGCAGATGGGCAATCACACCTTGGAGGCTAGGAGTTCAGAACGATTGCTGGGCAAGATGGACGTTGACAAGCTCATTAGGGGAGTTAAAAAAACACCTTTATATTGGGTTTGCTGGTTTTTTTGAACTCCCATTAAAAATAAATGGTGCAGACGTGATGTAAGTTTCCCAAAACACCTTTTTGCATGTTGGGACTAGTGGTGCTGCTGTGCAAAGGGGTTTATTAACTAAGCACTGACATGCCTCCCGAAGGGCACTGAATGTTGAATTTCCCAATACGGTGCAATTTTGTTGCTGTTTGTACTGTAAAAATAATGGCGAAATATGGTGCAGTTTGCTGCACATCGTCAATCTGCAGAGGCAGATGGAACGAATATCAGCGCAGTACTGCACTGAAGTGTTGGCGTCATGCCCTGATTTAGGGGATAGTTTGACAGGTTTACAAAGTGCATAGTAACAAAAAAAAGGACTGCACTGGTTCCAAAAGCAGAATGAACTTGTTTTTGTATGTAAAACCAGTTCATTCTGGTTTTGGCAGCCTCTGCACACACTCTGCCTCTGAAATCTGATCTTCATCGTCCGTAGTCGTCAGACCAATCGCTTGCAATGGACGGTACTAGTCGTCCGTTGATGTACATATATGGCAGATCACTGTCGTCCATAGTCGCTTGCAGTGGACGACCGACGTCGGACCTGGTCCGACTGCGAATCCAGTGGGCGGCCAGCCTAAGGCTGAGTGTCCACTGGCACTGTAGTCGGACGACCGATGCGTTCATCAGACCATGGACGACGTCCGCCGAGGGTCTTCCACTGCAAGCGATCTGTCGGAACAACTACAGACGATCAGATAGATTTCAAAGGTGGAGTGCAGAGACTGCCAAAACCAGAATGAACTGGTTTTACATATAAAACACAGTTCATTCTGCTTTTTTAAACACTGCAGTCCTTTGTGGGACAATGGGTGAGACAGAATACAAATATACAAACAAGTACACATAGAACAGTAGGAGGACCCAAGAGCTTACAATCAACCAAGGAGCCTTCCCTGCCCTACCCCTCACTCCTACACAAACAGGGCTAGTCCCACACATCTCACATACATATAAATCAGGGATCTCAAACTCTGGCCTCACAGATGTATATTGCCTACAAATCCCAGAATTCTTTGCAATAAATGGCCAGATAATGGGAGGTGTAGTTCAGAAACATCTGGGGGGCCAGAGTTTGAGATCCCTGATATAAAAGCATTTAAAATAAACTATTTATAACTCCCCTGATCAGTTTCTCCACATCCATCTTCTCTGATCTGCTGAAATACATTTGACGCAAACAAGTGAAATGGTTCTGATTGCCCATCTGATGCCGTCTTTACCCGTCGCTGGAAAACGGACGTCAGACGCCGGACGCAATGGACGATGGTCGATTCACCTGCATCTTGTTGGATCGTCACGGACGATATCTGATGATCGAACAGTGGACGCCCTTGCCTAAGACTGACAGTGACTTCCTTGCCAGTGTATCTTGCTATTTCAAGTGGAGTGGTATCTCAAGGTACCACTCTGCTATATCATGTGGATAGTGTATTTTTGCAAATCCTTTACTTTGTATAGGACATGCAAAAGTGATACCAGCATTTGACTAAGTGGCTCTTGGTCACTTGTTGTTCTTGCGTTCTCCAAAAAGATAAAAATGGCACCACCATAAACCTGGTGTTTTTATGATTTAACAGCCATAAAAAAAATACCCCCCCCCCCTTCCAGAAATAATTAAGGACACTGGGGGTCAAATGATACCTTTCTGTCCTCTTGCCAGAGCTATGTGCTGAGCTCTCGTTTAACTTCTATGGTCTCAAATCTATAGTATGACTGGCAACTGTCACCGTTCGTAGTGGTAGCCCTCGGCATAAAGTTTCCTGCAATTCTACCACAGATTACTGCTCAAACTGGAATAGGGGCACTTGATTTGTCATTTCACATTTTAAAGAACATTGCATAAACTATGTTTTGTTGTTGCTTTGAAGATCAGCAAGTGAGTTCTGCTACTGAATATTTGGTAGTTTACGGACGGTCTTTTATGTCAGTGATTTTAAGGTTATCTCCACATTTTCAGAATTGCCGTGTTTTTTTTGGTTTTTTTTAAATGAATTTTGTGCTTAACAGTAAAATTAGAGATGAGATCATAGTCCACATACAAAGACAAGATGACACCCCGTTAAATAACCTCCGTAGAATAATATGGTGTCCATACATCCCTGAAGAAAATGAAGATGGTCCTGAGGATAGCAGCCAGACTATTGCACTGCTTCTTGAAGATCGGGTAAGACCTATGGATATTGAATCAAGCGAGCCATATAGGCTAAATTAATCATGCACAATTTTGAAAATAATGTTATTTTTACATATTTAGCAATCTTTCAGCTTTTATTTAGGAGGGGGGGGGTGGTGTTGCTTTTTTTGTTAGAAAAAGAAAATCGTAGCCCCAAAAGCAAAAATGCAATAAAATTAAAGGGATAGTCTATTACAGTTCCCCTTTCTTTTTTTTCCCTCCTTTGTGCCCAATTATATAAAAGCAATCTGCTGACATCGTCTGCCCAATTATTTTTTTTTATTGGGTAATTTTACTTGACTTTTCTCCCTCTCCACACGCAGCTCCCCTTCTTCAGCTCAGGGACCCCAAAATCCAGGTGTTCCTGAAACTCCTGACTTGCGTAGAATAGGAAACGCAAATTGCTCACTACTACGTACTAACACATTTTACATATGCAAGTTCTGTATCGCCTGTGCAGAGTGATGGATTGGAGCTGCACAAACAAAACCGATCCTTCAACTGCCGCTGAGAATGCTTACTACCGCGGGCAGTCTGAGAGGGATGACTGACAGCTATGGAATTCAAAAATCCTGGCTGCTGGTAATGCTGGGTGAGAGGAGGAAAGCACTTAGAAACATAGAAAAATGTCGGCAGATAAGAACCTTTCGGCCCATCTAGTCTGCCCAATTACATGGATACTTTACCTGGATTTATCTTTTGTTTAGGATAGCCTTATGCCTATCCCATGCCTGCTTAAATTCAATTACTGTTTTGGCCTCTACTACTTCAACTGGAAGGCTGTTCCATGTATCCACCACCCGCTCAGTAAAATAATGCTTCCTGATGTTACTTTTAAACCTTTGCCCCTCTAATCTAAGACTATGGCCTCTTGTTTTGCTACTTTGTTTCCTTTTAAATATACCCCCTTCCTCTACCCAGTTTTTGCCAGATGTGGGGGGGGGGGGCTCTACGCATTCTGACCACTCTACCCATCCTGACCACAGTATCTTTTTAGAGTGTTCTTTCAAATAGTTTTGTACCGAAATTACTTTTCTGGACCTAAACTGAAAATATAGGATGCTCTCAGCCGAAAACTGAAACAGATTTGTTCTTCAAATTTGTTTGTATAAGTGTGTGTATTTATATTAAATTTTTTAAAGGGTAAAGTAATAAATGTTATGAATTTTAAATTAATCTAGAAAACTTAAAAAAGTAACCATAACTTTTATTTATTTTTTATTTAATGCTCTGAGTTGACGTTCTGCACAGCTCATTCAACAAATAAATTAATAACAGGACAAAGTTTAATAGAAAATAATTTTTATTAATAAACTTCACTGGTTAATGTGCTGATCTTCCTGAGTTCCCCTTTGGCTTTGTCAGCAATTAATTTAAAAATAAACAGGCACTCTCTATACTCAATTTTCTTTTTTTCTATCTTGTCAGGCTGAAGTGTGGGATCTGGACATTGTGCGAGCAAGTCACAGTTCATGGCCATCACATATAATGGATGTCAAAGAAGGATTTATTGTTGTGAAAGGCCATTCTGGGGTAGGTTCCTAAACTCATTCTAATGAGCGATCGATATATATCGGAGTTTATTATTGCAGAAGCCACTTGCACATCACAGTAATTCAAGGAACTGCATCCCAGAGCCCATGTGCTACATTCCCCATATGCAGCAAGGAACTCTGGGTAAGACATGCAAATGACCTCTGGTTCACTTTTTTTTGCATCCTGGGTCTGTTTTCACACACAACCCTTCAATCAATGCCACGCCGTACTAGGCCCTGGGATGCAGTTCCTTGAACTTCTGTGATACCTTATTGGTTATTGCATGGAGGCTTTTTATCAAATTTTTTTTTTGTCCTTCACCACAACCCAAGCCAATAGATCTAGATCTATCTCCCAAGCTGAACAAACCTGTATGTAATCGTTTGAGATAATGTGATGGTGTCATCTAAGGATTCTTGTTAAGTCACTCACATTGCACATTCCTCCCAACCTGGTGCTGTAAAGCTGTCACCTGATGTAACTGAAGAGCTCCACCCTGGCCAGAAAGTGTATTCAGATTGTGGTCTGAGGATGATAGATATATCTATCTATTTCTTCAATTGCTTACATAATTGTAAGCTGAGGGTGCAGAGCTGCAAATCAAATCATTTTGCACCGTTGAGCCCAAAACACCACATACCTGAGGGCAGTATCGCTACATATCCTTTGTATAGATCTAAACATCTAACTTTCACATTTCTGCCACAAAAATGTAGTTCGCTAAATTCAGGAATTAAATGAGGCTGTTTTTAAATAGATCTATTTTTATTTTAAAGGGGCATTACCACTTACATAAGCTGCAAATAGATTACTTGTGCATTAGACAAAACCACATTATAAACCACATGCTGCTGTGTTTTTCTTTATTTTTTACATGCAATTACTTCAAAGTTGGGTTTTTATCTCCTGTTTTCATTTTGTGCAATTTTCCCATAATTCAACATCTACCAAAATCTGTGTAAACGTTTTTACTTAAATACTGTGGAAGCTAAACCACAGCAGTAAACCGTTAGAGGTGGAAGAGGGAATGTTTAGATAAAGCAGCATGAGGTCTGTTGTCCTGCTTCTGCTAGCAGAGATAAGAGTTGGCATCTGAAAGAGCATATTCTACCCCTGCTAATGTCCTCAGAATACATCCCAAACAATACAATGATGTGAATCTGTCACTGACCCATTCACTCAATTCTATGGCCGAAGCCACCCAGTGAGGAGCAAGTACTGGAAAGATACTGTTGGGGTGGGGGTTATAACACAAAAGATCACAAAATGTATGCACCCAGTGACGCACACCGCGTAAAATATTTTCTTCACTAAACCTACAAGCGAGGAACAAAGCACATGTAGTATATCAGCAACATAAAATAAACACAATAAGCACATTTTATTTTTTGGTGGTAGTGTCCCTTTAATGTTTTCCTTCTCACACGGGAAACTCTGTGAATACTCTGCCATTATTCTAGCTCCTCACATGGTTCCAGCCCTACACAATTGTGTGTGTAATTTAGTTTTTCTTTCTAATGCTGTTTTCCATTCCAGCATTTGAGTGAAGGAGCTCTTTCTCCTGATGGAACAGTTTTGGCTACTGCTAGCTATGATGGTTACGTGAAGTTTTGGCAGATCTACATTGAGGGATTGGATCAACCAAGGTATAAATGTGTTCTAAATAAGTAAAGGGGTGTAATATAAATATATATATATCAGCCATGGCCAAAGGTTTTGGGAACGACACAAATATTAATTTATTGCAAAGTCCCTCTTTGCCATTAAAATGAACTTAATCACAAAACACCTTTCCACTGCATTTCAGCCTTGCCACAAAAGGACCAGCTGACATCAGGTTAGTGATTCTCTCATGAACGCAGGTCAGAGTGTTGATGAGGACAAGGCTGGAGATCACTCTGTCAAGTTAGAATAACAGACTGCAAGTTTTAAAAGGGGCGGGGCTTTAAATAATTGTTCTTCCTCTGTCAACCATGGTTACCTGCAAGGAAACATGTGCGGTCATCATTGCTTTGCACTAAAAGGAATTCACAGGCAAGGATATTGCTGCTAGTAAGAGTGCACCTAAAGCAACCGTTTAGGCTAGGGTCAGATGAGCGTGTTTTCTACAGACTGTGCGCCCGTGCAGTACGGACGCACTTTTTGACGGAAGACACAGTATTGGCCACACAGTCCGTTTTTGTGACTGATGTTATTTTTGACGGATGTAGGAGGGAAAATACATTAAAATGGAAAAAACATTTTGTCCGTCAAAAATGCTGGACATATAAAAGCAGTCCGTCTGACCACGTTCCATCACTCACACACAAAGCTATGCGAACGTGGCGCACTCCGCACGTCCGTCCTAGCGGTTCAACGTTCTTGCTAACCCGCGTCCGTTTGCCGCATCCGTAGTGCGTCCACACTTCCGTGCGGATGTACTTCGTGTGTGGGCCTCCATTGGTCTTGATTATCTGCTACCATGGACATACTAAAGTGCGGCTACACAGACGTTAACACTGCGTTCGTCTGACCCAGCCTTATTGAATCACGAACTTCAAAGTGAGAGGTTCAATTGTTGGGCGCCCTGAAGCCTTGTTCACAACGTCCAGCAAGTGCCAGGACTGGCTCCTAAAGTTGATTCAGCTGTTGGATCAGGGCACCACCAGTGCAGAACTTGCTCAGAAATGGCAGCAGGCAGGTGAGTGTATCTGCATGCACAGTGAGGCAAAGAGTTTTGAAGGATGGCCCGGTGTCAAGAAGGGCAGGAAAGAGGCTACTTCTCCCCAGGAAAAACCGGGACATACCGATTTGTAACAGATCTCAGTACACCACCTCGGTCACATCTGTTAATACTGCATTTTTGGCAGACCCCTGTGCTCTCCCCAGCTAGTTTTCGCGCCTTTCTACAGTCCTTAGACAAATCTTAAGGAAGGGTACTCGTAAGAGCCTTGCTAGCATCCCCCAGAAATAAGACAACGCTGTAGATCTTTGACTTGAACAGCTACAACTGTATATAGCTGCTACCCCCTCCATGAGTCTCGACTGCATGTAGGGCCAAAATTAACTGGTTATATTGGACAGGCACAGATATTTATGTGGTCAAACATGAGTCATTGACCTACACAACCAACCAGATAAAAGCAGGTCATCAAGCAATAGGTAGTGTCGGTAGAATAAATTGTAGTAAAGGGAATGCCATAAGAAAGGGAATGCCACTGACACTACCTTCTGCTTGAGGACCTGCTTTTTTTCTGGTTGCATGTTGATCAGAGGGGTTGCGGTGACCTTGTAGTTTGTGTGGATGTGGGCTCCCACTGGACGTAGATCGTGGTGCTTTCCATTGTCGTCATTGACCTACACAAAACATCCTCTAGAAAATGTGAGTTTCCCATGTTCTGATTTTGGGAAGTTTCTTCGGTATGCTTCTCGGTAGTGTGAGACGACATAATCAGATATGGTACAGACAATGAGATGAACATTGCGTCTACATTTCTACGCAGGATACAATGACAGTCGTTGATGGTAAACCGAATTCTAGTCTAAGACCACAGATAATGGGACCGTGTTCACCTGAAAAGGCAGATTAACAAGGACCACTCAAATGTACACAGATATTAACACATTCCTGAGAGGGGGTGCTGGAAAAGGCCATCAGCAGATAGCAACAGATACACATGGACCATAACGATGGACAATAACATTCATAAATAACACCCCAGCTAGCCCAAGGGCATACTGTCACTGTGATATTTTGCAAAAGGTACAGTGATTGGAATGCTGAGGACTGGGTTAAAGTCATTTTCTCAGAATCCCCTTTCTGTTTGGGACATCTGGGGAAAAAAAGCTTGTCCGGAGAAGAAAAGATGCACGTTACCATCAGTCCTGTGTCATGCCAACAGTAAAGCATCCTGAGACCATTCATGTGTGGGGTTGCTTCTCAGCCAAGGGACCGCAGCCATGGACAAAGAATGGTACAAAAACATCCTCCAAGAGCACCTTCTCCCAACCATCCAAGAACCATTTGACAAACCACGCGAAGCATGCAGGAATGGGTTGCCATCAGTCGGGATGTTGACTGACAGCATGCCACGACGAATTGCAGAGATCTTGAAAAAGAAGGATAGACTGCAAATATATATATATTTTTTTGCATAAACTTAATGTAATTGTTTATTTATTGATTTGCAAATAAAAGCCTTTGACTTATGAAATGCTTGTATTTATACTTCAGTAGCCATAGTAACATCTGACGAATCTAAACACTGAAGCAGCAGACTTTAAAAATTAATATTTGTGTCATTCTCGCCCCCCCTTTTTTCTTTTTTTTTAACCATGGCTGTAGATAGTAATTGGCCACTTTATTGTGTACACCTGTTCAATTGCTTGTTAACCCAAATTGCTAATCAACCAATCACATGGCAGCAACGCAATGCATTTAGGCATCTAGACCTGATGAAGACATCTTACTGGCGTTCAAACCGAGCATCAGGATGCTGAAGAAAAGGGATTTAAGTGACTATGAACGTGGCATGGTTGTCGGAGTCAGACAGGCTGCTCCGAGTATTTCAAAAACTGCTGATCTACTGGGTTTTTTGCGCACAGAGTATGGTCCGAAAAGAGAAAATATCCAGGGAGTGGCAGTTGTGTGGATGAAAATGCCTTGTCAGTGGAGAATGGGCAGACTCGTTCGAGGTGACAGAAAGGCAACAGTAACTCAAATAACCACTTGTTACAACTGAGGTATGCAGAATACCATCTCTGAAAGCACAACACGTTGAACCTTGAAGCAGAGGGCTACAGCAGCAGAAGACCACACCGGGTGCCACTCATGTCAACTAAGAACAGGAAACTGAAGCTACAATTTGCACAGGCTCACCAAAATTGGACAATAGAAGATTGGAAAAACATTGCCTAGTCCGAGGAATCTCGATACTATCATGTCAATATGGACCAAAATCTCTGAGGAATGTTTCCAACACCTTGTTGAATCAATGCTCGAAGAATTAAGGCAGATCAGAAGGCAACAGGGGGTCCAACCCATACTAGCATAGTGTAACTAATAAAGTGGCCAGTGAGTGTATATATGCAATTATACAATTTTTGTGGGTAAGCATGTTTTTTTTGTTCAGTAATCAGAGACCTAGAATAGAAATATATATACTGCAATTCCACTGTAGTTACTTTCAATATAAATTGTAGAAGCACAGGAAAATTTTCTGTTTTGGCATCATACAGAATATTTTGATTGTCACGGTCTCAAACATTTGCCATTTACTTTGTACCTTTTAAGGGTCTATTCACTGAGCACTGAATTACACCGTACAAAGAATTTCACTGTTCGTTGCAATTTGGGGGCAGTTCATCTATTCAGCAAGCTGTCAATTCGCCAAATACAGGCGAATGGACAGCGAAATACGATGCAGTTTGCTGCAGTTCAGTGGTCTTCATGGCAGCAGAATTATCCCATTTGAAAAAAAAAAATGGTCTTCTCATTTCTCCTCTATCAGCAGAAAGCCTTTTTATTTTGAGCACCTTTTTGTAATTTTTAGACTTTCCTAATTTTTTAAAAATCTTTATTCTGTAACACCTTTTTCTTTCTTCAAGGACCTTTATTATTTAGACCTATTTTAATACATTGGCTTATAAACCCCTATTAGGAGAATAAGACTTGCATTTGTGGGTTTTTTTTGTTTTGTTTTTTGCTGGTGCAGTTCTCTTCGGTGCTTTTTGGCAACGTTCTCCAATTTATTTATTTTTTGTGGTGTTTTGGCAACTCAATCTTCGGCGCACTATGGTGACCATTCACTAAATAGTGAATTCACCGAAATTTCAGCAAAATGGAAACGCCAAAGTGAAAATTTCGGTGCTTTGTGAATAGACCTATTATGATTGAATATCCTCTATGCCAGGTAATTCAATTTTTATGTCTAAAACCTTCACACAGTCAAAGAAGCAATCATTCCCTCCTGCAGGCTCAGTACCCAAGCTTTCCTAACACACTTGTGGGTTTATTCAAAGAGCGCTAGTGTTTGTCAAAGTTGCAAACACCCGTGAATATCACCAGTGTTGTAATGGTGGCGAGCGCCAGTGTTTCACAAAAAAAGATCCAAACTGGCAGGAAAAGCTTCAAATTTGTACTCTTTTGCAGAAACCTACCATTTTCATTTTTTTCTTTTCCCTCTAAGGGCATGTATGGTTTTTACTTGGCAAACCTGGAGCAGACAACTGATTTGCAGGGAGTAGTGGACTGTCATCTCATTTATCAAATAATTTTGGTCTCAACCTCTTTGTTTGCGTTTGAACTGCTTTGGGGTATTTGGTGCAACAAAAATGGGGAAAATGAACTTCCTGTTTGAAAATTTAATAAAATTGACTTTAAGGCTAGGGTCAGACGAACGTATTTTTCACGTCGTGCGTGAAAAAGTTCGGTGGAACGAACGTACGTATTTTCCCCCGGAATACGTGATAGCGGTCATACGATGCGCCTTTTCGTCCGTGATTTTGTACGGATAATCAATAAAACACTTTTTGAGTCTGGACGTTATGTTAGCCGGACATGAGCAGCGTCTGACGTCTCCTAATCACGCACACACGCCGTTATGCGGCCGCAGCGCACTCTGTACGTCAGTAGTAGCGGTTTGACGTTCTCGAAAAAATGCGTTCGTTGGCCACTTGCGTTGCGCGGACGAACTTTCGTGCGGCCGTTCGTCGTATGTTCCCCGGCATTGGACGTCATTTGCTGCTAGTACGGCCGTGATTTCGTGCGGCTAAACGCACGTTAAAACTGCGCTAGTCTGACCCTAGCCTTAGTTGTAGTAAAACAATGAATTGATAATGGGTGATAGAGATCCTGTGCTAAAATAGGATTTATAGGATACAAGATTGTAGTAGAAATGTGTAACTAATTGTTCCAGGAAAAATTATCCTTTTCCTGGACACATTTACTTTATTTCTGGTCTCTAGGCAACGTAGACTTTTAATTTAACTTTTATGTATAGTAATAAATAAGTTATTTTGGTTTTCAAAGTACATTTTTCTCTGTTCTAGTTTCCTACGGTCTTAGGGTTACCACCCCCCCCCGCCGCCCATTAATACTATATAACAAATACTCTTTTGAATATTCCCCAACTTTACTGTAACGTTGATATAGTTATTCGGCCCAGATTTTGTTCTGTAAATAAGAAAAAAAAAATGGCTTGCATTGCAGAATAAAGTTGTCATTTGCCTCATTGCAGATGTCTTCATGAATGGAAGCCACATGGTGGAAGACCTTTATCATGCCTTCTTTTTTGTGACAATCACAAAAAACAGGACCCAGAGTAAGCAGCGTATTCCTACACGGTTTAAGCTCAACTTCGATGATACAGTTTATATACCTTGTTTGAATAAGTTATGTTTAGCAGAACTACCCCCATACTCCTTATGTACTATAAAATCAAATTAAGCTTGACTTTTTCGGTATGATTTTTTTAAAAAAAATATTCTTTAACACTGCATGCACTTGTGAGGTGGAAATAATTGCAATTAAATTCACCTCAATCATAGATTTAGCTGTAAAACTATTTTTTTATTTTGTTTTGTCAAATTGTCTAATTTTTTGTAATGTTGTATTGTAGACTGTTAAACAGCAATTTTTAAAATCTTCCCCTGGATCTGTATAATGAACCGGTCACCAGCAGATCAGTTTGTTCTTTTCTTTTTCATTAACGGTTTCAACCCTAGTTTAATCCCTAATCGATAATGAAAATAGTTGTCAACTATTCTCATTACCGATTAATCAGTTTGTGTTCAGCACACACCGTTTACAGTCCGACTGAGTTAAACGTTAAAAATCTCAGACTCCACTTCGGAGCTGATTGGCGAAGATGTGCTGGCTGCTTTTCTTGGTATGATTTTAGTTGTAGGGTTATTCTGGACATAATCAGTTTGTTTGTTTTTGTGTAATTTACACCAGTAGCAGATTTGTAGCACAGACCCTGGGGTGCTGCCACTGGCTGGAGGAGCTGTACATCTAGTGCTTTATTTTTACTTGGACCTGGAGTCTTGTGCCACCACCCCACCCTCTGTGCCACCCCCTCTCTGTTCTGGAACTGCAATCCCCCCCCCCCCCGTGCGGTCTCTTCCCCAAAAGTCCCTCCCACACTTTGATCCGGTCTCTCACTCCTCACTTGGGTAAAGTCCCAACTCATTCACTCACTCTTCCAGATCCTCCTCCCGCTCAGTTTGCTTATTAAATTATGTTAAAAGGACACTCTATGCACCCTGACCACTTTAGCTTATTAAACTGGTCAGGTTGCATGGAGTGCTTTCCCTTGTCACTCCGCTTTCATGATGGCATTGTCATATCGGAGTGCTTGTAGTAGTATTCGTTTGTTCATAATCGCTTATCAAAAAGGGAGGGCCAGCGGTTGGGTTTTTTCCCCCATAATGGTCCTTTTAAAATAAATAAAAATGTTTAGTTTTTTGATCAATTCAACAGAAAAAAAAGTCGACCAACTAATCGATTTTATGAAAATATTAGTTAGTTGCAGGCCTAGATTAAACGTAAAAGACATGTTTCTACACACGCTTATTGTTCAGATTGTTGGCACTGCACTTTAAGTGCTGAGAAGCCTCTTGCCTTCTCTTCAGCCCTGCCGTCTAGTCGGCCTTGCAGCATTGCCCTCTACTCCTCTTAGGGTATGCTATGCGTGATTGCACAATGTGTGTACACCAAAATCCAGAAACGAATGCCTTTCTATAATAAATGGCTCTATAACCAATGTCAATGTGCAGCTACCCATTGTGATCTCCAGATGTGCCACTCTACATGGATGCACTTAAATTTATGTCTGTGTACGTACTATACCTCTTATTATTATATCTGATTCTGGATTGTTTTCTAGGGTTCCATTCTGGAGGTTTCTCATCACAGGAGCTGATCAAAACCGAGAGCTTAAGATGTGGTGCACGGTCTCTTGGACTTGCCTACAGACAATTCGGTGAGGCTACTGGAATAAAGAAAACTTTTGGCAAGAAACCTAAGTGACTCAGTTTATTTGTATTTAGCCAACATGTTCAGCAGCAAAGTCCAAGTCTTAAAACAATAAATGGAAACCTAGGTGGACAGAGAAATGTCGTAAGGGCCCTCTCTAAGGAGCTTACATTCTAAAGCCGGAGATACTCGGAATGCGTTGTGACACACCGCACCTTGAGACGCGCTTAGTGTGTCCAGGTTTTTCCATCTCCCTCACTCAAGCCACATCACAATGTGGCGATGGGAGTTGGAAAAAATCCAACTTTCCCCTCGGCGGAGCGATGAGAGGAGGGGCAGGATCTGCAGCACAAGGCGCTTGCGATTTGTCCTGTAAATCCCTCCCACCAGCGCCGGTCTGCCTTCATCCCGGTGTCTCCACCTCAGTCCAGCAGCAGCAGGGGGAGAGGAGAGCTGCCCCGCAGCAGGACCTGTGTGTGTGTTAAGATAACAGTTATAGCTCCCTCAGAGCAGCACTATATTAATACTGCATTTTCAACAGATGGTCAAAGCTACTAGAAAGAAGCTACCAAGTAGCTCCTGGATAAGTCCCAACTACAGTATATAAAACATTCACCTCGCTCAACTTGATGGACACTTAAATGGTATAGTTATTACACAGCAATTATTTAGCTAGTGACCCTCTACTTATGCTGGACACAACACCTTTTAACCTGGCATAGACGTATGTTTGAAAAAAACTAAATAATAATCAAATAAAAACCATTTAACAAAAGCTACTTTTGTAAATAAAGTGCCCATATAACACATTTAAAGAACTGCGTTAACAGACAGACACTCTAAACATGTCTTAGTATTGAGGCTTTCAACCATTTCTCGTCATTGCTAAGACCGTGGACGCAATCTGTCTGATGCAGCTGCACTGGATTCGGCCCAGCCACCCGTTAAAATTCACATCTGAGGTCTGTGTGGGTATAGAAGGTCTGATTGGAGATATATATATATTAGTCTGAGGTCTGTGTGGGTATATAGCTATGAGGTCTGTGGGTAAAAGCCATAGCTTTTTATATAAATATTTATAGAGGTGGACACGAGGCGCTATGTATAGAGAGAGGAGGGGGGACACAGGAGGCGGGAGTTTTTACTGAAGCAAACGTAATCCAGTGTAGACTGGCTGCGAGGTGGAGCGGAGCGAAGTCAAACTTGCAAAAGCTTTGCTTCGCTACACATGCAGTCTATCTCAGGCTTAAAGGACTGGATTTTCAACACACTCTAGTCTTCTCCATATTTTGCTAGAATATTGTATATTATTTATTTGAATTTGTATTTATATTTATTACAGTACAAATCATACGATTATAATTTGTATTTTACACATACTATTTATATCCTGAGCACGCTTCCAAAAACCAAGAAGAGGTTTGGTAAACAAAACATAAAATCGAGTTGATAGAAGCCACAGTTGTAAAAGCTCTGCATAGCAACGAAATCGTGAAGAAACCTGATTGGTGAAGAGATTTCAGTGTTTATTTTGTGCTGAAATAAGGGCTTAAATGTTAATTTTAAACTTCCCCAGCCTTGCTGTTATCAAATTCATGCATGTCTTTGCATTCGAAGTTGACACTGATTATTTCAAAAGTAACATGTGCTTGGTGCTGCCGAATCATCACTTATTATTGTAAGCTCCTATGAGCAGGGCCCTCTACACCTCTTGTTTCCATCCGATGTCCGTATCTCGTTCCCTTTGGTTATTGTAAAGCGCTGCGGAAACTGTTGGCGCTATATAAATGAGGACAATGCTAATTGGTTTTAGTTAGGTTTTTGAACAGTATTTTGTTCAAACATCAGTTTGTTACTGTATTGTTTAAACCTGTATATTTCAGTTTTCCATTCCTCCTCCTTTGATACGTAGTCCTATTTATTTGTGTTTTATCCACTTGTAGATTCTCCCCAGACCCTTTTGCATCCAGTCTTTTGCCAGAGCTGAAGGTTTCTCTGGACCTTTCATCTGAATTCCTTATACTTACAGATGTTCAGCGAAAAGTATGTGCCTTTTATATTATCTTGACTTTAATGGAAGATTAATCCTGTTCTTTTCTCGACCTTCCTAATTTACGTGCGTGCCGGCATAGTATATGGATATATTCTGGTAATACATGCTGTTGGCAAATATTTGAGGTGTTGAATATTGAAAAATATACTTATGAACATTTTCTCAATAAGAAACATATCACATACAGGGTGGGTTCTTCAAAGAGCACCAATGTTTGGCAAAAGTTGCAAACAATGGCAACAAACCTGGGGTTTCACAAAAGGAGATTCTAAAGAGCGCCCAGAGAAACTTCACTGTGAAGGCGGTTTGGATTTTTATTTTCTGAAACGCTGCTGCAAGACAATTTTTTTTATTTTAAGTTGTTTGACACTTTGGAAATCGCCGGCACTTTTTGCGTAACCCCCTATGCAGAGCTTCTTGCATGTATTCTTATATAGCTGGAGTAGAAACATGTAAGGGGTTATTCAGAGCGCACCGAAATTTTGGTTCTCTCGTTCGGCGCACTTTGGCTTTTTCAGTTCGCCGACCCTGCGGTGAATTCCCTGAAATCTGTCAAACGGATAAAAATAAAAACTATTTAAAAAAAAAAAGGTGTTTAAAACTATAAAAATGAATGGAAATCATTAGAAATGGTTCTATAAAAAAAACGGTTACAGAATTTTAACAAAAGTGGGAATCAAAAATTTTGCTGAAAAAGCCAGAAAAATACCTTAGAACGTCTATAAAAAAAAAAATTGAAAACTTTTTTTTGCGGAAAAAGAATAAATGGTTGAATAAAAGTTTTTATAAAAACGCAAATATATTTTACATTGCAACCTATAGTATGCCCCTGTTTAAACCTGTCGAACTGAAGCACTGAAAATCTGGGCAATTCGGTGCAGTTCGCTGAATAGATTAACTATTGCTTCTCTATGGGACAATTTCACTACCGCCTAATTGTGGCAATCTGAGGCGAACTGCAACGTATTTCACTGGCAATTCACCAATATTTGGCGTATTGACAGCTTTCTGAATAGCCGAACTGCCACGAAATTGCAATATATGGTGAAATTCTGTGGCAAGTTCGACTCTTATTGAATAACCCTTATATAGTGCAGCTTCTGCAATGCACATGTATGCTGTTGTGGTATTATTCTGGTCTACTTGAGTTTTGTTGCTGTTCAATGACCCAGTTTAGATGGGGTTATTTATCTTTGTTTTGGAAATCGGTTTTATTGTGATGTTTAACTGTTCAGTAGGGATGCACCGATACTAGCAAACGCTGTAACAAACCCCGCTGCAAACTGTGCCAACATATATGTGACAGCAGCACTGCGCAGCACAACAACACCACTCACAACATCAAGGGATCATTCCTGTGCACGTCAGAAAATGTGGTGTATATGATCCAGTGCACGGCGTGTGATAAGGACTGCTATATTGGTGAAACCAGCCTTAAACAAAATCTCAGGATGAACCAGCACAGACACTCCATTAGGAACCACCAGGAAAACACATATTGTACCCCAGTGGGACATCACTTCAATCTAGCAGGCCACTCCATCCAAAAACCTCAGAATCAAAATCCTCAAAGGACATTTTAAAGATCACCGGGAACGCAAAACATATGAAATGAAAATGATCACATATTTCAACAATATAAAACAAGGACTTAATATAGATTCGGGTTTTTTAACCCACTATAATAACGTCACGTAATATTCATCATTCCTATTTTTGTGTCTTCCCCATACTCACTTTGTTGTGTTTTTTTTTTTTTATTCCCCCTCTGACCATGCCATTTGGCAATGTACTACATCTAACACCCCCAACTGTGAGCCCTATGACTGTCCCTATGTTTTATTCTATTATTCTGATCAGTTAGCTTCTATACCTGAGGAAGGGAGGAATCCTCTCGAAAGCTTGTACTTTAAATGTTACGTTAGTCCAATAAAAAAGGTATCACTACAGACTGCTATACTCGTGATTTTGGCATCTCGACTAACACGGCCGACCTAATCTATAATATTATATATATATATTTCATTCATTCATTCTCTGGGGGATATATACATGTGAGCTTGGGGCATTTTTATATGAGGTCTGTTCTTAATGGAAAGCTGACACATGACATAAAATAAAAGTATTGGTATCTGTATCGGTGAGTACTTTTTTAAAAAGTATCGGTACTCCCATATATAACAAAATATTTTAAAATATTAATAAAGAGATGGAAGTAGGTTAACTGAATGGTTTGGAAGGTTGCTGGGAAAACAGACTAAAATAAGACAACTCGCCTCACCATTCCCTATGTTTGAATACTGAGACATCTAAGGCGTCTGATTCTACGCGCATGTACAGTATGTTTCAACTAATAGTTTTGTGTTTGGGCTGTGACTTTTATGATCTACAGCAGTGGTTCCTAACCGCGCTCCTCAAGTACCCCCAACAGGTCAGGTTTACCAGATATCCGAAGCACAGGTGATATGATTTGCTACTCAGTGATTGCAGGATTCAGTCTGCATTTCCCCAAAGTGATCCTTAAAACCTGGCCTGTTGGGAGTACTTGAGGACCGCGGTTGGGAACCACTGATCTACAGGTACAAACACATATTTTGTAAGAATTGGTCCAATAGTGCATTCCTTGTAATATGTGCCCCATAAAACCAGAACTATGTCCCAGATGCGGAAAATAAGTTAAGAGTATATTGTATGAGAAAAAGGGAAATTCTAAATCACAAGCAGCGAAAGTTAGACCTTCATTTTGTTCTGTAAATGGCTACGATTTAGCAACCATTGGTTGTTTTCATTTCAGGTTTTGTATGTAATGGAGCTAATGCAGAATCAGGATGATGGGAAGGCATCCTTCACCTTCATTTCAGAGTTCCTGCTCACCCACCCTGTTCTAAGTTTTGGTATTCAAGATGTCAGCCGTTGTCGTCTGAGTCAAACAGAAGTTCTCCCATCAGAGGAAGATAGTGAAGGCATAAATGCAGGTTAGAAAGGAAATTATAGTATTTTTTTAAACTATTCCTTGTTACTTTGTTGGCCAGATACTCTTGGGGTGCTGGTAGATTCTATTTTTGTGGTGCTCTGTCACCAGAGATTGTCCGTGCATCTTCATATGTCACTCTTACAAAATCGTCCCTTCTTTGTGTTGATCAACTTTTTAATCTGCTTAACAGTTGTCATAAAAGCAGAATTTAACCCCCTGACTGTTATCCCAAGTGTGGCTCGGGGATAAATTTCACCGCTGAAGGCGGAAACCCCGAGCCATACTCGGGCTGGATACATCACCTCTCCGTGCGCTCCCTCGCTGATCCCCGCAGTCACCTCCAGCGATCGCGGCGTTCTACTTCCTGAATTCCTTCTCACAAGGATGGAACCAGGAAGTATAAGGTCGCGATCACCGGAGGAGACTGCGGGGGACAGCAAGGGAGTGCAGGGAGAGGTGATGTATCCAGCGGCATCCCGAGTATGGCTCAGGGTTACCGCTTCCAGCATAGGATTTTAACCCCGAGCCACACTCTGGAACACCGCTAGGGGCCAAAAAAAAATTTAAATACTTTTTGACTAGGAAATGTGAAAAAAATCGGACCGCCAGGGAGGTTAAAAGATTACAAAATGCCTTTGGTATCGTTGAATTGATAGACAAGGTCTTCTTCTCTAACCAAAGTATTGGGAGTTATTTTCAAATTCAGTCCGATTTAACATACTTCTGATTGCAGATCTATACATCTCCTAGAGAAATTAATGCTAGTATGACATGACAATATATTTTTGCTATAATATGGTGTAGTAATATATTTTATGAAAAGAAATATTAAGGTTTGACTCCCACTTTATTTTTTCTTTAAAGTGAACGCTTTATTTTTTATCTCTCTCCAAACCTTTTCTAAAGTGATAATTTTGATTCCATCATCATGTTTGAATTTTTTTCTGAGTGTTTTCTATTCTTTATAGTCCGTATACCTTACAATAAATATTCATTCCACAAACCTTCGATAATAAACTATGCAGCAAAATATATAGAATTTTATCTGATTTTTTTTTTTCTTCTTGTTAATATCTTTTTTGCAGAGGAGTCCATGGAGCCTGAAACAGAGGAATCTGCAAATGGTGTACTTATAAAAATGTTCTGTGTGCACACAAAGTAAGTAAATAACTTTAACCCCATATTGACCAGGCGAAATTACCATTATTTGGCCAAAAGGACCCACTGGGTCAATCCATATCAAGTGACCCAGCACTGGTTGCTTGACCATTTTAACCCCTTTTTTTAATTATTATTTTTTTGGTGGTGATGATCCCAATAGGTTGGTAGTATAAAACCAAGATTATTTTAATTTTATACTGACTTGTTTAAATATGGCAGCCAATTTTGCATCACACCAGGCACCATTTTTTACGTTTTCCAGAGGTTTGCGGAAAAATGCAGATTACAGTTATGTAAAAGGATAATGGAGATCCCATATAGCACATCAATGCAAATCAATACAATATGAACATATTTGATTCAATGATTAATAACGTGCAACAGTGCTTATTGTCACTTTATCCAAACAATAGTGCAAAAGTAACTCAGTGCATAAAAGTCCAGTGTACAGTGTGAATACTCCATAAAATGATCACTAAAGTGCAACAGTGCTCATCCATACAATAGTGCGAAAATAAGCATAAAGTCCAATACAGAGCAAAAGGTAAATGTGTTCAAAATGGTGCATAAATGTCCAAATAGAAAAGGAATAATACTCAAAAAAGAGTCAATCTGGTCCTCCTTATTGTGCTAGAAATTAGTCCGGGTCGTCCTCAGTGTCTCTCAAAAACTAAAGGGAAGACACAGAGATAATAGTGCAGATTATCATAACAAGCTGGCCAATATTGTTGTATTATTTATTTATAAAGGATTTTATCAGGATGGATACATTGAGATTTCTCTCGTTTTCAAGTATGTCCTGGGTTCAAGAACATGGTTACGGAAATACAAAATAGTAAAATGCAAGATATTAACACAAAACCAAATATACAGATTAACAGAAAAATAAATATGTAGGAAATAAAGTCATTTTGTCGCATGTTTACAGGTGCATTCCGTATTGAGGTATGTTATTAAAGGAGTATAGGCTACTCACACTTAGAGGAGCCTAAAAAGATCCTGGCTCTAGGTAAGAATGCCAGCGGCCATATAAAGAGTGGCACTTCCCTGCTTTTGCCCACAATAGTAACTAGATAAATCAGAAAGAAACTGGAGACAGCGCTCCCATAGCGTAATATTTTTTCCCCAAGTTTGACGCTCAGCTTCTCACACCTGAGCAAAGGTATTTATACCAGACTAGTTTTTCTGTACACTCACTCTGGAAAAAGCCTGCCCCGCAGGCGGAAACGCATTGAGTGTGTCCTGATATTCTATATTTTTAACTGTTTGGGATGCCTTCAGATCCCCTGTCTTTTTCTGGTTGGTTTTTGTGGTTCCCTTTGGGAATGAATCTATGCACAAGATCGAAACATAGAAAATGTCGGCAGATAAGAACCTTTCAGCCCATCTAGCCTGCCCAATTACATGGACACTTTACCTGGATTTATCTTTTGTTTAGGATCGCCTTATGCCTATCCCATGCTTGCTTAAATTCAATCACTGTTTTGGCCTCTACCACTTCTACTGGAAGACTGTTCCATGTATCCACCACCCTCTCAGTAAAATAATGCTTCCTGATGTTACTTTTAAACCTTTGCCCCTCTAATCGAAGACTATGTCCTCTTGTTTTGCTATTTTGTTTCCTTTTAAATATACTCCCTTCCTCTACTTTGTGGATTCCCTTTACGTATTTAAATGTTTCTATCATATCTCCTCTGTCTCGTCTTTTTTCCAAGCTGTACATGTTAAGATCATTAAGCCTTTCCTGGTAACTTTTCTCCTTCAAGCCGTACACCATTTTAGTAGCCCTTCTCTGAACTCTCTCTAAGATGTCTATATCCTTCTGGAGATACGGTCTCCAGTACTGCACACAGTACTCCAAGTGAGGTCTCACCAGTGGCATGAGCACTTCCCGTTTTCCTACTGCTAATACCTCTCCCTACACAACCAAGCATTCTGCCAGCATTTCCTGCTGCTCTATTACATTGACTACTTAGATGGCGTGGATAATTTGATACTTTGATGTATATTTGGTGTGCTACCATCAATTGGTGTTGAGAATTTTCTCTTTTTCTTATGGTTCCCTCTCCTATATATGGTCATATGGTATAATTACTGGATGGCGTGTGTATGCAAAATTCATCTGACACATGCAATTATAATGACCTTGCAGTAGGGGAATAGCTATTATTGGCTTTTGTTATAGCCACATAAGCAGTTTTTTTTTTAAAACGATTTCTGCTTTGTATGAACTTCAGCACCATTACTTTGGTCTCTAAGAGTCTCCACCTATCACTACACGCTGTGTGTTATATTCTCTCCACATACAATATACTCCAATTTATGTGGTTTTATTTGCATGTGTATTTATGGGTTTGATTATTTACACCCGCAATAAATTGTGTATTATTGGGGACCCACATCCCCTCTATTAGCAATCCATGCACATTTTGTATTGGATTACTATATGGTTGTTCTTGGTTTCTTTTAAGTACTGATTTACCCTACAGGTCCAAGCATCCACTGCAACTGGTCATGCCTAGCTTCTGCTGATGAGGGTCCAATAAACCTGAAAGAGCGCTGTCCAGAGATGGCTTTGACCAGTTCAATAAACCTGACCTCTGCAAAAAAAAAAAAAGAGCCATCTAGTATGTCCTTGATTTGAAGGATTCTGTGTGAAAACAGACCCAGGATGCAAAAAAGTGAGACAGATGTCATTTGCATGTCTTACCCTTAGCGCAACATCACGATATCTCCAGAACTGTAAGGCTAGGGTCAAACAAACACATCTTTTGCATCGTCCATAAAAAAGTGCGTCCGAATGCATTGATGTATTTTTTTTTCACGGAAGACGCAAAAGCAGTCATACGATGCGCATTTTCGTGCGTGATTTTTGATGGAGCTATTAAAAACAAATGGATGTGATGTTGGCCGGACATGAGCAGCGTCTGCCGTCTCCTACTCACGCACACACTCTGCTATGCCGACGCAGCGCACTCTGTGCGTCAGTACTAGCGATTCTACGTTCTCAAAAAAATGCGTTCGTTTGCCGCTTGCGTTGCACGGCTGTACTTCGTATATTGGACGTCATTTGCTGCTACTACGGCCGTAATAAAGTGCGGCTGCACGCGTGTTCGCACTGCGTTCGTCTGACCCCAGCCTAAAGCCTACAAACTTGGAATTCGGCACGTATGTTCCGCTCGGCTTCTTGGTGCTCACTAAGAAAGGATTTTTCGAAATGACCATCAGAGCATTAGTTATTAACACGTCCTGATGCTAAGGAGTTATACTCTCTCTTCCCCCCCCACCTGAAAATAAATCTGTTCCAACTGCCACTTGCTTCACATGCCGTTATCTCAGGTCAAACTGGCAGACGTTGCTCTCCTTCACTCAGGAGGGTCTGGGGATCCTTACAGCGCTAAATGTTGCTACCTCACCAACATGTCCACACCTTCCACCTATGGAACTGCTTCTGAAGTCAAGGTGGCGGGGGATATATTCCCTTATGAGTTTCAATCACCCACCAGCACTGAGCCAAAGGATTGTGAACCAAATTTCTCCTGCATAGTGCCCCAGCCCCAAATCACTTCTTACACTGCTCTCCGTTCAGAGGGATCTGTCCCTTTTACTGTAACAACAGTTAGAGGGAAAAGAGGGTAAAAACGCAGAAAGACTGTCTGCCCTCTCCAGTGGTACTTTTTTTTTTGTTTTTCCTACGAGCAGCTGTTGGGTAGGGAGATGTGTCCCTCCCCTTTCAGATTCCCCCCGGCAGGTGACTGGGGGACGCCTGAAAATGACATTGCGACGGCTGGGGTCCATAAAACCGTCGGGCTGGCTTCAAGGAAGCCAGACCGACATGGGACCCCGGCCAGAGAGAGGAGTATAGGGAGGGGGTGGCGTTAAAGGACCATGACGTACATAGTACGTCCTTGGTCCTTAAGGGGAATTTTAGAAAATAGATGCATTCATTATATTAGTCAAAGTCCTTTTTGATACATTTGTTTATTATACAGCAAGTTGCTTTTTAGGTGTTGTTGGGTCTTAATGAAACGGGCCTCACAAAGTTTGCTTGGTGACACCATTACTTTTTCACATCTGGAATAATGAGATATCTTGGATGGCATCCAATAAGACACACAAAATTTATGTTTTTCATAAACCTAGCCTGTTGGTAATTTTATACAATATTTTTAATAATCTTGTCCACTGTCACATGAGGTAAGGCGTGGAAATTTCCACTTTTGGCATCATGTTGGTGCTCAAAAAAAATGTTCGAACATTTCAGATAACAGATTCTCAGCCAGTATTAAAAAAACCATCAGGATGAGCGTTTGGAAGTCTTACGCTTTGCACGATTATTGTATAGCATGCATGGTACTTGGATGGTAATAAACAGTAACAGGGTTATTCAAAGAGAATGGAAAAGTCACTGTACGTTTGGTGAATTTTCATGCTCATCAATTCGGTGCGATTTGGCGATCCCATTTCGGCGACCCTGCGTTGTATTCAACAAGCACCACAGGGCCATCGTAGTTCGACGAACACTCACCGCAAAACCCAGCGAAGGCACAACGAAACCCGCAAAAAAACATCTTGATTAACCCCGCTGGAGAAACCCGAGCAGGAGCCGATCAAAGCGCAGAGCAGCCGCCGGAAAAACCCGACACCGCAGACGAATGGAGTGAGAAAAAAAAAACGTACGTTTGAAAAGTGAAACGCTGAAACGCAAAGAAACTACATAACGAAAATGTCAGAAATTTACATCGAAGATCCAATGAATGATAATAAAAAGGGCTGTTACAGAAAAAAGAGACGATTTAAAAAAAAAATTCCGCTAAATCCCTAAAAGATCCTAAAAAATCTGAATAAAATAATAAACGGTTGATTAGATATTGAAGTAAAACGGGAATATTTTTAACATTGAAGCCTATGGGATTCTCCTGAATAAACCTGTCGCATGAAACCACCGAATGGCAGGGCATTTCGGGAACCTTTCACTGCTGGGTTTTGTTCTCCGAATAAACAAAGCGGTGCTTTTTCATGGGGATTTCACTTCCCTCGAACAGGCAACGTATGTGCAGGCAATTCGCCAACATTTGGCGAACTGCCTGCTCTCTGAATAGCCGAATGGCCAGGAAAGGTACCCGTACGCTGAAATTCAGCGTTCGGTTACCTTTCGCCAGCAATTCGGAGCTCTTTGAATAACCCTGTAAGTTGCTGTTAGAATTTTAAACAATTTTGTATAATTTTGTTTTCAGTAGATTTTTAAATTTTAATTTATGCATTTCAGAGCCTTGCAAGATGTCCAGATATGGTTTAAGCCTCATCATAATCGAGAGCTTGGGGCATTTATTACAGAAGAGTCTCATGACAACTTTGGTAAGTGCTGAGAAAATGACAAGCTGAAGCCATGGTTTAGATGTAAGGTGGTATTTTGAACTGCCATATGGTATTTGTGTTCTACTTCATCAGTTCTGTTCTTATCCTATTTGATATAGTGGCAGCACTGTATAATAAAGGCTGGAAATAATGGTAACTTGGATTGCTATTGCCTATGGAAGTTATGTTTATAAAGTATCCTACAGAGAAGTTGCCCCCTTCAAAACATGGACAAAACAGTGCAATAATAAAATCCTGGGGGGGGGGGGGGGGGGTGGTACTTGCCTTGTACAGTGCTGGAAATCTGCTGGCACTGTATTAAGTGTATTACTAAAAATATGGGTTCATTGGTATTTATTTAGAGGGATACACAAACTAGAATGAATTTATGACAATGGGTTGATGATAACTGATCTCACACCAGCAAGGTTTTCAACATAATTTGGATGCTTTGGCATATTATTCATTTTGTGTGGGGGGGGGGGGGATTCCATTTGACATGTTAAAAAAAAAAAATAGCATTTCTTGAGGGTCACCGATCTTGTATTATCAATTGTTGCAACCCTTTGCAATCTGAATTTGGAAGGTAAATTTTTTTTATTAAATTCTATATTAAAACCTAAAGTAGATGGAGTACAAAATGACTGAAATATTGATGCCCTCAGGAAACCTAAAATATGGATAAAGAAAATTATGCTTTATTCAATAATCATTAAAATATTCATGTAGCAATGGTCCAACGTTTCGGCCGCATCAGTGCCTTTATCAAGGTTACAGGTACATATCATGCAGGGCTGTGGAGTCGGTAGATAAATGTTCCGACTCCGACTGCTCAGTTTTTTGTACTTCCGACTCGGACTCCTCTGTATTAATATGCGAATGTATTTTATACATTCCTTGAAGGAAAGAAAGGCAACATACATGTCATTACCACAGGACTACTGGCTGGGAAGCCAACAGTCTACTGTATTGAACAGTTTAAGCAAAAGACAAACACAATGAAAACAACAAGGTTTTATTAATTTTTTTTATTAATCAAGTGGCTGGATAGTAGCAGCAGGCATAAACATCAGGAACAGGAACTTTACCAGTTCAAAAATACAAACCACATTATTTGGTTGTTTTAGAACAAAAACAAAGCTTATCTATATGAACAAAATCTGTAAAACCTAGAAATGGTTTATATTAATCTTGAAATGTAGTTATAGGCTTAGCAAATGCAAATCAATTCAATGTAGAGTTCTAAGGAAGAGAATTGCCTCTGCCAGATCCGCTTTCATAGAGGCTCTTAAGTCAGCCTTTATTATTTTTAGGGCTGAAAATAATCTTTCGACACTGACTTGGGTGGGTGGCATTGCAGTAACTATTCTGGCCACATCACTAACGATCTCTGGATAAACAAGGATGGCTTCTTCAACAGTAAGTTTTGAGGAGCGATCATACTTTTCAACTTCTTTTAGTGCTTTATCAAACTCCTGTTGGAATTTTTTTATTTGGACATTTACTGGTTCTGTAACGCTTGTGCGACGTCGCTTTCTTTTAGCAACTTCCATTTTGTTTAAGAAGGAATCAAAGTCTAATTCTTCGTTTGAAGAAGATGATCCTGAGTTACCACTATTGCTTAAAAGAACTTCATCCTGTGGAGGTATTTCAGGTCGTAATCCCTTCATGCGAACTGCGACATCATAGTGGGCCTTTTTCCCAGTAGCAGTCTGTTCACTGGTCAACAAAAGTCGGCTCATTGGGTCGACATAAATAGCCGCTAACAAGATTTCATTTTGCAGCAATAGACTCTCTTTTCATCATTGAAGATGCAATGCCCTCAGCTATTAACCCTCCATTTTTGTTCAGGCGATATAACAGGCTCTTCCATTCCAAGAGGAATTTACCCGGGGTTAGATCGTCACATTGCAACCTCTTGGTGACAGTGAAGGGGTGAAAAAGAAGGTTCTCCAGCTCTTTTGTTTGTGTCCACTGGCTTTCAGTTAATGCAAGATTTTCATTGTCCATTTCTTCTATGAAGTCTTTAAGTTCAAGCAAACGCTTCACCATTAAATAAGTGCTTCCCCAGCGAGTTGTTTGATCCAAAATGGCTCCTTTTCCTGCACGCCTTTTCAAAATTGCATCTGTTTTCGGGGCCCTGGCTGCAACCGTTACTTGCCGTAATTTGCCAATTAGTGTAGCTGCATGGCGATCTTTTAATCCATCTCTTATGGCAAGTTGCAGTGTATGAACAGCACATCGCATATGATGAATAGTAGCAAGCTTCAATGCTTCTTCAACAAAGTTGTCTAAAAAAACGTCAGCATTCTCTTCAGTTTCTAAACTTTCTCCAATACTTGCAGAGCTGTCTTCCTCTAACTCTAATATCTGTTTGTTTTCTTCAACTGCGTTCATCTTCTCAATTGTGCTCAACATGTTAGAAGCGTTATCTGACACAGCACATAAAATCTGTTCCTTTTTAATTTCAAAATCTTCTAGAACACCCTCCACTAACTTCTGAAGGTAATCACTGGTGTGATGTGCCTGAGTGTCCTTTAATCCGAGGGTCCGTGTTATTGTTTTGTTGTTTTCATCCACAAATCTAACATTAATAGCGAAATAATTGACTCTGTGACGTGTGCATGCATCCATTTTAAGGAAGACAAAACGTCCTTTCACCAGAACTTTCTGTAGTTCTTCCTTTTTACATTTGGCCTCCTCAATTAGAAGTTTCCTTATACTTTCTCTTTCCAGAGAAACACCAAGTTTTTTTGCCATTTCTCCATTTAGGCCTAAAAAGACTGGCTGTGAAAAGGATAGTGGTAAACTATTCTTTACTACCATTTCAATAATGTGGGGTTTGAATTTTTCTGGTGTCATCGTTATGGTAACTTTGTCAGATATAAAGTATTTTCTTATTTGTGATTGTTCTCCAGTAGATTTCTGAACGTTTTTTGTCACAGACGTAGATGCAATGTTTTCATTGCCATCTTCTCATTCACGGCTTCTAACACTTTGGGATGAAAACGCTGTTAAGTGTCTTTTCAAATTTGATGCTCTTGTAGGTGCATTTTTATCAGGCCCACTGAAACTGCTAATTTTTGCATCACATTGTTTTTCACCATCATCTTTTCTAATACATTGGCACACGTAATGTTTTCCATCACTTGATAATGCAAAGTGCTCGTAAACAGTAGACTTTGTCGTGTTTGTTGTTAGCAGTCTTTCTGCCATTGTTCGGATGCCTCTTTCCCTAAAATATAAAATATGTTATACTATTACTAACTGGCATATAATTAGATTTTTAATATCGACATACACAGTCTTGTAAGTTGTACGTACATGGCTTAATACAAACAAATAGCTATATATCCCAGCACTAAACCTAGACATGATTTGTCCTATCCAGAAAAACATGCACAGACATGTACTGTACACACACACACACACACACAAACACACACAACACAGAGCCTACATTTTAATACTCAGAGCATATAAACAATCTGCACTATACATAAACATTCATACATTCCTGCACCACACTTCCAAACTTAGGATAGACAGTTTCTTCCAGAAACATGTACACGTCTTCCCTCATACAGACAAGCAGGCATGCAGGTTTTACAATAAACACTTACAGTTGAATCCAAGAAGCTGTTCCACCAAGTTCTTCTAAGCTCTTCTAGCAGAGAGAGCTAGTTGGGCAGTAGTGAATGATGTCCGGTTCATAAAACAAATCGTTCATCTGAGCCGGTTCTTTTCAGTGAGCCGAGTGAGTCGATTCTCCTGACTCAAATGAGCTGATTCCAACAGCTCAGTCTGTGACGCAGTAACAGCCAGTGTAATGTGATCCTAGAGTGAGGGCGTGTCTGCCGGCTCTGCCTGCAATGTGCTACAATGTTACCAGTGCCAGGACTCGCAGAGCAGCAGACTCAGAGACAGCCGGTTCCTGCAGATCTGAGTCATTAGTTAACTGACTCAGTGATTCTTCTGTTCAATGAGTCACAGATCAGGCTCCAGCAGTTCATACATTAACCCAGTGATCCCCTAATATTAAATACAGGATAAATCCTCAGTCTCACACAGATTTGGATTCTTTTGCACCTCTTTACAACTTCAACAGTAATTAATTATTTTAATTAAATAATTTCAATTAATTTTCATCATAAATGAATCCTCATTATTAAGACCTATATCAAATACAGTCTACTATCAATAATAGTTCAGTCTTGAACTATTGACCCTCCATTCCCTTCACTTATACAAGTGTCTCTAGTCCTGCAAAAAATAGATTTACTTAATCCCTTATCAGTGAGAAGCTAGGTTACCCATGGGCGCCGCGTTCCCTGTAACAGCAGAACACAACACTATGGAAAGTATAAGTATTGCCGCTCCTAATTGTGCATTGTGTGCCATATAGTGAAGCACATGAAAAGCATGCTTCTTCACGTCACTTAACGTGTTCGTTTTGCGGTTACGTGGGGCACTGCATGCATTGGTCTTTATTCTTACAGTAGAGAAGTCATTAATTATAACTTTTTGTGAATTGGGACATTGATTTAAACTTTTTTTTAAAATTCCAATCTAAATTTAGTAGGAGTCGGTGCATTGTTTGCCGACTCCAGGTACCCAAAATTGACTCCGACTCCACAGCCCTGATATCATGTAACACATTTTAGAATATAAGTCATTTAGTCAGGGAAAATACTGCCACCGGCGGTCTCTGCGATGGCGTGCTAGAGGATCGGTTAGTTCTTGGTGTCTTTTATAAAAAAAAAGTGTTACATGATATGTACCTGTAACCTTGAGAAAGGCTCGGATGGAGCCGAAACATCAGAACACGATTACTGGAATATTTTAATGATTTGTTGAATAAAGCATGTTTTTTCTTTTTTCTCCCTTTTTGAGAGACCCTTAGTGCATCCACTTTTCATTGGTTATTTATATTTATCCTCCCCACTAAGGTGCTTGATCTGTGCCTCCGTTTCAACCACAAATTTGTATTGGGCGTTAGGTTAGCAGACTTTTCCACTTTTAATGTGGTCCCTGAAAATTTGTTATCCCCATTTCTTCTTCCTTTTAACCTCTACTCCTATTATTTGGGGAATATCGTCTTGCCAAAACAGGGCCTTGGAAGAAGGCTTTATATTCAATCTTTTTTATTTTGAAAAATTGTCAGCAATTGAACAGACCGTGTAGAGTCCACGCAGGGCGCACCAGGAAGGTCGCAAAGAAGCACGGTATACAATAAAGAAATGACAAAAGACATAAAAACAGACTGAAAAACAATATGACCAAGGGTCAGCAGAGACCGTGGGTAATGGACATGGCACCCACAAGCTCGAAAACTCAGCAGATGGTGGTTGTATAAAAAATATATATAAAAGACAGAACAAAAGGGGACAGGGGGACGGCAGAGGCCAGAGCCATGACGTTCTTGGCTCACTCCCAGGAGTCCAGAGTACAGTAGGAGGCCATGGAAGACAAAATGTCAAGGGCACTCGGGGGCCAAGCATGACAGGCAGAGCCATGGAGCTGCCAAGGTGGCGCACCCCGGGATATCCCAAAGATGCCACAATTTAGGGGGACAAAAAAGGGGGGGGATAATCCTCATCTAAAGGTTTGCAAGTGCCAAGACTATAAAAGGGCATCAAAGAGACAAAACCGACCCTGTTGTCAGAAAGCAACATAAGCGACAAAAAACAAAAAAAAAGTCATCACGAGGTCTAAAAATAAAGTCCGCAGAATAGTGTGGTGAACTCTCTCAAATAAGGTACAGAGGTAAAGTCTGCAGCAATGGAGGAAGGCTTTGAAGTGCTAGGTCTAGAAACCAGGTTAAAATCTGTGTAACTGTTATAACGCATGGTTTATATTTGGTCGTTTCAAACATTACTGATAATATGCAATTAGAGTGGGGGGGGGGTCCCCAAACAACCCTTACTCAGTAAATAATGTACATGTCGTATCTGTTTTATTTTCTTGTTGCATCCTGACTCTTACCCTCTATATGTTCTCTGAGTAAATGTCAGCGTGCTGCAAATATCGTAAAAACTAATTCTAATATTCGAATGCCCCAGTAGGCTATTGAATTTTATTTTGGACTTTCTGATTTCAGCATTCCTATTCCTGTCTGTCTTAAAGGATATTTGGAGGGTATAATGGTGCAGAATGGCAGTGTTCACATCCCTTTTCTTATTACAGATCTCCCTGCTCACATGGCAGACATTAATCAAGATCGACCACAAGCCTCTAAGAACATGCAACAAGACTCTCAAGCTGACTTTCGCCGAATTACTGCAGACTTCCTCTTGCTTCCACCAGACAATAAGCCTATTCTCATGACTCCTGATGCGTTCATGTCTTCAAGTGCTTCGTTTCAGCAGGTAGCTTAAACTCATTAAGGGCTATTCATTAAAGTTTACTTTTATTTTTTTCTTGTTGCACAGAAAATAGTTTATGAACCTGTTTAGGATCCATGATCAGTGTTGGTAAAACGTTTTATTGATACAGTCCTGACCTGCCCTTTTCTGAAATGTAATAAGGTGTCTTGTTTTCCATTTAATTTTTATTGCACATCTTTTCACACATTCCTCTTTTGTATTTCCTTCAGCATCACACACAGGTTTTATTTATTCGGGCCTACGATATCTTTCAGTACATTACCTATTGTTCCCGCCGAGGTGGATGTATGGGGTAGATGGAAGGGGTGAGTTAACTGATTGGGCCAAACTCAAGGTGGAGAAATATTTCGCGGCTACAAGGTGTGAAGTCAGCAGCTGTCTGGGTCCATCACAAATGTGTAAAAGGGATCACAAGAAGCACAACTTGGTTATTTGGATGAGCTATGGGTTCACAGAATTATTTTGGAGATGTTCTGGTCCCATAGCTTTTCCACTCTTTGGACATTCCACAAAACTGCTGACCAGAGGCTCACTGGTGCCATATATTTATTGCATTACATAACCTACAAGCAGGAAGGCCTTGGTGTTTTGATCTTTACCCAAGATGGCCGCTTAATCTGGGCTCTGAGTAACTTCACTGCGCTTTCTGCCTATTTCGCTAGCATGCTGTCATGGTCCACGGCAAGAAATGGCACTCGTCACCCTTGACATATGCAACACCTTGAAAACCACCATCCAATATGCTAGTTAGCTTTCTTGAGAAACAGACCCCACTTAACTCTACACCACCTTTCTCCAAAATGTTGTCCTCCGCTCCGATACCTCGTGCTCTAGTAATCATAAATCTAGAGTTATACTAAATCTAAAACATACTGTAATGTATAGAAGTTACAAAAGATGTAATTTATGCAGTCGTTTTCAGCATAGGAGCGTGCCCTCTAGTGGTTATATGAATACCTTCTAACAGTCTTTTCTGGGATGTTGTATATTAAGCAGGGGTTTGGAGCAGAAAAAAATTGGAAAAAACTTTTAAACTCAGAGAAAAAATAGAAGGTATATTTGTTCTTTTCAATACGGCTACGGTCTTTCTCCTCTAGTTCTTGCTCGGTTGTATACCTCAAAATATATAAAAGATGACACACAATTGCGCAGATCTTTTTTAAATAGTGAATACACACAACATCATGATGGAAATATCCTACTCACATTTTCTAGTGTCTAAATACCTAGACCCTAGTTGTATTGCAGTCCGTGTCTTCTTTGGAGAACTGTATCCCCTCTGGTGTCCTCTTACATCCAGGTTCAGGGCTCATAAAGAGAGAAAGTGCACTGGATTGCGCAGATTACCCTTAATACACTGTAAGTGTTGGCAAAAAAGGAATAATACTCACAAATTTCGGTGCCTATTTCCAGACATCGGGTTCTGAGCAGTCACTCAGTGTATATTGGAGGCACTGAATCCCCCTCTCCTGATCGTCGTCCTTGACAGATGTAAGGAAAAAGGAGTCGGAATGGAGCTAATGGGTTTTATTGTAATAAAATTGTAAAATCTACAACATGCAGTAATAGAAGTTCTAAAAAGTAAATTACATTTTACTTAGGATATTCATACCCAGATATATTTTATGACACCTCAAGGTTTTATCATGTTCTTAAGGGGCAGGGGTCATTTTCTTTCTAAATCAACTACAGATATTGTAGAAAACCCTGGTAATTTTGTCTTCCAAAACACCTCCATTACTCCAAATATGCCGCACACTTTTTGATTCTAAGTTCATGGGCAAGTCTTTCTCCATCTTACGACATGGTTGGCAGCATCCTACTAGGCTTACAGCACAGTGTGAGCACCCACTCCTCCTACCATTTGCTCTTTGCAAACTTATACAATATGTCCAGCCTGTTGATTCTCAGTAACCCTACTAATCCCTCATTTTCCCCCTATGCTCTTGCCCTCAGGCTGGGTTCACACCTATGCGTTTTTTTACGCCCTTTTCTTACACGCGTATTGCGCAAACAATCCGCGAACGCGTATTGCAGCACGTTCACGGCCATAGACTGCAGAGTGAACGCGTTGCAAATACGCCCCAAAGAAGCTCCTGTATTTCTTTGGGCGTAGGACGGTTTACAGCGCGTTCCTGTGTGCTGTGAAACGCCCAGGTGTGAACGGGTCCCATAGGAAATCATGGGATTACCGTGTCTCGGCGTTTTACAGCGCGCAGAAACGCGCTGTAAAACGCTGAGGTGTGAACCCAGCCTCAGTGAATGCTTCTACCTCTTCTATATTGGGTTGGCAGATGCAGGCCTGTTAGGGTGAAATGACGGCATCTACAAAGTGTCTCTGAACACCTTTTTGCCTTTTAGAGGGGGATTGCTTTATGTTGAGAGGAGTGTGCCCCCCCTCCCCCATACCATTAGGCTGGTTGTGCACTTGGTCCGTATTCGTGTGATGGTACGATCATCTGATAATGCCTATTGTTTTCTGACCAATCCCACAGCATGGAGGTGAATCTGCCCTCTTCAACTGCCTCGGACTTTCATCCAGCAATTCAGACGATTTTTTGTGATAATAGAGTAACAATCTTTCATTTCAATGGGATTTGTTGGGCGATCTGGTACAATTTACATGGATAAAGATGAATTGTATAGTTAAACCGCCGTTCCACGACAGGAAAATTTGTCTCATAGAGAAGTGATTCAGTTCGACAGACGAAGGCCATAGGATGCAATGTAAAAAAATTCCTGAGAGGGAGACATGACCGAAGCGCCACGATCCCCTTGCTGCAGCAGCATGTACACAAGCTGGGAGAGCTGTGCAGCCCTTTTTCCAAACAGGCTTGGGCTGCCAGTGTCTCTGCGCATGTGCCACACTTTGCAGCCGTGTTGCCGAGCAGCAGGACCCATCCAGAGCATCAAGTAGGTAAAAATCCAGAAGCCTGTGAAAATTCTGGATTTTTACACCTCCTGATCCTGGTAGGGGTTTTGTATATTGTCATTTTTTTCTACAAAAACTCTCTTGTAACCGGATGGATTTGGTTGATCTTTTATTTTTAGCTTTCTTCTTTTACTCGATATTGAGTAACCTCTAGGTGACTGCAACATACAAATATCAATGGAAATCTATTACCAGATATCAGTTATTGCTAATGTAATATGTTTATTTTCTTCTTACAGATTTCATCTTCTCCGGGTGGAAGTAGCATTACCACTCTCACATCTGTTACACCTGTTAGCATGGTTTCCATGAATGATGTAGTCATGTCCAGGTAAATTCTAAATTGAGTTATGTTTTTCTCTTTTCTTAACCCTCACAGAATATAATTTTTGTAACCATCCGGCTGTTTGGAGAGTTGTGAAATGTTTTGTATTTACTCTCTGTCACAGTGCAATCATGAAGGTGTTTGCGTACTGATCCCTTTCATTGCAATACCTCTGATAGTTGCAGAGTTAAAATAAATCCAAAATTTAAGCTACCTCTGGCCGTATAGTTTGCTATCAAGATGAGACCTGCTGTACAAACTCAGCCTCCAGAAGTGGTCCTTAACATTCAGGGACCAATCTACAGACTAGGAGAGTCTGAGATCACAAGTGGAAGCTAGTTTTGTTTTTGTAAATCCTATATTTTGACACAAACATCATATAAAGGGACAATCTACTCTTACCCACCCCTCCAGATAAGATGTGACTGCTATGTGAAGCAGAGGAGTTTCCTCTGCCCACACAGCTGTCACTTAGTGAGATTTTGAAAAATCCCACCTGCCAAGAATGAACTCCGGGAACAATGACATCAGCTCACTTCTATATGTAACTCACAGTTGGTCCTTTGTGCTTCTCAAGTTTGAGCACAGACCAATTCTGAGCGTGCAAACAGTACATGCGCCACTTGCATACTAAGTGCTCCAGGGCCTTCTGCATTTGAATGCCCTGGAGTGGAAGAGGAGAGTGAAACCAAGTGCCGCTGGACAATAGGTCTGTATTTGTACGTAAAGTATTTAAAAAATAACACTGCATTTGCTGTCAACAGGTGAAAGAAGGGGGAGTTCTTAGAGTGTTTTTATTTTATGTTTTCAATGTTTCATTTCTTATTATGTTTTTAATGATTAGATTTTATATTTTCTCCTTAATTTAGGTCATCTGAAGAACTGAGCCCAAAACTACAGTTAGAAAACAGCCTGAGTTTAAGCAGTCCTACCTGTGGTGGAAATATCCAGGCTAATTCCCGAAATTCATCTGTGCTTCTCACAGGACTTTCAGAGAAGCTCTCCCCCAAAGCCATAGTCCAGGTGAACGCTTCGCTCTAGTTAAATCCACTTGAGGTTAAGAATTTACCATAAATGTAGACTTTTTGTTGCTGCAGAGTTTTAAAAAGTATATTGAGTTGTAATAAATGCTATTGTGTTAAGCAGAAATATTTATCTCTACATGTTATGAGGAATTGGTAATTTTACAAGATGGATCATTATTTTACCTTTTTATACGAGTAGTGCCTTATCCCGACCTAGCTGTAACGAGTGTGGTCATTATACTTAATGGCTGGAGTCATTATTTTAGCTGAGCCACGATTTTTTCTGCTTACTCAGCTTTAACATTTCCTTACTGTAAATTAACACTTCCTATGCTTTATATTGGAAAGGTTAATCCGCATACAGGCGGAGAAGAATAAGATCGCCCATGACCTCAACTATTGCTGGTTCTTGGACCCTGGTGTTAAGTGATTTTACTTTTGCAAACTTGTCACATTCACTTCCAAGTGGCTTTCCATAAAACCACTGTCAGCAGAGTGGTTTTATGGAGAACCACCTTCCATCACCCTTACTGTTAAAATGAATGTACCATCCATACATGCATTTCTTACACACACACAGCTGGATATTTGTTTTGGTGGATCTTCAAAGAATTAAAAGCTGGTTTCCAGTAGCTTCCTTTTTTTTCAAGTGTACCTTGTGCTTTAAGAAATCTAGATTTGTGAAAGGATGGAAGATGTTTAGAGCAGGGGTCAGCAGCTTCAGTCCTCCAGATGCTTTGGAACTATATTTCCCATTAGGCTCAGACAACCTAAAGAGTGACTGAGCATCATGGGAGCTGTACTTCCAAAACATCTGGGGAGGGCCATTGGTGCTTACCTCAGTTGAAGAGTGAAGGAAATGGTTATGATATCCTAATTATTTCTACCATTTTTGTGCATGTGTTTTTACAGGTGAGTCAACCCAGTCTTCCTTTGGAACTGCAAGGTTTGGAACCTTTGGGCCTTCCACAAGCTTCCCCAACCCGCGAGCGTTCTCCTGATGTAATTTCCAGTGCTTCCACTTCAATTTCTCAAGGAATTCCAGAGATCGCCTCAGAAACCCTACAGCGAAGCTACCCAACACCATTGGCTTCAAGTCTTTCCGTCGATGGAGTTGAAGCATCTAACCACACAGACAGCATGAGCTCTGCTGCCTCTGCACTCCATATGCTGTCACCTCGTACATGTCCCACATCGGAACACATTCTGCGACCACTGGAGATCCGATCTTTCGGAGTGGAAAGCGAAAGAGTTAGTGCTACAATTCAACCCGAGAACAACACAGCACAGAATAATGAAGACAGTCTGGTATCTCAGCCATGGCCTGCAGCTCCTGATATAACCAGGGAGACCAGGAATAGTCTGGTAGAGAGGTGAGTGTGACTTGTTTTTGCAAAATGCAGCAAAGTGTGATCTATTTTATTTATAAGTATGACGTAACTTGTCAGGCATATTATAGACTCTAGAATTAATAGTTTTACCTTCTTTATTTTTCATTGCCCACTCACCCTGTGAGTTTACTGACATTTATGGAAAATTTTCAAAAAATGAATTCTATCACTGCTTCTTGTTCTTTTAGTGTGCGAGATGAGCAAGAAAGGGTAACCTCATTTCACAGACACAGCTATCACTTACTGCAGCAGCATGACAGCCAAGATGCCAGTGCTGAACAGAGGTAATATTTTGGGATATTTATGATTTTTATTTCCTGCATTATGCTATTTATTCCACTGTATGTCAGTGATGGCTCGCTAAAGGAAGAGATTGATAATTTAAAGGTAGGACAAGATTTTGGCCTGTCAATATTTAGCAGGTAGTTGTTAGTTTCTTAGATATCTCTCTTTTGTTAGCTCGTGGATTCTTTAATTTCTACTAACTAGCATGTTGTGGCTTTCCCTTTTATGTGTTCTCATTGAACATATATGGGAATTTAGCCGCTACTGAATATGGCACAAAGTGAAAAAAGAAAAATTGTTGCTGCACTATGAAATACATGGAAAGATTTGTCCTGTGGAAGTCAGTTATGTGCAGAGATTGTAGAAAGTTCTCATGTTTTTCAATATCCCTTTTCTAGCATTTAAGCAACATCCATTGAAAGGCTCCAAAACGGTTTGATCTTGTTAATGAAGGGCAAGAGTCTAATGGCTCTATGGAATGTGAAGGTTTTTTTTTTTGTTTTTTTTAGCCATATAGTTTATGCAGAAAAAGGAAATGCTTCAAATGTTATGTTTGTCATGAGAATACCACGAAGGAATATGTTCAATAATATAACTAATTTATTAATGAAATACAACGGTGTTGTTTCTCATGACAAGTGAACTTCCATACTTCTACATCCCTCCCAACTAGAGGCTTGATTTAATTATATTGGCAGATTTTTCTGAAAAAAATTATCAATTAAAACCGTGAACAAATACAGATACTGAAAGAGGAAAAGTCATTGGAAAAAATATATACAGAGGGACCCAAAAATATGTATATGTTAGTTAAAGCCCGAAGTGCGGTTAATTGTAGGATTACCCAGGTGTCATTAGCAAAAGTCCGAAGTGAAATGAAGTTTTGGACTTTACCCGGGTAATATGCGAAGTGTCCAGAGGCCTCTGGGTACTCCGGTTTTCTGCTGTTTTACCCGGGTAAAATGCACATTACCCCAGTGTTGCTGGATAAAGTGTGATGTGCAATGAAACATCGGACTTTATCCGGGGAAACTGCAAAGTATCCAAACACCTCTGGGTACTCCGCTTTTCTTGTTTTTTCCACATGTTACAGTTGACTGAATTCCGAGGATTACCCGGATAAAGCTGCAAACTGTTATCTGACAACAAAATTGTGTTTTTTGTTCTTTTTAACCAAATTGTATCCAGTCACAAACCACACTAAATAACCGTCATGTAACTCTGTGCATTAATTGTCTGAAATTTATGAAGATAAAGATGTTATAATAACCATTAGGTTCCGCTTTATGTTTTATAAATGATATATAAGCACATATGACACATAATAAAGATCATGTAACTCTTTAACATTCATATAAGAAACATATCCTGTTACTCTGTATATTCATTATATCCGCAATACATTTTTATGTTGAATAGCAAAATTCAGTTTTACCCAAGCGGTGTTGGATGCTCTGCAGATTACCCAGGTGAAGCTGTGGATAGTCCTCAGATTACCCAGGTGAAATTTAAGACTTTTATCTGAACGATAACAAAATTCGATTATAACCAAACTGGGTTGCATAGTCTGCAGATCATCCAGGTAAAGTGCAAATTTTTCAGCTCTTCCAGACTGTTACCCAAGGGCAGTTGGTTGGTACGGAGATTACCCGGGTAATGTCAGGATTACCCAGCTAACCTTAAGATTAACCGCACTTCGGGCTTTAACCGTAACATATACACAATTCAACAGTTGTGATCTATACCCTTTTTAACACTCCTATTGAATTATGGCAGCATTATGTTTCCTTAGTCCAGTAGTCGCACCATTGTTGATATCATGTGGCTGTTGGGAGACTGTCAAAGAAAATGGCAGACACTTATGAGCAACGCAAGACCATTTTGAAGTAGTTTTGTAAGTTTGAAAATGTGTGTGAAGTTCAACAACAATGGCGACATGAGTTTGGAACAGAACCACCTACACTACTAACAATGGCATGGATTCGTGACCAGTTGGAAACCAATGGCACTGTGTGTGATGTGCACAAGCAAAGATCTGGAAAGTGTTGCACAGCAACAAGTCCTGCTTCCTCCGATACGGTGTTGCAACAGTTTACACGCTCACAGCAAAAGTCTGTCAATGTGCACGTGAGTCAGGAATTGGCAGATCAAGCATACAACTATCCTGAAGAGGGCACATTGGAAATTTCACATTCCGAGACTGTTACACGCCATGATTGAAGATGACCCAGATCGGAGAATGGAGTATTGTGAGTGGGTTCAACAAATGGTACATGAAGATGAAGACTTTTAAAGGAAAAGGTGTTGGTCTGATGAAGCGTAGTTTAAACGAAATGGTACAGTAAACCATCTTAATTGTGTTTATTGGGCACCAGAAAATCTTCACAGTCATGTGGACAAAGCAGTCAACTTACCGGAGCTCAATGTCTGTTGTGGCCTGTCATCCACGGGTTTAATTAGGCCATTCTTTTTTGAAGGCACGGTCACTGGTCCAAAGTACCTTGACATGCTTCGCACATCTGTTTTACAGGCCATTCGTGTGCTTTATGCGGATGAGCAATTTTACTTCCAGCAAGATGGGGCACCACCGAGACGAAAGATTTCTCGATGACATTCTGCCAAGACATTGGATAGGATGCATAGGTGCTGTTGAATTCCCTCCATGTTTCGCAGACTTAACACCCCTTGATTTCAATCTGGGGAACACTAAAGGGGTTATTCAAACAGAGCTGAACTTGCCACCGGATTGCACCGAACGGTCAATTTCCCAGTACGATGCAACTTTGCGTCAATCCAGCTATTCAGAAAGCTGGCATTTTGCCAAATATTGGCAGATTGCCAGTGAAATATGGTGCAATTCGGCAGCAGTGAAATCACCCATAGAGAAGAAATGGTTAATCTATTCAGAGAACACCAAACAGCAACGAAAAGTTGGCAAAATGCCCAGGTTTGCGGTGGTTTCGTTCAACAGGTTTAAACAGATGAATCCCATAGGATTCAATGGAAATAAAATCCCTGGTTTTATTCATTTTTATTCAACTATTTATTCTTTTCATTTGCAGCACAAAGTCTATTTTTAGGTATTTTTGGATGAAACTTCTGATTCGGACTTTATTTTTCTGTAACAGACCTTTTTATTTCCATGCACTATTTTTGTTTAAAACACTTCTTAAAAGTTGGTGTGTTTTTTTTACCCCTGTTTGGCGGTCTGCTTAGCGGGTCATCGGCTCCTTTGGGACCCTATGGTGAATGCTGACTTCACCGTAGGGTCGGTGAATTGAGCTGGCTGAAGTGGAATACTATAGAAGATCCCCTACGCTGGCTGCACTACGGGAAGAAATTGAAATATCATGCAGAGCGATCCCTATGGACACGCTAGTCAATGTTGTTCATGCAGTCGTGCTCTGAAATCAGAAGTGTCTGAATGCGAATTGTGACCTCTTTGAGGACTTACTGTGATCGCATAATTCAATTTACAGCTGCCCTTTGTTTATATAAATCTAGTAATATCATTTTTCTGCATATATTTTTCATATTGAAGTGTATATACTTTATTTTTGGGCTCCTCTGTATATCTGCAGAAACACCTAGCAACTGCAGGCAACAATAAAACTCAAGCCTGAAGTATCCTTATCAATTAATACCATGTGGTCTATGACCATATAATACTGTGATGTATATGTCAATTTGCAGAGATCAAAAATTTGTGATTTACTTATGAAAATAAACAATATGCACATAGGAGGTACCACAAGACACCGAATCTTTCTATCATTCATCAAGCACACCTGCCTTTATCCTTCATTGTATGCACCCAGGTCTTTCCCCATTTTACTCTTTTGGTAGGAAGTCTGCAATACAAAGGCCTTTAACCCGGAGAGCAATAGATTTGGGATTTCTAATACCGCCTTTTCTTTCAGTGATCATGATGATGAAGTCGCAGGCTTGGCATCTACTTCTGTTTGTGTTGGAGGAAAAGGACCCAGCCAAAGGCTTCCCATTAAAGACTGGAAAACAAAAATGTCTCCTCGCTCATCTCCAAAACTCCGTAGAAAAACAAAGAAAGATGATTCGTATGTTAAAAAAAAAACCTATTTATTCTGGCAGAATGTAAAGATATTCATCTTAATACCAGATCTGTGAATGTTGTGGACACAGCAATAAAGGGCTTATTCAGAAACTGCCGAACTTGCGACTGAAGGGTGCCGAACAGTGAATTTCACCATACGGTGCAATTTTGGGGCAGTTCATCTATTCTGAAAGCTGTCAAATCGCCAAATACTGCCAAATTGACAGCAAAATACGGTTGCAGTTATCTGCAGATCGTCAATCTTCGGCGGCAGTGAAATTGTCCCATAGAGAAGAAATGGTTGATCTATTCAGAGACCGCCGAACTGCACCGACGTGTTGGAAATGCCCTGATTTTCGGTGATTCAGTTTTAAACTGGCGAATCCCATAGGATTCGATGTAAAACCATATTAACGGTTTCTTTTTATTTTCATTCTCAATCTTGAAGAAAATAAAAATCCGTTCATGTAAGGAATAGAATATAGCGGGCAGTGAATTATTTGAATAGAAGTTTTATATTTAGAACTGACCAAAAGCTACTAAAATTAAAGCGGAAGATCAAAAAAGTGAGATTAAAATACTCCACCACTCAAATTGCAACAGTGATGATGTTCTTATGAAACCCTCTTACATGCCCAAGCATTTCCGTGACCTGCTCTGCCCATGGGACTTCTATGCTACACTCCCTGTACGTAGCAAGGGATTTTGGGTAGAACATGCAAATAATTAATTTCCTATAGTGCAGACACCCGACTTGCCAGTGCAATGCCATACTAGATGGCCTCAATCATAAGATAGGTTATGCAACAAAACGAACTACCTCCTCAACTGCCGGTACAGGCTGTAAATGAGAAATATGGCGACTCGTGCAGATTTTTTTTCTGAACTTACTTTATCACATTAGTATTTTTCTATTTAAGAAAAGGTTTGCATTTGACCTTTTTTGCTGTCCTGTGTTTTTTTCATGAAACAAAAAGGAAAAATTGACAGTTGTCAAACCCCCCCCCCCCCTGTTATATCACTTTTCAGTTTAGATAAACACCCATATTTTATTGTATATGAATACCTCATTTTTAACTTTGTTGTAGAGAAATATCCTGTTATGTGACACGAATTTTCATGTAATTAAGACTGGTATTTAATCAAACTATGCATAGCTGTATTCACTAAATTGAGAAATCTATTGACCTTAACCTGATCTTTTATTTTTAGGGATTTATCGCAATCGCCAAGAGTATCTGAGAGTCAGGTGAGTCTATTTCACATAAAATACAAATGATGAAATTTATATTCCGATGTTTCAGAAGGCCCAGTTTAACAAATTGAAACCTAAAATAAAATTGGTTCCAACCTGTTCAGTAAACGGGGCCAGCATGCCATAGACCATGGGTTCAATTCCTGCCTGGTGCACAAAGGGGCGGCCACACGTCTGGCTGTCTGCAGGCCTCGATTTGATCCCCGACAGGATAGAAGAAACAAACCTAAAATTAATAAGTTTGACACATGAGGATGATGAGAAAAGAGGTCCCTACTCCAGAGCTTCCAACCTAAGAGGAGTGAGGTGACAAACAGAGGTGAGGGTAAATTGCAGAGTATGAGAAGTAATGGGAGGCATAGGGGCTGTGTGAGAAATCGATTAGGAAAGGTACAGTGGGGGGGGGATTGTGGAGTGAATTGATAGGCCAATCGAATGAGTTGTCATGTACGACTGGAGGCGCGGTAAGAGATGAAAATGAGAGGGATTTCCATATAAAGACCACAGCTCGGGATATGTCTTGATGGCGAGACTGAGGGATGTGAGTACAAGAAGCAAAGGATTTTAAAATTTACACTTTTTTTTATTTGAAGGCAAATTCAGAGCAGCAGGGGGACCTGATAGCCCTCTTACTCGCCCAGCAAAGAGAATTGGCAGAATTACGTCAAAACCAACTGGAGCTTATACAGAGACTAACGGACCATCTGGATGCGGCACAGAGCTCCATCATGGGCCACGTGGAGCGTGTAATCGATAATCAACAGGAACAGGAGCGTATCTTTTTAAAGGGATACTACCACCAAAAAATGAAATGTCCTTAATGTGTTTTATGTTGCTGATATCTTACACGTGCTTTGTTTTTGCCTTCTGTATTTTAGTCAAGAAAATATTTACTCTAGATGTGTCACTGGGTGCATCCACTGTGTGATCTTTTGTGTTGTAACCCCCCCCCCCCCCACACACACACACACGGTATCTTTACATCACATACGGTCTATTCAAAGAAAGGTGAAACTCAGGAGAATGACTGGACAAGTGAAAATTATAGGTCAAAATATCAGGGATGGCAACCCTTTTTGAGCCTGAGTGCCCAAAATGGATCGATGAACCAACTTGTGTCTCAAAGTGCCAACCCTGCAATTAAACCTGAAAACTGAGAATTTATTTTTTGACAAAATCCTCATATGACTCTCTGAACTAATTATGTGCTTCAGTCTTAGAAGAAAAATACAATAAGTTTTATACATCAGTGTGTAATCATAGTTCCTATGGTGACAAACCAGACAAAAATAGACATCAGACCCCAGATACATGTATACCCAGACATCATACCCCAGATACATGTATACCCAGACCCCAGATACATGTATACCCAGACCCCAGATACATGTATACCCAGACATCAGACCCCAGATACATGTATACCCAGACATCAGATACACGTATAATCAGACCCCCAGGTACACGTATAACCAGACATCAGACCCCCAGATACATGTATACCCAGACATCAGACCCCCAGATACATGTATACCCAGACATCAGACCCCCAGATACATGTATACCCAGACATCAGACCCCCAGATACATGTATACCCAGACAACAGACCCCCAGATACATGTATACCCAGACAACAGACCCCCAGATTATGCATGTAAAACAATCCGAACACGCAGTCCTGAACAGATCAGTACAGGGTCAACCAGGGATGAACACATTGAAAGAAAACCGAATGTAGAATCCTATAAAAGAGAACTCTCAAACTGTGCTTCTAAACCACAACTTCCATAGTGTAACAGAGTACATGAAGCGAAGATATATACCGTTATTGGTCTCACTCACCAATGCAGGAGCCTTATTCTTCAAGGCTCAACATCACAGCGTGTGGTGCTCTTAGTCCAATGCCGTTCATACAGCTTACCCACTATTTAAATAACTGCACGGCACCAACCCCAGACATGAAATGCACATGATGGAATAATACTGCACTCCTTACACTGTATGCACATTATTGAAGAGTACTTATAAATCATTTTGTCTTTTATGTTGATCTAGAATTTTATAACCTACAACAGTCTGTAATGTGATCTCAATCTGTTGTCAATACCTCGTCGATTGTATCAGAGGTTTATCTTCATTCTAACATATTGATCTATTGTATTTCATATTATGTATCCATTTGTGCCACTAGGAGCATTCTCTTTTTCTCTCCTACATATCTAATAAGCATTTTTTGTTTTAATGTGCATATTCGAGTAGGCAGCAGATCAACCTTTATAGTTAATATTTATCTATTCTCAATTTATTATTGACACCTCTACAAACTATATATGTTTTGTGACCTATAAAGACTAGTGTCTCGACAAAAACTGTGTTTTCAAATGGGCACCTATCACTAAAAAGGCTGCATGTGTTGACAGATGATGCAAAAATGAATATATTGATGTTGTGATTGCTTATAAGTGTTCGCAATCATCTTACTCTGTTAATGGCTCTGTTTACACCATTTATCCTGCTTTGGCCGTGTGCCTTTATCCAACCAGTGTGTAACTGGGCAGAAGGAAGAATAAGCGTGCAAATCGAAGTGTTCTTTGTTTGTTACTTTATGGTGATGCATGGGAAAGGCAGCTTTTGCATTAAGCTGATTTGGAGTTTGTTTACCAGTGAGGCACTTTTCACATAGACACATAGGCAGGTGGTGGGCCCTGGCACACCTGGATGTGGGTCCCTTATTTATATGTCCCTTATCTGGTTGGTGATGAATAGCCTAAAAACTGTATCTCTGATTGTACTGACAAAAGAAACCAATAAAGTACAGGGGTATGCGACAGTTCACATACAGTTGTGTTCAAAATTATTCAACCCCCCCACTGAAATTGAGTGTTTTGGCCAGTTTGACATTGATTTTGATCATTCAAAGAGGCACGTGTAGGTCAGACAAATATAACATAACATTTATAATGAAATAACCACATATGTCTTTTCTGTGCTCACATCATAATCCGTTTTATTCAACCCCCAAGTGACATTCAATCTTAGTACTTAGTACAACATCCTTTTACAGTTATAACAGCTTTTAAACGTGAAGCATAGCTTGACACAAGTGTCTTGCAGCGATCTACGGGTATCTTCGCCCATTCGTCATGTGCAAAAGCCTCCAGTTCAGTCACATTCTTAGGCTTGCGCACTGCAACTGCTTTCTTTAAGTCCCACCAGAGGTTCTCAATCGGATTTAAGTCAGGTGACTGCGATGGCCACTCCAAAATGTTCCCGCCTTTAATCTGCAACCATGCTCTAGTGGACTTGGAGGTGTGCTTGGGATCATTGTCCTGTTGAAAGGTCCGTCTCCCAAGCCTCAGGTTTGTGACGGACTGCATCACATTGTCATCCAATATCTCCTGGTACTGAAGAGAATTCATGGTACCTTTGCACACGCTGAAGCTTCCCTGTACCTGCAGAAGCAAAACAGCCCCAAAGCATGATTGACCCCCCGCCATGCTTCACAGTAGGCAAGGTGTTCTTTTCTTCATAGGCCTTGTTCTTCCTTCTCCAAACATAGCGTTGATCCATGGGCCCAAACAGTTCTAATTTTGTTTCATCAGTCCACAGAACACTATCCCAAAACGTCTGTGGTTTGTCCACATGACTTTTGGCATACTGCAGTCGACTCTTCTTATTCTTTGGAGACAGCAAGGGGGTGCGCCTGGGAGTTCTGGCATGGAGGCCTTCATTACGCAGTGTGCGCCGTATTGTCTGAGCTGAAACTTCAGTACCCACATCTGACAAATCTTTTCTCAGTTCCTCAGCAGTCACACGGGGACTTTTCTCCACTCTACGCTTCAGGTAGCGCACAGCAGTCGAAGTCAGCATCTTCTTTCTGCCACGACCAGGTAGCGTTTCAACAGTGCACTTTGCCTTGAATTTGCAAATGATGCTTCCTATGGTCTCTCTTGGTATGTTTAACATCTTTGCAATCTTCTTATAGCCATTGCCCTTCCTGTGAAGAGTAATGACCTCTTCTCTTGTCTTCCTGGACCATTCTCTTGACTTCACCATGTTTGTAACCACACCAGTAAATGTCTAGAAGGAGCTGAGTATCACAGTCATTTTAAAGCTGCCTAATTGGTGCTTATTATGCTTTATTGCTGCTCCGTGACATCCACAGGTGTTTTCAATACCTGATTGAAAACACTTGAATGAACCTCTGTTCTTCAGTGTGGTAGTCTTTAAGGGGTTGAATAATTGTGTCAATGAAGAATTCACAAAAGAAACATTTACTACTGTATTACAAAACCAATTGATGTCATTTTAGTTGCATATGGTTCTTTAAAAAGTCCTTGTAGGATTTCATTCTGAATACAATTACAAATGTACACTAAATTCCCTAAAACCCTTTACAGCATTGGGGGTTGAATAATTTTGAACACAACTGTATATACCAGACAAAGATGGTTTTTTTAAAAAATGTTTTGGACACAACAATGTGAATTGCAATCCCACAGGTTGCACAGGAAAACGATTCACTTGATAAGGCAACAGATTGTTAGAAGACTGAAGGAGTTCCAATAGATTACCTATGATACAGATTGTACATGTATAGATACACCGTTTTTTTACAATATCGCTGGACTAATAGATCGCTGGTTGCCCTGTGTGATACAATGTCATGAGTTAATTGACATATAGAGCAATCAGATATACCCAGTTTAACACATGCCGGCCAAAGCAATTTCGATATCGATCATGGTATCAGGTAGGAACATTCAGTAAATTTCTGTGTGAGGGAAATTTGGGGATAGGGATTAAGTGCCCACAAATCTAAACATGCATCAATATCTTGCAGTATAAAGGTGCTCAAAAGCGCCACTGAATATCTTTATAATATGCTATAACCACATGAGTCCAAGACTCAATATAATTACGACTTGCAAAGCCATAGGTGAGAGAGACAAAAAATTATTTTTCCTGTACGAAGAAAAAATATTTGTTTTAGCGGGGGAGGGTAAGGATTAAACTGCCCACAACAGAGAGAGCACACCCGACGCGCGTTTCGCCTTTCACAGGCTCGTCAGGAGTGTTGGGGCCTTTCACAGGCTCGTGGATCAGATCCTTGCTTCAGGATAGGTCTTCCTTACGGAGTGCTGCATCTGTGATTTTGGTTCTGTTATTCGGTGTATGATTATTGGCGTGTTTTCTGGATATTCTCTTGCCTGCTCCTTGGAACCTGTATTTGATATTCTGTGTATGACTTCGACTTGTTTGACCTGATCTTCTGGCTCCTGATCCCCGGTTTCTGGCTGACATCCTCTCTGGCATTTAAGTCCTGGCTATTCCCTGACATTTCTAGTATATTCCTCTTCAGGTTCTGGATGTCCTGTTTAGTGTATCTAGTCCAGCAGCATATTGCAGAAAATATTATAGGCCCTGTTTTATGTATTGACTGTTATAGGTTACTAGTGATTGCTTAAAATATTTACATTCAGTAAACTTTTAACATCGTCCAGTCAAGAGAAGTGTTTTGAGCCTTGTATCCGGCTTGAAGTGGACTTTTTTTTTTTTTTTTATATGGATTATAACAATTATGGAGACTGTTACAGGGTTATTCAAAGAGATCCGAATGGCTTGAGAAAGGTAACCGTTTTCAGCGTTCGGTAACCTTTCTTGGCTATTCAGAGAGCAGGCAATACGCCAAATCCTGGCGAATTGCCTGCACATACGGTGCCTGTTCGAGGGCAGTGAAATCCCCATGAAAAAGCACTGCTTCGGCTATTCAGAGAACACAAACCAGCAGTGAAAGGTTCCCAAAATGCCCTGTCATTCGGTGGTTTAATTCGACAGGTTTATTCAGGAGAATTCCATAGGCTTCAATGTTAAAAATATTCCCCTTTTAATTCAATATCTATTAAACCGTTCATTATGAAATTCTGCAGCAAAGAGTCTCTTTATTTATAGATTTTTTTTTTTAGGATATTTCAAGCATTTTTCTGTATTTTTTTTTATTTTTTTTTTTAAGTTAGATTTATTTATTTTTTTTACTTATTTTTTCTGAAACAGCCCTTTTTATTATCATTCCCTGGACCTCATATGTAAATTTCAGACATTTTCGCTCAGTAGTTTCTTTGCAAACAGCGTTTCACTTTTCAAACGGTTTTCCTAATTTATTCACTGCCTTCTTCTGCGGTGTCGGCTTTTTCCGAACCTGCGTGTGATCGGCTCCTGCTGTTTTTCCCGCATCTTCGAGTTAATCCAGATGTTTTTACGGGTTTTCGGCAGCTTTTCCCTGCACTTCGACAGCCCTGTGGTGCTTGCTGAATACACCGCAGGGTGGCCGAAATGGGAAAGCCGCTTTGCACCGAATTGAAGAGAACGAAAAGTCACCGACCGTGCGGTAACTTTTCGATTCTCTTTAAAAAAAAAATTCAAACTTACAGGGTTATTTAATGATGATAAAAACCTGCTGAAAAATATCACCTACCTAGAGGTTTTCGTCAATGATGGCCACAAGACCCCCTATCATCATGTGTTTTGTAAGCGTGGATATTCTCTGTTTTTCTTCTTTCTGCACATGCTGTAAATCCCAAACCTTCCTTAACATTTTGATTTATATAGAAAGACGGCTTGATCAGATTTTAAGTGATGGACAGCAAAGAAACGGACAACTGCAAGAATATCTCTCCCAACAGCTAGCGCAAACTCTGCCCGGTGCCCTGTGCAATCGCTTGGATAAGACTTTAAGGGAAGAAATAAAAAAGTCTGTTCCTCCATGTGAGTGAAAATCCAGTTTTGTTTTTTGTAAGCCTCATAACACAAAGTTCTTTTTGAAACCTTAAATCCATGTATAATAATTTAAACTTTAACTTTGTTATGCATCTGCATTGGAAACCTTTATTTCTTTTTATTGGTTTTATTTTCCCTGGAGGCCTATGGAATGGATGGTTTTTAGAAGTTGGTCCACCTACTCTTGGATCAGACAAATCCTATAACAGGGACCGTTGTTACAAAATATTAGGCGATCCTGCAAAGGAGTATAGACCTAAGTGAACTCCTTTGCAATCAACAGTGACATTTCTCTATGGTGGAGTAGTAGTAACTATGGTGTGTTTTTTTTTTTTATGTGTATAACAGGAGTTATTTTCCCTAGTGTCATAATGCTAGTGAACATTTTAAAGCACAACCTTTTTTTAATATATCCTGTAACAACAGCAAAGTGGTGATCTTTGAAGGATATCAAAGTTCAGTATATAGTGGAGGCTGCAGGTGACATACAGGCACAATAGTATTGTTTTTTACATGGACTGGGGAAAAAAGACATGCGTCCATCGGGTTCTGCCTTTCACACATCACCTACTGCTGTTGATCCAAAAGAAGGCAAAAAACCCAGTTTGAAGCGCTCGCCAATATGCAACATACTGGGAGAAAATTCCTTCTTGATCACAGAATGGTGTCAGATTTCTCCTTGGATCAAGTAGCTTTTACCCACATATTAAATATTATGATGACCCTTAATATTGTTTGTCTGCAGGAAGTCTTTCAGTTGGTTTTTTTAAAGTCTGTACAGTCTCTGACCAAACCACCTCAACAGGCAGAGAATTCCACAGCTTTATTGTTCAATTTGATTGTTTTTAAGTGCAAACACAGTAATGTTATGACATAAATTATATATATATATAATGTATATAGGAAAATAATCGTCATGAATTATTCTGTTTCATTCCTCCCTGATACAGGTATCTCCAAATGCTTAGACACAGTCACAGGACAGCTGAGCAGCTCAATAGCATCAAAACTTGCTGCCGTGGAGGGGATTCTAAAGGAAAATGTCACAAAGATGGTTAAGTCGAAGGTAAATTGTGAATATTGAGCTAATATCATTCTGCCATCTTTATACTAATAGCCCTTCCAAAATCTGCTACCTAGTTCTGAATACAGTAATACCTTGGATTGCGAGCATTATTCGTTCTGGAAGCTTGCTTGTAATCCAAAGCACTCTTGTATCAAAGCGAATTTCCCCATAAGAAATAATGGAAACTCTGATTCCGCAACCATTTATTCATATGAAAATGATAACGGTAATCCAAAATACTGTACAGTATAAATAAAACCTGCACATTGCCTTTGAGAAGAATTGTGGCTGGTGAGAGGGAGGAGGAGGGTTATTGTGCAGGACGTTTATCACGAATGGGGTCACTGCTATCTGTTGGGAGGTTTCAGCACGTCTGGTGTAATGTGCGACACTATTACACATGTTTCATATTGTGGCCCTCCCCATCAAGCTGCCAGAATGCTGCGATGGACGCAGGGAGGAAATGTGACCATGGCCTCAGTTGTGAAGTGACGCTCGGCAGTCAAATCATACGTTCTTTGACATCGCTTGTATATCAAGTCAGCATTTATGAAATTTTTTTGCAAATTGCAAAACGCTCTCAAACAAAGTTACTCTCAATCCAAGGTTTTACTGTATATTCATATGTGATGCATCGGGCTAATATAAATGGAATCCTGATGGAGTTACACAATAGAAGGAATGTGGTCTTTATACACAGACTATATATAGGGTTACTCACTAACCACCTAGTTGTTCCCAAAAGGGAAAATCAAACAGCAGCAGGGGAAAATTTAATTGAATTCCCAAGATTCTTTTAATGCAATAGATGGTCAGAGAATCTTGATTTGTAGTTCAGAAACCTCTGGAAGGGCCGAAGTTTGACATTCCTGCTCTAGGTTGTGTTGGGAGTATATGTAGGAGTAGAATACTCATGTTAGTTTTGAGGTTAATGAGGTGATATCTGTCATTTTGTTGCAGGATGTTTGGTGTTTTATTTTTAAATAAATAACGCTCACGGTAACAAATCGTGTTCCAAGTTCTATTCTCCATACATAACAATATTAAAGACTTTTCCTCATAGTAACTAGACTGTTATGATCCATACATTAATGAGATCTGTTTCACAGCATTGTCAGTAATGTTTGTGTTCAGCACCGGATCTGCCGAACATGTACAATTTAAGGCAGGTGAATGGCACGGTTTGAAATGCCTTTCACTAGAGCTAGGCATATTTCTGAATCAATCAAACATTTTTTCTCTCAATTTTTAATTTCTAAATTGTTGTCTCGTCTTCTCAACAGAATATAACGGATGCCATTGGCCGTTCAGCTGCAGAAGGTCTTCAGGTTCAGATGCAATCCACATATAGAGACGCTTTCCAAGGCATTGTGCTCCCTGCCTTCGAGAAGGGCTGTCAATCAATGTTCCAGCAAATTAATAGCAGTTTCAAGCAAGGCACCCAAGAGTGTAAGTGGATTGTCAAATTTTGCTGCTCTCCCAGTATTGGTTTCAAGGGCTCTGGAGATGACGTTAAAAATAAATAGCAGTAACCTGGTATATTTTCTATTCATCCACATGTTTTGGGACCTAAAAAATGGTAATTAAATATCTTTTAATATACATCAATTGAATCTCAATTCTATAGTCAATAGTAAATGTACTTCTATTTTAGTATATGGCATTCTAATATGCATGTCCCAATACATTGACTGCTAAGCTAAATGATTGTTATGAACGTCCCAGGCAGATGCTAAGGAGCGCCCTTGGTACGGAGTGCTGTTAAGCCCTTTAGGCAGGTATGTGCTTTTCTACATGATGCAGAACCCGGCACACAGTATACTGGAACAGAACCAGAGCAGGAGATGACAGGACAGAAATACTGACACAAGAGGGAGCCCTGCAATTGGGAGAAAGGTCTTTGCATAGCCTTCTAACTATACAGATTACAGGGTTGGGGGTAAACACTAGAACGAGTGTTTGCAAGAAGTACCACAAAGATATCCAGCAACAATAAAGGCCCTAAGCTAGAGAAGAGGTCCATTAGCTGGCCTTTAATATTTTCTGCAATATGCTGCTGGACTAGATACACTAAACAGGACATACAGAACCCGAACAGGAATATACTAGAAATGTCAGGGAATAGCCAGGACTTAAATGCCAGAGAGGATGTCAGCCAGAAACCGGGGATCAGGAGCCAGAAGATCAGGTCAAACAAGTCGAAGTCATACACAGAATATCAAATACAGGTTCCAAGGAGCAGGCAAGAGAATATCCAGAAAAAACTCCAATAATCCTACACCGAATAACAGAACCAAAATCACAGATGCAGCACTCAGTAAGGAAGACCTATCCTGAAGCAAGTATGTGATCCACTGCTGGCCATATATATAGGGCAGGTCCGGTCATGTGACCACAGACTTATCAGCCACAGGGGAGATGGTCTGCAGAGGCTAGCTCAAACCACATGAGCTGCTGAGCGTCGCTCTCACCACCAGGGGGCCTGGCTGCGATGTGGAAGCGTGACAATGATTTTTAGATTATCTCTTTAAACCTGGCTGCAATTGTTTATGGACATCCCAGATGTTACAGTAAATTTCATCTATTTGATAATCATTTTAATTCCTTTCTTGTCATACTCAGAAAAACTTTGCAAAACAATTGCCTTTTCTAATTGATTCTCTTCTGTTACAATTGCTTTAATGATTGCTATCTTGGTTTTTAGTAAAACTAAACACATTACGCAACCATGCAATGCACAAAATATACAATCCGAGGAGTTGTTTGTTTATTGTAACGCAGATTATGGTGAATTTGTCCTGAATAAAACAACTTCTTGTAATATGTCATAAAGCTCCTGTAATGAGATGGTTGCACCCTGCATTCCCGAGCTGCGTTCTAACTCACTAAAACGGGACACCTCTGTGGCATCATTGGATGCATGTTATGACCTCTTCACTTACAATGTGGTTTTCCATAAAAGCACTGGCAGGTACCAGAACCAGTGGTTTTAAATTACCCCTTTACCATATCCACACACACGAACACTATAAATGTGTTGTAAAAGAGGCTTACAATGATTTTACGGGTGCCGGACAAAATCCCTACAGCCAGGTTCCCTAATGCCAACATCCCGACGGCCAACTTCCAGACAGAACAAGTGCCGGACATCCCAACTTCCCTACACGGCCAACTTCCAGACATCCATAATCCCAGCGGCTAATGCTAATACGAACACCCTAACCCTAGGTTTAAGGGGGTTAGGGCTAGGTTATGGGGGGTTAGGGCTAGGTTATGGGGGTTTAGGGCTATGTTATGGGGGTTTAGGGCTAGGTTATGGGGGTTTAGGGCTAGGTTTAGGGGGTTAGGGCTAGGGTTAGGGCTAGGTTTAGGGGGTTAGGGCTAGGTTTAGGGGTTAGGGCTAGGTTTAGGGGGTTAGAGCTAGGGTTAGGTTTATGGGGTTAGGGCTAGGGCTAGGTTATGGGGTATGGGCTAGGGCTAGGTTTAGGGGGTTAGGGCTAGTGCTAGGTTTAGGGGGTTAGGGCTAGGTTTAGGGGGTTAGGGCTAAGTTTGGCGGGGGGTTAGGGCTAAGTTTGGCGGAGTGTTAGGGCTAGGTTTGGCGGGGTGTTAGGGCTAGGTTTGGCGGGGTGTTAGGGCTAGGTTTGGCGGGGTGTTAGGGCTAGGTTTGGCGGGGTGTTAGGGCTAGGTTTGGCGGGGTGTTAGGGCTAGGTTTTGGGGGGTTTGGTTAGGTTTTGGGGGGTTTGGGTTAGGGCTAGGTTTTGGGGGGTTTGGGTTAGGGCTAGGTTTTGGGGGGGGTCTGGGTTAGGGCTAGGTTTTGGGGGGTTTGGGTTAGGGCTAGGTTTTGGGGGGGTCTGGGTTAGGGCTAGGTTTTGGGGGGGGTCTGGGTTAGGGCTAGTTTTGGGGGGGGTCTGGGTTAGGGCTAGGTTTTGGGGGGGTCTGGGTTAGGGCTAGGTTTTGGGGGGGGGTCTGGGTTAGGGCTAGGTTTTGGGGGGTTTGGGTTAGGGCTAGGTTTGGGGGGGTTTGGGAGTAGGGTTAGTGTTGGCCGCTGGGATTTTGGATGTCTGGAAGCTGGCCGTCGGGATTTTGGCATCAGGGAACCTGGTTGTAGGGATTTCGACCCAAACACTGATTTTACAGACCTTCTATAGTATTTGATAGACCGCTCCCTCTGTTGGTGGAATACTGTTTATTGGTGCTTATGTCTGCGAGACAATGTAGACTCTATATTCGTTCTAGACTTGTTGTGGGATTTCCAGTACATCAGCTGCTATGTAGGGCGCAAGCAATCGATAAGGAAAATGGTTGTCAAATATTCCTTGTTCTATGTCAAATTATACATTTATAATTCTATATTTTAGTTAGCCGTCTGGTCAACACAATGTGTATAGATCATGTTATGCTCTTTCAAAAGAGCTTGTTTAGGTTTTTTGGTTTTTGTTTTTGGCATGACGTGTTCACTTTAACATTTTCTTTCTGACTGTAGGATTTTGACAAAAGTCTCCAGCATTTAGTGACATTTACATTTGAGTAAACTATAAATATTAATTTATATATTACAGATATAGGTCAGATGGAAACACAACTAAAGAACATAAAAACTCTTGAACATGAAATACATGATCCTCTGGTGAGACAGCTCCAAGAGCTCATAGACAGTCTTCAGACTACCGCCGAGCAACTGACAGGCAATCTGTCCAGCAGCGTGCGCTCAGAGGTCCAGCATCAGCTGCATATAGCAGTGGGGACGTAAGTAAAACTCAAACCACAATAATCTTGCACATAAAGCCAATGTCAGACGAACGCAGTTATCACGTCCGTGTTGCCGGACAGTTTAACGTCTGTCATAGCATAGAATCATGATCAAGAGACCCACACACTAGGTACGTGCGCACCGAACTGTGCACGAACGCACATGGTAAACGGACGCAAGTTAGGCAAGAACGTAAAACCGCTACCATGGACGCACAGAGTGCACCACATCCGCGTAGCGTTCTGTGTGAGTGAGATGTCAGACGCAGCGCATTTGCGACGTCCAGCACCTTGACGCACACTGACTTTTCATATCCTTTTCAAATTTTTATCATTTTTCATATTCATTTTATTTCCCATAGATTCCTTTTTTCTCTTTTTTTTTTTTTTTTTTCTGTCGTCAAGAAAACCAGACCGTGTGGTGTCTACAGTATCTTCCGTCAGCAGGGCCGGCGCTAATGTAAGGCGGCACAGGCGGCCGCCTTACTGTCCTGGCCTGCTGCCAGTTTGAGGGGCGGAAAAATCAGATTTGCGGCGGCGCTGCAGTGTGTGTGCCTGTCTCAGTCCCATCCCACACGAGCAGGCACACTGTGTAATTTGGCGCCGCCCCCACACGTGATCCACATAGCCCAGGAAAACAACTGCAGGAGGAGCCACCAGCCCGCGTGCTTTCACTCTGCTGCGATGGAGGAGCGAGCAGAGAGGAGATTTATTACCAGGTGTGAATAAACTAATGGGAGGGGGGTGTAGATTAATATACTGGGGGGGCTTTAAATTGCTGCACTGGGTCTGGGGCTGTAAATGGATATACTGGGTCTGGGGGCTGTAAATGGATATACTGGGTCTGGGGGCTGTAAATGGATATACTGGGTCTGGGGGCTGTAAATAGATATACTGGGGGGCTGTAAATTGAAATACTGGGTCTGGGGGCTGTAAATATATATGGGGGGCTGTAAATTGCTATACTGGGTCTGGGGGCTGTAAATGGATATACTGGGTCTGGGAGCTCTAAATAGATATACTGGGGGGTTGTAAATTGAAATACTGGGTCTGGGGCTGTAAATAGATATACTGGGGGGGCTGTAAATGGATATACTGGGTCTGGGGGCTGTAAATTGCTATACTGGGTCTGGGGGCTGTAAATTGCTATACTGGGTCTGGGGGCTGTAAATTGCTATACTGGGTCTGGGGGCTGTAAATGGATATACTGGGTCTGGGGGCTGTAAATAGATATACTGGGGGGGTGTAAATTGATATACTGGGGGGGCTGTAAATTGATATACTGGGTCTGGGGGCTGTAAATTGATATACTGGGTCTGGGGGCTGTAAATGGATATACTGGGGGGCCTGTAAATGGATATACTGGGTCTGGGGGCTGTAAATAGATATACTGGGGGGGCTGTAAATGGATATACTGGGTCTGGGGGGTGTAAATTGATATACTGGGTCTGGGGGCTGTAAATGGATATACTGGGTCTGGGGCTGTAAATAGATATACTGGGGGGGCTGTAAATTGCTATACTGGGTCTGGGGGCTGTAAATGGATATACTGGGTCTGGGGGCTGTAAATGGATATACTGGGTCTGGGGGCTGTAAATGGATATACTGGGTCTGGGGGCTGTAAATGGATATACTGGGTCTGGGGGCTGTAAATAGATATACTGGGGGCTGTAAATTGAAATACTGGTCTGGGGGCTGTAAATAGATATCTGGGGGGGCGTAAATAGATATACTGGGGGGGCTGTAAATAGAATATACTGGGGGGGCTGTAAATTGCTATACTGGGTCTGGGGGCTGTAAATGGATATACTGGGTCTGGGGGCTGTAAATGGATATACTGGGTCTGGGGGCTGTAAATAGATTTACTGGGGGGGCTGTAAATAGATATACTGGGGGGCTGTAATTGATATACTGGGTCTGGGGGCTGTAAATAGAATATACTGGGTCTGGGGGCCGTAAATAGATATACTGGGGGGGCTGTAAATTGATATACTGGGGTCTGGGGCTGTAAACTGATTTACTGGGGTGTAAATTGCTATGCTGGTGTGTAAATCATGTACTGGGGGTGTAAAATGATATGCAGGGGGTTTGAATAAACTGATATTGGTACATTACCTTTTTTTATTGCTGTGGAGCTCTGTGATACACTCATACACACCGCACATTACTGTGAGTTTAATTGCTGTGGAGCTCTGTGATACGCTTTTACACACTGCACATTACTGGAAGGTTTATTGAAGTGAGCTCTGTAATTTGCAGTGTGTATAAGTACATCAATAAGGTAGACGTATCTTATAAACCTTAATTGCTCCTGGTGAGGGTATAAATAAAACCCACCAGTTTCTCTCATGGCTGAGAAGCCGCATGAGGACATGTGGTTGCTTAGAAAGCAGCTTTTGGTTTCATTAGGAAGGACTAGCCTGACCCAGAGGTGTCGTGATGCGGCAGAAGAGCTTACACTTTATGACCATTCAAATAAACCAAAACCTCTGTGTTTTGTTTAACATGGAGCTACAGGGGTGAGCAGGGCTGGACTGGGACAGAAAATCAGCCCTGGATGTCATCCAGACCGGCCCAATTTAATTATGCAAATACGCACAAATATAGTATATAATCCAACTGGATCGCTCAACCAATCGCTCTACAGATACTGGAGTTGCTGCAGAGCGATTGGGTAAAGCACCGCAGTGGCACTGAGGTCAAGTGTGCACCATGCCTTAAGGTGAGGCGGATGCGCAGAGGGTCTCACCGGCACGGTGGCCGCAATATGAGACTGCATCTGTTTTGCAGTGTGGAAGTTCTCACCTCACCCATTAAGGGCAGCGCGAGCCACGCGGTGAACCAGCATTCACAGAGCCATCGGCCCACCGGGAATCTCCCTGTAGTCCCTATGGCCAGTACATGCCTGGGGGTGAGCGCAAATGACAACTTATTTTCTTGGTATGCTTTAGAGATTATTATGCATCTCAATGCTGATTGACATGGCATGGTAGGGATGGGGGGGGGCACCAAAACGCACCTTCGCCTGAGTAGACAAAAATGCTTGCACCGGCCCTGTCCGTCAGTACGACTGTCCGTTAGGCACGCACTCAGAGTGCTCTCAGACTGCGTTCGTCTGACATTAGCCTAATGGTGTGACTTGAAGACCAATGCCTGTTGTCTCTTTTTGTGTAATTATTGCCTTTTTTTTGTTTTTGTGAAGTCAAAAAGACTTGCAGGGATAGTCACTGTCCACCATAGTGGTTTCAAACAATGGAGAATATCGCTGTTGTTGAAACTTTGATAAACTTTGTCATTTCTCAAAAGGGAATTTCTTCTAGCAGCAGAGTCCTCTGCCACTCATCTGAATTTCCCTATCTGGATTGTGAAAGTTTTTTTGTTGCAGCAACAGAGCTATTGAGATACTGCGTCCACCAGCTGTAAATTACAGTGGTCAGTGAATAGCCATGGTAAATATGGGCATTCTGAAATCTACTTGGGTCCTAGAGGTGTCTAAAAAGTTTAATGACTAACAGAGTTCTTCAGAGAACACCGAATTGGCTGCAAAATTGCACCGAACAGCGAATTTCCCTGTACGTTGCAATTTCGTGGCCATTCGGTTTTTCAAAAAGCTGGCAATTCGCCAGATATTGGCGAATTGCCAGCAAAATACAGTGCAATTTGGCGGCAATAAAATCCCCATAGAGAATGGTTAATCTATTCAGAGAACGCCTAACCGCACCAAAATGCCAGTGACATGTCCTGATTTTCAGTGGTTTCATTCGACCGGTTTAAACAGGCGAATCCCATAGGTTTCGATGTAAAATATATTCCCTGTTCTTCTTAAATATTTATTCAACTGTTTATTCTTTTCATTTGCAGCAAAAAGTCTTCATTATTTTTTAAAGCACTTTTCAGTATTTTTTTCCTTTCTTTAACAGACCTTTTTATTATTATTCATAGGACCTTATATATTTTCATGCAGTAGTGCTTTTTTTAAAATTTATTTTTCTTACCCCGTTCGGTGGATTGACGGCAGTCTGTTCGGCAGGGCATTGGCTTTTTTCGGATCGATTTTGGTGGATGCATTCGGTGGTTTTGCAGCGTTTTGTCAGATCGCTTAGGCGGGTCATTTCACCGATACTGTATTATATACATAATACATATGTAAATTAAAAGGGACATTCTAGCAGGGACATGTGGTGAGTTCAGTGGCTGGTGAGGCACTGGCTAGTATCAGAGCAAGATATACACAGGTTACATAGGTTCAGTGCTCCTCAGGATCTGGCTGCTCACAGTGCTCCCCAGGATCTGGCTGCCCAGTGCTCCCCACACCACACCTACTGCTACTCACCCGGTGTGGCTCTCAGCGGTAGCAAAACACACGTCCACTCCAAGCAGCCGAGTGTCAGCCACGTCATCCGCAGCCCTGCACCCACTGACTCTGCATCGACTCAAGACTAGGACAGTCACACGCTCGGATGCCTGTTCTTTGAAAAGACGTGCCGCGCTGCAGACTTCTTGGAAGCTTATGCGATTAGCATAGCGAAATGTACCGCTACTCAAATTGCTCAGGCTGTTGTGTGAAAATGAAAAGTAATGTGCGCAGAGGACTGATGGAGCCAATGGCGGGGGAGCACACGGAGCAGGTGTTTGTTTTTATTTCAGCAGCTGCAGCACTTAATGGCAGGTGAAGCTCAGCCTCCCCTGCCACCCCCGACTGCACGTTCCTGCATTCTAGTGTTTTTTTAAAGTTCATTTTAAAACCTTTTGAGTTTTCAACATTGTGTGCAAAAAAAGTGAACTTGGTGAATAACCTCTTATGGCAATGGAAAGATAGTATTTTGAAAATGCATGTGCACCATTAGTACACCGAAGGACAAATATACAGGGTGTCCATAAAGTCTCTTTACATTTTCAAAAATGTATTACAAAGGCAAATGAAAAGACAGATAAGTGAATGAAAATTATTACAAAATGAGACGTATATATTTAAGGTTTTTTTTTACTCCTTTAATACACCTCTATATGGGCACCATTAGTCGCACAAAGCACATCAAGAAGGTACTCGATTTCTTGCCATGTTGGCTGTAGCATACCCTCATCAATGTTTCACTTAGGAACCCACAAACATGCAGTCCCCAGTGTGGTGGTGCACCATCTTGCTGGAAAATGAAGTTTGGTTGTGGTGCCACTTATTCAGTCAAAAGGTCAAGGTAAACATTTGCAGTAGTTCATGTCTTTCTATGGGGCTATGTTAATGATACTGTGTAATGAACAAAGGTACGGGACATCACTAATCTAAAGCAGAGGATCACTGATTCCATTGCCACCCTTGAGGAGGGTATGCTACAGAGAACATGGCAAGAAATCGAGTACCGTCTTGATGTGCTTCGTGCAACTAATGGTGTCCATATAGAGGTGTATTAAATGAGGCAAAAAACCTTAAATATATACGTCTCATTCTGTAATCATTTTCACTTATCTGTCTTTACAATTTCCCTTTGATCTAGTTTTGAAATTGTAAAGAGACTTTATGCACACCCTGTATAATTCTTAGCTGGATGTGAAATTTATGTATTTCTTTAACATACTGCATGTTGATCTTTTAAACACACTTTGTTTTTTCACCCATCATATTCGTAAATGTATCACCATTTTTTATTTGCTTTAGCATGCAAGATTCTATTCTGACTCAAGTGCAAAGAATAATCAAGGAGGAAGTGAGCCATGCCATGAAGGAACAGCAGGCAGCAGTCACTACGAGCATCATGCAAGCCATGAGATCTGCTGCAGGGACACCCATTCCATCCACTCATCTGGACTTTCAATCTCAGCAAACACATATTTTGCAGTTAATGCAGCAGGGTCACATCAACCAAGCTTTCCAGCAGGTATTTTCTTTTTAGTTGATGGTGCAAGATTGAAAGGACTGAAAATGGAAAGGGAATTTGGGAGAATTTACAAAGTGAGAGAAGGGCAGTGTTTAAAATTCAACACGGACTGTTTAATGTATACCTTGGCTGTGATACCCCATGGGGGGATGGAGATCGCATTGGTCAAAAAAGATTATTTCAAGATCTCAGCGCAGGTCTTACTCCAGTCCAGCATCGGGCACTGCCATATTTCCCCCCACCATGGGCGTAGCAGGGGTTGTTGCACTGTACCCTCAGTGGTGACTTTGATGCGCTTATTCTTTAGTCAGCGCACTGCCATTGTCAGGTGCAGCAATGAGCGGAGGGCTGCATTGTAGGATGGCTTTTTACTCAGAGTTTACTCCTTTCGAGTGGCCGACATCCAGGAAGTTCAAACCTCCTGGCTGTCTGGTCCTGTGGGTGGGGGTTGCGTGGGTTCTCTCCACTTCACCCCGCATTTTAAACAGTCATGGGCACCTGGGAGAGGGGAAGATACTCCACACAACCTGGCCACTTTAAAAAGCTAAAGTGGTCAGGTGTGTAGAATATCCCCTTTAATATAAACGGCCATGGTGTGCTGAGTGTGTCCCCCTCCCTCCTGCCCATGGCTGTTTCTATGGGCTGCGGTGGCCTTCCAGCGCAGGTGGCTTCCCTCCACTGCTCCTGCTGCTGTCTGAGGTTTTGTTTAACCAAAGCTCATCATCCAATGTCTCTCGATGCAGAAGCACTGAGAGGCTTCTGGTTGGCTGTTTGCGAGTTGGTTGCACATGCGTCCGATCATAAACGTAACTATTGCTTCTGGGGTAATTACTAGGGATGTACCGATACTGATGCCAATACCGCCATTTTCACGATTACTTGGTACCATTTTCGATGTTTTCTATAGGGAATCCACAAGGTAGAGGAAGGGAGTATATTTAAAAGGAAACAAAGTAGCAAAACAAGAGGACATAGTCTTAGATTAGAGGGGCAAAGGTTTAAAAGTAACATCAGGAAGCATTATTTTACTGAGAGGGTGGTGGATACATGGAACAGCCTTCCAGTATAAGTGGGAGAGGCCAAAACAGTGATTGAATATAAGCAGGCATGGGATAGGCATAAGGTTATCCTAACTAAAAGCTAAATCCAGGTAAAGTATCCATGTAATTGGGCAGACTAGATGGGCTGAAAGGTTCTTATCTGCTGACATTTTCTATGTTTCTATGCAAATGCGCAGATCCCCGGAAGACGGTGCTAAGTTGGCTTGTTGGTAGCAGAGGGGCTGGGGCATCTGTCTGCTTTTAAAAGCATTCAGTCAGCATTCCCCTTAGGCTGGCTGCGTTACCGAGCGGCCCGCCGGGTTGTGACGTGGCCTCCATCCTTGATCTCGCATGATCGTGTCACAGCCTTCACAAGTTGGCTGCTGCTCAGTGGATCGTGGCCAACAGGTGGGGAACGCTGGCTGAATGCTTAAATCTGAGTGGGTATACATGTATATTTGAGATTATGTGTGGTCAGGGTGTGTGCAGGCAGTGGGTATATGGTGTGTCTGGCCTTACGTTTCAATATGAACTGAAACTGGACAAGCGTTACGCAAAAATTCTAAATTATTTATTGGAAAGCGGTCACGTGACATTAAATAAAAGTATTGGTACTCTGTATCGATGAATACCTGAAAAAAGTATTGGTACTTGTACTCTGTCTTAAAAAATGGTAGCGGTGCATCCCTAGTAATTACAAATCATATAGCTAGCTTCATGTAAGTTGCTTAAACACTAATGAAACCATTTCTTTCCTTTTTGTGCAGGCATTAACCGCTTCAGATCTAAATCTCATACTCTATGTGTGTGACACAGTTGATCCTCAGCAAGTCTTTGGACAACAACCCTGCCCGCTCACACAGCCAGTCCTGCTTTCTCTTATCCAGCAGCTTTCCTTCGACTTTGGAACCCGCACAGATCTTAAATTAAAGTGAGTAGTTTCCTTTGATATTTATTATTTTTTTAAATGTACACACTAATATTTGTCACTGCTGTTATTTAATTTGCACCATTTAGATGTAGCACAAAGTTTATCAAATAGCGTGAAAACATGACCAGAGCAGGATGCAATCTTACCTTTTATGTTGTTCCAAAATGCGATTGTTACCACTTTTTGAAAAACTAATTTTCAAGATTTAAAGCTACTTTGGAAAATAGGTGAAATGAGCGATTTATTGTTCCAACCTGATGACTGACATGTCCCTAAGGTGATTCACTCTGTATAAAGGAAACCTGGAGAACTTCCCATCAAGCAGACTTTGAGAATTTGGTAGTCTGCACTAAAGAGCATGTATTGTATAATTTGGGTCTTCCCTGGTGAGAAGTCTGTCTAGGTTTGCAGACAATGGGTTGGATTTCTTTATTTTTTCCTAAGACTTCACTGTAGGGATAAAATAGGCTGTTATCTTCAGAAACTATCATGGCATAGATGCAGAATCAAATGCGGTGAAAAAGTGTTTCACACAAAATTGATACAATGGCAGGTTTTGCACCCTCAACTGACAGGTGAACATTAGAAATAAAGACCACCTGACCTATATCCTGCTGGAAGTGATCAAAGGACAAGGCATGAGGGACAAACTGGTCAACACCCGCGAGGAACATACTGGGCAGCTCCAGCATGTCCCTCGCTGGTGCTATGCAGCATGACCCGCTGAGGATCATACTGGTGCAGCAGTAGGAATAGGGAACAGAAGGTAAATGAGAAGCACTGCAGGATAAGTGGAAATCTTCAGCCTAGAGCAAGAAAATTGAAAATTATCTGTATGTATGTATAGGTGTGTGTGTGTATATATATATATATCTATCAAATATGACGAGCACTCAGTCTGTAATGAGGAATTTAATTGCCCAGGTGCTATCCTCAAGGATGAATATAGAAAAGCCAGGCATAGGAGCACACTGGGACGTATGAAAAAATAACAAACTTTATTGAATAAAATTTATTTTTTCAGAAGTCCCAGTGTGCTCCTATGCTTGGCTTTTTTATTTTTATATATATATATATCTCTCATATTACAAAAAACATAGTATACAATTCAATTATGTGCTGTAATATCAAAAGATTGTGTTTATAATAGGAACCTGCTTTGCTAAATGTTTTAGAAATGATTTCCAAATGCAGTATACTAGGAATTACTCTTGGCATCCTCTATTGAAGACTTATCAGGTGGACCATATTTCAGGATCATAAAAAGCTATACGAACATGTTTAACTTGTGATCATTTTGTTTTTCCCAGCTATTTAGAGGAAGCAGTGATGCATCTTGACCACAGCGACCCAGTAACCAGAGATCACATGGGAACTGTCATGAACCAAGTCCGGCAGAAGCTGTTCCAGTTTTTGCAGGCTGAACCTCACAATCCATTAAACCGGCCTGCTCGAAGACTTATGATAATGTTGCAAGGATTAGTTACGCCCAGTTTGAACTAAAACATTTTTTTTGAACAAAACAGATGTAGAAAAAAAACTAAATAAAAATTTCCTTATTATCCATAAATAAGAAAATTCACTTCTATTTTGATTGTGCCGCGAATTTAGAATGAATAACACCATTGCTTTGGTGCCTGTAATGTATATTTCAAATGAATGTCATACATTTAAGCTTAAAATCTTTTTGTATTATCGTAAGTTTAGTAAAACAGCTGTACTTTATTTCTAACGTTATTTTCAGTACATCCATAAGCCGACCATGTTTCTGTCACTTTTGATTTCATGTCTGTACTGCCTTATCTAAAAAAAGTAAATGCTACTGCGGTAGAAACCTGGCTCGCAGAATGCTTCCCTTAATGCAGGGTTGTGTTCCCAGCAGCAGAAAGTGTTAGATGCAAAAGACTTGTTTTTCAGGGACTTGATCCTAAACTGCAGTAAGACTTCATCCATGGCTTCATAGTAAGAAGACACGTTCTTGCTATATTAATACACAAAATGTTTGTGGTTTTTCTTGGATGGTACCTTCATAAAATGCCATGATATTTTGCCTCTAACTTTGCAAAATCTGCTTGGGTTTTAAAATGAAAAACTTAATATGTAATGTTTTCTTTAGATTTCACTTTCTTACAAACCATTTATTTCATTGCATATGTTTTGGGTTTTGTTTTTCCATACAATGTTAAATTGTTTAAAGAAATTGTTTTCAGTGTGTTGGCGCCTTATTAAAAATAAAATGTTAGAAAATACAGGACCAAAGTACACTGATAGTATAATTGTCTGGTTGGGTTGGTTGGTTGTTTTTTTTTTTGTTTTTGAGTCTTTGTTTTTCGGGGTTCTGTATGGATTTTCTTCGAGAAAGCCTTTTGGACCTTTCTTTTTCTTTTATAGAGAATAGATCCCAAACAGGGGGTGGTTAATTCCTTAAAATATGTAAAATTAAATAGAAAAATAAGGGGGTTATTCAGTAATTGCCAGTGTTGCAACATTGTCCTGTCACACTAGTATAATCAAAAGAGCGACAGGAGAATCTTCACGGTGCAGTTTCTCCTGTTGCTCTTCAGATTTTAATTTTGTGAAATACCAGCAAGCACTGACCTGTACTGAATAACTTAGGGCAGTACAATTCATGAGTGTCTTCATTACAATCTTACTGGTAACTGTTTTTATCATTGGAATGAAGTTGAATGATATAAATATATGTATACACTCATCGGACACTTTATATTAGGTACACCTTGCTAGGACTGGGTCAGACCCCCTTTTGCCTTCAGAACTGCCTTAATTCTTCATGGCCTAGATACTTCAAGGTGTTGGAAACCTTCTTCAGAGATTTTGGTCCATATTGACATGATGGCATCACTCATTTGCTGCTGATTTGTCGGCTGCACATCCTCATTGTTCATCCTCCGGCTCATTGTTATGTTCAAGAAACCAGTTTGAGATGATTTGAGCTTTGTGACATAGTGCATTATCCTGCTGGAAGTAGCGATCAGAAGATGGGTACACTGTGGTCTTAAAGGGATGGACATGGTCAGTAACGATACTCAGGCCGTGGCATTTAAACGATGCTCAATTGGTACGACGGGGCCCAAAGTGTGCGAAGAAAATATCCCCCACACCACCACCACCCTGAACTGTTGCTACAAGGCAAGATGGGTCCATGTTTTCATGTTGTTGATGCCATATTCAGACCCTACCTTCTGACTGTCGTAGCTGCAATAGAGACTCATCAGAACAGGCAACATTTTTTTCCAATCTTCTATCGTCCAATTCTGGTGAGCCTGTGTGAATTGTAAAAAAAATGGGAGAGAATAGAGAGACAGGTGGCGCTAATTAAATAATATATTGTTGCGGCTCAAAACACCTATGTATACCCCATACAATCAATTTACTAAAACATGGGCACTAGACCCGGTGTGAGCGCACTTAACTTTGATCAATGTATAACTTGGATAGGGATTTTCAGCAATAATCTGGATACTCCTGGTTAAGGAATCATAGTCGATAAAACGTAGTATTGAAAAATAAAAAGCTCCATGGTGCAATAACGTTTGAGTAGACAAATAATAGAAGTATGAAAAAAACCAAGTATGGAGCCTTATAAGGCTTGGATGGTAACGCCTTTTGACCACTCTGGGGGGGTTACACCCCTTGTATGAGATTCTTCACACTTAAAGAAGTTGCCCATGGATAACCCCACCGCTGATTTGAGACTTAAAAGGAAAAGGAAACCTCCATTGAGCAAGCATCAGCGTTCTTAAGGCGTAATGATAGATAAAAAGTGGATACTCACAATCTTTTGAGCCTCTTTAGAAAGTGGCTCAGTATGTATGCTTTCAAAGGATCAATAACCGATAAGCAGGTCACAAGCTGGAGGTTCTTTTCCAGAAGGTTTTTGGAACACCAAAAAGGATGGATAAACTAAACTTACACTAGTAAGTAAAACATTTATTCTGAAGTACAAATAAAATATGCATATAAAAGCCCGTTTCGCCTAAACAAACTGTAGGCTTCCTCCGTCCTGTATGATATGTTCATTCCCATACAGCTATTAAATAGCCACTTCATTATGGCTAATGTTCGTCACCTGTGGTTGATAATTGCGCATGCGTTCCAACTCCGGATCCGGCGTGCGTTCCACAGCGTGACTTCCGGTCACGTGATCGGATGTAAAGTCCTGTTCCGGTTTTCAGCATGCGTTCCAAGGACTATGCCTTCCGAGTATAGCTTCCGGTTAGAAGGGCTCAAATTCCGTCAGATTTTCTTCATGGTGTGTTCGGTCTTCACTTTAGGGATCGCGCTTATCAAATCAAGTTGCTAAAAACCAACCCATCGGCATAAAAATGGTTAATGCTGTCCACCATGTGGAACATAATACATAATCGCATGCAATCAGCTGGTAGATACTGACCAACATGTGAACCATATCATAATATATATATATATGAACAATTCTGATCAAAATGATGGCCCCAATTTAATTATATATTGCCCAGCTCAAATATTGCTATACCCACAACTGATTGGATATTGGAAGGCGCATATATCAATAATTAAAACAATAAATAAAACCATTTAAGTCTAACAATCACAGAGCTGGACCCAAAAAAATCTATAAAAAATGGCATATCTCAAATTCAGCATTTAGGCCATTTGGTTCAAGTGTATTTAAGTTATAGATCCATTTCATTTCAGTTTTCGCTTACTTCAAGTCAAGATCTTCTCCCCTCCAATTTTTGGTTACCTTCTCAATACCAAAAAATTCTAAACCTATTGGATTATTATGTTTAAGTTTGAAATGGTTAGAGACACGGTGTTTCTCAAAACTCCTATTAATATTGTTAATGTGCTCATTAACTCGAACCTGTAATGCTCGTGTAGTTTTACCTATATAATATTTATTACAAGGGCATCGTAGTGCATAGATGAGCTATTTTGAGAAACAGGTCAATTTATCTCTAATTTTGTAATTGTTTTGACCAACACAGAATGTGATTTGTCTTTTCTTATTATGCGATTTTCTACAACTGATAGTCTCCGCAACTATAAAATCCAGATGTGAGTCCAAACCAATTTGTCTGTTCCTTCTGTTCACATAAATGATTTTTTACTAATTTCTGTCTCCGACTACCTCCACCTCTGTAAATAACTCGGTTGTATAGGTAAAATATCTCTGAGGATAGGATCCTCTTTTAGTATTGGCAAGTACTTCTGTATATATCTTTTAATATTTTTATTTCCAGCATTATAGTCCATAACAAAAAGTAATTCAATTTTATCAGTTGTTTCTTTGACTTTATATTGTAATAGCATATTCCTATCCGAGTTATAGATTTGTTCCCTTGTGTGTTCTAATTCTGTCCTCATATAACCCTTCTCTGCAAAATCATCCATTAATTTATCAGACTGCTTCTGAAATTCTCAGATATCAGTACAGTTTCTCTGAAGTCGAGTCATCTGTCCTTTTGGGACAGCTTTAAGCCATGGAGGGAAGTGATCACTTTCTAAACCGATGTAACTATTAACGTTAACATCCTTAAAATGTGTTCTGGTTTTCATAATCCCATCTTCAATATATATATTCAGATCAAGGTACTCTACCCCTACATCGCTGATCTTAAAATCTAATTTAATTCCCCATTGGTTGTCATTAAGGTATGTTATAAATTCTCTTAGAGCATGTTTTGTCTCCTTTCCAAATAATTATAACATCATTGATGTATCTTCTGTATAGGACCAGGTGTTGCCCCCAGCAATGCCCCGTCCATACCATCTGGTGCTCCCAGTATGCCATGAACAGATTGGCATAACGGGGGGCAAACCTGGTCCCCATAGCTGTTCCGGTCAGTTGCAAATAATTATTTTTGGTACGATCATAAATTTTATTATCCAATATTAATCGAATACCTTCAATAATAAAATCTATTTGTTCTACCTCAAAATGGCCCACCTCTCTCAGAAAGTATTGCACAGCTTCACATCCAAGATGGTGTGGGATTATGGTATACAGAGAGTTTACGTCACAAGTAATATTCTCTAATTCTTTAATAATGGCCATAGTATCTTTAATATAAGATCGAGTTGAGATAACTAGAGGTTGTAACAAATGGTCTAAATATTCTGGTAAATTAGAAGAAATTGACCCTATTCCGGAAACCTATAGGTCGTCCAGGTGGATTATCGCGATCTTTATGGACCTTGGGTAGATAGTAGAAGACAGGAACCTTAGGATATAACACATACATTTGTGTTCAAAATTATTCAACCCCCACTGAAATTGAGTGTTTTGGCCAGTTTGACATTGATTTTGATCATTCAGTCATCTTGCTTACAATTAAATCAAAGAGGCACGTGTAGGTCAGACAAACATAACATTTATAATGAAATAACCACAAATGTCTTTTCTGTGCTCACATCATTATCAGTTTTATTCAAACCCCAAGTGACATTCAATCTTAGTACTTAGTACAACATCCTTTTACAGTTATAACAGCTTTTAAACGTGAAGCATAGCTTGACACAAGTGTCTTGCAGCGATCTACGGGTATCTTCGCCCATTCGTCATGGGCAAAAGCCTCCAGTTCAGTCACATTCTTAGGCTTGTGCACTGCAACTGCTTTCTTTAAGTCCCACCAGAGGTTCTCAATCGGATTTAAGTCAGGTGACTGCGATGGCCACTCCAAAATGTTCCAGCCTTTAATCTGCAACCATGCTCTAGTGGACTTGGAGGTATGCTTGGGATCATTGTCCTGTTGAAAGGTCCAACGTCTCCCAAGCCTCAGGTTTGTGACTGACTGCATCACATTGTCATCCAATATCTCCTGGTACTGAAGAGAATTCATGGTACCTTGCACACGCTGAAGCTTCCCCGTACCTGCAGAAGCAAAACAGCCCCAAAGCATGATTGACCCCCCGGCCTTGCTTCACAGTAGGCAAGGTGTTCTTTTCTTCATAGGCCTTGTTCTTCCTCCTCCAAACATAGCGTTGATCCATGGGCCCAAACAGTTCTAATTTTGTTTCATCAGTCCACAGAACACTATCCCAAAACTTCTGTGGTTTGTCCACATGACTTTTGGCATACTGCAGTTGACTCTTCTTATTCTTTGGAGACAGCAAGGGGGTGCGCCTGGGAGTTCTGGCATGGAGGCCTTTATTATGCAGTGTGCGCCGTATTGTCTGAGCTGAAACTTCAGTACCCACATCTGACGAATCTTTTCTCAGTTCCTCAGCAGTCACACGGGGACTTTTCTCCACTCTACGCTTCAGGTAGCGCACATCAGTCGAAGTCAGCATCTTCTTTCTGCCACGACCAGGTAGCGTTTCAACAGTGCCCTTTGCCTTGAATTTGCAAATGATGCTTCCTATGGTCTCTCTTGGTATGTTTAACATCTTTGCAATCTTATAGCCATTGCCCTTCCTGTGAAGAGTAATCACCTCTTCTCTTGTCTTCCTGGACCATTCTCTTGACTTCACCATGTTTGTAACCACACCAGTAAATGTCTAGAAGGAGCTGAGTATCAGTCATTTTAAAGCTGCCTAATTGGTGCTTATTATGCTTTATTGCTGCTCCGTGACATCCACAGGTGTTTTCAATACCTGATTGAAAACACTTGAATGAACCTCTGTTCTTCAGAGTGGTAGTCTTTAAGGGGTTGAATAATTGTGTCAATGAAGAATTCACAAAAGAAACATTTACTACTGTATTACAAAACCAATTGATGTCATTTTAGTTGCATATGGTTCTTTAAAAAGTCCTTGTAGGATTTCATTCTGAATACAATTACAAATGTACACTAAATTCCCTAAAACCCTTTACAGCATTGGGGGTTGAATAATTTTGAACACAACTGTACAAATACTTATATTCTTCCTCTTTTAAGATATCCAATTCTTTCCCCTTATCCAAATAATCTGAAAACTTTGATGATTGATAACGTGGGGTCTCCCCCCAAGCATTTATAGGTGTTTATATCTCCTAACAACCTTAAAGCCTCTCATATTTATCCTTACTGAGAACTACCACTCCACCTCCTTTGTCCGCAGGTTTAATAACTAGTTGTTTATTTTTACATAGAGAGTTTAATGCTTGTGCTTCATCTTTTGTGATGTTATTCCTTCTTATTGCTTTTTTTCTTCTTTTCTTCCTTTTCTGATTTCAGATAGTATCATCAAATCAAAAGTTTCCATCTCCTTGGATATCATGTGTCTAGGATAGAATTTATATTTATTTTTGAGGGTGGTGTGTTTATATTTTCCCTCCTCTGTTATTACTCGTTCTATAGGAGTTTTAGCAAAGAACTTTTTTAAACAAAGACTCCGTTTAAATTTTTGTAAATCTATGTATGTATTAAAACTATTCATTTGCTTTTTTGGTACGAATTTTAAACCTCTATTGAGGAGGCGAATTTCACCATGTGTAAGTTCTTTTCCACTTAAATTGAAGATTCCCTCAGAGGTTATACTTTTCCTCTTTTTTCTCTTCTGAAGGTCTCTTCCCCCTCTTCTTCCTCGTTTTCTAAAGACCGTTTCCTCGCATGCACTTCCGACAGTCGGCCTCCTTCAGCTCCCTTCAATTTGCCTTTGTGTTCTAGAGGGTTCAAAGATTTTCCTCCTCCCTCCCATTCCTGATTCGTCTGAAAAGAATGATCGTCTCCTTCCATATCTTCTAAAGTTTGGAATCGATTTCTCAATTCCAAGGGTTGATGATGGTAATGAGGATAACTTGAATAGTAAGGATATCTGCCCCCTCTATGGTATCCCCGATATTCCCCACTTCTTTGGTATCTTCCTCTACCCCTTCTTCCTCTTCTGGGGGATTCATAATTGTTGTATCCCCATTTCTCATGGGGTGAATCTCTCCTTGAGGGGGTATGTGTAGATTCTTGTGGATAGGGTCTAGGGGGGTACTTTCCTCCTCACTATATCTTCTTCTTTCCTAAAGGCTTCTTTTTGTTGGAAGGTAGTGTCCTTCGTAGTGATTTTTTATTTCTGTATCTCAGGCCAGGTAGAGTTATTAAGGCGTATATCCTTAGGTCGTTTCCATTGTTGATAGGGTTCCCTATGTGGTGGAATATTTTCTTGAGAGAATAGCCAAACTTTCTTATTGACATAATCTTTCTTATCACGAATATATTTACTTTTTTTTTCTTAAAGATACTTCTTTCTCAGTTTTTTCTAAACTTACTATTTTTTCTCGTATAGAAGTATTTCTTTCCTCCATTGTCATACCCTCAATCTCGTCATTCAATTTCATCAATATATTTTTCCGTTTCGAAATGACTTTCTCCATCATAATAATGGAAAAACTTTGCAACATACTGCACCAATCTTCTAAGAAGGAATCATCATTTTTATCTATTGATGGTTCCTTTTGCCATCGTAATCCCCTTGGAGTGATACCATCTTTTATATATCTTTCCAAGGTTATAATATCCCATTTGGTCCTAATCTCTTTTTTGAGGAGATATTCTAATTTATTTGTTCAGTGTCTTCCAAAGATAAGAAAATGTTAACAGTACTCTATAATCACCACTTTATCTCCGAAGACATCCTCTATGTTTATTCTAGTTTTATTTCTAAAATCCATAATAACAGCAGCCTAGAACTCTCTTGGGTAGTAACAATAGTAAAAAATGGGAGAGAATAGAGAGACAGGTGGCGCTAATTAAATAATATATTGTTGTGGCTCAAAACACCTATGTATGGGGGGCGTGGCCGGCTGCTGAAGGGGGAAGCCGCATTTTCTTGGAGCTCCGCTCTAACCTGCTTGATTTTGGGGTTTATTGAGTCCTTTAACCGCTGAGTTTCTACCCCAGAGATCCCCAAGTGGCTGGCCATCAGGTGAGAGTTGTCCGGTGCCTGCTTCGTTCCCCCCACCGGACCAGAGACACGCATTTGCGGGCCGTTTCCCTGCATGGAGGTGCTGCTGTCGGCCATTTTTGTGAGTACGGATGTCTCCTCGTGGTGCCTTATCTGAAGCTAGATCCGGGCGGAGGGCGGCGGAGATGGAGGGCCCCCGTTTCCCTGCCACTGCACGGACTGGAGCGGAGACTGTACCAGGTGGACCTGCTGCGGACCAGCGGGTGGATTTCCTCCTTTAACTAGAGGGATTGACGCCTTTCTCTCGGGCCTAGAGGCCTGTCTGCGGCTATTGGAGTGTGTGGACTCAGATGGCCCGCTCACTAAGGGTGTCTGGCGCCAGGTGATGTCGGCGCTACAAGACGGCAGAGAGGTGAGGTCTCAGGGACCGGACGGGATCGGGATGGCCCTGGAGCGACACTCTGGTGAAGTCTGCTCCCCTGATGCTACAGAGGACCACAGCGAGAAAGGCGCCCCGGCTGAGGCGCTGGACCTAAGATCCCGAGCCTGCTCTTGCACCCGCAGGATACGGGGGTGTTGCTTCCCTGTGTGCCCCCAGAGTCGGGGATCTGGCTGACCCAGCGGTGGTAGATGGGATGCCCGGGTTCGTTGGCCAATCGATAGATCTATGGGGACCTCGACCCTGTGTTGCGGAAGGAGAGGGGCAGGCGGCCTTTGCACGAGATATAGGTGATGGCTCTGATGGTACAGAGGGGCGCCTGATTGTCTTGCTATTTTTTGTTCCCCTGCATTGACTTTGGCGGTGAAGTTTGCGGAGCCGCTAGGGCCTTACTGGGATTGAAGACCTCCTCGGTGGCTGCAGGCTACTGGCGACTGGACGCTCCGGCTTCATGGGTGATACGTTACCTGTCCGATGTCCCCTACCGTTTGTCGACGCCGGCTGAGAACTTTGGCCTATGCACTGCTGTGATTCCCCAGTTATTATTTTTTCTTTACTTTTCTCCCGCTGATTTTTTTTTTTTTTTTTTTTTTTTTTTTCTTCCGCCACTGTTTTGGCATATGTGGGTTCTCTTGGTGTACCACCGAGGCTTGGTGCCCGGTGTGGCCCCCAAGGACCCAGACCTGGTGCCATTTGTCTCCCTCGGTCTCCCACTGTCATTGGACAATCGGGAAGGTGCCAGGGACGGCACATTTTTGGTCATTTGCCGATATCTCTATATATGAATATGTAACTTTTTTTTTTTTTTTTTTTTTTTTTCCTCTTTCTCTCCTCCCTCCTCCCTTCCCCTGTTTTGCTGACATACAGCTGTAGTCAGATGACCTTATATATGCAAGTTCTAGATGAGACCCCCTTATTGGGGATGATTTTGCTGACATACAACTGTAATCTGATGACCTTATATAAGCATGTTTAGATGAGACCCCCCCTACTGGGGACGATTTGGCTGACATACAGCTGTAACCTGATGACCCTATATATACATGTTCTAGATGAGACCCCTCTATTGGGGATGGTTTTGCTGACATACAGCTATAATCTGATGACCTTATATATGCATGTTCTAGATGAGACCCCCCTTTTGGGGATGATTTTGCTGAATATTACTGTTTGCTGTGCCCATGCTGACTGTTTTGAATGTTCTACTTCCTATGACATTATGGTCCTGCGAGGCCATTTTATTTGCTTGTTTTGCTGACTTTATTTCAAAATAAAAACCTTGAATACAAAAAAAAAAAAAAAAAAAAAAAACACCTATGTATACCCCATACAAACAATCAATTTACTAAAACATGGGCACTAGACCTGGTGTGAGCGCACTTAACTTTAATCAATGTATAACTTGGATAGGGATTTTCAGCAATTATCTGGATACTCCTGGTTAAGGAATCATATTCGATAAAACCTAGTATTGAAAAATAAAAAGCACCATGGTGCAATAATGTTTGAGTAGACAAATAATAGAAATATGAAAAAACCAATTGTGTGTGTCAGGAACTCACAAGTATGGAGCCTTATAAGGCTCGGATGGTAACGCCTTTTGACCACTCTGGGGGGGTCACACCCCTTGTATGAGATTCTTCACACTTAAATCAGCGGTGGGGTTATCCATGGGCAACTTCTTTGATACTTAAAAGAAAAAGGAAACCTCCATTGAGCAAGCATCAGCGTTCTTAAGGCGTAATAATAGATAACAAGTGGATACTCACAATCTTTTGAGCCTCTTTAGAAAGTGGCTCAGTATGTATGCTTTCAAAGGATCAATAACCGATAAGCAGGTCACAAGCTGGAGGTTCTTTTCCAGAAGGTTTTTGGAAAACCAAAAAAGATGGATAAACTAAACTTACACTAGTAAGTAAAACATTTATTCTGAAGTACAAATAAAATATGCATATAAAAGCGACGCGTTTTGCCTAAAACAAACTGTAGGCTTCCTCAGTCCTGTATGATATGTTCATTCCCATACAGCTATTAAATAGCCGCTTCATTATGGCTAAGGTTCGTCACCTGTGGTTGATAATTGCGCATGTGTTCCAACTCCGGTTCCGGCGTGCGTTCCACAGCGTGACTTCCGGTCACGTGATCGGATGTAAAGTCCAGTTCCGGTTTTCAGCATGCATTCCAAGGACTATGCCTTCCGAGTATAGCTTCCGGTTATAAGGGCTCAAATTCCGTCTGATTTTCTTCATAGTGTGTTCGGTCTTCACTTTAGGGACCACTCCTATCAAATGTTTTTATTTTTCAATACTAGGTTTTATTGACTATGATTCCTTAACCAGGAGTATCCAGATTATTGCTGTGTGAATTGTAGCCTCCGTTTCCTGCTCTTAGCTGACTGGAGTGCCACCTGGTGTGGTCTGTTGCTGCTGTAGCCCATCTGCTTCAAGGTGTTGTGCATACCTTGATTGTAGCTAGTTATTTGAGTTACTGTTGCCTTTCTGTCATCTCAAACCGGTCTGTCCATTCTCCTCTGACATCAAGGCATTTCCGTCCACACAGCTGCTGCTCACTGGATATTTTCTCTTTTTCAGACCATTCTCTGTAAACCCTAGACATGGTTGTGCGTGAAAATACCAGTAGATCAGCAGTTCTCGAACTACTCGAACAACCATGCCATGTTCAAAGTCCCTTAAATCCCCTTTCTGCCCCATTCTGATGCTCTGTTTGAACTTCAGCAAGTAGTCTTCACCATGTCTAAATGCTTTGAGTTGCTGCTATTTGGCTGATTTGCAATTTGTGTTAACAAGGTGTAGCTAACAAAGAAGCTGGTGAGTGTATATATTTATGCAAAAGCTGGCATCAAAAAAAAACAATTGTATTTGACACATGGACATTGAGCCTGTAGAGTGCCAATTTGAGTGCCTCCTTCAAAATGCAACTGATTACAACTCAGCACATGTCCTGTAGGATAGTAGAGTTGTTGGCTTATATGACAGATGCTGTAGACTAGTGGTTCCCATCCTTGGACTTCAAATCCCCCTTAAAGACCAGATTTTAAGGATAACTTGTGCTTTGCTTTTCCTCTTGCTCAGTTAAGAAATATTTTACTCTATAGGTGTCATTCGGTGCATCCATTGTGTGATCTTTTCTGTTGTAAACTGCCTCCCCCTACCCACCCACAGTATCTTTACAGTGCTTTCTGGTTACTTTGTGCCATCTGTTTTAGAATGGGCTCTAGTAGTCTGTGACTGGCTCCAATCAAAACTGGCCAAGCCCCTTTATGCCGTGGCCACATCCCTCCCCTGCCTCATTATACCTTCCACGGCCATGTCTGGCAGCCTGAATAGGATGCCTGAGTGTACCTCCCACATCCTGCCCTCCTAGCCTAAGAGTACCCCCTGCAAAGTACAGACTGCAGATAACTCCTAGTTTACAGTCCAAACAAGATATCCCTACATATAAATCAAATGCAGTAGGTGTCTTGCCCAAGGACACTTACAACGGTACATACTCGCCACCCAGGACATACTTGAAAACGAGAGAAATCTCAATGTATCCTTCCTGGTAAAATACTTTCTCCAAAATTTTTTTAAAAAAGTATGCCTGTGAGTAATAGGAGCAGCGATGTATCTGATGCTTGCAGGCTGCTGTGAGGTCTATCACACGCAGGCATCCATAATGTATATACGGGGATAGTATGATGTATATGCAGGCTGTACTTTCACTGTTGGAAGACGTGCAAAATCTAGGCTTTACACAGCAGTAAATTGAAATTTTGGTAAATGTTGAGTCATGGGAAAATATCCACAAAATGGGTTCAATGAAAACCTATCTTTATATTTCCTTTTTACTAGGGATGCACCCACCGATACCACTTTTTTAAGACCGAGTACCGATACTTTTATGTCATGTGACCGCATTCCAATAAGAACAGACCTCATAAAAATGCCCCCCCAGCTCATGGAAATGCCCCCCCCAGCTCATGGAAATGCCCCCCCCAGCTCATGGATATGCCCCCAGCTTTCATGGATATGCCCCCAGCTCTCATAGATATTGCCCCCAGATCATGGATTATGCCCCCCCAGCTCATCGATTATGCCCCCCCAGATCATGGATTATGCCCCCCAGCACCTGGATATACTGCCACAGCTCATGGATTATGCCAAAGCTCCTAGATACTGCCCCCAGCTCACCTGGCACTCTGCGCGATCATACTTGCCTTCCTGAGTGACGCCGGGAAAGTCTTTGCGCGTGCACTCATTGGAAGGCCCCCAGCCGCAATCACGTGGGACCATGTGATCGCGGTTGGGGGCCTTCCAACAAACGCACGTGCAGAAACCTTCCCGGCGTCGCTCAGGAAGGTAAGTATGAGAGCAGCTGCAGGGCCTGTCCGAATGCCGATAGAACATTCGGACAGCCGCCCCAGCCCCTTGAATTCCCTGCAAGCCGGCTCAATGCCGGGTTCCGGTATCGGGGAAAATATCGGGGGTACTGCACGAGTACCAAGTACTCCTGCAGTACCCGGTATCGGCACCGATACTAGTATCGGTGCAACCCTACTTTTTACATTCAATTACTTTGTTCAAAGAAAGAAACTGCATCGTGTTTTATAAGGTGCTTTTGTTTGTAATGCGCAAGTAATCTAGTTACTGATATTTTTTTTTAAGTCACTTTCCTATGTAGCCATGTACAGTCAGGTCCAGAAATATTGGGACATCGACACAATTCTAACATCTTTGGCTCTATACACCACCACAATGGAGTTGGTGTGAAACAAACATAATGTGATTTAACTGCAGACTGTCAGCTTTAATTTGAGGGTATGTACATCCAACTCAGGTGAACGGTGTAGGACTTACAGCAGTTTGCAGATGTGCATCCCACTTGTTAAGGGACCAAAGGTAATGGGACAGATTAATAATCATAAATCAAACTTTCCCTTCTTAATACTTGGTTGCAAATCCTTTGCAGTCAATCACAGCCTGAAGTCTGGAACGCATAGACATCACCAGACACTGGGTTTCATTCCTGGTGATGCTCTGTCAGGCCTCTACTGCAACTGTCTTCAGTTCCTGCTTGTTCTTGGGGCATTTTCCCTTCAGTTTTGTCTTCAGCAAGTGAAATGCATGCTCAATGGGATTCAGGTCAGGTGATTGACTTGGCCATTGCATAACATTCCACTTCTGTCTCTTCAAAAACTCTTTGGTTGCTTTTGCAGTATGCTTTGGGTCATTATCCATCTGCACTGTGAAGCGCCGTCCAATGAGTTCTGCAGCATTTGGCTGAATGTGAGCAGATAATATTGCCCGAAACACTTCAGAATTCATCCTGCTGCTTTTGTCAGCAGTCACATCATCAATAAATACAAGAGAACCAGTTCCATTGGCAGCCATACATGCCCCTGCCATGACACTACCACCACCATGCTTCACTGATGAGATGGTATGCTTAGGATCATGAGCAGTTCCTTTCCTTCTCCATACTCTTCTCTTCCCATCACTCTGGTACAAGTTGATCTTGGTCTCATCTGTCCATAGGATCTTGTTCCAGAACTGTGAAGGCTTTGTTAGGTGTTGTTTGGCAAACTCTAATCTGGCCTTCCTGTTTTTGAGGCTCACCATGGGTTACATCTTGTGGTGAATTCACTCTGGTGAAGTCTTCGCTTGATTGTTGACTTTTACACACATACACCTACCTCCTGGAGAGTGTTCTTGATCTGGCCAACTGTTGTGAAGGGTGTTTTCTTCACCAGGGAAATAATTCTTTGGTCATCCATCACAGTTGTTTTCCGTGGTCTCCCGGGTCTTTTGGTGTTGCTAAGATCACCGGTGCGTTCCTTCTTTTTGAGAATGTTCCAATGTTCTTGCTATCTCTCTGATGGGTTTGTTTTTTCAGCCTAATGATGGCTTGCTTCACTGATAGTGACAGCTCTTTGGATCTCATCTTGAGAGTTGACAGCAACAGATTCCAAATGCAAAAAGCACACTTGAAATGAACTCTGGGCCTTTTATCTGCACATTGTAATTGGGGTAATGAGGGAATATCACACACCTGGCCATGGAACAGCTGAGAAGCCAATTGTCCCATTACTTTTGGTCCCTTAACAAGTGGGAGGCATATCTGCAAACTGCTGTAAGTCCTACACCGTTCACCTGAGTTGGATGAACATACCCTCAAATTAAAGCTGACAGTCTGCAGTTAAAGCACATTGTGTTTGTTTCATTCCAACTCCATTGTGGTGGTGTATAGAGCCAAAGATGTTAGAATTGTGTCGATGTCCCAATAGTTCTGGACCTAACTGTATACGGTTTTGGGTGGGTGTTTGTTCGGGTTTTAAGGGACAATTCAAGACTAGTTCCCACTCAAGCAGCAAGACAAAAAAACCACATATAATCAAAACAAATACTAGTGAATCCCATGTCCCCTTACAATGCACAGTGATAGTGGTGTAGGCCTTGCCCTGGGCAATTAAACGCCAAGGTGAATGTCCCAAATCCTTTCTTCTGAAATCCAACAAATGATTATGCATCCCAATGAAAGCCTGAAATGGTATAAATATGCAATAGCGAACAAGTAGGTGCAATAGTAGAGAGTTGGGTTAAGCAAACGAAGACCAGGGGGATAATGCTCACTTCTGTGTCCTTAATAAATTTATGACTTTGTCATGTTTTACAAAATCTTTACTATTATGGGCCAGTTCAAAGCACAGAGACCGCACAAACCAACCAGCAATCAATAGCACGGAAAGAGGGCACTTTAAATGTGGCTTTTTGTAGCCAATCTGCTGCCCTCATTACATCCATCCTGCAATCTACACCCTGCAGAGACTGCTTGCGATACCTTGACGTTCCCACACTGAGTGAGTGCCGAGAACAGGAGTCAACACTCGCTTCGGATATCATCCACCAAGCCACGGTAGTGGTTAATACTGTGAGGTATGAGCTCATGAAGGAAATAAAGATGCAGTCAATTTGTGAAAGCAGAGAAGTAGCCTACATTTGGAAATCGTGAACCAGACACAACTTTGGGAAGGCAGAAACGCCTTTGATGTTTTTTGTTCTGAGAGATTTTAAATGAATAGCAGGACGATATGACTACGCTTAGGAGTCCCTCGCCCAGACATCTAAAACTCTTCGACAAGAAATTAAGCAAAGAAACATGATTAACTTTGCAGAAAGTTTCTTTAAGCTGCGGTCATCGCTCTCTGGTAGACTTGTGCACTGTTTTTTTTTTCGGTGCGGTTCGTTTGGATTTTTAAAATTTTCGTCTAGGCTCGTTTTGGCTGATTTCTGTTTCGGTTCGGTTAGTTTCGGCTCGTTTTTCGTATCGACTTTTTTTCGGAATATTGGTCATTTTCGTGTTTTCGGGTCTGCTCGTTTTTTGTATGGACTTTTTGTTCGTGATTTCGGAAATTTTCGTGTTTTTCGGAACGTCTGTTCTCGTTTCAAAGTGTCTATTCATTTTGACGTAAACTAAAACTAATGGTTTATAATATAATAATAGTACTTTATATAATTAATTATTTGTTGGTTTGTTTTTCAGATCCGATATTTCTGTCGATACGATAATTCTGCCGATACGATAATTCTGTCGATTGATTCTATCGTTTTTTTTTATTAAATATTTTTTCTCATGAATATGCATTTCACAAATTTATTTAATCATATTAAAATGGTATGAAAGGAACAAAAAAAAAGGAACAAAACGATTTAAAAAATGCAAAACTGACCCAACCCAAATGGTCTGACTTTAAAAATAAAAACCAGAACAAAAGGTTTTAAAACGTAAAAATAGTTGATCAAAATTATCTGAAACGAAAAAAAAAACAACAAATAAAATGATTTAAAACAGACCAAAAAAAATTAACCCTTTCGCTGCTGAGGCATTTCACGGCTTCACGCCTTGTGTGCTGTGCTGCTGAGCTAATTTTTTATGGTATCGCTCATCATGTTTAAACGCGTTTTGAAGCCTTATTTTATTATATGACCCAGACATGTTATATATCGTTCTTTCCGGCAGACTCGGCAGATTCATAAAATATCATTATTATATGTATGCGTCATGTCCTGTCTGTATATTATAACAAAAAATGCAATAAAATTAGAATTTTCAATAATTTACAAGGTGTAAAGTGTTTTTTTTTAACATTTTAACATGCGAGCGTTTGCGGTTATATTTTATATGAGTTGCGCCTGTTTAAAAAGTAACACATTCATCTACATACATCAAATATCACAATTTTCACGAATACGTAAAATCACAAAAAAGAAGAGCTATGGCAAAAATGCATGTATGAGTCCTGAAAACGCAAAGCTTTACACATTGCATGAAAAAAGGACTAGATCAATCAACGTATTTCTGTGCACATTAGCACATTATTATTATTATACAGGATTTATATAGCGCCAACAGTTAGCACAACGCTTTACAAAATAACATAACACGTTTGGCTATGACACGCCGGATGTGCCTCAATTGCTCTTCCTCGTGCCTCTTAAGGTCAGACCAGTGCTTCCGCAGCTGGTCGTTACTTCGGTCCTTATCAAACGTTTCCAGGAGGGTGGTGCAAGGATACGGTCCTTGCGGACATTGTTCTTCCTGCCGTAAAGGCCCTTACGGCAGTCATAGTCACGCTTCGCGAAGATGCGAACCAGCTCCACCATCTCCTCAAATGCCAAGTTGCTGGCCCGCTTCTTCCTGGGTGTCTCTGGGGTGGAAGGGGATGACGTGTCCGAATAGGACTCTCTTTGAGTTTGAGCCATGATGGGATGTTTTTTTTTTGGTCTGTCCAAAAAATTTTCAAACTCTACATTGGCTCCTTAAAGTTAACGACAGGCCGTAATGGAGACGGACATACGCGCGTATCCCATCATGGACATATACCATCATGCGCGAACCGCGGACGTAAATGATCCGACTACGACAGAATTATCGTATCGACAGAAATATCGGATCATTGGAATAGGCAGTCAGATTTTCTAACGGTCAGGAACTCCGGTCAGGACGCTGGACAGCAACAGTGCTATATCCAGTGTGCTGATGGTTAGAAAATTGTAATGTATATATGTTTAACGGCCGCACGGATTTACTCTATCCAAACAAAGTTCAGATGTGAAACATAGGGACTTTTGATAGATTTCGACTATCCGAAAGCTAAAAAAATAAAAATGGTCGAAATCTATCCAAAGTCCCGATGTTTCACATCGGGATGTCGGATAGAGTAAATTCTGGAGTTAACCCCCTAGTTGCCAGCCACCAATGGTGGAGATAGGGAGTTCATTGGAACCCCCTATCTCCCGATCCGTGCCGTGGCACCTACCTAGGGGTTAATGTTTGGTATTGTTGGATCGGCCAGAACATAGCCTTTCCAACCATACCAAAACATGACCATGTTAAAACTTAATTAAAAATATTAAAAATAAAAAAATAAATAAATTTAAAAAAAAATAGTTTTTTGTTTTGCTAATGCAGCAATATTGTTCCCATTTCAATTATAATGTGAACAATGATGCTGCACTAATGATTTTTGTATGGGTTGCGTTTGTTAAAAATTGTGTAATTTTCACCCAAAAAAAATGTATGGAACAAGTCCCCCATCTCAAATTTTTTTAACAAGTGCAACTCATAGAAAATATATTTATAACCGTAAACGATTGCATGTTAAAATGTGAAAAAAACACTTTACAAACGCCTTGTAAATTATTGAAAATTCTAATTTTATTACATTTTAAGTTATAATATACAAACAGGATACATATACATATAACACAAACGTAACATATAAATTATACCACAGAGAGGTGCTTCCCCGCAGTGTGTGGATTCATATGCTGCATTAACTATACCGCACAGAGAGGCGCTTGTTCCCCGCAGTGTGCGTATTCATATGGTGCACTCTTTTTATTTAATTTTTTCGTTTTAAATCATTTTATTTTTCGTTTCTGAAAATTTTGTAACTTTGTTCAGCTTTTTTTCCATTTTAAAACCTTTTATTCTGGTTTTTATTTTTAAAGTCAGACCATTTGGGTCAGTTTTGTGTTTTTTAAAATCGTTTTGTTCATTTTTGTCCCTTTCATACCATTTTAATATGATTAAATAAAGTTGTGCAATGCATATTCGTAAGAAAAAAAGGATCTTTATTTAATTTAAAAAAACGATAGAATGGGCAGAATTACAGTATCGACAGAATTATCGGATCGTATCGACAGAATTATCGGATCGTATCGACAGAATTATCGGATCATTGGAAATGGAAATGAAAATGATGCAAAATTTACAGAATCCGATATAACCGATAAATAATACGATGTCCAAAATTACCGAAATGGAAACGAAATCCCGAATGGAACCGAAATCACGAATAGAGCGAAAATAAATTTCAACTTGACACATTTCAAGTCCATTCGAAAATTCCGAAAATTTTCGTTTCGGCTCGGAAAACTTTTCGGATCTGCCATTTTCGGATCTGATCAGATTCGGAAATTCGGCCGAATCCGAAGACACGAATCGGGACATTTCGTGAAAATTCCAGAAACCCGAAACGCGCATCCCTACTCTCTGGTCAGTTCTAGAAAAAGGAGAAAAAAATGATGTCCCTTAAATTTTAGGGTTATGTTACATCTTTCCGGAGTCTGATAAGAATTGGAGAACATGGGTTACATCTGCTGAAAAGAGATCCACATATTATTTCAAGCATCAGCCAGACAAATAGACCAGGAGTGGGATTTAGGTAGGTGCTCTGCAATGGCGCCTTTCCTGGGAATCCGGTGATCTAGTAGCTAGCGTGCTGCTGCCTATAGAGTTTAGAAAACAATGCTTTGCTGAATTGTCAAGGGATATTTGAAATAGAAGGGTTAAGCTCTAATGGGCGCTTGCTCGCTCAGGATAAATATATGGTTTAAACTTTTATCACATATATCTGTATAGTAGAATGAAGACCGTGGCCCTAGAATCTAGGGGTCAGCAACCTTGGCTCCCTTATGTTTTGGAAACTACATATCCCACAATGCTCAGTCACCCATTAGGCTGACTGAGCCACATGGGAAATGTAGTTCCAAAAACATCAGGGAGCCAAGGTTGCTGACCCCTGCCCTAGATTAGGGATGTGCGTTTCGATTTGGACCGATTCGTATTTTTCACGAATCTTTCCGATTCGTGGCTTCGGATTCAACCGATTTTCAGAAAAAACCCGATACGAAAAGATTTCCGATCCAAAACAAAATATTTTTGTAATTTCGTATGGACGTGAAATGTGTGAAATCGCAAGTCATTTTCGTTCCATTCGTGATTTCGGTTCCATTTCGGTAATTACGGACATCATATTTTTTGGTTCCATTGCTGATTCCGTATTTTCGTATGAATATGCATTGCACAACTTTATATAATCATATTAAAATGGTATGAAAGCAACAAAAATTAACAAAACGATTTAAAAGACGCAAAACTGACCCAAATGGTCTGACTTTAAAAATATAAACCAGAACAAAAGGTTTTAAAACAGAAAAAAAGTTGGTCAAAATTATCTGAAAGGAAAAAAAAACCCAGAACAAATAAAATGATTTAAAAATATATATATATATTAACCCTTTCGCTGCTGAGGCATTTCACTCCTCTGTGCTGAGCTCATTTTTACCGGTTTCGCTCATCATGTTTAAATGCGTTTTGAAGCCATATTTTATTATATGACCCAGACATATTATATATCGTTGTTTCCGGCAGACTCGGCAGATTCATAATATATCATTATTATATGTATACGTTATGTCCTGTCTGTATATTATAACAAAAAATGCAATAAAATTAGAATTTTCAATAATTTACAACGTGTAAAGTGTTTTTTTTTCACATTTTACCATGCAAGCATTTGTGGTTATATTTTATATGAGTTGCGCTTGTTAAAAAAAATTAGAAATGGGGGACTTCTTACATTTGTTTGGGGAAAATTACACGATTTTTAACAAACGCACCCATACAAAAACCCTTAGTGCAGCATCATTGTTCACATTATAATTGAATTGGGAACAATATCGCTGCATTAACAAAACAAAAAAAAAACACCTGTTTATTTTATTTTTATTTATTTTTTTAAAATATTTTTTATTTTATTTTAATTTTTTATAATTTTTTATTTTAACGTAACATGATCATGCCTGGTATCGTTGGAAAGGCCATGCTCTGGCCGATCCAACGATAACAAACATTAACACCTAACTACCACGGATCGGGAGATAGGGGGGTTCATTGGAACCCCTTATCTCCACCATTGGTTGCAGCAGAGCACATTTTTAAAGCAGTGCTACAATGCAGTATATGAATCCACACACTGCCAGTCAGCACCTCTCTGCGGTATAATTAATGCAGCATATGAATCCACACACTGACGGTCAGCGCCTCTCTGCGGCATAATTAATGCAGCATATGAATCCACACACTACTGGGAAGCGCCTCTCTGCGGTATAATTAATGCAGCATATGAATCCACACACTGCCGGTCAGCGCTAGGGATGGGCTGGCGGTTCGATGCGAACATGAGTTTGCATCGAACATTGGCCATTCGTCGAACAGCAAACATTTCCGTGTGTTCGCCCACAATGCACCACGATGGACCACAATGCCCTTTTCCACTGGCCTGAAGCTTGTAATTGGCTACAGCCTTGCACCTGACCGATCAGTGGCACAATTCCTTTAGTGTTCCTGCTGGAGCGCACTCTGCGGGGAATTATAGATGTGGCACTAGAGACAGAGCAGCGGGAGGAAGAGGAGGACTTCGCTAGCTCTCAAGGCCCCAGTCTTTACGCAGACAGCATTCCTGTGGGTCCTCAGATCAGACAGGAGGAGGATGAGGAGGAATATTTAAGTTGTGGGGGCATTGAAGTTGGGGATTCCTCAAGGGAGGGTTTTGTGTCCCCAGAAACTCAAGGACTAGTACGTGGCTGGGAGGAGGTAGTGCACGATACGGTCATCCTCAGCGACCAGGAACACTCGGAAGCTAATGCCACCTCCAACCTACACTGCATGGGCTCCCTTATCCTGCAAAGCCTGCTGAAGGACCCCAGGATTCGTGCTATCAAGGAGAGGGATCATTACTCGTTGGCATCCCTTCTTGATCCACGATACAAGGGTAAGGTTGCAGAGCTCATCCTGCCCTCACAGAGCGAGGACAGGATGAAACAACTTGAGGACGCTCTAAAGCGACACTTGTGTAACACCTTTCCAGGCACTGGTAGATTACCAAGTGATGACACAGGTGCTTCTGAGGCTGCGGTTGATCAGAGGAAGAGCGGTGAAGTGGGCCACTTGACTGATGCCTTTTGCAATTTTTTTAGTCCACGACACCCAGGGACGTCAAATGTAGGCACCCATTGCCAGCGTCTTCACTATATGATGCAGGACTACCTATGGGCAAGGGCAGACCTGGATACCTTTACAGCAGATGATCCACTGCCTTACTGGGTGTTGAGATTGGATCACTGGCCAGAACTTAGCCAATATGCTATGCAGCTACTAGGTTTCCCTTCATCCAGCGTGCTTTCTGAAAGGACGTTCAGTGCCGCTGGAGGTTTTGTCACAGACAAAAGAGTGCATCTGTCCACCGACTCTGTAGACCGGCTGACATTTATAAAAATGAATCAGTCTCGGATCAGCAGCTATCACTCCCCTGATGCTGATGTAACTGAATAGATCAGGGATCTCTTCTGCATTCCCAAAACCTCCACCACTGCACTCTTCCACAATACCTCAGAGGAGTTACGTTGTGAAGCACAGCTGGCACCAAAGCCCAATATTTGGTGCACTGACACATTACCAGTTCACATCTTTAATATTTGACGGCAGGGTCCACCCCTGCACTCTTCCACAATACATCAGAGGGGTTACGGTGTGAAGGCACTAGCTGGCACCAAAGGCCCATTATTTGGGTGCACTGATGCGTGTACCAGATTCCCATAATTTTAATATTTGACGGCAGGGTTCACCTCTGCACTCTTCCACAATACCTCAGAGGGGTTACGTTGTGAAGGCACTAGCTGGCACCAAAGGTACAATATTTGGGTGCACTGACGCGTGTACCAGATTCATATCATTTTAATATTTGACGGCAGGGTCCACCCCTGCACTCTTCCACAATACCTCAGAGGGGTTACGGTGTGAAGGCACTAGCTGACACCAAAGGCCCAATATTTGGGTACACTGCCACTGACGCGTGTACCAGATTCATATCATTGTATTATTTGATGGCAGGGTCCACCCCTGCACTCTTCCACAATACCTCAGAGGGGTTACGGTGTGAAGGCACTAGCGGGCACCAAAGGCCCAATATTTGGGTGCACTGACGCATGTACCAGATTCATATCATTGTAATATTTGATGGCAGGGTCCACCCCTGCACTCTTCCACAATACCTCAGAGGGGTTACGGTGTGAAGGCACTAGCTGGCACCAAAGGTCCAATTTTAATGCACCTGTTGTTACTTTCATCCAAAGCCTGCATAAGTTTCCCCATAATTTAGCCAAAAAAATCACTAAACTTGTTCTGTGTGTCCTAAAACGTTTCCTCTTTTCATACAGGCTGCCGCCCCAAGCAGTTGTTTATGAATAGATTAACCCTTTCGCTGCTGAGGCTTTTCCCGCCCCTGTGCTGAGGTCATTTTTTACCTGTTTTGCGCATCATGTTTAAACGTGTTTTGAAGGCTTATTTTAGTATATGACACCGACATATTATATATCGTTCTTTCCGTCAGACTCGGTAGATTCATAATATGTCATTATTATATGTATACGTTATGTCATGTCTGTATATTATAACAAAAAATGCAATAAAATATGTATTTTCAATAATTTACAACGTGTAAAGTGTTTTTTTCCACATTTTAACATGCGAGCAATTGCGGTTATATTTTGTATGGGGTGCGCTTGTTAAAAAAATTAGAGATGGGGTCTCGTTACATTTTTTTTTTGGGGAAAATGACACTATTTTTAACAAACGCACCGCATACAAAAATCGTTAGTGCAGCATCATTGTTCACATTATAATTGAAATGGGAACAATATTGCTGCATTAACAAACCCAAAAAAATAAAAAAAAAGTGTTTATTTTTTTTTTTTTAATTTTTTTTTTTAATTTTTTTTATTTTTATTTTTCATTTTTTTTTTTTTTACAAATTTTTTAACTTTCATGTTTGGTATCGTTGGAACGGCCATGCTCTGGCCGATCCAACGATATCAAAATTTAACCCCTAGCTGCCACGGATCGGGAGATAGGGAGTTCATTGGAACTCCCTATCTCCACAGTTGGTGGCAGTTAGGGGTTAACTGTAGGACTGGCGTCATCGTGCTGCGCACGATGACGCCAGTCCTCTGGGGGAGTTCCCGGAAGCTTGGCCGACATCCAAGATGTCGGCCAGCTCCCGGGAAGGATCGCGAATCGGCGCTTTCAGCGCCGATTTGCGATCCAGCTCCCCAGGGGTTAATGCCAGGCATCATTTGGAAGGGCAGGCTGTGCCCTTCCAAATGATGCCTGGGTTAAGCCCCTGTGTGCCACCGATCGGGAGGGAGAGAGGGCCGAAGGACCTCCCCCCCTCCCTTTCAGGCGCCTCCTCCGCACATGCGGGGGGGGCGCCTGAATTAGGTGTCATCGCGCCCCCGCGATGACACCTAATGTTGGCGGCTGCTGGTCCGGATGCCGGGCTGACATCCAGGATGTCAGCCCGCACCGGAGGGCCAGCGATCGGCCGGAAACCCGGCCGAACGCTGACCCCAAACTGAGGACGCGCTCAGCGCGTCCTCAGCACACCAGCGGTAATGCTGAGGACGCGCTGAGCGCGTCCTTAGCATTGAAGTGGTTAAAGGAAAACCGTTTACCGTCATTTGAAATGTCATTTTTTTCTTTGTAAATGTTTCTATACATCCTACAAATCCGCCACTTCGTTTTTATCCTTAACCTTTATGTCATGGAAAAATCACTGTTCCTTTAAAAACGTTTTTTTTAAAAAACTTTTTTTCCTTGTTTCCTGTCCCCCAGGGCACTACCCAGACCCCCATACACCTTTTACGGCAAATATTTTGCATATATGCCCTCTTGGAGGGCACTCTAAAATTCTAACGTTCAAGTCCCATTGACTTGCATTGAGTTCGAATTGTGTTCGCGTTCGAATTCGAACTTTTTCAAATGTTCGTGTTCGAATGCGAACCGAACACGGGGGTGTTCGGCCCATCACTACTCAGAAGTAAAGAACAAGGAAGTGGGTTGAGTGTGGCCGAAAGAGCAAATTTTATATTGAGACTACTAATCTTTCATCTTTAAAAGTTATCATAATAAAGAGGGACACAAATCATGTGATATGCGACCACCACCAAACACGGAGTTTAAACCATGGACCGAATATTTGTTAGAGGGTCAGTTGAATATACAGTATGCTTAACTACATGCAACATTGAAGATAGTATCCATCACCACTGCGCTCTGTGGCGGTATTCATATATTAAGGTCGATTGACAGTAGATGGTGCTATAACCAAACACAAATTTGTATCTGTGTGACTTGTTGCAGCATACAAACAACTTACATTTATGAGCAATTCCACAATCTAAAGTAGTATTCCCATCATGCAAGGCCACCACAATCCATAGAGAGACCACCACCAATATATCCACATAACGAAAGAAGAACTGGACCAGGCTCTCGAAATCCTTTATCAGACAGGTTCATTAGACAACGCAACCACAACACAGCATCTTTTTGGCAAAAAGCCTTTTTTTAAAAAAAAAAAATTAAAATTTTATTATGAGAAAATGTCATCGACAGAAGATACAAAGAATAGAGGCCACACTGGGCCACACAGCTGCGAAAACCTGAATTCACATGGCACAATAAGGAAAGGGTACATACCGGGGATAAAAGGGAGAGGGGGGGGAGTGAGCAGGACTCACCAGGCTATCTGCACAGAGGGGATGGCCGAGATCTCATGGGACACCAAGAAGGACAATAGGGAGGAGAAGGGGAAAGGCGGAGGACTGCTCAGGAGGAGTGACTTTCCCGACTCACCCCGAATGCCCTAAGGAAAACCGGGGGCCATGGAAGAGGTCATAGGGTCGGTTGACCTGGGGCCAAGAGGGCAGCCAGAGCCATGGTCGCCGCCTAGGTGGCTCACCCAGGGCAAACCAGTGTACCGTACCTAATAAAAAAAGGGGGGAGGGTAAAAAATCCTGAAGCCCACCGCCTAGTCAGAGTCCACGGACAAAGGCCAAAAACACCAACCATAAAAAAGTGCACCCTGTCGCCCGAAAAACAAAACAGTAGAAAAACGTTATTAGGCTTATGTATAAGGACTATTGATAAACCCAGACAGAGTAAAAGTCACATAAAAGAGTCCAAGTGATGCGAAACAGCAGGAAAAATTAACAACAAGGGGGAAAGTCAATCAACCGGGTTCCAGAAGCTGGCCCCGTGGCTACAGCGACACAGTTCCAAGTCTCAGCTGGGACACAACAACCTGCGACTCCTCCAGTGTCGCTGCCGTGAGGGTTTTGCTACCGGTGGTAACCAGAAGGGCGCCCCAAGACCCCCATCGGTAACGGATCCCATGGTGGCGAAGCAGGATGGTGACCTCCTTGTAACACCTCCGATCAGTGAGCAATAGGAAAGGGATATCATAGAAAACTGTGAGGTGACTGAAAGCATAGGTTATCTTAAAGGTAGACCTCATGGTCGCCAGGACTCGGGTATGAGTGGCCACACCAGTGGCTGCCTTCCAGACACGCATGGCCGACAGACCCGGCGCCTGTTTGGAGCTCCCTGAGGCTGGCAGGAGATGTGCCAACAGGTTCGACATATTTAAGCAGCCTCTCGTCGGCCACGTTCTCGGAGACATTCCGGAGCCGCAGATTGCGCCACCGGGGACTGGGATTCTAGGGTCTGAGGTGGACAACCTGCTGCTGGAGATCCGTGATCTGGGCATCTGCTGCCACCTCTGCCTTCTCCACCTCTTCAGCATGGATGTCAACGACATCTATCCTGGATTCAAGGGCCTTCACAGCAGAGAAGACCTCCTGCAAATCCTGGCACCAGTGGCTGCAAAACTCCTCCATGACCATGTGCAGATCGGCTGCTGTAAGTGGGTCGCCGCCGCCAGTCACTGCATGCCTATGTCGGCTGTACCTAAAGCTGCCGGCGGGGGCCCAGAGTCATCTCTCTCTCCCTGTCCTTTCAAAAGTCAGTGACTGTTTATCTGGCATCTCCTCCTGGATGGCCTCCCACCACCTAAAGATCAACATGTCAAAGACTGAACTCCTACTTATTCCTCCCTCCAATGCCTCCCCACCTCCTGACTTCTCTATCACGGAGGAGGGTATCACCATCTCCCCATCAAACCAAGTTCGCTGCCTTGGAGTTACACTTGACTCTGCTCTTTCCTTTATCCCCCACATCAAGTCTCTTTCTTCCTCCTGCCAATACCAACTGTGTAATATTTCCAGAATCCGGCCATTTCTTACCGCTGTCACCACAAAACAACTCATACACACCCTGGTAATCTCCCGACTCGACTATTGCAATAATCTCTTATCTGGCCTCCCTCTGTCCCGCCTCTCCCCCCTACAATCCATCCTGAACGCCTCCGCCAGGCTAATTCACCTCACCCGCCGCTCTGTCTCTGCCACTCCCCTCTGCGAGTCTCTTCACTGGCTCCCCATCCACTGCAGAATTAAGTTCAAAACCCTCACTAACTCAGCTCCCCACTCACTACCTGTCCTCACTAATCACCAAATACACCCCAGCCCGCTCCCTAAGGTCAAACAGTGACCTGCGCCTAGCTTCTCCCCGCATCACCTCTTCCCATGATAGACTGCAGGATTTCTCACGTGCAGCCCCCCCCCCACTCTCTGGAATGCTCTCCCTCGTACTGTCAGACTTTCCCCTAACTTCTCTTCCTTCAAACGCTCCCTGAAAACATTCCTATTTAGGGAAGCCTACCACCCAACTCACTGACGCAACCATCAATCACTCTCACCTTACAGTCCTCTCCTCCTGTTTCCAACCCCAACCCTCCCAGATTGTGAGTTCCTACGGGAATGGGGCCCTCATCTCCTCCTGTACTGTTTGTCAAATGTTGTTCAATGTATTGTAACCCTGTCTATACTGTGCTTATTGTACAGCGCTGCAGAATATGCTGGCGCTTTATAAATAAAGAATAATAATAATAATAATCATTGGAGGATCCAAAGTAGGTGGGGGCATCGTCACATCTCATGCCAAGCGACTGCCAGATATCTGGGATGTGAAGGCCATCCGTGTCCATGCAACTCTTGGACTTCTTCCCCATAACAGTCAGGGGTCGTCTCGCGGGGCAAAGGTGAAGGAAAATGCGGAGGCGTCTGCACGTAAGCCGCATTATGGCTGTCACCGGCAGTAGGCCACAGGGAGAGACGGCTCAGTACTCCTCACCAGTCTACATTATGGTCTCCGATCCAAGTCAGCAGGGTCCCGGGGTGTTCCCCTATCGGGCTGAGGAGAGAGTGCCGATTGCAGGTCGTCGGGGTGGCCATGACCCCCGATATCAGGTGGTGCAACGTGGAGCTCAAAAGAATGGCTACCGCTCTCCTCGGCTTCCAGACACCCCCCCCCCACAAAAAGCCTTTTTAATCACAAGCTGTCTTTGACTGTATGCTTGAAATCGTTGTTGTGCAATATCACCAATAACACACATAGCCTATGAGTTTGGATGTCTCACTAATGGATCTTAGATATTTTACATCACAAAATACTATTATATTCTGTATGTGACGTTTGTTATATGATGTTATAAATATATCCAAACAGAAATATTAAATTCACAAGTGGTAGTTAAAAAAAATTCTATGGCGCTAGACCTTGCTTTGTATGAGTCAAATACAATGCAGTGTCTCGGCATTTCGGTGCTCTTTGATTAGGGGCACTTCGGTGATGCGCCGAACAGACCGTTAAATGACTCCGTTGAGCCACCGAAAAAAAGCCGTTCAGCCACTGAGCAGAGGTAAAAAAATAATAATTTTCAAAGGCGTTAAAAACAAAAACAGAGGGGGCGTGGCCAGCTGCTCATGAGAGCGAACGTGTGTTACAGGAGCTCCGCACGTCTGCTCAAAACGGGGGCATTTAAGAGACTTTTACCGCAGAGATTACCCTTGGAAGGGTCCCTGAGCGGCTGGCTGTCGGTAATACATTGTCCGGAGGCCGCTTGGTTCCCCCCCTCCGGACCAGAGACTGGAGTTACTGCGGATGACTGCTGCCTCGTGGTGATGGCGGCCATTTTGAGAGGCTGGAACGGAGCTGAACAAAGCAGGCAACGTGAACACCCCCCCGAGTAGCGCTGATGGCCGCGATAACAGGCCTTGAGGTATGTCTGGCGTTGCTAGAGGGAGATGACGAGGCCCCGCTTACAAAGGGGACCTGGCACAAGCTGATGAACGTGCTGAGGGGCTGCAGGGGAGCGGCGGATCCCTGCCTGAGTGAGCTGAAGGGAGCTTTCCATCCGGAGGATGTACCTGCGAGGAGGGCCGGCTGGCCGAAGAGGAGGGGGTCCAAGAAGTTGTGGGGAGCCTGTCCCTGTTGCCGAGGGTCGGTCCTCTACCTCTGGCGTGGAGCGATGGGCTGATGCTTCAGCTTTGTGAGGTGGTTATCGGAGAGGAGGTATTGGGACCGCCTGCAGTATGCCCCCTCGAAGGATCCATGATGAGGGTGTTGCTGGGCGTCGGGAGGCTGTCTGCTGGCGGGTTGGGATGTCGTCCTTCTCCTCCAGCCGAGGCTTCGGTCGTGTTTACAGCGGCTCAGGATCATCCCGTCTGCAGGAACCTGAAAGAAATACCTGGACTTGGCGAAGCGGCACACCCTGCCTTTTTGCTGGATACGGGGTGAGGTATCCTGTGATGCGCTTGTGACCCCAATGTTTTCTGATGTGATTCCACCCGCTATCCCACTCTGAAACACTTTGGACATTTTTGAGAGTTTTTTGCTTGTTCCGATGTGTCCCCATAGAGGACTTATTTGGGTTTTTTTGGGACTGTTCCCCACCTTAGTTCTTCTTTAGTTTCTTTTCCCTACAGAGGACTTATTCTATGCTGTTGTTTAATGTCTCTTTCGATGTCTTGTTGCTTTACCACCTGTTTTTTTTATTTATTTATATATATATATATATTATATATATATATATTTTTCAAGGACTTTGATTTTCGATGACTTATTATTACCTCCCTTTTCTCCACCTATTGTTGTACCTTAGGGATCTCGCTGACGACAACCCTTCTGGGGCTGAAGACGTCCAAGACTCCCCCCCCCTTTTTTTTATCTCCCACACATGCTCTAATTGTACTCTGTTCCCCCTTCTCCCTCCCCCTGTTTTTTTTTGGCGTTTTGGGTTCGGCTCGAGGCGTGCCATTATGGCAGCCACCTAGGCTCTGACCGCGATGCCTGGCCCTTGAGTGCTCTGGCCTTGTGACCTGTACTCTTCCATGGCCTCCCTCTTGTCCTACGGACTCCTGGGAGTGAGCCAGGAAGGTCACTTAGTGGGCCTTTGCCACTCCACCCACTGTTTTATTCTTGTTTTTAGGTCCTGGGGTATTTTTTGGTGTGTTTTTTTCTTCTTCTCTGTATTATCCCCCCCCCCCGTCTCCCCCTCACTGTTGACTGCTGATATCTCTGTATCTGAGAACAGAAAAAATAATTACTGTCTTTGTTTTCCTATGTGTTCGCCTAAGCTGATATTTTATGGCCCTGTGCAGCCGTTTTCCTCTTTCCAGATGGCACGTTTTGGGCCTGCGAGGCCATTTTCATTATAACTGTATTGCTGACTTTGCTTCAAAATAAAAACTTAAAAAAATAAATAAAAGTGTAAGTTCAGTTAAAAACAAAAACAAAGTGCATGAAAATGCATGTAAATAATAGATAAGGTTATATGAATAATAAGAATGATACGCTCCTACACACTGCACATTACTATGAGTTTTATTACTGTGATGCTATGTGATATGCTCATATACACCGCACATTACTGTGGGTTTTATTGCTGTGGAGCTCTGTGATATGCTCATACAAACCGCACATTACTGTGAGTTTTATTGCTGTGGAGCTTATTGATACGCTCATAAGCACCGCACATTACAATTAGTTTTATTACTATGATGCTCTGTGATATGCTTATATACACCGCACATTACTGTGAGTTTTATTGCTGTGGAACTCTGTGATACGCTCATACACACTGTACTTAACCGAGAGTTTGATTGCTGTGGATTCTGTGAAACGGTCATATACACTGCACATTGCTGTGAAATTTATTGCTGTGAAGCTCTGTGATACGCTCATACATGCAGTGTGTATGAGAGTATCACGGAGCTCCATAGCAACAAAAATCACATTAATGTGCGATGCTTGTGAGTGTATCACAGAGCTCCAAAGAAAAACTCCCAAATAAGTAGAAACTAAAATATTATTAAAATAAATTATAATTTATTCAAATACAATTAAGATAAATATAAAAATGATTATATTAACATAATTTATATTAAAATCTATATACTTCTTACCTTTCCTAGCTCTTTTTGCAGTGAGGGGGCTGAATTCCTCTTAGACCGAGCGTCCTAGCCTTGGCCCCTAGTCAAGCGGCCCAGGCGAGGTCCCAGCTGGCCATGTGAGGCCCCGGCCCTATGCTGTTCAACCCAGGTGAGGTCCTGGCCCCTAGCCCTGTGACCCAGACAAGGCCCTGGCTAGCCATGTGGCCTAGGCGGCCAATTGTGGGGCCCCCTGGACTCAGGGGCCCGGGTGCAGTGCCACTCAATGCACCTCTGCTAGTGAAGCCCCGGTCTACAATTCCTATAATTATTTCAATGCAATAGACAGTTAATAATGATTCTGTATGTGTTGAGAGCCAGCAGTGACATCAGAGGAAGGGGCGGCTCTAAGGGGGTACCAGGAAGACAGCTCAGATAGAGGATGCACACCGTGTGTCCCCCCTGTGTTAACTACCTAAATAAACACCTGTTGAACCCGGCTCGCTGTGTTATTTGGATCTCATGACATGGTGTCAGAAATTCTTACCTGCACATCCATTTTGATCTGTGAAGATGTCTAAGTTCACTCCACCAGAGCCTTTTGATTTCTCTCAGCCTGCAGCATGGTCTACCTGGAGGCAGAGGGTTGCACGCTTCAGGATTGCTTCTAAGGTGGATAAGGAGAGCGGTGCAGTACAGGTTAACTCTCTTTTATATTCTACTAGTTAAAAAGCCTGCCCGGAGGGCAGTCTATTTTTGTATGTGGGTCCCCTTTTTTTTCAATTTGTGCTTCGCGTGCGCATTATGGCGGATTTTCCGTTATTTTAAAAATGTGCCTCGCTCGCGCTGCCCAGCAAGATGCAGGATACGCACGCAGCCTATAGCAGGCTGCTGCATGCGCATCCTGGTCTACTGGATGCGTGCGCAGCCGCTACCTTGCTGCTGCGTGCACATCCTGTCTCCTGGATGTGCGCGCAGCCTCTACCCCTCCGCTGCGTGCACATACAGTTCTCCTGGATGCGCGCGCTGCCGACGGGTAGAGGCTGAGAGCGCATCCTTTGTCCGAAGCTGCACATCTGGTTTCTGTTGGCTGCGCGCGCAGCCAACAGAAACCGGATGCGCGGCGACGGACAAAAGATTTTATTATTTAGGATGGGGAAAAATGTGGAGCCTGTGAACAATACGTTTACTTTCCGTGAGGGGGAAGAATTTGACTTTGAGATAGTAATGGATAAACTCAGCGCCAATTTTGTGCCCAGGAGAAATGTGATTCATGAGAGAGCCTGTTTCCACAAGCGAGCCCAGCGTGTGGTGAATCAGTGGAATCATTTGTGCGCTGCCTGTATGAATTGGCGGAGTTCTGTGAGTTTGGTGCTGCGAAAGAGGAGCAGATCAGAGACAGAATCATCATAGGTATTGCAGACTCAGAAGTTTCACTGAAGCTGCAGCTGGAGTCTGCGTTGACGCTGGACGAGGCTATACGGATAGCGCGCCAAAGCGAACTAGTAAAGAAGCAAAGTGCAGAGATGAGATCTGAAAGCATGGTGGAGGAGGTGCAGCAGTTCAGGAGAGCTGTAAGTGACAGACAGAGTGTGAACAGCAGACCGCAGGTGACAGACAGGGTCAGAAGCGGTGGGATGCTACAGGCTCATTGCACGCGCTGTAACCGCGCTCATGGAATGAAGATGTTATGCCCTGCTAAAGACAGGAGGTGCAGAAAGTGTAACAGAGTTGGCCATTTTGAGGTAGTTTGCAAATCAGAGTCTGTTAAAGAGATGCATCTGGACAGTGACCAAGAGGCTCAAGAGGTGTCCTTTGTAGGGTCTGTGATTAATCAGTCCGTCTCAGAAGAAGATTGGCGTGTTACACTCTCATTGATGGGTGCAAGGACTGCTTTTAAAATTGATACGGGAGCGGACATTACGGTTATTTCTTTTGCAACGTTCTTGAAACTGCCACGACGACGGCAGCTTGGAGAAGGTTTTGATAAACGTTCACAGCCCTGGAGGTCGCATCGATTGTGCCGGGAGATTTCTTGCTAGCAGTGAGTACAAAAGAAAGAAATTTACCTTGTGGGTATACGTGATCAGAGGAAACTGCGTTAATAAGCTATTGAGCCGGAAGGCAGCCTGTAGCCTGGGCCTTGTTGCGCGAGTGCATGAGATCATGGAGGACATGTTTCGAGAACTTGGGCTGCTGAATTGTGAGCCGGTCCGCATAGAGTTAAAAGCGGATGCTATCCCGTACAATATCGCTGCGCCTCGTAGGATTCCATTGCCCCGGGTTGAGGCCGAACTTTTGAGGATGAAGAGTATGGGTGTTATTGAGGAAGTCACTGAAGCTACTGACTGGTGTGCTCCTATTGTGCCTGTTGCTAAGAAGAATGGGAAAGTTCTTATTTGTGTGGACTTGAAACGCCTGAACGAGGCTGTGAAGAGGGAGAGATTTATACTGCCGACATTGGAAGACATAGCTCTGAAGTTGTCAGGGGCTAAATTCTTTTCCACGCTTGATGCTTCCAGCGGTTTCTGGCAGATTCCCCTCGACCCAGAGAGCCGTAAGCTGACTACTTTCATTACGCCGGTAGGTCGATTTTGTTTCCGCAGACTCCCTTTCGGGATATCTTCCGCACCAGAGATCTTCCAAAGGGAAATGAGTTCCCTCCTGAGGGACCATGAGGGCACAGTGGTAGTTATGGACGACATCCTCGTGTATGGGTCCACTCTAGAAGAGCATGATCAGCGACTGCAGCATGTACTGCAGACCGTAGGAGAGTCAGAATTGAAACTGAACAAAGATAAATGCCACTTTGGGAAAACAGAACTGTGCTACTTTGGCCATATTATCAGTGGAGACGGTATTAAGCCAGATGCTAGTAAAGTTCTTGCTATTGAGCAATTGAAAAGCCCTTCCGATGTTCATGAACTGAGACAAATACTGGGCCTTGTGAACTACGTGGGCAAGTTTCTGCCGCAACTGTCCTCAGTGTTGCATCCTATTACAGAATTGTTGAAGAAGGACGTTGCTTGGACCTGAGGACCTCCACAGGCGGAGGCCTTTGCACTGGTCAAGTCCATGTTGGGGTCCGCCACGGTGCTGGGGTTCTATGACCCTTCTAAAAAGACTGTGGTTAGCGCGGATGCTAGCAGTTATGGGCTAGGAGCAGCCCTTCTGCAACTGAATGATGACAAGCTGCAGCCCATTGCCTACTGCTCTCGTACATTAACTGCGGCAGAAACAAAATACGCTCAGATAGAAAAGGATGGCTGTTTTTGGGCCTGCAAGCACTTTCAACGATATCTGGTGGGCTTGGAAGGTTTTAGTCTGGAGACTGACCACAAGCCGCTGGTTCCATTGATAAACTCCTACGACATTGACAAGGCACCTCTGAGATGCCAGAGACTTCTGATGCGGCTGCTCAGATTCAATGTTCGGGCTGTGCACGTGCCGGGGAAACAACTGGTAGTGGCAGACGCACTCTCCAGGCTCCCGCTGGCTGCAGCTGAAGAGTCATCTACAGAATTAGATGTGAAGGTGTATGTGGATTAGATTTTGGCTTCTAAATCCATCTCTTCAGGGAGATTGGAGCTGATAAAGAGAGAGACACATCTAGATACTGATCTCCAAGAGGTCATAAACTACATAAAGAATGGCTGGCCCGAGAGCCGGGCAGTATGGATGCCACTGAGTGCTTTCCAGGCAGAGGGAGCGCACCTTACTGAAATAGACGGTTTGGTGCTGTTTCAAGACCGTATTGTTATACCTGCCAGTGTGCAGTGAGAGATGTTGAGTCGAATTCACGATGGCCACTTGGGAATTTCTAAATGTAGAGAGAGAGCTGCCTCTTTGGTGTGGTGGCCTGGAATCAGCACTGACAGAATATGTATCAAGATGTGCCTTTTGCCGTGAACATCAGCCTACACAGAGGAGAGAGCCTCTACTTTCTACCCCGCTGCCTGCGGGCCCCTGGCAGAAGATTGCAGCAGATTTATGTGCGCTCAACGGGAAAAAGTATCTGGTTGTTGTAGACTACTACTCAAGATATTTTGAGATTGCACCGTTAGTTGAGGCGACCAGCGTAGCTGTCATCACACGCCTAAAGAGCATGTTCGCCAGGTGGGGGGTACCGGCTGAGCTGGTGAGCGACAATGGAATGCAGTTCGCTTCTATGGAGTTCAGGTCCTTCAGTGGGGACTACGATTTCCTTCATTCTACTTCCAGTCCACATTACCCACAGGCCAACGGGATGGCTGAGAGGGCGGTTCAGACCGCAAAGTTCGTTTTGAGGCAACCAGATCCTTATTTGGCCCTCCTGGCTTATAGGGCGACTCCTATTCAGGCCACGGGATGTAGCCCTGCACAGTTGATGATGGGGAGACAGATTCGTACCACGCTGCCTTCGGTGGGTGCATTCCAGCCTTCCTCCCCTGTTCTGTCTGAGAATGTTTGGAGGAGGGATGAAGAGGTGAAGCGGAACAACAGATACTATTATGATAGGAGACACTCTGCGCGCCATCTGCCTGAACTGTACCCGGGACAGAGTGTCAGAGTCAAACTGGATGACAAAAAGAGGTGGAAGACACCGGCCATAGTTGTAGGGCGTGCTGCTGAGCCAAGGTGCTATGTGGTCCGCACAGAAGCAGGGACTGTTGACTGCTGCAATAGACGGCACCTCCAGGTGGTTCCTGAGGAGCTAGGTGCCGAGAATTTGCAACCACAGCCGGTGGAATCTTCGGTTTTAAGAGGTACACCCGCTCTGCAACAGGATTCCGGCGAGAATACATCACTGCCTGACTTGGAGTCGCAACCACTCTCACAGGGATCTGGAGAGGGTCCTTTCAAAATGACTTCGAGTGGTAGAGTTGTGAAGCTTCCAGTGCGCTACCGAGATTAGCGCTGTAGTTAGAACAGTGACTGGAAGAATGGGCAGAATAATCCCATAGTCACTGTGGACTAGGGTAGTCTACCCCGATGTCCAAGATAGCAGTATACCTTTATCTGTATCTGTGTGTGTGCTTCTGTTAATTTGTTTATTGTCTGTTTAAGAAAAATTTATTGTTATTAAAAAGGGGGAGATGTGTTGAGAGCCAGCAGTGACATCAGAGGAAGGGGCGGGTCTAAGGGGGTACCAGGAAGACAGCTCAGAGAGAGGATGCAAACCGGGTGTCTCCCCTGTGTTAACTACTGAAATAAACACCTGTTGAACCCAGCTCGCTTTGTTATTTGGATCTCATGACACTGTAGTGCAGAAACATCGGGGGGGGGGAGCAGGAGTTTAACAGCCCTGTCCTAGGGGGTTATATATATAATCTATGGGCTTTATTCACAAAACGCTGTAGTTGGTGCCACGACTGTAAACTTTGGCAGTCCTGCGAGGAATTTCAAACAGCGGCAGGAGAAGATTCAGTAATAAAGTTCTGCTGTCACTGTTTGAATTTTCCTTTGGCAAAAGCTGATGGTTATCACTGCTGAAAAAACTGTAAACTATGGTGCTTTGTGAATTACACCCTAATATCCTGCCTCCTTTCTTCCCCCCACATGGAAACCAGCCCGGTGAGGAAACAAAGAAAAAGCAAAATAAGCCTCTATAAAGTCTCTTTAGTACAGAGGTCAGCAAGCTTGGCCCTCCAGATGTTTGGGAGCTACATTTCACATGTGGCTCTGCATTCCTAATGAGTAGTTGGAGCCTGTGGATTGCTGAACCCTGCTATAAATTCTCATAAAATGATACACTATGCTGAAAACAGGGGGGGACATAAGGATTAAATATTAACTGTTTTAGCGTAAAGTATCTTTTAAAACTAATTGAAAGACATCGGTCTGTCAGGCACTGACATTGGCTGCTGTACACAGTCCATTGTGATATGGTTTACAGCATTCTGACAACTATCAGGGTTATTCAGGGAGAGATGAAAACCAGGAGAATGACTGGAGAAGTGAAAATTCTAGGTCAAAATAGCCAAACCAGAAAAATTCTCCCATTTATCTCACTTTCCAAATTGGCTATTTGGTCTAGATTTTTCTCTTCACAAAAAATCCACTAAAATACTAGTGGTAAAGCCACATCTTAAAGGTACCAGATGGAAAATTGGTAATTGGAGTAATTATTCACTCAATACATAAGGTACTGAAACCTGAGATTATATAAGGACAGCTGGTTTGTTTGAACGAGTCAAAACTACCACAGAGTATTAGTGAAAAAGGGGATAAAATTTAACTTTTATTCAGGCACACAAGGCCAGAAATAAAAAAGGAATACAAAGTGATCACTTTAAACAAACATACACAAACATAAAACGTGTTCAATTATTTGAGATATCTCCATGTGTATAGCGTAGCTAATTCCTGAAAAAGATTTATATTTTAGGCTAGGGTCAGAGTGGGGCAGTCGGAACGCGCGTGCAGGCGCACTAAATCACGGCGGCAGTAGCAGCACATAACGGCCAATGACGGCCAATATACGCAGTACGTGCGTACAAAAGTGCGCCGACACCACGCAACCGGCAAATGAACGCATTTTTATCAGAACGTGAAACCGCTGCTACAGACGTACAGAGTGCGCTGCGGCCGCATAGCGGCGTGTTTGCGTGATTAGGAGACGTCAGACGCTGCTAGTGTGCGGCCTACATAACGTTCAAACAGCCGGATTTCCCTAGACTTCTTTTTACCCCACCTTCATGAAATACGTCCAGAATTGCGCATCGTCTGACCACTTAAGCGTATTCCGTGAAAAAATGCGTGCGCACGCATCGACGTACATTTTGACGGTGGCTGCAGAAAATGCGCTCATCTGTCCCTAGCCTAAGTTGAAATCAGCTAATGCTGGGGTATATGTAGAACCAGGAATATAAGATTCACAATTGGAGACCCTACTAAACACAGAAAAGAAATTGGAGGGGCAGAAATCCTTACTATAATTCTATGTGCACTCACTGATCATATATGTGCACAGTCCCCACGATACACTGTGGCATTAGGGATCCTATAAACCAAACAAAGATGTTTTTGAAATGTTTTGGACACAACAATGTAAATTGCAATCCCACAGGTTGCACAGGAAAAACGATGCACATTAATAAGGCAACAAATTATTGTAAGACTGAAGGAGTTCCAATAGATTACCTATGATACAGATTGTACATGTATAGATACACCGTTTTTTTACAATATCGCTGGACTAATAGATCGCTGGTTGCCCTGTGTGATACAATGTCATGAGTTAATTGACATATAGAGCAATCAGATATACCCAGTTTAACACATGCCGGCCAAAGCAATTTCGATATCATTTATAGTATCAGGTAGGAACATTCAGTAAATTTCTGTGTGAGGGAAATTTGGGGATAGGGATTAAGTGCCCACAATCCTAAACATGCCTCAATATCTTGCAGTATAAAGGTGCTAAACAGCACCACTAAATATCTTTATAATATGCTATAACCACATGAGTCCAAGACTCAAGATAATTACGACTTGCAAAGCCATAAGAGAGAGAGACAAAACAGATTTTTCCTGTGCCAAGAAAAAATGTTTGGGGGGGGGGTAAGGATTAAACTGCCCACAACACAGAGAGCACACCCGACGCGCGTTTCGCCTTTCACAGGCTCGTCGGGAGTGTTGGAAAGGTAACCATACGCTGAATTTCAGTGTTCGGTTACCTTTCGGCCACAATTCGAATCTCTTTGAATAACCCTGACAGACTTCTATATTGTGACAAATCAAAAGAGGGCAAAACAGCGAGAAACTGAACAGCTAGTAATAAAAACATAGCTGAGCGTTGTAACTGCAGAGAAAATATCCTTTGACTGCTTGTAGCAGTTACTTGGTTATTCACTAACCGCCACAGTTTACCTTTGTTGCAACTAGGGCTGAAACAACTAATCGATTAATCGACAACTAATCGAAAATGAAAATAATCGATAATGAGAATAGTTTACAACTAATCGACTGTCGATTAATGGAAGTGTACAGTACACACTGTAGAGTCAGACTGCGTTAAAACATTATGGGCTCTATTACACATTATTATCCTCCATAAGGCTCTTATCACACATTTCATCTGTGGATCATGAAACAAATCACACTGGACTTCTGATCAGCAGGAGATCCTCATCCCTCAGCTTGTCCTTTTTATTGAGAGAGTGCAGTGGGTATGACAATGACAAGCAGATCAGCCCCCCCCCCCCATACAAATGAGTCATCGGCTTCGCAAATGCTCTTCACCACAGCAGTAGCCGCTCGAGACCCTAGTGATCGGCCTGCGAGAAACACACCAGTAAGTTTATGCTCCTTGCACGTCTTCAACTATTTCAGCACAGTGGTAAACATGCTAGTTCGGTGAGCCAGGTTAATGCCTTTACAAGTAAATCAATGGCACAGCACTCCATGGGCAGCCAAGTAACTTGCCAAAGATGCCAAGGGTGGGTAGTTCATGTCTCCTCCAGCTCAGTGTGTCAGAATCACACACTTGGCTGCAAGCGGCAAGGATTGAAATGGCAGCATCAACATACTTATTGCTGTGGGGGATTTTTATTCTTTCCTCACTGTATTCACTCATGTTGCGCTGAACTCTTCTCTCAGTGGCTCCTGTGCTTCCACTGCGAGGGACTTTGCTTATGGACTGTTTTTTCACGCGATTCAGCCAATCAGAATTAAGAACCTTAATTGTCTCACGTTACGTTTTTGCGCCTGTCAAAGTCAATCTGCATCAAAAAAAATAATACACACAACACAACTTCTCAAATTTATTGTTTGGGCATGTTTAGAATGTGTAACTATACTTTGCTGCGTACTTTTTTTTGGCTGGTGTATTTGGGTTCGGCCAGGACGTTCAGATTTGCCGTTACCACCAGCTTTTCAAAGACGTTAAAATTATGCGCGCAAACGCTGTGAGTTACATTTTGCACATAGATTGTAATACCATTTGCGTACCAGCGCACAAACGCATTTGCGCTCACAATGTTAAGTATAGGACGCGCAAAGTACATTATGCTCCCGCAACGTTCGCGCAGGTTCACCCGCGGTAGACGTTAACGCACATTTTTTGCGCAGACATTGTTATACGATGTTCAGCACAAAGGGTTTTGCCCATTGCGTTATTGCGCACGCATTAACGTTTACGCGAAGAATGTAATAGAGCCCTATAACTTCTTATTCTGCTTCGGAGCTAAATGGAGAAGATGTGCCACTGCTTTGTATGATTTTGTTCTAGAGTTATGTCAGACAACCAGTTTTTATTTAGTTTACAACTCCAGCAGCGCTATAGCACAAACCCTGGGATACTGCCACTGGGTATGGCGCTGTACCGCTGTTGTTTTATCCTTACTTGAAGCTGGAGTTCTGTGTCACCGCCCCAACCTGCCCGTCACCCCTTCTTTGGTCTGGAGTTGCCATTTTCTCCCTTTCGTCCGGTCCCTTCCCACAAACTCCCTCCCACACTCAAGTCAGGTCTTTTGCCAAAACCTGCTACCTCTCACACTCGGGTCAAGTCCCTTGAACAAAGTCGCTCCCTTCCACCTCCAGACCCTCCTCTCGCTCAGTTTGTTCATGAAATTATAGTAAAGGGACACTCTAAAGCTAAAGTGGTCCGGCTGCGTGGCGTGAGTGGTCCGGCTGCGTGGCGTGACCCCTGTTTTCACCCTGCTTTTGTGCTGACTTCATGTCTATTTGAGCTCTTGTAGCAGCGTTGTGGAGAAAGAAGACATGGGCTTAAGCTGTGTACGCAGCATCAATCCATCACTGTGACCAGGTGCTCGTGTACATTGTGTGCGATAAGTATGCAATTTATGTGCATACAAGCATTATGTACACTATGCAAATTGCACACAAAAAAAGGAGGGGGAGAGGCAGGGGTTTATTATTTTACATAAAATTTCTTTTAAGGAAACAAAAAATGGTATTCTTTAATCTGATGAATCGATTAATCGAAAAAATTAAATCGGCCAACTAATCGATTATGAAAATAATCGTTAGCTGCAGCCCTAGTTGCAACGATACCGCTTTTGGAAATGGCAAAGTTTATTACAAATTGTAGAAGAAGATTTGTCGATGAAGTTCCTCCTGACGTTCTTTGACTTTTCCTTTGGGAAAAGTCAAAGTTTATCATCGTTGCAACTAGGGCTGCAACTAACGATTATTCTCATAAATCGATTAGTTGGCTGATTTATTATTCCGATTAATCGATTCATCGGATAACAAAAAAAAGGAAAAAAATGTGTTTACTTAAAAGGAATTTTATGTAAAAAAAAAACACAACCCCTCCCCCTTTTTTCAGAAGCAATTTGCGTAGTGTATGTAACTTTCGTACGTACATACGCAAATTGCGTATATTGCGTACTTTTCACACAGGGTGTGCGAGTGCTTGGTCAGAAGGATGGGTTGATGCTGCATGCGCAGCTTAAGCCCATGTTTGCTTTCTCAAATGAATGTGGCTACAAGCACTTGGTCATAGATGATGTCAGCATGAAATCGAGATTAATAAGCTAAAGTGGTCAGGATGCGTAGTGTCCCTTTGAAATAATTTCGTGAACAAACGGAGTGGGAGGAGGGACTGGAGGTGGAAGGGAGCGACTTTGCTCAAGTGACTTGACCTGAGTGTGATTGGGAGTGGGTATGGACAAAAGACCGGATCTGAGTGTGGGTGTGAGTTTGGGGAAAGGGACCAGACCAAAGGGAGTGATTGGCAGTTCCTGACCAAAAAGGGTGTGGCAGGGTGGCACAGGACTCCAGCTTCAAGTAAGGATAAAACACAGGCATACAGCTCCTTCACTCGGTGGCAGTATCCTATTGTTTGTGTCAGAGTTCTGCTACTATTGTAAACAGAATAAAAACAAACTGGTTGTGTCTGACATAACCCTACAACTAAATCATGCCTAGTAAAGCAGCGACGCGTCTTCTCCAATCAGCTCCAAAGCTGAGGTTATTTACTTTTAACTCGGTCTGACTCTAAACAGTGTGTGCTGCACACAGGACGATTAATCAACACCGATTAATCGACGATTAAAATAGTTGTCAACTATTTCCATTGTCGATTAGTTGTTTCAGCCATAGTTGCAACAGCAGAAATCTACAGTGGTTAGCGTACAATAGTCAACAAGTGTATGTGTAAATACATCACAGGTGCTGTGTCTAACAGGTGCTGCCTATAAAGGGCACCTGTCGTGCCCAGCACGTGTTAGGTGCATTCAACGGGGAATCACTATTATCCTCACCCCCCCTTTCTCTAACAGGGAATCACTCCCTGTATACATGTTGGTGTGTCTTTTCGTCCAACAAATACAGTAAAACTTTGAGTTATTCTTTCTTCACAGTTACTTTCGATGACATTCCACTGGTGTGAGAAGAGCCATGCTACATGACAGCCCTCTGCTAACTTCTAGCAACTCCTTACATGCTGGTATGCTGCTGAGGGCCAACGACCTCTGAGAGCCAATCACACAGCACGATGATCCCATATGTTCTTATAATAGGTTTCCATTGTCTGGAAACCTATTTAATAGGACTATAGCTAGGACACAAGGTCACCCATTAAGGCTGGCATCAGAAGAGCGCACTATGTGCGCCCGTACTGACAGGCCTTCTGGCGTCCGTCGCAGCATTGAGATGCTGCGACAAGGCCAGCCACACGCTGTTGCATGCGCACGAATTGCACGCGCAACAGCGTCCATTCAGCAAGCTTCTCCGTCAAAGCACTAGAACGCGCGTTGACAGAGTTGCAAAGCGCGATCCTCCTTAGGAGGATCGAGCCTTGCAGCGCTGAACACACTAAGTCAGGGTTCTCAAACTCTGGCCCCCCTGATGTTTCTGAACTACAACTCCCATGATTCCACAGCCATCTATTGCATTCAAAGCATTCTGGGACTTGTAGGCAAAAACATCTGGGGTTATGTAAACAAGAAAACAACACAGCGCTTCAAAAGACCAAAGTCCAAAATGAAGAAAGTGAAATAAACACTCAATATGTCCATAGGCCAAAGACTTTCTTCATTTTGGACTTTGGTCTTTTGAAGCGCTGTGTTGTTTTCTTGTTTACATAACTGCCATTTGGGTATTTAGAGAAACCCCCCATACAACATTCAGCGAGTGGGATAGACACCATTCCGGTGGGCGCTGCACCCCTCTTTTTCCTTAAAAACATCTGGGGGGCCGTGAGTTTGAGATCCCTGCACTAAGTGCTCTCAGCGAGGTGGCCAGATGGACGTCAAGTGGAAGGAACGTCCACCCTCACGAACGTTCCTTCCGCTCTTCAATGACGCTCGTCAAACCCCAGCCTTAGACTGGACGAAAGGAAATTCAGCTTAAAGCATAGGAAGGGATTTTTTACAGTAAGAACAATAAAGCTGTGTAATTCTCTGCCTGTTGAGGTGGTTGGGTCAGAATCTGTACAGACTTTGCAACACCGGCTGGATGACTGCCTGCAAAAACAAAATATTAACGGTTATAATAATAAATTGTGTGTTAAAAGCTGCTTGATACAAGGAGAAATTTGGTGCCATTCTGGGGTCTAGAAGGAATTTTTTCCCAGTGTGTTGCATATTGGCAAGCGCTTCAGACTGGGTATTTTGCCGTCCTTTGGATCAACAGCAGAAGGTGATGTGGGAAAGGCTGAACCCGATGGACGCATGTCTTTTTTTCAGCCTATGTAACGAAGTGGCGCCCATCAAAAGACCAGGGTAAGTTACAGCTATCAATATCTCAACTGTGCATGACATACTGCAATGACCTTTATGCAGTGGTGTATTTAGGTTTTGTGCTGCCCTAGGCCTGACTAAACTCGTGCACCCCCCCTAATTTAAATTTGAGGCACCCCTTCCTGTCAAGGGCACACCTCTTCCTGGTAAATCCACACCCTTCCTCTTTAAGCTCCGCCTTTTCCTCTCTTTATATTAAAAGTGGATACCAAGTGCCTACTTGTATATTTTGTATACCATTTCAAATGTATCTATTGAGATAAATAAAATTATGAATTGTTTAAATTCAAGCATTTTTACAAAGAACAGCCACGCATGTCAAGTATACTGGATCACAGCCGCTCTAATTGGTTGAACAATAAAATCCACAGAAACGTGCACTGCATATGAGCGTATCACAGAGCTGCACAGCAATAAAACCCACAGAAATGGGCACTGTGTATGAGCATATCAGAGCTACACAGCAATAAAACTCACAGTAATGTGCAGTGTGTATGAGCGTATCCCAGAGTTCCAGGGCAATAAAACTCCCAGTAATATGCAGTGTTTATCACAGAATCCACAGCAATAAAACTCCCAGCAATGCAATGTTTGGTGTGTGTCAGTGTATCAGAATCCACAGCAATAAAAATTCCAGCAATGCAATGTGCAGTGTGTATGAGTGCATCAGAATTCACAGCAATAAAACTCCCAGCAATGCAATGTGCGGTGTGTATGAGTGCATCAGAATCCACTGCAATAAAACTCCCAGCAAACTGAGTATATATGAGCACACAGCAATTATTTATTCTATATTCTAGAGCTGCTGCGGGGCAGGGGAGGAGCTATGGAGGGAGGAGAGGGGGATTTTTATTCTATTTGATTTTATTCCGTATGCAAACGCCCTGCTCCGCTGCTCGTTGTTTGAGAACACAGCTCAAAGCTGACACACAGTGACAGTGGCACCTCCTAGTACCCCCTGACACCCCAATAATCACTGGTACCTAGGGCGGCCCGCCCTCCGCCACTCCCCTAAGTACACCACTGCTCTGTGATATGCTCACACACAAGTTTGGCGAACTGCCAGCAAGTACGGTGCTGTTTGAAGGCAGTGCAAATCCCCATAGAGAAGTAATGGTTAATCTATTCAGAGAACACCAAACAGCAGAGAAATGGCAGTGAAATGCCCTGATGTTCGGTGGTTTCAATCAGCAGGTTTATTCAGGCGAACCCTATAGGTTTCAATGTTAAAAATATTCCTGTTTTTATGCAATATCTAATAAACCATTTATTATTTTAATCTGCAGTAAAAAGTCTTTATTTATTGTTTGTTTGTTTTTTAGTACCTTTTAGTCATTTTTCAGATTTGTTTTGGCAAAATTTCCCCCCCTTTTTTTTTTAATAGCGGTTTTTCTTTTTACTGTAACAGAACTTTTTATTATCAATCATAGGATCTTATATGTAAATTCCAGACATTTTCGTTCAGTAGTTCTTTTGAAAACAGCAGGCCACGGGTTTGCGGTGGCAGCATTCAGCAGCCGACACCATGCACTTTGGGGACCCTGCGGTGAATTCACTGCAGGGTGGGGAAATTTTATTCCCCGAAGTGCAGGGAACTACAGAACACAAAAACGTTGGCGTCATTTCGGTGCTCTGTGAGTAACCCATTTAGTGGTGAGGTTTTTTACTGCCCCCTGGAAAGTGAAAGCCTAGGCCTTGCCTACCCAGGACATACTTGAAAATTAGTGAAATCTCAATGTATCCTTCCTGGTAAAACACTTTGCAAAAGTAAAAATAAAATAAAAAAAATTTAGGGGTGGGGCCACACAGTGCGGGTCACCGCCCCCTGGAAAGTGCCGCCCTAGGCGTTGTGGGCCTAGGCCAAAATACACCACTGCCTTTATACCCAAAGTGATATCCACCACCGATGGGATATAACAAAGGAAGTGGACTTAGGCCCCTACAGGGTAATTTTTATTACGGTACTTCTGATTTTTATCAACATGAAACCTGAATTATAAGAACATACATATATGCAACTTTTAGCGACATACAGTCTTTTATTAATTATCTGATAAACAAAGGAATATATTGTTATACGTGTAGTACATCATATGCTTATCCTAACAGCTGTCCCGGTTTCAGCTTACTTAACTTGTGATTTCAAAATTACACATTAATGTCAGTGAAGTAAAGTAGCTCCTGTATTTGTGTAAAATAAGTAAAGGAGTAATTTAACAAATGCAAGTGCCAATATGTTAATATATATATATAGCTATATATATGCACATATACACATGCTTACACAAAACAAAACCTAAAGCAACTCATATACACCCAAAATTTCTAATTTCAGTTATTAAACGTGTTTAAAAGGTCATCTGACGAGTTACTATCGCGTTCTTCTTCAGTCTTGTCTAAAATAACACAGGTACGCTTCGGTTTATACTAAAGTCTACACCGTACACACAAAACACAGCTCGGCAATCCTGAACTATATATAAAAAAAAATTGGCATGTAACATCAAATATAGCAATTTTTTTCTTTAACCCAAAATGCATTTTTCTGAATAAATGCGGCTCAAGTCAATTTCCCTTTGATATCGTCCGTGGATCTTCAATGCAATCCTCATCTCTGCCTAGGGATGATGACAGTCACCGTGTCCACTTGCAAAGTCCTTCAAACAGAGGAAAACAAGAAAAAAAAAATTGAAAGAACATGTGTACTTCAACTTAATGAAAATATTTAGGGTCGGACAACCTCAACCAAACCAAGTCTATAAGTGGCCGTCCAGTCTCTTCTTGGCTCCTGCCATTGCCAGCACTTTGTCCTTTTGGCGAATCTCTTCCCTCAGCTTGACCTCTGTAACCCGCAGGTGCCGGATGCTGGACTTCATCTCTTTCATCTTCACCTCCATCAGGGCTATGATGTCCCTCTGCTCGTTGAGTTTCCTCAGCAGCTCCTCGGTGGTTGTTCCGGAAGACATGGAGTAAGAATGGTCCGTGAAAAGTGGAGATGGGCAACAATCTGGGATTGGGAAGGTCTCCTCACCGACCACCACCACCTGGATGTCATGGTGTGACAGATGGCCGCTTGAGTTGGTGAAATGGGAGGCCAGTCCTCCTTCTCCGTCTAGCTTGACCGTGAGGTTACCCGGATTTGGCTCAGCAGCCACCGGTCCTCCTCCTGACGCTGCCCCCATGGCTTCAATGGCGTTACCCATCCCGGAAGCATTGACTCCTGCCACCGTTGCCCCCATTCCAGCTGTCGCCCCCAGTAGGACCATCTCAGCATTGCCAGCTGTCAACTCCAGCACCTCTTGCTCCTCCTGGCCGGGCAATCCGGTGACCAGCACGGTGGTGGCGGCGGATGAGTATTGGTGGTGGTGGTGCCTTTTCTTGCCCCGGTCGCCCGCATTGTTCCTCCGCACCTTCCTCTCATTCACCCCCCTCAGTGGGAAGATGGTGGGGATCTTTATGCTGTAGGACTTACGTCCCCCTTGGAAGTGAAGGCTGCACACTCGGTGTCCATTGGTGGGCTGGAAAGTGTTGAAGCATCCAGTCACCCCAGCCCTGGACACATTCTTCAGCCAATGCCGCCTAAGTTCTACATCCTTGGGGAACGTGTAAAAGTGTAAGCCTTTATCCCGGTGGGAGTTACTGTAGCAGCCGGGGACACAGCACGTGAAGCCGGGCATGGCTGCCGAACACCCTCCTTTAGCACTATCGTAATTATTATTATTTTTATCTCCTGCTCGGAAACGGCGAGATGGTCAGCACGGCAGCGAGAAAAAGCGGACAGTGCAAACTACACATCCCACAAGACGCCTGACTTCCGGTGGCAACGTGGGCGTGTCGGATGGCCTAGAGGACATCCGGTCTCGCACTTCCTCCTGTGCTGACTCGCTGGCTAAGTTCTCGCGAGGTTTCTTTACACAACTTGCGGGCTGGTTTGAAGCTTTGAGAATACGGTTTCGCGCGCATGTCCTGAGGCTGTGGATAAAACGGAGCTCCGTGTTAGTGCAGCGGTTTACGCAAAAACAACGTAGTACGCGCTTATCCCGGACTGGTGAGATTTTAAGCTTTATAAGCATACACGCAGCAGTGTTTTCCCTCCGTTCAGTGCTAGTGAGTACAGCTGCAGTGTCTGTAGCCACCCAGGTGATCTCTTCTGCTCATTACGCTGTGTGAGCAGAGCAAGGCAGGGGGTGATGGCACATATTGATCAGAAACGGGTTTTTGTTGCCTCTATTCATTTGTTTCTGTTTTTTATGTCTAAGGCAAACTTTAAATTTAAAAATGCCACATTAGATAAGCGTGATTCCCAAAAACCACACTTAAGGCTGGGGTTAGACGAACGCGCGTGCAGCCACACTTTATCACGGCCGTAGTAGCAGCAAATGACGGCCAATGTACGCAGCGCGTCCGTGCAACGCAAGCGGCAAACGCATTTTTTTCGAGCACGTGATACCGCTACTACTGACGTACAGAGTGCGCTGCGTCCGCTAGCGGCGTGTTTGCGTGATTAGGAGACGTCAGACGCTGCTAATGTCCGGCCAACATAACGTCCAGACGCAAAAAGTGTTTTATTGATGATCCGTACAAAATCACGGATGGAAATGCGCATCGTATGACCGCTATCGCGTATTCCGTGAAAAAATACGTCCATCCGTTTGAACGCGCTTTTTCACGGACGACGCGAAAAAGCGTTCGTCTGACCCTAGCTTTAGTGTCTGACAATCCCCTAATGAGATTACTATAGATCAACTTGATTCCAGAAACGAAGGGGTTAACCCTAAAATAGAATCTAGAAAAATAATTGGAACAATATTCCTTTTTAGAAACCAATCGATCTACTCATTTTTCTCTTTTCCAGAATAATTTGCTATGAATCCATTTTTACAGCTGTTTGCATGTCAGCAAGTGAATAGTTAAACATTTTCAATAAACCTCTGCAACTTATCAAGACCCAGGACATACTTGAAAACGAGAGAAATCTCAATGTATCCTTCCTGGTAAAATCCTTTCTCAAAAAGAAACTGTAGAAAACAACATGTATCAGAACATTAGCAGCTGTGTATTATGTATACTGACACCTATTGATAGTGCTGAGTATTGCAGTCAATCATCCCAATATTCTGTTTAAAAGTCCCCAAAACCACGAAACCGCCAAAATCCTGATTTAAAAAAAAATTAAGCACCTAGTTGTCAATAACTTTAAACGACAGGAAAAAACACACCTAGAAGATTCATACATCATATACTGAAAGGCTGGGGTCAGACTAGCGCATTTTTAACGTGCGTTTAGGTGCACTTAATCACGGCTGCAGTAGCAGCAAATGATGCACAATGACGGCCAATATACGAAGTCCGGCCACGCAACGCAAGTGGAAAACGAACGGATTTTTTCGAGAACGGAGAACCGCTAGTACTGACGTACAGAGTGTGCTGCGGCGTGTGTGTGTGATTAGGAGATGTCAGACACTGCTCATGTCCGGCCAACATAACGTCCAGATGCAAAAAGTGTTTTATTGACGATCTGTAAAAATCACGCACGAAAATGCGCAGCGTATGACCGTTTTCGCGCATTCCATGAAAAAATGCGGCAATGCGTTCGGACGCACTTTTTGACGGTCGCTGCGAATAATGCTTTCATTTGACCCTAGCCTAAGGCGTCATGGCGTACTGGATGGAGGCATGATCAATACATTGCTAACAAGTGCTCTTTAAAGCTAGGGTCAGACTAACACAGTGCGAATGCGCGTGCAGCCTCACTTTATCACGGCCGTAGTAGCAGCAAATGACGGGCAATATACGAAGTGCGGACGTGCAACGCAAGCGGCAAACAAACGCATTTTTTCGAGAACGTGAAACCGCTAGTACTGACGTACAGAGTGCGCTGCGTCCGCTAGCGGCGTGTGTGCGTGATTAGGAGACGTCAGACGCTGCTCATGTCCGGCCAACATAACGTCCAGACGCAAAAAGGGTTTTATTGATGATCCGTACAAAATCACGGACGAAAATGCGCGTCGTATGACCGCTATCGCATATTCCGTGAAAAAATACATCCATTCCTTTGAACGCATTTTTTCACGGATGACGCGAAAAATGCGTTCGTCTGACCCTAGCCTAAATAGTCCAAAGTTGCAAACTAGGGTAAAAAAATATAAAAATCGCTCTCCAACTGGAAATCCAAGCCTTTACAGGAGAAGCTTCATCTGCCACTGCTCAGACTTCCCTTTTGTGAAACCCCAACATTTGTCAGTTGCAGCAGTATTTTTTTTTCTCCCTCCCCTCTCATCAGTGTTTAAGTTTCAGATCGTATTCAGACTGTTTGTTTTTTTCATTGTTCTTGTCTTGTTATAAATGGCATACTTTTTTTTTTTTCTCGACATCAATTGATATTCATGATCCTTTAATGAGGAAGCTAAAAAAAAACTATATACATATTACACATAACACCAGGAAAGACCACTCCATATCAATGACTACCATTTCAAAATACCTGCGGTAATGATGGGGATTCAGTTCACAAAGTATGATCATAGTTTGCTTAAGCCTGTCACAAACGCCAATCTAACTTGACCGATTCTGCATTTACAGGATCAACTCCTCCTGGAGCTCCCCAGGGAGCTGACAACCCTTATTTGGTATGCACCCCTCCCTGTTCACAGGTGTGTCCCACAGTGGCATCCTATAATGACCTGAACCTGCTGGGGAGCTCCAGGGTGAGTTGATCCTGTAAATGCAGAATTAGTCAAGTTCGATAGGACCTGTCAACGATGGGGTACATTGGCGTTTGTGATCGGATTAAGGAAACTATGATTATACTTTGTGAACTGACTCCCCATCATTTATTAGGGGGTTGTTCTTTGCCTGGGTAGCTGTGTCTGTGAAAATAAACATTCATTCTGCTGTTTGATTTCCAACGGTGAGCCGCATTCTTTAAAACTGTGGTTAAAGTTTTGGGGAGCTGTTAGGAAAAATTGCTCTGGGGACTAAGTGTACAGTCGCTCCATCACAGGGGGTGTAGGGGCGTTTCCCATTTCTGTGCCCACAGGCTCCAGAGAATCAAATCCGGCCCTGTGTTTGAGGTTGCTTAGGGGAAAGCATGTGGGCAGCCAGTCAGTTTTCACTGACCTCCCAATGGCAGGGAGACCTGCAGCCGAGCTTCTCATCACCAGGTGGGTGGCCCTCAGTTGTAGAGGCCCAGCAATGACAGGCATGCCTGCGGCCGTACCTCCAATCATGTGACCGCTGTGCTGTGAAAATCTAATTGCGTCATGTTGTTGGAATGTGAGGCATGAACGATTGTACTCCTTACACATTCCAACGCTATTACATTTCTCAACGGAACACTGGCCTGTGTAGCCTTCACAAACCGGTGACCGCCCGGTGGCACGCGGCTAGCTGGAGGGGTATTCTGGTAATGCATTCTGCCAGCACCCCATGTGTCTGAGGTGTGTGTCCGGGTGTGTACAGGCCTGTGCAGTGGGTAAATGGTGTGTTTGGCCATCAATTTCAATATTAACATAAATTGGACAGGCTTTGAGCAAAATCCTCAATTATTTATTGGAAAGCGGTCACATGACATTAAAGTATCAGTACTCTGTATCAGTGAGTACCGTGGGGGGGGAAGCATCAGTACTCTGTATTTAATAGTAAAAATAAAAAAAATAAAGCGTCTGTCCATCCCTTACCTTTTGTTGGTTTTACCTTTTTTGTCTTGCACAGGTGCAACAGAATGGAAGATCTTTCGCAAGAAAATATCACAACACGTTCCATACTTAAAAACATCTTACAAAGCGAGCAAATTCGTTCACCAAGTAAACATCGTGCAGAGACGAGGTAAAGTGAGCTTTCGGTTTTGCTTTTGTTGAATGGTGTGACATAAGTTTACCATTCTGTTGGCATGTGTGGTGTGTGTGTGTGTTTTTTTTTTTTTGTTCTGTAAATTCTTTTTATTTCTTAGGCTAACCTTTTAAAACTACCAGCCAGATGGTTTGGTTACTGGTCACATATGGATTATATACGCTGCAAGGTGACATTTTTCATACACTGCCCATCAATATGAGTAAATGATGGGTGTCCAGGAAAACATGGCCGACCTGGCAACCCTACGTCACCCTGATTGCTAACAAATGACACACCGAAAGGCCGCACACAGGTCAGGCCCCACCAACTGTGCCAAGACACTATAACCGAGAAATTCAGTTTTAGACCATTGCCTGTCAGTGTCGTTACTATACTTCCCATTAACCAATAAATGAAATGCCAGTCTGGACCTGATCAAATCCCAGCAATGCTGTTGAAAATCAGTGCGCCGGCAACTGTAAAACCTGACGCAAGCCTGATCAATGGTGACCGGATACATACCCAAACTGAGACTGCGAGGGTGGTACCTATCCATAAAAGTGGCGACAATTCTTTGGTATCCAACTACCGTCCGATATCATTGCTCCCTGTAATGTCAAACATTTTGGAAAAATGTGTGTACACATAATTACGTGATTTATTATCATAGTTACATTGTCTGGGGGAAAAAAAGACATGTGTCCATCGGGTTCAGCCTTTCACACATCACCTACTGCTGTTGATCCAAAAGAAGGCTTCTGAAGCACTTGCCAATATGCAACACACTGGGGAAAAAAAATCCTTGACCACAGAATGGCAGTCAGACTTCTTCTTGGATCAAGCAGCTTTTACCCACGTATTAAATATTATAACTCCTAATATTCTTTGTCTGCAGGACGTGATCCAGTCGTTGTTTAAAATTCTGTAGTCTCTGACCCAACCACCTCAACAGGCAGAGAATTCCACAGCTTTATTGTTCTCACCGTAAAATAACCCTTCCTATGCTTTAGGCTGAATTTCCTTTCGTCTGTGTCAGACGAACGCAGTGTTAACGTCCGTGATAGCATACAATTGTGTTAAATGGAGCCCCACACACGAAGTACGTCCGCACAGAAGTGAGGACGCATGACGGATGTCGCAAACGGACGCCGGTTAGGCAAGAACGTAATACTGCTAGAATGGACATGCGGAGTGCGCCATGTCCGCAACGTCCGCATAGCTTTGTGTGTGTGAGTGATGGAACGAGGTCAGACGGACTGCATTTATACGTCCAGCATTTTTGACGGACAAAATGGTTTTGCATTTTAATTTTCCCTGCTAAATCAGTCAAAAAATACATTGGTGAAAAAAACGGACTGTGTGGCCACTACCTTGTTGTCAAAGTACGTCCGTACTGCACGGATGCACAGTCCGTACAAAATGCGCACATTGACCCTTGCCTAAATGGGTGACCTAGTGTCCTGTGTGTAGTCCTATTAATGAATAGGTTTCCAGACAATGGTTTATAATGGCCTATATATTTATATAAAGTTCAGATTAGGGATAGACCAATATATTGGTTTTGCCGATTTTATTAGGGATGCACCGATACTAGTATCGGGGCCGATATTGCCGTTTGCACGAGTACTTGTTACTCGTGCAAACCAGGGCTGTGGAGTTGGAGTCAGAGCCAATTTTGGGTACCTGGAGTCGGCAAACAATGCACCGACTCCTACTAAATTTAGATTGGTTTAAACTTGCTTTTTTTTAAAATTCCAATGTCCCAATTCACAAAAAGTTCTAATTAATGACTTCTCTACTGTAAGAATAAAGACCAATGCATGCAGTGCCCCATGTAACCCACTGGTGTATTTTGGCCTAGGCCAACAAGGCCTAGGCCTAGGACGGCACTCTCCAGGGGGCGGCGGCAACTTTTACTTTTGCAAACTATTTTACCAGGAAGGAAACATTGAGGTCAATAATTTTCAAGTATGTCCTGGGTAGGCAACGCCTAGGCTTTCACTTTCCAGGGGGCAACAAAAAACCTCACCACTAATTGGGTTACTCACAGAGCACCGAAATGACGCCAACATTTTGGTGTTCTGTAGTTCCCTGCACTTCGGGGAATAAAATTTCCCCACCCTGCAGTGAATTCACCAGTCAATGCAGGGTCCCCAAAGTGCATGGAGTCGGCCGCTGTATGCTGCCACCGCAAACCCATGGCCTGCTGTTTTCAAAAGAACTACTGAACGAAAATGTCTGGAATTTACATATAAGATCCTATGATTGATAATAAAAAGTTCTGTTACAGAAAAAGAAGAACCGATATTAAAAAAAAAGGGGGGGATTTTGCCAAAAAAAATCTGAAATTACTAAATGGTACTAAAAAAAAAAAATCAATAAAGACTTTTTACTGCAGATTAAAATAATAAGTGGTTTATTAGATATTGCATAAAAACGGGAATATTTTTAACATTGAAACCTATGGGGTTCGCCTGAATACCTGAACCTGCTGATTGAAACCACCGAACATCAGGGTATTTCACTGACATTTCTCTGCTGTTTGGTGTTCTCTGAATAGATTAACCATTACTTCTCTATGGGGATTTGCACTGCCTTCAAACAGCACCGTACTTGCTGGCAGTTCGCCAAACTTGTGTGTGAGCATATCACCAGAGCAGTGGTGTACTTAGAGGAGTGGCGGAGGGCGGGCCGCCCCAGGTACCAGTGATTATTGGGGTGTCATTAGGGGGTACTAGGAGGTGCCACTGTCACTGTGTGTCAGCTTTGAGCTGTGTTCTCAAACAACGAGCAGCAGAGCATGGCGTTTGCATATGGAATAAATTTGAATAGAATAAAAATCCCCCTCTCCTCCCTCCATAGCTCTTCCCCTGCCCCGCAGCAGCTCTAGGAGGGGGAGGTGATTTGTGTCCAGAGAGAGAAGATGACAGTAAACGGCAGGTAAAGGGGGGGGGGGGAATATCAGCAGAATATGAAGCCCTGTCTGCTTACTGCTGTTTAAAGTGGACCTTTCCTTAACCAGCACTGCAGTGATAGAAATTTGTCATTGAGCCTGCTGGCTCCTTGTGAGGCTGCGTGCATGCAGGTCACACTCTGTCCGGCCAGTCAGGTGGTACTGAGTCTCAGTACCACCTGACTGGCTGATCCACGTGACACGCACGCAGCTGCCCACCCTTTCGTTAACATGGACTGTCACTCTATTCTGGACTGAACACCCACCAGGAAGGGAATCAAAGCCACGTTGCACCCTCTGGCAGTGGCACCCCACTGCTGACAAGATGGCTCCAGGCACAGCCGCGATCCTAACATGGCCTGGAGGGACCTCCTGCTGAGTCTGTACACAGTCCCTGCTGACTCTGCACACAGCCCTACCGCGGACGGAGGCCGGTAAATGTAGAATAAATAATTGCTGTGTGCTCATATACACTCGGTTTGCTGGGAGTTTTATTGCAGTGGATTCTGATGCACTCATACACACCACACATTGCATTGCTGGGAGTTTTATTGCTGTGGATTCTGTGATACACACTGCATAGTACTGTGAGTTTTATTGCCTTGGAGCTCTGGGATACACTCATACACACTGCACATTACTGTGAGTTTTATTGCTGTGCAGTTCTGTGATATGCTCATACACTGCACATTTCTGTGGGTTTTATTGCTGTGCAGCTCTGTGATACGCTCATATGCAGTGCACGTTTCTGTGGATTTTATTGTTCAACCAATTAGAGCGGCTGTGATCCAGTATACTTAACATGCGTGGCTGTTCTTTGTAAAAATGCTTGAATTTAAACATTTCATAATTTTATCTCAATAGATACATTTGAAATGGTATACAAAATATACAAGTAGGCACTTGGTATCCACTTTTAATATAAAGAGAGGAAAAGGCGGAGCTCTAAGGCTAGGGTCAGATGAGCGCATTTTGTACGAACTGTGCGTCCATGCAGTAGACGTACTTTCTGACTGAGGACAAGGTAGTGGCCACACAGTCCGTTTTTTTTAATTTTTATTCAAGGCAGAGGAACAGTAATACAGATATGTAAAAAGTAATTCGAAGCATCTTCCGCATAAACAGTGGGCATCGTGCAAGCGTACCATGTTACAGCATATCACAGATTTTGCATACTGTAGTGGAATAATGGGATCGTTATAGTGCAGAGTGGGTATAAAAATCTTAACACAAAGAGATTCATGACAGTTCTGATAAACAACCTTACACATGAGGTAAAGGGGGGGAGGTTACCACCAAGCGGAGTGGGAGGCTGTAAGGGACCCCAGAGCAACGAGTCCATGTGGTGTAGATGTGTAGGGTTCTCTATGTCAGGGGGGTAGGTTTGGGAAGGGAAAGGAGAAGAAGGAACAGAAGAGAAGTGGGTGAGAGAAGGGACAGGGGAGGAGCGAGGAACAGAGAAGAAGAGAGAGAGAGAGGAGAAAGAGAGGAAAAAAAAAAGGAAGGGGGGGTAGGTGAGGAGGGGGAAAATTTGTACGGGGCGGGGGGAGAGGAGGTGAGGCTGTGGGATTTCAGGTATGCTGACAGGCGCCCGCCCCGAGACTTCCGAAGTCTCATAAGAAAAGCGAGGCTTGTGGGTTATCCAGTACAGAAAGGCCCAGAGCGCGTGTCTCTCAGGCACCTCATACCACAAGCGAGCGGCAAGATGCCGAGGCCAGGAATGTATTCCAATAGAACCATTTATGGGTGTGTGTCTCCATGTTGTTTCGTACTCTGGCCCCAAGGTCCTCCATGTTTCGCACCTCCTCCATCCTCGAAAGCCAATCTCTGTATAAAGGGGCAGACGGCGACCCCCAGGCCCGGGCGACCAACAGTCTCGCTGTCATGAGCATCGGTAGAGCCACTGATTTCCTGAGGGCACCCGTTGAGCATGTGGTGTGGGTAAGCAGAAATGGACCAGGGGAGAGCGGTAAGGTCAGATCTGTGACCTCGGCAATCGTGTCCTGTACCAGGATCCAGAAGGGTGCAAGAGTCGGGCAATCCCACCACATGTGGAGGTAGGTGCCCGTCTCACCCCCACATCTCCAACAGTCTGGGGTGTGGCGGAGTCCGATCCGGAAGAGTAGGGAAGGCGTGCTGTACCACATTGAGAGGACTTTGTATGAGGTAGATTGTAGGCGAGCCTGAGGGGAGCCGCGGTGGGTTAGCTCGTAAGTATCCCGCCATTGGTCCTCAGTCACCGGCGATTTCAAGAAGATGGTCCCATTGAGTTTCAAAGGACGGTGGGGATAGTCCTCGCGACGTCTGCATGAGGGTACATATCCCGTGCTTAAGTGGGTGTTTGGAGGTGCAGAGGGATTCAAAAGGAGTGGGAGCTCGAAGCAATCGGTGACGGGCGGGCAATGCTAGGAGGTAGTGAGAGATTTGGGAGAAATTAAAGCGTTCCAGGGGGGTAGGGGAGGCATTCTGTTCTGTGCCATCCCAGGGTGCATGTAGTTCCCCTCCTGAGATGAAGTGCCTGGCCCGTGGTGTAACAAGTCCTGCCAGTCGGCGTTTGACGTGAGGAGTTACCCCAGGAGCGAAATCCGGGTTATTCATGAGCGGCAGCATGGGCGAGGGGTAGGAGGAGAGGGTGTGTTGTCGCACCGTGGACCTCCACACCTGCAGGGTGGCCCCCACAAAGGGGTGACGACTCACCATAGGTGATCTGCTGTCTGGAGCTATCCAGGCTATAACCCCGGTCGGGTGCGGCGTGGCTTCCATCTCCAGATCCTGCCAGAGTGCATGTCTCCCTCCCGTGGTCCACTCCACCACCCTCAAGAGGTAAGTGGATTGATAATATTGGCGAAGGTCCGGGACAGCCTGCGGTCTTAGGTCGGGACAATGTGGATGAGCTTATCCGGACTCTAGATGCGTTCCAGATGAATCGAGAGCAGTCGGACTGGGCCTTCCGGAGAAAGGAGAGGGGAACACGTATGGGCAGTGTCTGGAAGAGGTAAAGGAGCCTGGGCAGTACATTCATTTTCAGAATGCTAATTTTCCCAATCCAGGAGACTCGTAAGGTGTTCCATTCCGAGAGATTGCGGGCAATTTCCGACCATAACGGCACCAAATTCTCCCGAAACAGAGTCAGAGGGGAGTTCGTGAGCCATAATCCCAGATATTTCATTTTGGAGGTGCACCATACAAAAGGGTGCGACCGTCGGAGAACCCGTTCCGCCACACCCCGAACATTGATGTTTAGTATCTCCGATTTGTCCATGTTCAGTTTCAGGTTCGATAGTGCCCCATACGTCTGGAACTCCACTATAACCTCAGGGAGGGAAGCTAGTGGATTGGTGACGTAAAATAGGAGGTCATCGGCGTATGCCGAGACTTTGTGGACTGCGGTTCTCCCTTTCAAGCCCGTGATGGATGCGTTTAGGCGGACTGACTCCAGGAGAGGCTCAAGATAGAGAGCAAACAGGAGAGGCGAGAGGGGACATCCCTGTCTTGTCCCATTCCTGATTTGGAACGTGTCGGATAGAACACCGTTAACCCGTACCCGTGCGTTCGGCGCCTGGTATAGGGCGGCTGTCCACCGTAGGAATTCAGGTGGTATATGCATGGCTTTCAATGTGGCGAATAAGAAAGACCAGGAGACTCTATCGAACGCCTTTTCGGCGTCGGTTGACAAAAGGAGCGTGGGCGTTTCCGACGCCAACACTGCGTGTATCACGTTCAGCGTTCGAATTGTGCCATCCCTCGCTTCCCGGTTCGGGATGAAGCCCACCTGGTCCCTCTTCACCAGTAATGGAACCACATTGTTAAGACGTTGAGCAAGGATTGTGGCAAAGATTTTAAGATCGCTGTTGAGGAGCGAAATCGGTCTGTAAGTGGCACATGAGAGAGGGTCTTTACCTTCCTTCGGGATCACTACCATCGTGGCAGAGAGGGAGTGTGGGTGGAAGGCTTCCCCAGTAAGTAGTGCATTGAAAACTCCGGCCAGGTGTGGTATCAGTTGTGGCCCGACGCGTTTATAATAAATGGGAGGGAAACCGTCTGGGCCGGGGGCTTTACCAGGCTTCTGTCGCTTCAGGGCCATGACGATCTCCTCAGTGTTGATGGGGGAGCGTAGAGGTTCTTGTTGTTCCGATGTTAATCGGTGGAGAATCCGGGTCTCTAAGTACTCCGTAATTCGGGAGGTGGTGAGGGGTCCAGGTTCCTCCGCGGAGTGGTATAAGGAGGAATAGAAGTATCTAAAAGCGCGGGCTATGTGATTCGGGTCAGAGGACTCCGTATCAGGGGAAGTGCGAATCTTCGGGATGTAGTTTTTCGGCGGCGTTTTTTCAATAGGCAAGCTAAGAGGCGGCCCGGTTTGTCTTCATGCAAGGCGAAATAGCATTTTGTGCGGAGAATCGCGTGTTGGATGCTCGGGTTAAGGGCATTAGCCAATTGGGTACGGGCATGCAAGAGTCTTGCGTAGGTGCCTGCATCGTCGCCCGATGCCTGGTGCTCGAGTTCCAGGGTTCTGATGGCGGAATATAGGGAGGCTATTTCTGCTCGCTGGGTTTTCCTTTTTCGGGAGGCTAAGGAGATCAACTGACCGCGTATGACAGCCTTGTGGGACTCCCATACGGTCGGGAGCGGGACTTCAGAGGCCTTATGAATCTCAAAGAATGAGGTCAGGGTATCCTCCACCGCCGTCACCAACTCTGGGTCTGAAAGCAGCGAGGTATTCAGTTGCCAAGACCGAGGCCGGAGCAGGGGGGACGACATGGTTAACACAACCTGGAGCGTGGTCCGACCACGTCGTCGCCTGTATCTTTGCGTCCCGAATCAGGGGAAGGTCGTACTGAGGGACGAAAAAGTAGTCTAGTCTTGAGTAAGCCCTGTGTACCGACGAAAAATACGTGTAGTCTCGGGTGGAAGGGTTAAGGGCCCTCCAGGCGTCGATCAGGCGTAATGCTTGTAGGGAGTGGTGAATCCGGGTCAAGATGCGCCGCGGTGTCCGGTGTTGTGAGGAAGAGGAGTCCTCTTTAGGAACCATGGGTTTGTTGAAATCTCCCCCCAGCACCAAGACACCCACTGTGAAATCCTCAAGTAAGCGTAGCGTCTTGGCTAGGTATAGGTGCTGCTTTGTGTTAGGTAGGTAGACATTGGCGAAAGTGTATGGTGAACCACCAATTGTGCCCTTCACAAATACGCATCTCCCGTCTCCGGCAGTATAGGTCTCCGAATGCTCGAAGGGGACGGAGGCAGCGAACACAATTGCCGTGCCCTTAGACTTAGACTCTGGGTTGTGATCGAAGTATCCGGTGGGGTATCGTTTATCTCTCAAAGAGGGGGCAGAGGCTGTGCGAAAATGAGTTTCCTGAAGGAAGGCAATCGATGCCTTCAGGGAGGCGAGGTCACGGAGGAGGCGCCTTCTTTTTTCCGGTTGGTTAAGGCCTCTGACATTGTAACTGACTATCCTGAGGTCAGTCGGAATCATGTTAGAGCCCCCATTGGGGCGGGGGCCTGCCATGCGGTGTGCGTGGGGGGGGCCGGAGTAGGGCGGGAAGAGGTGGAAAGGGTTAGGGGCGAGTGAAAGGCAAGGAGTGTAGAGGGAGTGATGGGTGGGAAGAGAGCTAGTGAGAGCAGGAAGAAAGAGGAGAGAGGAAGGAGAGGAGAAGGAGAGGAGGAAGAGAGAGAGAAAAAAAAAAAAAAAAAAAAAAGGGGGGGACAGAAGGGGTGGAAGTTCTAAGAAAGTGAGGAGGGGATGAAGGGGGAGGAGATTCTCTCAGGAGGAGTGTAGGCGAGAAGGTTCGGGTACGGGCCAAAAATATAGGTCCGGTGTTTGGGATATGTAGGTACCGGTCGGGAGAGGGAGGTGACCCACCGCCTCTGAGGTAGAGGTTGGGGGCAGCCGTGCACTAACCCGAGTGACAAGGGTACCTATCCCAGGGGAGGCGTGTGGGGCCCGAAGTGAACCGCTGGTGGAGGTAAAGGACTACAACACGTGAGTCCGAACGAAGACACAGAATAAACGAAAAAGTAGATTACAAAAAAAATTGAATACAAAAATTTAAACGGTAGCTCGTGTAACTCAGTCCCCTCCGACGGGGGCGTTAAAGGTTATAGGCGCAAAGGGATGCATATGGAACCAAAACAGATGTATCTGACGTATAGGGAAACGCAGTAGATAGGCAATCCCCAGTACCCCCCCCACCTTCCCATCAGGCGATAAGACAGTCTAGCGGGCACAAAGCGTCAAAGTAGCGGCCGAGTCCACAGAAAGTCCCCCGTGCGTAGGTAAACTTCTGTCTAGAGTATGCGGTCGTCCAGTAATCAGCGGGTATCGGCTGGACGATTGCTGTAAGTAGTAGGAGACCGGAGTACCTCAAAACGTGTAGGGGGGGAGTTGTGTATCCACGGACATGGCTGGGAGCATAGGGACCGGGGTCGTGTGGTATGTATAGGTACACCGTCGCCAGGAAGGTAGCCATCCCCCACCCACCGGGACTATCGCGTCATCGTGACAGGCAACTGCAGCTCAGGAGCCCAGGGGGTAGCCAAGGGTGGGGGAAGACGGGGAGAAAGGGGGGGGGACGGCTCGGTGGGCAGTTACGTTGGCTGAAAAAGGCAGGCCACGGCACACGCCAGGGGATAGCACATCGACCCCGGGGCAGGGGACCCGCGGTGTGGGAGGGTTGGGGCAAAAGAGTCAGCTGCGGTCTCCAAGGTGTCTTGCTAAGAGGCGCGATGGCTGGGCACATCGGCCATATATGCTGCGTGGGTATTGCTGTGGTGAAGGGTTCTCTCACAACCAGCCGGGTGAGACGGTGTGCAGGTCTGAGTCCGTGTGCCTGTACTCCCTCCAGTGTCCGAGGGAGTGGCTCATCAAAGCTGGCATCGGCGGGGTGCAGTGGGTAATAAGGCCTGAGAGCCCTGGATGGGGGACCATGGGGCAGGCCAGGCCATGTTGTGGGTCGCTGACACAGCCCCCACTCAGTCCGCCTCATCTGGGGGAACCAACGCGTCAGGGGCCGGGGCGACCCTCATCCGGCGTCTTCTCGGGGGTCGGCCAGGGCGGCCCGACTCACCCAGACGCCACACCTCGCTCTTCTCCCAATCCTGAACTTCCGACGAGGGCAGGTTCAAAGCGTCGAACGGGGCAACATCAGCTGGGCAGGTGATGGTGTGGGTGGTACCCTCCATGCGTACGGTGAGTGCAACTGGGAATCCCCAGCGATATGGGATGTTGTTCCACTTAAGGGCCTGGGTGACGGGGCGGAGGTGGCGGCGTGCCGCAAGGGTAAATGGCGTCAGGTCGTGATAGAGTTCGATCGATTGGCCTTCAAAGTCCCACGACCTGCAAGTGCGGGCTCGCTGCATGATCTGGTCCTTCACCCGGTATGAGGCAAAGCAGCATACCACGTCCCTAGGTGGGTCTCCTTCCGGAGGACGGGGACGCAGTGCACGGTGAGCTCGGGGAAGATCGATGGCCGCCTGGGGGTCTCGGCCCAGCAGACCATTAAAGAAACGGCGGAGGGTCACTTCAAGGTGCTCGGGGGGGATCCATCTCCTGGAGACCGCGTATGCGGAGATTACTTCGCCTGCCGCGATTGTCCAAGTCGTCTACCAGTCTCCGCAGGCCGGAGTATTCAGGCACTGCTGAGTGAGCTGCTGGGGCCTGGTGAGCGGCTGCCTGCTCTGAGACACGCGGTCAGAGAGCGCCAAAACTTCCTCCCTTACCCCATCGACATCGCGTCTGACGGAGCTGTGCAAATCCGTCAACATGTCAGCAAGGTCTGTCTTTGTGGGCATCCCCGCCAAGAGACTCCAGACGAAGCTCCAGTCTGGTAATTGCGGCGGTCGGGTCTGCGCCGGGGTTTGGAGCGGGAGCGGACGCCATCTTGGGAGCGACTGCGGGGAGTTCCAGACGCGGCTTTTGGACCAGGTAGTCTTCGAGCGAACGGGTGTTTACTCTCGATGCACTCGCTGGGGTTTTCGGGTCGCTGTTGGGCTTCCTGCCTCGGACCATAGTAGTGCCTAGGCTGAGTATAAAGGTGATGTGTCGGAGGGGATTAGGGAGAGCATTCAGTGTGCGGCCATCTTAGTCAGCGGCCCACCCGTTTTTTTTTCACTGACGTATTTTTTGACTGATGTATCAGGGAAAATAAATTACAATGAAAAACCATTCTGTCCGTCAAAAATGCTGGACGTATAAATGCAGTCCATCTGACCACGCTCCATCACTCAGCAGTATTACGTTCTTGCCTAACCTGCGTCCGTTTGCAGCATCCGTCAGCCCCCGCACTTCTGTGCGGACGTACTTTGTGTGTGGGGCTCCATTTAACACAATTGTATGCTATCACGGACATACTTATGTGCAGCAACACGGACGTTAACACTGCGTTCGTCTGACCCCAGCCTTAGAGGAAAAGGTGGAGCTTAAAGAGGAAGGGTGGGGATTAACCAGGAAGAGGTGTGGCCTTGACAGGAAGGGGTGCCTCATTTAAATTAGGGGGTGCACGAGTTTAGTCAGGCCTAGGGCAGCACAAAACCCAATACACCACTGACGTAACCGCAAAACGAACACGTTAAGTGACCGTGAAGAAGCATGCTTTTCATGTGCTTCACTATATGGCACACAATGCACAATTAGGAGCGGCAATACTTATACTTTCCATAGTGTTGTGTTCTGCTGTTACAGGGAACGCAGCGCCTATGGGTAACCTAGCTTCTCACTGATAAGGGATTAAGTAAATCTATTTTTTGCAGGACTAGAGACACTTGTATAAGTGAAGGGAATGGAGGGTCAATAGTTCAAGACTGAACTATTATTGATAGTAGACTGTATTTGATATAGGTCTTAATAATGAGGATTCATTTATGATGAAAATTAATTGAAATTATTTAATTAAAATAATTAATTACTGTTGAAGTTGTAAAGAGGTGCAAAAGAATCCAAATCTGTGTGAGACTGAGGATTTATCCTGTATTTAATATTAGGGGATCACTGGGTTAATGTATGAACTGCTGGAGCCTGATCTGTGACTCATTGAACAGAAGAATCACTGAGTCAATTAACTAATGACTCAGATCTGCAGGAACCGGCTGTCTCTGAGTCTGCTGCTCTGCGAGTCCTGGCACTGGTAACATTGTAGCACATTGCAGGCAGAGCCGGCAGACACGCCCTCCCTCACTCAAATCAAATCAAAATAAGCTTTATTGGCAGGACCAAATACATTTTCGCATTGCCAAAGCATATGGGGAGGGGGGGGGGTAGTGGGACATATATATGGGGGGGGGGAATGGACAAGTCCATGGACATTATCAGGGGTACTCACTCTAGGATCACATTACACTGGCTGTTACTGCGTCACAGACTGAGCTGTTGGAATCAGCTCATTTGAGTCAGGAGAATCGACTCACTCGGCTCACTGAAAAAGACCGGCTCAAGATGAACGATTTGTTTATGAACCGGACATCATTCACTACTGCCCAACTAGCTCTCTCTGCTAGAAGAGCTTAGAAGAACTTGGTGGAACAGCTTCTTGGATTCAACTGTAAGTGTTTATATTTATTGTAAAACCTGCATGCCTGCTTGTCTGTATGAGGGAAGACGTGTACATGTTTCTGGAAGAAACTGTCTATCCTAGGTTTGGAAGTGTGGTGCAGGAATGTATGAATGTTTATGTATAGTGCAGATTGTTTATATGCTCTGAGTATTAAAATGTAGGCTCTGTGTTTGTGTGTGTGTTTGTGTGTGTGTTTGTGTGTGTGTGTGTGTGTGTACAGTACATGTCTGTGCATGTTTTTCTGGATAGGACAAATCATGTCTAGGTTTAGTGCTGGGATATATTCGCTATTTGTTTGTATTAAGCCATGTACGTACAACTTACAAGACTGTATGTCGATATTAAAAATCTAATTATAGTAATAGTATAACATATTCTAGATTTTAGGGAAAGAGGCATCCTAACCATGGCAAAAAGACTGCTAACAACAAACACGACAAAGTCTACTGTTTATGAGCACTTTGGTGAAAAATGATGATGGTGAAAAACAATGTGATGCAAAAATTAGCAGTTTCAGTGGGCCTGATAAAAATGCACCTACAAGAGCATCAAATTTGAAAAGACACTTAACAGCGTTTTCATCCCAAAGTGTTAGAAGCCGTGAATGAGAAAGATAGCAATGAAAACATTGCATCTACGTCTGACAAAAAACGTTCAGAAATCTACTGGAGAACAATCACAAATAAGAAAATACTTTATATCTGACAAAGTTACCATAACGATGACACCAGAAAAATTCAAACCCCACATTATTGAAATGGTAGTAAAGAATAGTTTACCACTATCCTTCTTTTCACAGCCAGCCTTTTTAGGCCTAAATGGAGAAATGGCAAAAAAACTTGGTGTTTCTCTGGAAAGAGAAAGCATAAGGAAACTTCTAATTTGAGAAGGCCAAATGTAAAAAGGAAGAACTACAGAAAGTTCTGGTGAAAGGACGTTTTGTCTTCCTTAAAATGGATGCATGCACACGTCACAGAGTCAATTATTTCGCTATTAATGTTAGATTTGTGGATGAAAACAACAAAACAATAACACGGACTGAAGAGAATAATGGTCTCCAATTGTCCGTCCTTAACCCCTAAGACCCTGTCTTAGGCACACCTTGAGTTAACTCTCCTTCTGCGCAGGGAGAGAGAGAGAATCAAAACACACGAGGCATATTTTAGTCTGGCAATCCCTCTCTCTGCCTTCCAACGGTTCTTGACACATATTTATACCCTGTGTCAAGGCGCTGGCTCTTTATTTCATTAGTTAACATTTTCAAAACATAACATAGTTCATTGGCCAGTTTCAATACAGGTCTGGTGACACATTTCTAGACCTTCCCGTGGCCTCGGCATGTGATTTCTTGAGATATCAGCATTTCTTCAGCATCAGCACTTTTCCAGACATCACCTTCAAAGAAATTTGCAAACATCAGCATCTAAAGACATTTGCAAACATCAGTGTCCTTGTTATTCTAAAGACATTTGCAAACATCTCGAGGTGAACCTTAGTCCTATAATACTGCTGACTATCAATTTATCTTAAAACTATTATAATTCATGGGGTGTCATTTAACTACTTATAGGGTCTTCTTATAGGTCAGCAGATGGTGGTCTGAGGATTCCTTTTCCTTCAATCCCCTCTTAGAATCATAGTATGATCATACTATTTGATTCTTTCTTTGTTTCATCTATCTACTGTAAGTTAGTATGGGTGGGGAGCGAGACCCTCCAATACCCATGTGGATCAATATAGAACTAGGGGGGGCTGTACTGCCACGGAACTGGTAACAACATGGCAGTCTCCCAGTGCCTATTTATCTTCCCAAACCTACCTTTTTCAGCCAATATCATGTCCAGAGCCATCCGGTCTGGGAACGTCATAATGGATGTGGATTGTAGTTGGTCAGCGAGGACCCTGTAAGCTTCGCGAGTATAATTAACAAATCTCTGCTGGTTATAATATAAATAGTTAATCCAATCTATATTCTTATTAATAGTAACAAGAGGTGCTAGGAATGACTCAAACCCTGCCTTTACCTGATCCCTTGCTTTAAATTCATCAGGGACCCCTCTTGGTACCCCTATAACATCAATATAGACATGCGGATCAAGACTACTTGTGGGCTTGGGACTTCCCTTTTCCTGCGACGTGAGCTAATATTTGGAATTTCCTCAGGATCCGAAACAATATGAAATCCCATTATGGCCTTAGCTAGGGCACATTCACCTGACCATTGAAGGGGCAGACGCGCCCTTATCTGTAGGTCTCCACATATCCAGTAGAGATCCCCAATCAGAAAAACTTGATTCTGTAACTTAATACTGTTGATATTACTATAATTGGCACAATAACCCTCGGGGAAGAAGGTGAGGTTCCTACCTTTTTCTACTGACCTATAGCAGGTATAGTTCCCTGGGTAAACATGTATCCCTTCTCCTGGTTGTGGGAGGCGTGTTAGTATAGGGTAGCTATTCTTCCAATATTCACATAAACTCTGGCTATTAGTGGTGTTAGTATATAAACTAAGAAAAACATTCTTCTTCATCTTGCGGAATATTAAAAGGTACGGTGCCTAGATGTGGCCTAACAGCACCAACACACATAACAATTTTCACGGTTATTGTTTAGGGCACTAAATTTTACCCATTCTAGCGCCAAACAATTTACATCTGAAATTGTACTGTCTGAGCTCCGCTTCTGATTGAGCACCGCCACCCACCTCTCCCAATTAAAGTCATACGATTTAATAGGCTTTATCCCTCGGAACTGCGTCGTCATGCGGCGCTATCTGGTTTATATCCCCATCTGTTAACTACGGCATCAGAGGTACCATATCCCATATTGCCCGTGTCCCACCCCACTGCGCCCCAATAATCACAATTATGTCCCCAGTACTCATCGGTTACACATATATATACAGTTGCCTTGTACAGTATCATACTGCAGTAATGGTGGACAATAAAGAAACAACAGTGGCCAGACAGTGATGGTTTGGGTTGGGGTTCTTTCTGGTAGGGGGTGTGGACAATAGGGGTTGTGATATATGTTCCGAAGGGGGGTAAAACAATATTATTCAGTCTTTTTCTTCCCCCCCCCCCATGCATCTCCATACTCTTCGAAAAGGATCATTGGTTGTCATCTTCTCTTTGTTGGAAACCAGGGCTATCTGCCCTCACATTTCTTGGTCCGGGTCCTCTCCCTGATGGAGGCCAAGGCTATTAGCTGCCCCCGTTAGTACCCCTTGTTGAGTCTTTGTTGAATCCGCTTGACTCGAGAGGGTCCCTTGTTGAATCCGCTTGATCGAGAGGGTCCCTTGTTGAATCCAGACTGGGCTGTCCTCTGTCAGTATAGCTGTGCGGGTTACGGCTCCACCGTGGTCTCTGGTCCATAGGCGAAATCCTCTGGTCTTTTTCCTTTCTGTAGCCGCTTTACCAGCACTTTGTCTCCTGGATTAAATAGGTGGGTAGATTTGTCTGAAAGAAAGGGAACTTAAATATAACTTCGTCTCTGGTTGTCTCGAGGGTTGAGATCAGCTGCCTAACATATTCATCCCTTATCTGCTCTAAGTCCCCTGTCTCCACTGTTAGCCTACCTGTAGACCATGGTAATGGAAAGGGTCTGCCCATAAGTATGTCGAAGGGGGAGTAGCCTGTGTTCCTATTAACCGCCATTCTGATTTCAGCCAGAATGATGGGGAGTACCAATTTCCAATTCTTTAGCTCTTCTGTGGTTGCATATTTTTTGTAAAGGTACAAAATAATTGGTCCCTATCCATTGTGGGAGGTCGCAAAACCCGGTATTACTAGTTTAGCTATGTCCTGTTGTGCTGCTCGTTTAGCTGCTTGGTCAGCCAGATGATTCCCTTTGCAATAGGATCTGAGGCTCTGGTTGTGTTGCTCAAAATGTAACACCGCTATCTGAGAGGGCATAAGAATGCTGCTAGGAGGTCCGTGACCAGGGTCGAATGGGAAATCTTCTTGCCATCTGCGGCCACAAATCCCCTCTTTTCCCATATCGTCCCATGGTCATGGACCACACCATAAACATATTTGAGTCAGTGTATATCGTGACAGGTCTACCCGCATTAGAGCCTGCATGATAAGTGTTGTCATTGGGCGGGTACAGGAGCCGTCAACAAAGACGACATCTGCGTCCGGAACAGGTGTTGACATGAGATCAGTGCGGGGTGCAGTTTCAGACTCAATGGAGAGAGCACAGTCATGTTCGAGTGGGATTGTATCTGAGGGATTCTTAAGACCCAGTAAAGCGTTTAGGATTGGTGCTGGACCAGAGACACTTGAACTGTTGCTATGTGCAGTGCAGGGTTGCTTAGCAGTGTGACTTCATATCCACTAAAGCGCTGTGACATGTGCCGTGTATGTATGCCTTAAGTAAAAAATAAAACATCATGGGTTGTGGGTAGATGAGGATCGTACCCTAATGTGTATTGGCTTGCCATACTAACGACCATTGCACATGCTGCCAGGGCACGCAAACAGGCCGGCATCCCTTGTACCGTTACTGGCAAAATCTTTGGAAAAAAAAAAAAATACTACGGGGCACAACCGGCCCCATGTTCTTGCGTCAGTACCCGGCCTTGGTTGTACACTTGTCCCTTGCAAACAGATGAAATGAAAGTACATAATCAGGGAGGCCAAGCGCGGGGCTTATTAACATCATTGCATTTCTGAGAGAACCTTAAAGGCATTTAACATTTCATTAGACCATGTTATCATATTGGATTGACCCAACAGGGTGGCTTGTCTCAGAATGTTATCATATTAGGAGCAGTCAGGGATCCACTGTCTGCAATAGTTTATCATGTCTAAGAATGACAACATGTCCTTCTTAGTTTTCGGTTTGACCAGGCCCGTGACAGACTGGACTCTCTCTGACTGATGCTCCGTTCCCCCTGTCTGAGAACAAACCCTAAATATTCAACTTGCATTTGACACCACTGCATTTTTTTTTTAAGGGAAACCTTGTGCCCACATTCCTGTAACCAACGAGGAAGTGATTTACCATCCTCCCGGCAGGCCGCCTCCTCTGATGGACTGCATAACGAGGAGATCATCCACGTATTGCAGCAGGACAGAACCATGGCTGGGGTGCCAGAATTTCAGAGTGGCCTGCAGTACAATACTGTAGACCACTGGGGCGTCAACGTACCCCTGAGATAACCTTTTCCATGTAAATTGGGTGCCTTCAAATGTGAAATGCGAACAGCAATGCCGTTTCCGGATGTACAGATGCTAAAAAATGCATTCTTCAGGTCAATTACAGAAAAATGTGTATGTGTCGCTGATATTGATGACAGAAGTGACGTGACATCTGGGACAATTGGCGCAATTAGAATCACTAGGGAATTAACTGCGCGCAAGTCTTGAACGAACCTGACAGTCCCGTCAGCTTTGTTCACGGGGTTAATTGGGGTACTGAAGGGAAGACTACAGGTTCCAGGATACCATCCTGTAAGAAACTGGTCAATCATAGGACGTAGTCCGTCCTCTTTCTCTTTTTGACAATGTTTAAAATTCTATTAATATCTTCTATTTCTAAGTAACTTATTCCCCACGGTCATAAACGGAAAGTGATTTTGTTTCTCAGCGCAAAATGTGTAAAAGTCAGGAGGTTTTATCTCTGTTCCTGTTTGTGCGTGTTATTGATCTTAAGGATCGGACTTTTTGTTATCTTCCTCTTTTTCTTCTGCTCTTAATCTCGTCTATCATTTTTATGTCCCTAGTATCTTCTATTTGTGGTTTACTAGGGGCTGACGATGTACATTCGATTGCTGCAACAGCACCGAGTATTTCGGTGTCTTGGAAACCAGCAATGAAGGATACATTGTTATTTTATAAGAGGGGGGGTGCGAGGGCCCCAGTCCGCTCGTGGGACTTCCTGTTTTCTCCGTAATATGCTTAATTCTATTGTATATTTATTATTTCGCTATTTTACCATCTGGACTTAGTTTCTAACTTTAATTATTATATGCAGATATTAATCACTGCTCTCCTCCCAAACGCATATATGTCATATCCCATTGAGGGTCTCCTGCATAGTGGGGCCATGCCTCGGTGTCACCAAGACATAATCCTTTTCACTATATCCATATAGAATGGGCTGTGGTCTCCCTGTCTGAGGAAAGGATCACAACTCCCACTGCTTCTGTCCATCCCGCCATACTATCTATCCATGGGTTAATTAAATAGCAATCTGTGCCCCCTACTCGTGCTACATAATCTTTACAAAACTCTCCTATTTCGGTAAGGATATTCTTTAACCTTGCTACTTTAAATACCCATGGTTAGTTGTACAATTGAATAATCAGGCAGGTAAAATAGAGAAAGAAATAAAAAAGAGAGACTCTTCACAGTGCTCGAAAAGAAAAACAATTTAAATTCTTACTATATATATATATATCTCTATGCCACATAGATCAACAAAAGATGAGCTAATTTAGGGATAAGTAATAAAAACTTATTTAGTGAATCCTCCCCTAATCTCGAGAATCAAACTTCTAATCTTTTGCTTTTATTTTGTAGTTATATAATTCCTTCATATCATAAACAAAAACTTATAAACCACAATCCAATAGTATATAAAAACTAGCTTCACAATATATATATCTCCGGTTAGTAACTGCATACATGACCAACATCATCCACCCCATCAGTCAGCAACTAACACACAAATGGCCAACAAACACCTCTGCTTAATACAACATGCACCTCACAGCAAACAATGTCCAACCAGTCAGCTCTTAATATACATATATATATACACAGTACCATCAGTATACAAAGGGGCAAAAGTCTGCATACTTTACAGATTTTCCTGCTACCCAATTAACTTATCACTCTATAATAATATATACTTTAACAATATATACATATATATATATATATACATATACATAACGACTTTTCCGCCTCACCTTGCGGATTGTTCGTTATTTTAACTTATAACTCTATTATCACAACTGATGGACGTCTGTTTTACCTTACAGATCGTTCAGCAGTGAATCTTAACACTCTAATATTCTTATACTGTAATATTCTTATACTGTAATATTCTTATACTCTATACATTTTATGAGGGTTAACGCAAGGTGTGATCAATTGGACATATAATGTCCCTTCTATTGAGTGTGGTCCCTGACCTACTCCATCTTTAAATAAAACGGCCCCTGGCAACGTTTTCTTTTTTAATTCTATAATAAACGGCCCCTGGCAACGTTTTTCTTAACTTCTATAGGACATGGACAACTAACTTTAGTTCGAGATGAACGCTGTCATTGCCCTCGTCCAGACAAGACAATATACTCACCAGGACGAGGGGTGACCGTTCATCTCAGCAGTACCTCCAGATAGAAGAGAATAATGGTCTCCAATTGTCCGTCCTTAACCCCTAAGACCCTGTCTTAGGCACACCTTGAGTTAACTCTCCTTCTGCGCAGGGAGAGAGAGAGAAATCAAAACACACGAGGCATATTTTAGTCTGGCATCCCTCTCTCTGCCTTCCAACGGTTCTTGACACATATTTATACCCTGTGTCAAGGCGCTGGCTCTTTATTTCATTAGTTAACATTTTCAAAACATAACATAGTTCATTGGCCAGTTTCAATACAGGTCTGGTGACACATTTCTAGACCTTCCCGTGGCCTCGGCATGTGATTTCTTGAGATATCAGCATTTCTTCAGGCATCAGCACTTTTCCAGACATCACTTCAAAGAAATTTGCAAACATCAGCATCTAAAGACATTTGCAAACATCAGTGTCCTTGTTATTCTAAAGACATTTGCAAACATCTCGAAGTGAACCTTAGTCCTATAATACTGCTGACTATCAATTTATCTTAAAACTATTATAATTCATGGGGTGTCATTTAACTACTTATAGGGTCCTTCTTATAGGTCAGCAGATGGTGGTCTGAGGATTCCTTTTCCTTCACGGACCCTCGGATTAAAGGACACTCAGGCACATCACACCAGTGATTACCTTCAGAAGTTAGTGGAGGGTGTTCTAGAAGAGTTTGAAATTAAAAAGGAACAGATTTTATGTGCTGTGTCAGATAACGCTTCTAACATGTTGAGCACAATTGAGAAGATGAACGCAGGTGAAGAAAACAAACAGATATTAGAGTTAGAGGAAGACAGCTCTGCAAGTATTGGAGAAAGTTTAGAAACCGAAGAGAATGCTGACGTTTTTTTAGACAACTTTGTTGAAGAAGCATTGAAGCTTGCTACTATTCATCATATGCGATGTGCTGTTCATACACTGCAACTTGCCATAAGAGATGGATTAACCCCTTAAGGACCTCTGACGTACCCTGTACGTCCTGTACTCGGGTCTCGCTTAGACCCGCGGACGTACAGGGTACGTCAGCGGCGCCTAATCCCCCTCCCGCCCTATACTCACCTCCCTCGCCGGATCCCACGGCGATCTGGCAGGGAGGAAGCCTGCCCATGTGATTTACATGGGCAGGCGAGGCTGATGACGTCGCCACGCTGCGTGGTGACGTCATCAGCAGGCGTCCCCATGCTTTTCAATGGAGGGGAGGGGGGGGCTCCTTCGGAGCCCTCTATCTCCCCAACCATTGAAACTAGGGAGATGCCGTTTGCACCGCTGGAGAGGGGAGAGCCGGCATTAACCATTTCGCCGCTGGATCACGTTGCGGCGCCAATTGGCGCCAAAACGCGATTCAAACCTGGAGGGGGGCTGACATCTTGGATGTCAGCCAAGCCTCCAGGTCCCACCCCCACCCACTGACAACCTCACCATATGTGTGAGGATGTCAGTGGGCCAGTTAACCCTCTAGCTGCCATGTAGAGATAAGGGGATCCTAAGGATCCCTTTATCTCCCGATCCATGGCAGCTAGATGGTCATATTTGCCATCATTTGAAAGGCATGATTATGGCCTTTCAAATGATACCAAACATGACCAGGTTTGGTTTTAAAAAAAAATAAAAAAATAATTAAATAAAAAAATAATAAATAAAATAAAAAAATGTTTGTTTTTTTTAAGTTTTTTTTTGTCTGGGGGAGTTTAATTAAATAGGACCTAGGCTGTCATCTAAAAATAAATGGCACAAAATGGTCAGAATGAGCGCAGCGCACATAGGTGAACTGTCTCAGCAGTGAAGGGGTTAAAAAGCAAACGCATGTAAAAATTGGGTATTTCTAGTCTCGGGACAAAATTTTAAACCTATTTAGCTGGGGTCGTTTTGGGTGGTTGTAGATTTTGGGGATTAAATTACAAAAAAGTGTGTTTTTACCATTTTTTTTCCTCATATTTCATATTTTTTTTTATAGTAAATTATTCGATATGATGGAAATAATGGTATTTCTAGACAGTCCATTTAATGGCGGGAAAAGGGGTGTATAATATGTGTGGGTTGAATAAACGAGTAAGAGGAAAATTTGACCTAAACACTAACAGCGCAGAAACGTAAAAACAGCAGCGGTCACTAAAAGACGGATTTGTGTAAAACCGCCCGGTCACTAAGGGGTTAAAAGATCGCCATGCAGCTACACTAATTGGCAAATTACGGCAAGTAACTGTTGCAGCCAGGGCCCCGAAAACAGATGCAATTTTGAAAAGACGTGCAGGAAAAGGAGCCATTTTGGATCAAACAACTCGCTGGGGAAGCACTTATTTAATGGTGAAGCGTTTGCTTGAATTTAAAGACTTCATAGAAGAAATGGACAATGAAAATCTTGCATTAACTGAAAGCCAGTGGACACAAACGAGCTGGAGAACCTTCTTTTTCACCCCTTCACTGTCACCAAGAGGTTGCAATGTGACGATCTAACCCCGGGTAAATTCCTCTTGGAATGGAAGAGCCTGTTATATCGCCTGAACAAAAATGGAGGGTTAATAGCTGAGGGCATTGCATCTTCAATGACGAAAAGAGAGCTGCAAAATGAAATCTTGTTAGCGGCTATTTATGTCGACCCAATGAGCCGACTTTTGTTGAACAGTGAACAGACTGCTACTGGGGAAAAAGGCCCTCTATTATGTCGCAGTTCGCATGACTGGATTACGACCTGAAATACCTCCACAGGATGAAGTTCTTTTAAGCAATAGTGGTAACTCAGGATCATCTTCTTCAAACGAAGAATTAGACTTTGATTCCTTCTTAAACAAAATGGAAGTTGCTAAAAGAAAGCGACGTCGCACAAGCGTTACAGAACCAGTAAATGTCCAAATAAAAAAATTCCAACAGGAGTTTGATAAAGCACTAAAAGAAGTTGAAAAGTATGATCGCTCCTCAAAACTTACTGTTGAAGAAGCCATCCTGGTTTATCCAGAGATCGTTAGTGATGTGGCCAGAATAGTTACTGCAATGCCACCCACCCAAGTCAGTGTCGAAAGATTATTTTCAGCCCTAAAAATAATAAAGGCTGACTTAAGAGCCTCTATGAAAGAGGATCTGGCAGAGGCAATTCTCTTCCTTAGAACTCTACCTTGACTTGATTTGCATTTGCTAAGCCTATAACTACATTTCAAGATTAATATAAACCATTTCTATGTTTTACAGATTTTGTTTTTTGTTCATATAGATAAGCTTTGTTTTTATTCTAAAACAACCAAATAATGTGGTTTGTATTTTTGAACTGGTAAAGTTCCTGTTCCTGATGTTTATGCCTGCTGCTACTATCCAGCCACTTGATTTAATAAAAAAAAAATTAATAAAACCTTGTTGTTTTCATTGTGTTTGTCTTTCTGCTTAAACTGTTCAATACAGTAGACTGTTGGCTTCCTAGCCAGTAGTCCTGTGGTAATGACATGTATGTTGCCTTTCTTTCCTTCAAGGAATGTATAAAATACATTCGCATATTAATACAGAGGAGTCGGAGTCGGAAGTACAAAAAATTGAGGAGTCATGAGTCGGAACATTTATCTACCGACTCCACAGCCCTGGTGCAAACGGCCCGATACATCCCGCCAATACCGGAAGCCGGCGCTGGGCTGGCTTGCCGGTATCCGCTGGGCTGGGGAAGCTGGCCACGTGCATGAAAAGCTGGCCACTGGGCGCTCCTGTGACGCTGCCTCTCGGCTGGAGGCAGCGTCACAGATGCGCCCGGCGGCCACGTGATCACATCACTGCCAAGCGACCGGACCTTCAGGATGGGTGAGTATCCCGGCGCGCTGGAGGGGAACGCTGGCCGCATGCTTTTCATGCACACAGCCAGCTTCCCCAGTGTTCGAGCTGGGGGCAAATCGATGTGAGTTGGGGGTAAATCGATGAGACCTGGGGGTAAATCCATCAGAGCTGGGGGCAAATCTCATATAAATTTTTATGAGGTCTGTTCTTATTGGAAAGCGTCACATGACATTAAAGTATCGGTACTCGGTATCGGTGAGTACTTGAACAAAAGTATCGGTACTCGTACTCGGTCTTAAAAAAGTGGTATCGGTGCATCCCTACCGATTATTGGCTGCCGATTATTCAGAGAATTACTGATATCGGTATCAGCATTTATTTGCCGATACTTGGACAAGTTGGCTCACTGTAGCTGCGACACACAAGATCTCAAAGTACTGTGCCAATCCGGGGCTTCTCCCACATCAGGCTGTAAGCCCTAACTGCAGAACGACCCCTGTTCACTGAGCGTATTGCGCGTGAGTGTGACAACAGAAATAAGGCTTCCATTCCATCCGACAGGGAATTTCCTATACAGGAGATGCAGGGGTCCGCAACCTGGGCCCTCCAGATGTTTTGGAACTGCATTTCCCATGAGACTCCAAGAACCTAATGAGAAGCTGAGCATCATGGCAGATGTAATTCCAAAACATGTGGGGCTATATTACAAAGTCACTGCTAACTTAACCAGAGCTGTTGTAAACCTACCAGAGCCATTATAGGGCTACATTACGTACTTGGTGCAAGCGTTAGCCCTTACCTGAGTGAGCGTTAACGTTAGCCCTGGAAGCCACCGCATATTACAATCCAAACGCTAATTGGTTAAGAAACCCATTGGCGTTTGGAATCTTGCGCTTTTCAGCACGAGGTTACTGTACTTTGCACTCCCCATGTTAAGTATGGGGAGAGCAAAGTGTTAATCAGCGTTAGGATTACAAAGTTCTAACGCTGATTACAGTCCAGCTGCGGTTAGCAAAAAGTTAACCACAGCCTGGACTTAGTGCTAGCAGAATCCGTTGGCACCCTGCAGAAACCCTTCCCAAAATATCCAGATACTAACTGTGACGGAATGGGGTGTTATCCGTCTGCGGGTGTGCTCCAATCCGACCCCCCTCTTGATGGCGTCAGGCCCGACTACCGAGTGTCACGGCACTCGGCGTCTCGAGCGGCCTGAGATGACCCTGGCGTTACTTGGCAAGATGGTGCTGCCGAATTAAGTTGACCCGTTCTGCGTAGTGGGGAGCTAGGAGACCGCAGAGTGTCTCCTGCACTGTGATTTTAGCGATGAAATGACGACACCAAACGGGGCTGTATGCTTCAAGTCAAACGCAGTTGAACTGACTTTTTAGTCAAAATGGGACACGCATTTAAACATCTCACACAAAGGAGACATGCCCAGGCTTGAATGGGAACTCAATTTGCATACAATGGCATGCTTGCATCATCAGATTACACACACACACAGCTAATGTACACAGAAATTAGCATACAATTGAATTTCAACACAGCCTTTCACTCCTAGCAACCAAGGGGAAATATAATACCTTTAAATGCATCACACAATTACACATCTGAATCCACACTCATACAATACAGGATACATGGTAATACATCACACCAATAAAACCACATCTAGAAAAGGTGCGGTCCAGCCGGTCCTTTCGGGGAATCAGGTGAGGCCGGACAAGCGTGATGGTAGCGCCGGAGTCGCGGAGACCTTCGGTGGCCCGCCCGTTAATCCATACCGCCTGTCTGTGGTGTTGGCGGTTGTCGGCGGATGCAGCCTGCACGGGATCGGCCTCATGCAGCATCCCCCATTCCTCCTGTGGGTCCCAGTATGGGGATTCCTCCTGGTAACAATGAGCCGCGGGTGGGGCTCGGATGGGGCCCCACGGAAGGGGCGGCAGGTTGGGGCAGTTCTGGCGGTAGTGGCCCATCTGGCCGCACCCATAACAACGGATGGTAGCCGTGGAAGGGGCCCGGTTTGGGACCCGGGGTGCGGGCCAGCGTGTTGTTGGCTCCGGCCGGGGAGGTGGGGGTGTGGCACGGGGAGGTGGGGGTGTGGCACGGGGAGGTGGTAGGGTGGATCGGGAGGGTGGAGGTCGTCCCCCCCCCCCCCGTGGGACGTGCGCGTGTCCGTATACTCATCGGCCCAGGTGGCCGCTTGCTGCACCGTCTGGGGCTTCTTGTTCCTCACCCACTCCCGCACGGCCGGGGCGGTGTGGTCGAAAAACTGCTCGAGAAGGAACAGCTGAGTGACTTCTTCGAGGGTTCGAGCCTTGCTTCCGGCGAACCAGGTCTTCATGTCCCGTTGCAGCCGGTGCGCCCATTCCACATGGGTAGTACCGTGGGGCCGCCGGGAATTTCAGAATTTCATCCGGCTGGGTTCGGGGGTGATGGCAAAATGGGCCAGCAGGGTTTGTTTCACCTGTTCGTAGTCCCGGGCTTCTTCGTCTGGGACAGTCCTGTAGGCCTCCGCAGCCCACCCTGTTAGTTTATACGCCAGGATCCCAACCCAAGCGGCCCGTTGAACCTCGTGTAGTTGGCACGAGCGTTCAAAGTCCTGGAGGAAACTTTCTATTTCCTCCTCTGCCTCGTTGAAGCTCTTGAAGGCCTGGAAGGGCACCTTCCGTGCCGTTGGTCTTTCCCAGTTGGGGTTTCCTCCCTGTTGGTACTGGATTTCCGCCAGCCGTATCTCATGTTGGCGCACCCGCTCCTGCTCTTCTTCATGGGTGATGTCCCGGACGAAGTTCTGGAAGGTGGCTTCTGTCGGCGCGGCTCCGCAAGCCGCTGCCCGCTGCTGTACCTTCCTCTGTAAGGAGTTTTCAGGGCTGGACGCCTGAGCTACGATCGGTGGTGAGGTTGCGGGCAGGTCCCTGGTCTGTTGATCCAGGCCCGCCAATTCTTCGACCAGGGCATCCTTGCTCTTTGAGCCCACGGTTCCTCCACGGTCCTCCAGCATGCCCCGCAGTGTGTCCCGTTTATAATTGGCATATGCTGCCATGATGAGGGTCTTCTGGGGGTGCAGAGAGCTATCCTCACCGCTTGCCACCAGTGTGACGGAATGGGGTGTTATCCGTCTGCGGGTGTGCTCCAATCCGACCCCCTCTTGATGGCGTCAGGCCCGACTACCGAGTGTCACGGCACTCGGCGTCTCGAGCGGCCTGAGATGACCCTGGCGTTACTTGGCGAGATGGTGCTGCCGAATTAAGTTGACCCGTTCTGCGTAGTGGGGAGCTAGGAGACCACAGAGTGTCTCCTGCACTGTGATTTTAGCGATGAAATGACGACACCAAACGGGGCTGTATGCTTCAAGTCAAACGCAGTTGAACTGACTTTTTAGTCAAAATGGGACACGCATTTAAACATCTCACACACAAAGGAGACATGCCCAGGCTTGAATGGGAACTCAATTTGCATACAATGGCATGCTTGCATCATCAGATTACACACACACAGAGCTAATGTACACAGAAATTAGCATACAATTGAATTTCAACACAGCCTTTCACTCCTAGCAACCAAGGGGAAATATAATACCTTTAAATGCATCACACAATTACACATCTGAATCCACACTCATACAATACAGGATACATGGTAATACATCACACCAATAAAACCACATCTAGAAAAGGTATAACTGTTCATTTCAACACGCAAAACCGAAAGAGTCTGAAATAAAGAAAAAGGTCTTTGAAATGTCCCAGGCTGTTAGTTCTGGGGCTCGCTGGTCAGAGCCCCTATGTCCGTTCCATGACACTAACCTACTAGGCTCTGCCCGCCTCCTCTGTCCGGCGAGAGCAGGGAGAGCTGGTGGGGAAAAAAGTCCTCCAGTCTCCCCCTGCGGAACACTGCACCAACCTGCCAGATCTCGCGAGGCGAGAACTGGCAGGTCATGTGACCAGCAGAGGAGAAACTCCATGGAGTCACGTGGATGCTCGCGGCGGCGCTTAGTGCTGCCGTGCGCATCCCGGGGCTTAGCAGTTATCAATGCAGGCAGATTTTTAAGCACCTGCATTGTAATATCGCAGTAAAACAGGGGCGCAAAGAAAGCTGCAGGCGCAGGTTTTTCTCCTTTTGCGTCCCCAATTTACTGCAATGAATGTAACGTAGCCCATTGTCTATGGGGTTAAGTTTACAACAGCTCTGGTTAAGTTAGCACCAATTTTGTAATGTAACCCTTGGAGGGCCAAGGTTGCTGAACCCCTTACATACTGAGTCATATAAGGGATCTTTAAGAAAGCCAAAGACACGGTATTTTTTGTAAAAATTTAGCTTAAACTAAGAAAATATTCTTATTAAATTGAATAAATTAAGTGGACGTGGTGCAATGTTTAAATGTTAAACACATTGGGCCATATTACCGAGTTGGTGCTAACTTAACCAGAGCTGTTGTAAACTTCTCAGAGCCATTATAGCCTATGGAGGTTTTAAGTTAACAGCTCTGGTTAAGTTAGCACCAACATTGTAATCTAGCCCATTGAGTTCATGGCATAATGTCAGATTTGTGCTGTTTTTTTTTTCTTCTTTTCACAACTTTAAATTTACAGAATATCGGCACCATATATTGCCCAGAAAAGGTGCTGATTATTGCTATCGGCCCTGAAAAAATATCGGTCTATCCCTAGTTCAGATCCTCTCTAAGGCACGGTTTCTCTAAACAGGTTTAAGCTTGTTAGTCTTTCCTCATAACTTAAACCTTCCATTCCCCTTCTTAATTTAGTTGCCAGTCTCTGCACTTTTTCTAGCGCAGTGATATACTTTAAGACGGGTGCCCAAAATTGCACGGCATGTTCAAAGTGCGGATTTACCATTGATTTATAGTTAAAATTTCTGTTTTCATCCCGAGAGTGCATTTCCCTCTTAATGCAGGCCAATATGCTTGTGTGTTTTGACTCCAAAGTGCATAACTTGCATTTATCTACATTAAATTTAATCTAGCTAAATTCCCCCCTGCAGCCAAGTAACATCCTGCTCACATTGTATTACTTTTCCTAGTTTTGTGTCATCTGCAAACACTGATACATGACTTTCAATGCCTATCTCAAGGTCATTTATAAATAAATTGAATAGAATTGGTCCTATAACAGACCCCTGAGGGAGACCACTTACCACTGATGTCCATCGTGAAAATGTACCCTTTATGACCACTCTGTACCCTATCCTTTATCCAGTTTTCTAAACAAGCATTTCCATGTAGAACCATTTTTCTTAATTTAAATAGTAACGTCTTGTGTGGAACTGTGGAAGCTTTGGCAAAATCCAAGTAAATCACATCCACTGCGATTTCTCTCTCTCCCCCCCCCAATCTATACTGCTACCTACTTCTTCATAGAATGCAATTTCGTTTGTCTGACATTTTATTTATATAGGATTTTACCAGGAAGGATACATTGAGATTTCTCTCGTTTTCAAGTACATGATCGGTGTTTCATAAAACCGTACTGAGTTTTGCTAATTACATTATACCTCCCAATAAATTCCTGGATATTATCCCTTTAGTAACCCCTCAAATACTTTCCCAGCCACAGATGTTAAGCTCACAGGTCTATAATTCCCAGGCATATATTTTGAATACCTTCCTACAGAGCCACATTGGTTAAATCAAACTATTTAACACCAGATCAATCCGGCTTTTGTCCAAATCCTTCAACTACAACTGTCCTTTTTAAAAGTTTGCAATGATATCCAAGCTGGCATGGAACGAAGACCCCTAACTAGAGCCATCTTCCTTGATTTTTGGCAAGGTCTTTGACAACCATGGCATCCTATTACAAAAAATTAAAAACTCAGGTATTGGTGATCACACGCTAAACTGGTTTCAATCGTATGTATCCGATCGATCGCAATATGTGTCTATTCCTGACGGCGCTTCCCTCCCCTCCCAGTCACGTGCAGTGTACCCAAAGGCACGATACTCGGCCACCCCTCTATTCACGGTATTCATAAATGATCTGCTCAACGTGTGCAAAGCCTCAACTGTACGCAGACTAGGGCTGCAACTATTTTCATAATCGATTAGTTGGCAGATTTTTATTTAATTTTTCTGCTTTATAATCGCTTTCATCAGATAAAAAACATTGTTTACTTGAAACATTTGTTTAAAAAAAAAAAAAATCAACCCTGCCTCTTTTTCCCCCTTATTTTTTTCACAATTTGTGTGGTTTATGTACATGCGCAAATTGCATACTTTACAAAAGGTACACCAGCACTTGGTCAGTGATGGATTGACGCAGCGTATGCAGCTTAAGCCAATGTTCAATTTTCTCCCCAAACGCTGCTACGAGCACTCAAACATATCAGCACAAAAGAGCCCAGGACATACTTAAACGAGAGAAATCTCAATGTATCCTTCCTGGTAAAACACTTTGAAGTTAAAAAATAAATAAGCAGGTGAGGGGGGGGGGTTGCACTGCACACAGCCGGACCACTTTAATAAGCTAGAGGAGTCGGGGTGTGTAGAGTCCCTTTTTACAATAATTTCATGAACAAACTGAACGGGAGGAGGGTCTGCAGGTGGAAGTTAGTTTGGACAAGGGATTTGACCGGAGTGTAGGTCTGGTGTTTTGCCCAAACCCACACTTGAAGTGTGGGAAGGGACCGGACCAAAGGGAGAGAATGGCAGCTCCAAGCAGGGGGGTGAGGTGGTGGCACAGGACTCCCGCTTCAAGTATAAAACACCAGCAGTACAGCGCCCATATCCAGTAGCTTATCTCAGGGTTTGTGCTACAGCGCTGCTACAGTTGTAATCTGAATAAAACTAAACTGGTTATGTCTGACATAACCCTAGAACTAAATCCTGAGTAAATCAGCAGCAATCGGCTCCAAAGCAGAGTCTAAGGCTATAACATTTAACTCAGGCTGACTCTAATTGATTTTGTGTACACACCCTGTTTAATTGACAATGAAAATAGTTAACTATTTTATTTTTAAATTGATTAGTTGTTTCCACCCGAACGCAGACTACACTGATCTATACCAGCAAACCAAATCTCCTGCAGCTGGAGGAAGTGCTGCAAGAACAATTCAGAGGTAGAATAGATGACGACCTTTTTCTAAATACTGACAAAACTGTCACAATGCTATTTGGAACAGCACCTAAACTACAGCAATTACAAACTCACCATCTATGAACCCAGGACATGCTTGAAAATGAGAGAAATCTCAATGTATCCTTCCTGGTAAAATCCTTTTATAAATAAATAAATAAATAAATCTGTGTCAGGACAAAATCAAATGGCACGCTGACCAGTTCTCTTCTATCTAGGTATGTGGTTAGACCCAAATCTATCCTTTGGCCTCCACATTAAAAAACTTTCATCTAAACTTTACCCCAAACTAGGTGTCCTGTACAGAAGCAAATCCTGCCTCAGCCCTGCAGTAAGAAAGCAGATTGTACAACAAAAGCTTATGCCAGCTATTGAATACGGAGATATAGTGTATGCGGCTGCCCCGCAAACGCACCTTCATAAACTTAATACATTTTAGAACTCATTCTGCCGCTTTGTGCTACATGTAACTACATGACCCATCATTGTGACATGTTAAAAGAGCTAAACTGGCCGTCGGTGGAATCTAGACGGACCCTTCACCTTTCCAACCTGGTGTTTAAGAGATTTTCTGGGAAGCTACCACCCTACCTGAATAGACTGCTTCCCCCAGCAGTTCCCTCCTCCTATAACCTCTGTTCCAGGACCAGCACCTTACTTGTAATACCACATTACAAAACTAAAGTGGCTTGATCCTCCTTTTCCAAACAGAGAACCACAATTATGGAATAACCTTCCGGACACCATCAAATCTTCCCACAGTCACTTAAGACGGGGCTTGACAAATTTCCTTTGAATCTAGGAGCCAGCTACAAAAGTTTGGTGTTAACATCTGTACATTGTGATATTGTTTTATTATTTTCTTTGCTCTATCATTGGATACCCTATTTACCCACTGCAGACACTGACCCACCCAACAACATATATAAATACATACACCAGGGCTGGATATATTTACATTAAATGTAGGAGACAGGAAGAAAACAACATTGAAGCCAACAAGATGTTTTTAGATTGGTGTAAAATAATCTGGAAATTTAGGAGCCTGGAGTAAAATTCTAGGAGCCAGTGGCTTCCAGGCTCCTAGATTTGTCAAGCCCTGATTTAAGATATATCTTTTAACATACCTTGATACAGAATGCACCTGTAACCTAGGGACTTTATTTTCTGTGTGTTATCCATTTCTTTTTTTTAATCTGGCATTGTATTTCTGTACCTACTGTAACAATTCAATGAACTTGAGCCCAGGACATATTTGAAAATGAGAGCAATCCCAGTCTATCCTTCCTGGTAAAATAATTTCGCTTTCTAGTAGTGATTTATATATAAACCATATTTGGGTTAAAGAAGCTCAGTGAGACAGGAACTCACAGCAATGTGTGGTGTGTGTGTGTGTGTGTGTGTGTGTGTGTGTATCTCAGAGCTCCATAGCAATAAAACTCTCGCACACTACACATTACTGTTTTATTTCTGTGCAACTCTGATACACTTATACAAACATTACTGTATTAGAGCTGCACAGCAACTGTTATATCTGTAGCATCCACTCCCGTAGGAGCCGCTGAATTAACCTCGGGTTAGTCTCTCCGCACTAGGGAATAAATATACACCAGCACTGTTGTGGATTTTATAAGTTATATAGTTTACTGAATAATTGGCATGTAAAGAGCAACACGGTATACGTATATATATATATATTTACAGTAGTTCGTAATGCGAGAAACGCGCAGCGGAAAAGAAAAAGGAATTTTAACCCCTTCGTGGTTGGAGTGTGAGTCCCGTACAGGTTGTGTCCCAAGAAAGTGTACGTGTATGCGTGTATTGGTACCTGGGTACAATATTCAACTGGCCAGTGAATGATTTCAGGTGTGTCTTCGACTAGTCACGTTGGGGCCCTGTAGGTTTTGACAAAACTGCAGCGTGCTTTATTACTTTACTATGGCCGGGAAGGCTCGCACCCATCCGCCAGATACTCTGCGCTCCGCTCGACCCAGGACGTCTCTCCGCCCGATTTGGCTGGGACTCTGTGCCACCGGATCCGCTGTCTTGCTTGTCTGTCTGCCACAAGATGCTCAGCTCACCGCCTGCACTCCCATACGATCATCTGAGGTCTCCTTAACCCGGGGTCCTTCAGCATACTCTGTATCTGTGTAAAGTCCTCAGCGGTGGATCACTCGGCCTTTGGCAGTAAAGGGAAACCGATCTCCAGCTCCGCAAGGCCGCACCTGCGCTCCGGCCTAGTCACGATCAGTATCTCTCACGTGCGTCTTACTCTCTTCACTCCTCTGCGCACTCTGCCTGTTCTCTCCACGAGGCTGCGGATGTAAGTCCTTTCTCCCCACCCACTTCCTGTATTCACCGCAAAGCATGCTGGAAATTGTAGTACAGTTCTTTCCTTGGTTGTCCAGCATTAATCCACCAGTCTCTGTCTCCCTCTGGTGGCCATTGTAAGTAAATGCAGCAAAACAGTCTTTTTTTAAAACAGCGCTACATATCCCAAAGGTGTGGGCATGCAATTAGGCGTTGTATGTATTTCTGTGCCTGTACCTTTGGTGCAAACGGCAATAATGTGCTTTGCCAGTGTATGAGCGTTTGTTGCTGTGCAGATCTGATACAGTAATGTGCAGTATGTATCACAGAGCTGCACAGCAAGAAATGCTCATACACATGGGCACAGCACATTACTGTGAATTTTGTTGTCGTTTATGTCCCAAAGGTTGTAGGCTCAGAAATACATCAACGCCTAATTGCATGCCCACACCTTTGGGACAGAACAGTTGCTGTGCAGCTCTGATACACTAATACTCGCCACACATTACTGTATCTCGGCGCTGCATAGCAATAAAACTCAGTAATGTGCCGTGTATCAAAAACACCATTGTCTCTTATTTAAATTTCTGTTACATAACATCAAGTTTCTGGTCAGGCTTGGAATAATTGGAAAGGTCATGCTCTGACCTTTCCATTGATGCCTCATAAGGCCCCCTAGCATCTGGTTCGGGAGATACAGGGGGGGTCATTTGGACCCCGTATCTCCCTGATAGGGAATTCCTGACCAGAGGGAAGGAGTCCAGTTTCTGATTTCATTGCGGGCCTGTTGTCAGTGGGCGCAGCTTGGTACCACAGGCAGCTGACCTCATCCAAGATGTTGGCCCCACGCAGGAGAAGTCTGTGTTCGGTGTCAGAGGCACCGAGCTGCAGACATCCTCTGCAACTCAGCAAAGGAGCGTCTGCCGTACCTGTACAGAGCACCAGTGGGTTCTGGTGGGAGGTGGGGGGGAAGGCCCATGGCTATTGGTAGATCGGTAATGTAGCTATGGTCGAACCCCGCCCCCTAACTGTGACCATCCGCTAATATTTCAGCAAAATTGAAAAGCATCGATTTCACTGACATTGCAGAGCTTCCCAAACGTTTTGTATTGGTGACACACGTTTTTAGACATGTATCATTTGACACAGGAATTCAGTTTTACGGTTTAAAACAAACTCTGTATAATAGATACGGACATGCATTATGTTGTGTACCCATATATATTTAATATCTCTCATGTTAATTTTCTCTTCCCTTCTTTCCATGTAAATCCTTCCCCTTCAAAGTCCATATCTTCACCTTCCTTTGCATTGATTTCTTTGAGACAAACACAGGGGAGATTCTGCTTAAATCTGCAGCAGCATGAAGCGCTGGAAGTTGTAGGATCACTGCTGCAGAGTCAAGTTGAGGTCCTAGCGCTTCCCAAAGTGACGGAGCCGTGGGTGAATAATCTATGCTCCGAGTCGATGCATCGGTTATTTGCCGTACTCCCCAGCGTGGCAACACACCAGAGACCTGCCGCCAACCTACTGTGTCTTGACACACCATTTGGAAAGCACTGCCCTAGATTGTGTGCCTGGAATGTCAATGTGTAAGTGAACAGAGGTGTACGATTATTTGTTTCAGAATAAAATATCAGGTCAGGGAGATGCAAAATTCTTATTTGAATAATCAAAACCAAATACTAGGATTCAAATTGCAAAGAACCATTAAAGGGAAGAGGGGCGTGTCCGGACCGCTGAGCTTAATGGCCGCTTGTTAGCTGGGCTCTCCAGGGAATCTCACCTCTCAGCAGCACAGCATCGTTGGCAAACAACATGGGTAAGCACAAACGGCTCACCCAAGCCCCTGGAACTCCAGAGGAACGTTACAGCCCACCTCTCTGCGGAGGAAAATAGCCGCGAATGCCGCTAACGGGAGCGCCGGCTACACCGGGGGAAGCCAAGATGGTGGCCGTGCCGGTCGCACATGAGGGACCGAAGATGGCGGCCGCAATTACATCGGCGGCGCCACACTCTCCAGCATCCTCTGGCGGCGGTTGGGACCCACCGCCAGACATCCTGCAAATCATAAGGGCCCTGCCAACTAGAGACGACCTCACTGCGGCCACCAGGGAGCTGTGCCATTCCCTGTCAGGGGAAATACAGCAGGTGAGACAAGCTATTCTGGGCCTCACCCAGTGTATTGTAGCAGTGGAGGAGGGGCACCAGGCACACGAGGACGCTATACAGGCCACTCCACACAGATAACTCTGCACCATACCTTACTCCAAACCCTCACCAGTGACGTCATCTGCTGTCTCTTAAGATTTAGCGTCAAGGAGGCTATCATGGCTGGGGCAAGGAATAAGTCAGCCTTACGATTTGAAGGGGCGAAAGTGGAACTTTTTCAAGATGTATCCTTACTCACTTTACACCTGTGTTACACTCCAGGAGGGCACTTAAACCCCTAACAACGGCTCTGCAACAAGCAGGATTACAATACAGGTGGATATACCCGGCAGGATTACAAGTTCGCACTCCTCAAGGCCCAGTCACGGTACGTAGTGGTTACATAGTTACATAGTTATATAGGCTGAAAAAAGACATGCGTCCATCGGGTTCAGCCTCTCCCACATAACCTACTGCTGTTGATCCAAAAGAAGGCAAAAACCCAGTCTGATATGCAACATACTGGGAAAAAATTCCTTCTTGACCCCAGAATGGCAGTCAGATTTCTCCTTGGATCAAGAAGCTTTTACCCACATATTAAATATTATAACCCTAATATTCTGTGTCTGTGTGATGAACTGCCTTTCTCTCCGCGCTGAATTTACCACCTGATACTATCATGGAATGGCCTGACCCGATACGGTTTCTCACCTCCACCACGTCGCGGCCTCAATGGGCCCCTAGACAGCGCAGATCGCCCCGTTGAGCCGCCACTGATGGAAGGTTCACACAGTTTGATTCACATGAGGCTTAAGATCCTTGTTTTTTTTTTGTTACATGGCACTATCATGGAGAAGACCCCTAATGACAGGTCCAGGTGCCCCACGCTACTACTCGTACAGCTCTGGTAGAGTATAGTGCGTATAGTGCGAGTATAGTGCGTTATGCAGACACTGCGTCTGATACCCTTTGTTAACTTGGCATCATCACTTGCGGTTTTCAATGGTTGATGGCTCCCCCCTTTTTTACACACTCTGCACACAAGTATTGTTACGGAGACGATGCCACATGACGGATCCAGCGGACCCACGCTATTGTCTATGCAAATCTGGAAAGCGTCAAAGCTGGTCCTAAGCTGGATGTATTTTTGCTCCTCCGCTTTCTCACTCTTATGCACTTTCACCTGTAACAGTTGTGTGGATTTTTTTTTTATTGTAATAGTTTTATTAAGTTTTTTGAAACATACATTACATGACACTAAGTGCATTGCCACATATTCAAACAGTCGCGAGTTATTTGGGACGTAGGTATCAGATAATAAAGTGCGTATTTTCGATACGGCGTCTCATTGAACATCATACATGAACACATATATATATATAATACAAATTTAGTAAAAAAGGTAGGGATATAACCTGTGACAAGGGAATAAAAGAAAAAGGTGGGGGCTAGGGGGTTGGCCAGTCATTTGTTATTCAATTGCGGTCAAGGGAGATCTACTGAGTTGCGAGGTGGGGTGCAGGCTGGTATAGACCAATAAAACCAACGCCGCAGGTGTTTGGCGGAGGTGCCGGAGGATTGGTGCAACAGGTCCTCTATGTCCCTGATACGTTGGACTTCATCTAGCCATTCTCGAAAAGTGGGGGCTATCGGGGATTTCCAGTGCCTGGGTACCACCGCTTTGGCGGCGTTCAGTAGACGAATATCAAGAGTTTCTGTAGGTGTCCACAGGTAACGGTGTGTGGTGGAGCAGCATGGCCGCTGGTGTATAGGAAGGTGGAGTGTCAGAGATTTTGCTAATGGCATCGTGAACCAGTGTCCAGAAGGGTTGCAGCACTGGGCAGGATCACCATACATGCAAGAGGTCAGCGCGCTGTGATCCGCACCTCAAGCAGGAGGCATCTGCCGTGACCGAATATGTAGCAATAGTGGTGGGCGCCCTATACCATCGCGACAGCAGCTTGTAAGCCGTTTCTTGTGTACGAGTAGCAATGGAACACCGGGTATTGAGCGCAAACATTTGACTCAACTCTTCCTCTGTGAATGTTTGGAGTTCCGTCTCCCATTTCGCCACATATGGGGGTGTGGAGGGGGAGAGGTTTTGCAGGACACCGTACAGAGTCGATATGCCATGTTGGGGGAGAGTCTTACGGGTGATCACTTGTTCAAATGCGGTCAGTGGGCGAGTATTTTTCTAATGGAGCCAGGGAGCGGAGATAGGTTATGAGGCAGTGCATATGGAATGTCGTAAGGAAGGAGTCGGGGTGAGTCAACGGTACGTCCTTTGGGGCTTTAGGTCGGTCACCATCTAAGTAAAGGCCAGGTAGGGGGTTTCGTGGCAGAGCAGCGTCAGTGAGAGGTAGCAGTCGTGGCGAGAAGGCCGGTAAGTGACTGAGAGGGAGAAGCGGAGAGGGCCAGGGGGCTAGCTGCGTGGACCTCTGTAGCCGACGCCAGATGGCCAGTGTGACTGAAACTGTCGGGTGTGCGGGGATGTCAGTAAGGGCATTGGTGCCTAGAAGCCAAGGGAGGGAGGTTAGCGAGCGGCCTGCCAATTCATGCTCCAATGCCACCCATTGTTTACCAGAGGTACCCAAGCTCCACTCCACCAATCGCAGAAGATGAACAGCCTGGTAATAGCGCTGCAGATGTGGCAGAGCTAGACCCCCACGAGAGCGAGGGGCTGTCAGCAATGTCACGCTCAGTCTCGGTTTACTCCCGGCCCAGACATATCTAATGAAAAGAGATTGCAAGGAGCGGAAGAAGGCAGATGGGACATGTATCGGCAGGGTTTGCAATAAATAAAGGACTCTTGGAAGTACGTTCATTTTAAGGACATTTATGCGTCCAAACCACGTGATGTGCAGGATGGCCGATCGAGCAAGGTCTTTTTCCAGGACCCGAAGCAGGGGGACAAAATTTGTGGCATAAAGATTTGATACCGCTGGGGTGAGGTGGACTCCGAGATATTTAAGAGAGGAAGTACACCATCGAAAGGGGAATGTGGATTGAATGTGTGTGCTAAGGGGAGCAGGTATTTGAAATATTCAGGATTTCCTATTTTGACATATTAATTTTGTAATTACTGAGCGAGCCATATTCACGTAGTAGTTCAATGAGTGAAGGTAGGGAAATCTGGGGCTGCTGTACAAAAAATAGCAGATCATCTGCATACGCCGCTACCTTATGTGTGTGGCGTCCAACACAGACACCATGGATAGAGGGGTTGCCCCTGACGGCTTGAAGGAGGGGTTCCAGAGATAATGCAAATAAAAGAGGGGAGAGCGGGCAACCCTGTCGAGTGCCGTTTTTAATGATGAAGGGGGAGGACAAGGTGTCATTTAGATTAATGCGAGCGGTAGGTGAGTCATATAAGGCAGTTATCCAGCGCAGGGCGTTGGGGCCAAATCCCATATGATGTGGAGTCTGGAATAAAAAAGGCCAGTGTACCCTATCAAACGCCTTCTCGGCGTCGGTGGAGAGGAGCAGGGTCGGACCGGTGCCAGGTCTCTGGACAGCATGAATCAAGTTAATGGCCAGCGTAGTATTATCTCGCCCCTCCCTCCCTGGGATAAATCCCGTCTGGTCAGGGTGGATCAGGTGTCTCATATGGTTTGCGATGCGCAGAGCAAGTACCTTAGCAAAAAGTTTTACGTCCTGATTCAGGAGGGAAATTGGTCTATAATTAGCACACAGGGCATGATCTTTATCAGGTTTAGGGATTAATGTGATGTGGCAGAGTGTTTGTGGGGCAATTTGGGATGCAGGTTCAGTCAGTCCGTTAAAAGCAGCTAGCCAGGCGCGAGAGAGGAGCTTTTCGCACGTTTTATAGTATTTAAGGGTAAAACCATCAGGCCCCGGGGTCTTACCCACTGGCGTTCGCTTGATCGCTTCATGCAGTTCCTCCGCAGTGATTGGACCTTCAATAGAGGACCTCATGTGTGGCGTCAGTTTTGAGCGTGAGTGCGAAGGAAGCGCTGGGTGGTGTCAGGGGCCGTTTGGTTGGGAGGCCATATAGCTTAGTAAAATAATCACGAAAGAGGCCGAGCATATCTTTCGGGAGGGTAACGGTGGTTCCCCGGGGGGTGCGAAGATGGGTGACATATAATGCCTGTCGGTGGGTTCGGAGGGCATTAGCTAGGAGTCTGCCGCATTTATTTCCGTGTTCATGGAAGGTTTTACGTACCGTCAGGAAGGCCTTCTGAGCCCTGTTATTAAAAAGTGAGCGGAGCTGTGACCTAAGGTCCAGCAATTCAGCATAGGTGTCGTCAGAGTGTAGTTTATGGGATCGTTCCAGGGCCGCTATGCGCTGCAATAGGGATTCCTGCTGCTCGGTGCGTTCTCTCTTACACCGCGCGCCCTGTTGTATAAGGTATCCCCTGATGACAGCCTTATGTGTTTCCCAAATAATCTGCGGGGAACAGTCGGGTGTGTCATTCTCCGTAAAATAATTGTGTAGTGCGTTGTGGAGACCTTCTTTAGTCTGGGGGTCGGTGAGAAGGGATTCATGGAGGCGCCAGAGTTTCTCCCTAGGGCGGGCGAGGGGGGAGGAGAGCGTGATCAGGACCGGGCAATGATCCGACCAGGTCATGGGGCCAATGGTGGCAGATTCCAGGAGGTGCATACTACCGAAAGGGAGAAAGATGTAGTCGAGGCGTGTGTAGAGCTGATGCGGAGCGCTATAATATGTGTAATCTCGTGTGGAGGGGAAGAGCGAGCGCCAGCAGTCCATCAATCTCAGGGATTGTAGCGCAAGTAGAGTGTGGCGGAGGACGGTGTGTGGGGTGCTAGTGACACCTCTAGAGGTATCCAGGCGAGCGTCAAGCGGTAGGTTGAGGTCCCCCCCCCACCACTAAGATACCCTCCTGGAAGTCCTGCAGTCGACGAAGTATAGAACGAATGGCGGAGTGTTGCTGTCGATTCGGGAGATATATGGAGACGAAAGTGTACCACTGCGCACCAATTTGGCCCTTCACAAACGTGTAACGTCCAGCGGGATCTAACAAGGAGGTCGAGTTGCGAAACGGGGTGGAGCGAGAAAACAACACCGCTGTTCCGCAAACTTTACCAGCAGTAGCATTACTGAAATAACCAGTAGAATATTTGGTTTTTGAAGGAGGGAGGCCGGGCATGTGGAAAATGGGTTTCCTGCACTAATACTACATCTGCGTGAAGTGATGTAAATTCCCTGAGGGCCGCATGGCGCTTTTCGGGTATGTTCAGGCCTTTCGCGTTAATGGAGAGAACTTTAAGAGTGCGGGGGACGGTGGCCATGGTATAATCGTGAGAGCGATAACCATATGAAAGAACTGAGAAGGGGATATGGGGGAGCGCCCATTAGGGCAAACCAGGTACAGGGGAACAAAGACAGATAACCAAGTACAATGGTACAAATATATACACAAGGAGCACGTGCCTAAAGAGACAGTTCACCACGTCACCGAGTGGGCGCGGGGGAGTCTCCGGTCACAGAGGGGGGTGCGTACACCACCAACACTGTGTAGGCACTGACTCGTGGGGGGTACCCGGCGCGGGACGGTCAACGGTGAAAATCAAGTAGTATAACAATAAGTTCAGAGTGCAATTTAGCAACAGATATTAAGAAAGCAGCGGAATAAAAGAAGTAAAAGTTTCAAAAAGAAAAATAAAAAAGCACACAGGAGGCGCTGAACACGCAGCCCCCAGATCGGATAAGTACACGGGTGTACTCAGGAAAAAGAAGAAAGTAACGGTTCGCACAGGCCACCCTTGAGGCTCATGGAATCTTGCAGTGTTTTAGGCCGTAAACGGTAAGGGCCGGCCGGTGGAGGTTCAAGGGTGAGTAGGAACCTCCCCTCCAGCCGTATTGCACAAGTCAGCCGGGGAAGAGGCTTAGGCGACCAAGCGCACCTCAGGCCTGAGAACACATAAAAAGGGGGGCCTCTCAGGCCAAGGAGCATATAAAAAGGATACTGACGTTGTCAAGGTCTTCAAATCGGTTAGGCGCCGGTGTCAGCTAAGGGCGGCTTCCACAACATAGGGAGAGGTCCAGAGGTCCCAGGACAACGTAAACGGAGCCGATGGAGGCCAGTTCAATTCACCGGTGCCTGCGAGGAGGAGGAACGGCGTCTGCGGCGGGATCTTCGCGGGCGTGTTGGAGCCTGTTCTGGCGGCATGTATAGCAGTGCCAGGTCTGGCCAAGCCGTGAGTGTGTCCGGTGGAAGAGAAAGTTCCTCCAGAAACAGCGGGAGATCCAGCTTGCTGCGAAGGCTGAGAGGTCCCGATGGCGTGCGGACTTGGAGGCCAAATGGAAATAGCCACTTTATATCGAAGTTTCATGTCCTGCAAGGCAGCTGTGAGCGGACGTAGCATTCGTCTGGACTGCAAGGTAGCGGGTGAGAGATCCTGAAATAGTGAGATCTTAGCCCCCGCAAAATCAATGGTGCGAGAACCTCGGGTCGCTGCCAGTATGGAGTCTTTCAGCGGGTAAAAGGCAGCAAATCACATCACGTGGGGGAGCGTCAGGTGGGCCCTTCGGTCTCAGTGCTCTGTGATAGCGTTCCATTTCGATAAACGTGGCCGGGTCCCTTTCCAAAACTTCGTTAAATAAAGCCACGAGGGTGCATTTTAATTCCTCCTGTGTGTTTTCCATCTCCGGGAGGCCTCGAACCCTGATGTTATTCCGGCGATTTCTGTTCTCTACATCTTCCAAATGGCGAGCCATCATTTGTAGGGCCGAGCGCTGCGTGGTTATTGCAGCGGAGTGGGCCACTATCGTGGCAGACTGTTGTTCCTGCGTCACCTCCACGTGCTGCAGCCTGGTTTGAATACCGCCAAGATCTGTGCGCAGCGCGCGGATTTCTGAGAGGAGGGAAGCTCCCAGTTCAGTGGTGGCAATGGCGAAGTCCTCTTTACTGGGGAGATATTGTAAGAGCTGGCGGAGGTCATTTGGGGGGTCCCAAACACTCACCGAGTGCGTTGGAGAGCTGGAGGCCGAGGAGCATGCGGCGGCGGCCATCTTGGAATCCGAGTCAACGTTTTCAGCGGTCAAAAGAGGGGCCAAAAACGGCCTGATGGACCCTGTCTGCTGATTCCCAGCGAGCTCTGGGGGGCCAGGAGTGTGTGGGGGCTTCCTGGCTTTACCCATGGGTGCGGATGTGCAGCGGAAAAGGGGTAAAAACAGCGCGCTCAGCGGAGCTCACCGATCAAGCGGCCATCTTCGGCTAGGGTCAGACTGAGGCAGTGCGAACGCGCGTGCAGGCGCACATAATCACGGCCGCACTAGCAGCAAATGCCAGGCAATGACGGCCAATATACGAAGTACGGTCGCACGAAAGTCCGGCTGCGCAACGCAAGTGGAAAATGAACGCATTTTTTCGAGAACGTAAAACCGCTAGTACGGTTGTACAGAGTGCGCTGCGTCCGCTAGCGGTGTGTGTGCGTGAATTGGAGATGTCAGACGCTACTAATGTCCAGCCTACATAACGTCCAGATGCACAAAGTGTTTTATTGATGATCCGTACAAAATCACGGACGAAAAATGCGCATAGTATGACCGCTATCGCGTACTCCGTGAAAAAATGCGTCCACTCGTTCGAACGTACTTTTTCACAGACAACGTGAAAATGCGTTCGTCTGACCCTAGCCTTACTGGACGTCCCGGCCACGCCCCCCGTGTGGATTTTATCGCCCCGTTACTCGTAGTTATCAACTGAATACAATGATTAGGGTTGTTTGACAGCGGGTGAGATACGGCTGGAGATCCTGGTTTCGTAATTCATAATATTTTATTTTCTTGTACAAGTTATTTTTGCACTTATCTAAATCTCATGTCAGGTTACGTTCCCCTGGGGTTTTAGCCCACTCCGGAGGAAGTTGTTTAGGCGGGGCATCTCTCCGCTTCGCTTTGAGTGTCGCCTGGGATTTACACCCCGCTTTGGGCACACGCTCGCGGTATATTGTTCAGGTTTAAGTTTCATTTTTGTGTTCACCCCACCCTTTCCCTACTCCTTCCTCTCCTTGATACCCCCACATCAGGTCCTTTTTATAAGGGTTTGATATCATGGCATACCAGCATAGACCCAGTGGCGTCACTAGGGTTGGTGTCACCCGGTGCGGTAATTTATGGTGTCACCCCCCCCCCCGAGTTTTACAGATTTTTTTTTTTTAACTATTCTTACTCCTAAATCAGTACTCCCATATAACACTGAATGCTCATACACACACAGCGCACATTACTGTGAGGTTTATTGCTGTGGAGCTCTCTCATATGCTCACACAAATTTTAGCCAACTGCCAGCAAGTACGTTGCCTGTTCGAAGGCAGTGAAAGCACACATGGATATATATTGCCCCCAGCAGCTCTGGATTAGACTGGATATATATTGCCCCAGCAGCTCACCCATGGATATATATTGCCCCAGCTCACATATGGATATATTGCCCCAGTTCAGTTATATATTGCCCCCAGCAGCTCACCCATGGATATATATTGCCCCAGCTCACCCATGGATATATTGCGCCTCAGCTCACACATGGATATATTGCGCCTCAGCTCACACATGGATATATTGCGCCTCAGCTCACACATGGATATATTGCGCCTCAGCTCACACATGGATATACATAGTTACATAGTTACATAGTTACATAGTTACATAGTTACATAGTTATATAGGCTGAAAAAAGACATGCGTCCATCGGGTTCAGCCTCTCCCACATAACCTACTGCTGTTGATCCAAAAGAAGGCAAAAAACCCAGTCTGAAGCGCTCGCCAATATGCAACATACTGGGAAAAAAATTCCTTCTTGACCCCAGAATGGCAGTCAGATTTCTCCTTGGATCAAGAAGCTTTTACCCACATATTAAATATTATAACCCTTAATATTCTGTGTCTGCAGGAAGTCATCCAGTCGTTTTTTAAAAGTCTGTACAGACTCTGACCCAACCACCTCAACAGGCAGAGAATTCCACAGCTTTATTGTTCTCACCGTAAAATAACCCTTCCTATGCTTTAAGCTAAATTTTCTTTCTTCCAGTCTAAATGGATGACCCCTTGTCCTATGTATAGTCCTGTTAATGAATAGGTTATCAGACAATGGTTGATAATGGCCCCGTATATATTTATATAAGGTTATCAGATCCCCTCTAAGGCGCCTTTTCTCTAAACTAAACAGGTTTAAGCTTGTTAGTCTTTCCTCATAACTTAACCCTTCCATCCCCCTTATTAATTTAGTTGCCCGTCTCTGCACTTTTTCTAACGATATAATATCTTTTTTTAAGACAGGTGCCCAAAATTGCACGGCATATTCAAGGTGCGGCCTGACCATTGATTTATACAGAGGCAAAATTATGTTTTCATCCCGTGAGTGAACTCCCCTTTTAATGCATGCCAGTACTTTGCTGGCCTTGGCGGCTGCTGTTTGACATTGCACATTGTTACTTAGTTTGAAGTCTATGATTATTCCCAAATCCTTCTCCTGCTTGGATTTCCCTAACTCCGTACCATTTAGGGTATAAATTGCTTGTGTGTTCTTCACTCCAAAGTGCATAACTTTACATTTATCTAGATTAAATTTCATCTGCCATTTAAGTGCCCAGTCCCCCAATTTATCTAAATCCCTCTGCAGCGAAGTAACATCCTGCTCACATTGTATTACTTTTCCTAGCTTTGTGTCATCTGCAAACACTGATACATGACTTTCAATGCCTATCTCAAGGTCATTTATAAATAAATTGAATAGTATTGGTCCTATAACAGACCCCTGAGGGACACCACTTACCACTGGTGTCCATCTTGAAAATGTACCATTTATGACCACTCTCTGTACCCTATCTTTTAGCCAGTTTTCTATCCAAGAACAAGTATTTTCATCTAGACCATTTTTTCTTAATTTAAATAGTAACCTTTTGTGTGGAACTGTGTCGAAAGCTTTGGCAAAATCTAAGTAAATCACATCCACTGCGACCCCCTGATCTATACTTCTACTTACTTCCTCATAGAACGTAATTAGGTTAGTCTGACATGATCTGTGTTTCATGAAACCATGCTGATTTTTGCCAATTACATTATACCTCCCAATAAATTCCTGAATATTATCCCTTAGTAACCCCTCAAATACTTTCCCAGCCACAGATGTTAAGCTCACAGGTCTATAATTCCCAGGCACAAATTTTAAACCTTTCTTAAATATAGGGACCACGTCAGCTTTTCTCCAATCCTCTGGTACTATTCCTGAAAGAAAAGAATCTTGAAAGATTAAGAACAGAGGTTTACATATTTCAACACATAGCTCTCTTAGTACTCGCGGGTGAATTCCATCTGGCCCTGGGGCTTTATTAACATTCACATTGTTTAATTTGTGTAAAACCTTGTCCTGAGTCAACCAGTCACTTTGTATTAGTATATATATTGCGCCTCAGCTCACACATGGATATATTGCGCCTCAGCTCACACATGGATATATTGCCCCAGACCAGCTCACACATGGCTATTGCCCCAGCTCTAATGGATATGCCCCAGCTCCTCTCATGGATATACTGCCCCAGCTCCTCTCATGGATATACTGCCCCAGCTCCTCTCATGGATATACTGCCCCAGCTCCTCTCATGGATATACTGCCCCAGCTCCTCTCATGGATATACTGCCCCAGCTCCTCTCATGGATATACTGCCCCAGCACATGGAATGCCCCAGCACATGGATAATGCCCCAGCACACATGGATATGCCCCAGCAGCTCATGGATATGCCCTAGCAGCTCGCTCATGGATATGCCCTAGCAGCTCGCTCATGGATATGCCCTAGCAGCTCGCTCATGGATATGCCCTAGCAGCTCGCTCATGGATATGCCCTAGCAGCTCGCTCATGGATATGCCCTAGCAGCTCGCTCATGGATATGCCCTAGCAGCTCGCTCATGGATATGCCCTAGCAGCTCGCTCATGGATATGCCCTAGCAGCTCGCTCATGGATATGCCCTAGCAGCTCGCTCATGGATATGCCCTAGCAGCTCACTCATGGATATGCCCTAGCAGCTCACTCATGGATATGCCCTAGCAGCTCACTCATGGATATGCCCTAGCAGCTCACTCATGGATATGCCCTAGCAGCTCACTCATGGATATGCCCTAGCAGCTCACTCATGGATATGCCCTAGCAGCTCACTCATGGATATGCCCTAGCAGCTCACTCATGGATATGCCCTAGCAGCTCACTCATGGATATGCCCTAGCAGCTCACTCATGGATATGCCCTAGCAGCTCACTCATGGATATGCCCTAGCAGCTCACTCATGGATATGCCCTAGCAGCTCACTCATGGATATGCCCTAGCAGCTCACTCATGGATATGCCCTAGCAGCTCACTCATGGATATGCCCTAGCAGCTCACTCATGGATATGCCCTAGCAGCTCACTCATGGATATGCCCTAGCAGCTCACTCATGGATATGCCCTAGCAGCTCACTCATGGATATGCCCTAGCAGCTCACTCATGGATATGCCCTAGCAGCTCACTCATGGATATGCCTAGCAGCTCACTCATGGATATGCCCTAGCAGCTCACTCATGGATATGCCCTAGCAGCTCACTCATGGATATGCCCTAGCAGCTCACTCATGGATATGCCCTAGCAGCTCACTCATGGATATGCCCTAGCAGCTCACTCATGGATTTGCCCCAGCACCTCATGGAATGCCCAGGTCACACATGGATTTGCCCCAGCTCCTCATGGAATGGCCCAGCTCCTCATGGAATGGCCCAGCTCCTCATGGAATGGCCCAGCTCCTCATGGAATGCCCAGGTCACACATGGAATGCCCCAGGTCACACATGGAATGCCCCAGCTCCTCATGGATTTGCCCCGGCACTTCATGGAATGCCCCAGCTCCTCATGGATTTGCCCCGGCACTTCATGGAATGCCCCAGCTCCTCATGGATATGCCCCAGCTCACACATGGATTTGCCCCAGCTCACACATGGATTTGCCCCAGCACCTCATGGAATGCCCCAGCTCACACATGGATTTGCCCCAGCTCCTCATGGAATGCCCCAGCTCACACATGGAATGCCCCAGCTCACACATGGAATGCCCCAGCTCACACATGGAATGCCCCAGCTCACACATGGAATGCCCCAGCTCACACATGGAATGCCCCAGCTCCTCATGGAATGCCCCAGCTCCTCATGGGATGCCCCAGCTCCTCATGGAATGCCCCAGCTCCTCATGGAATGCCCCAGCTCCTCATGGAATGCCCCAGCTCCTCATGGAATGCCCCAGCTCCTCATGGAATGCCCCAGCTCCTCATGGAATGCCCCAGCAGCTCATAGAATGCCCCAGCACATGGATACTGCCAGGCCCCCAGCTCACCTCCGCCGCGTGTTCTGTTCGCTCCCTCTGAGTGTCCGGCGGCGCGCAGCTTGGGCGCTCGCCTGGGAGAGCCACGTGACCAGCCGCGATTGGCTGGTGACGTGTTTCCTCCAGGCGAGCGCCGAAGCTGCATGCTTCGGACGCTCGCAGGGAGCGACTACGCGGTGGGGGGTGAGACACCCGCCCTTAGGGTGACGGTGTCACCCTAAAGGCGGGTGTCACCTGGTGCGGGCCGCACCACCCGCCCCCACGTTACGACGCCACTGCATAGACCATTGCTCATACGCTCTAATAGACATGTTGCTTTACGTGACTTTGCTAAGGCCCAAGTTTCCGTGGCTCTTATTCAAAAGACACATTTTCTGTGTGACGACAATGCACCAGTTCTCCGGAGTGCTTCATACCCTCTGGGGTTTTATAGCAATTACAAGGAGAGTAAATCTAGAGTGGTTGCTGTTCTGTTTGCTAAGCGTATACCATTCCAATTGCTGGCCCACGTGGCAGATGAAGAGGGCAGATACGTTATGGTTAAAGGCACTATTGGGGATCAGCTTTATACCTTTTGTTTCTATTTATGTCCCCAACCGCAGACAGCACAAGACCATCATGGCTGCAGTCGCTGATTTTTAAGACGGCATTTTGGTGGTGATTTCAACCTTCCCCTGGACCCTAAGCATGATACTTCATGTGGATCTACATGCGTTCCCTTATCGGTCATCCGCTCGACACGACTGGCATTACTAGACTCCACCCTGACGGACTGCTGGAGGGCGTTGCATCCCTCTTCCAGGGACTACGCACTACAGTTCTCTACACAAATCACACTCCCGCATTGACCACATCTTTCTCCCAGTCGCGCAATCACATCTCATTAGATATGCCGCGATTGGCCCACAGACCTGGTCTGACCACTGCCTAGTAGATGTGGAACTCAACTAGTGCCTGTACAGACCCAAGGCGTCCCATTGGCGGCTGAACGAAACTTTGTTGGCCGACCAGATGGTACTCTCAGGCTTAGAGGAAACGGTTTCTCAGTACTTCAGACAACTCAGTTCCTGATGTCACTCCTCCCTTATTGTGGGAAGCCCATAAAGCCGCAGCAAGGGGATATCTTATTAAACAAGGGGCTCGCCTTAAGAGGGAACGCACGGTGCGGCAGGAGGAACTGTTGGCCCAGATTCGCATATTGGAAGCCTCTCATAAAGCTTCGAGCTCTGAGGAGGACTATGTGCGGCTCTCGGCCCTTAGAATTGATTTAAACTCACTGCTAAATATTAGAGCTCAGAGGTCCTTTACACACTACAAACTTCTATTTTCCGAACACGGCAACAAGTGTGGTAGGTTGCTGGCTAGAGTTCTCCGCAAAAAACGCAGTTCGGCTTACATTTCTAAAATCACAGGTTAGGGGAAAAGCATTCCCTGCCATCCTCCATGTTGGAGGTGTTCCGTACCCATTTCCAGTCACTATACAACCTAGATAAGACTACACCACCTACACACACCTTGCCATATAAGATTGAGACATATCTACAAACTCATGTTAAACGCAAATTTTCAACAGCAAACAGACAACTCATAGAAGCCCCTATTACTGATTAGGAACTTTGCTTAGCCATCAAAGACACCCCTACGGGTAAAGCACCAGGCCCCGATGGTCTATCACTTTTGTATTACAAAAAACCTTTAGATACGCTAGTACCACAATGATTATCCGCTTTCAACTCCCTCACGCAGGGTAGGTGCCTGCACCCTGCCACACTTACAGCCACGGTCACCCTGCTCCCAAAACCCTGGAAAGGACCTGGATCAATGTAGGAACTGCAGACCTATATCGCTGCTTAACCAGGATGTTAAGCTGTTCGCCCAGGTGCTGGCCACCTGACTTAAGCCGTTCATCCCTGGATTGGTACATGCGGATCAGACAGGCTTCATCCCTGGGAGGGAGGCGAAAGATAGTACTGTCAGGGCAGTGAACCTGATACATGGTTCACCACGATTAACCACTGCTCCTTTTCTGCTATTGTCCACAGACTGTGACAAAGCGTTCGACAGGGTACGTTGGGATTTCCTATTTCGAACTCTGTCACATATGGGACTGGGGGAGAATATGATTCTTTGGATCCAGGCGCTGTACACACACCCTTCAGCGCGTATTAATGTTAGTGGGGTTCTGTCCGACCCATTTCCCATTTCAAATGGCACCAGACAGGGTTGTCCTCTCTCACCACTCTTGTTTGCGTTGTCCCTTGAACCCTTCTTACAAGCCGTCAGGGATGCCCCGGATATAGCTGGATTGAGGGTGGGTAACACGGAACATCGACTAGCTGCATATGCTGATGATTTATTATTTTTTTGTGCGTTCACCTACAGTCACCCTGCCTACTTTGCTGCGTATGTTTGCCGACTATGGATCTCTAAGCAATTTTAAAATTGAATATTAATAAGTCTGAAATCATGCCTGTCCTCATTCCCCCTAGAGAGGCGCTTGCTTTGCAATCTTCGTTCCCCTTTAAGTGGTGCCGGGGCCAACTTAAATACAACTTAAATACCTTTTACCGAGCAAATTTCCACCCTTTTCTAGCCTCCCTTGAACTTGACTTGCGCAGGTGGGCTCTCCCACACATATCGTGGTTTGGACGCATTAATACTATAAAAATGTCGGTCTTACGCAGGATATTGTATTTGTTTCAGACACTGCCTATTAGCTTGCCACGCGTCTTTTTCATTCGTGTGGAATGGTAAAGCACCTCGAGTTAAGCTTAATCTTTTGACTACACCTCGCTCCATGGGCGGCATGTCCATGTCACACATTTGGCATTACTACTGCGAGACTCATATGCAATGATTGGTGGAGTGGGGCAAAATCACATCACCTAAATTGTGGGTGGGAATCAAAATGGTTTGCGGGTGTTAACCTAGCTGCCTTACCATGGCTGCCACGGAACCTGGCGTGTCCCCTCCACACTGCACTCCCCACTACTATGGCCACGCTTTCCTTATGGAGCTCCCTACAGACTAAGCTGCCGGTGGCTCCATTTCCCTCCCCATTGATGCCGTTGAAACCTCTACCGGTGTTCTCTAGGCACCTTATCCCTACGGCGCCTGCAGACGACCCTCCCTCTCCACTCCCGCGTCATTTCTTAACGGCTGGTGCTCAGGTTGCGGAGGATCGGCTACCATATAGCCACCCCTTAGGATTTCTGGGTAAATTCCACCTTCACCGACTTATCTCTTGGGCTCGCTGGCCCCGCTAGATAAATATTGTAGACCCTCACGATATTTGAATCCATTTCCCATCGATGGACAACCCCCTCACACAGCATATCTCTCTTTTATGGCCTTCTCCAATCATTTATTCCACCTCCGACTCAGTTCTGTGACAAATGGGAAACCTCCTTCCGCATAACTTTGATGGATGAGGAATGGTCTAAGATTTACACCCTCGCCCACTGCTGCACCCCTTCCACTAGGATACAAGAGGTCAACTACAAAATATTATATAGATGGTATCGCACCCCAGACAGATTGAGTCATTTCGCAGGGGGGGGGGGCGGAGACCTGTGCTGGAGATGTGGTGCACCACATGCAGACCATCTACATATTTGGTGGTCGTGTCCGAAAGTGCAGACGTTTTGGGAATGTATCCATGAATACGTCTGTAAGCTGGTGGAGACCCCACCCCCCATTCACGCCAGAATTTTATCTGTTACATCACACGTCTTTATAGCATCTCAGTCTATAAAAAATCCATCATTCCATGCTTGTTACATGCTGCACGGCTCACGATCCCCAGATTTTGGAAGCAAGATATTTCCCCCCCCCCCCACTTTCTGTCTGGTTTGATGAAGTGGAATTCATCCGTGGGGTGGATGAACTCTTTCCGTGCCCGAGATCGCTATACGGATTATTCCGCAAAATGGTATTGCTGGTTATCAGATGTACGTCGAATCTCATGACCCTTCTATATCCCCTGCAATGTATTATCAGTCGTAGGTGCTCTATTCTGTGTTTATGTCATGAGTCCCTATGGCGCCCCTTCCCTGTATTTTTGTCCCACCCATCCTTAGAGTTATAAGTTTTATTTATATCATTGACTCTGCACTGGGCTATTTTCGCCCTCTTGTATTACTGATTTGATGTTTGTAATATGCCTAGTGAACGTCTACATAATGCTTAATGTTCTTCTTGCATTTCTGTAATGTGCCTTATTCTGAATAAACTTGAATATGTCAAAAAAAAAAAGTTAAAGGAAACAATAGTCTTAATAATGTCTGACTATGTAACTCCTGATCTCCCCCCCCCCTTATTTTAACTTGCGAGAATGTTTAACTTGTCAGCTTTCCACCGCAGCGCTGGTTCTTAAAGAGTGTGTGTGGTGTTTTCTTGGAAAACCAAATTGGCAATAAAGGCTACAACTGGGTGATTATTGTTTGGGGACTGTATTTAGAAGAATATCTTTTGAATTGCTTCCTTTTTTTATTAGGAATCCTGGAAATAAGACGCTTTCCCCTGGTTCACATCAACCCAGAGTTAAAATTCACAATGTTGCATCGCCAGCAATGGTTTTACGAAGCAAACTAAAAGCGAGCGTAAGACGTTCTGTCGGCATGGTATGTCTGCTTCCATTCAGTCATACATTAAGAACACAATTTTAAAGGTTACGTTTACACTTGCCTATATAATGTTTTATTAATACATGTTATTTTCATTGTTAAAACTCACCCGCACTGGTAACTTGTTTTGGGATCAGGGACTTGGATCAGATTTAGGTTTCCAGTGATGAGACACATGTTTAGGAAGGGTTTGAGGTTAATGATATAAGTTTTGAGGTACTGTGCAACAACCCAGATGAATGATAAAATATTACTTTACAAGCGAATTGGATTATAGTACCGGTTTCTTGCCTCAATCATCTTGTTTAAAGGGACACTACAACTACCCTGGTACCGCGACACCTGTTACCTGCATCTTTGTGCCCCTTTTTGCTGTACAAGGAGGTCGTATTTCCACAGACTAGACGATACTTAGTTCTGTGATCCTTGCCAAGTGAAGACCAAACTCGTAATGCCTTTATTTTTCCTCAACAGTTACAAACCTTAAGTAAAACACTCCTCTGCGTTTCCAAGCTGCAAAATCCTCCCCCTCCCACACACCCAACCTGGTCTACAAAGGCTGGGAATGTGGCTGTGATACCCAGTCTAAACCAGTTACTGTGGGGTTTGGGTAGAAATTGAGCAAATGGTTAGATTGTAAGCTCTTGAGCAGGGTCCTCTCCTACTTTTCTGTGTGTCCACTTGCATGCACATTGTTGTTCTGTCTTGCCCATTGTACAGCGCTAGGGAACTTGTTCCCGTTACAAATTTTTATAAAGCACTGTTACACACACAGGGGAAAACAGCATTATATCACACAAAACAGAAGTAGAGGGGCAACAAAATATAAGGAAATTGGCGGCAAATACAACTTGGCGGCAGTTCGTCACAAGCTGTCACTAGATTACATGTACATTAGCATACACTATAAAACAGTGGGTTTTTTTCCCTCCTTTGATGTAATCTCATGTATAAAGGAAAATTGTTGTCTTCCAATCTTCTAACGGAAAGTTTGCATTTCAATAAGACTCAGAGGCGAGTAATTGCATTTTTTTTTTTTTTTTTTTTGCTTTAATAAACATGGCACCACAGGAAAAAACAAACAGAGAAACCTTTCTTCAGTTTACAACATAAAAACAACTCCCTCCACATTACAAAATCCTGTTCCAGTGGCGACTCTAGGAACAATATTTAGGGGGGGCACAGAAGATACCGCAGTCAAAACTGGGGGGGCACTAATAATTTTCACCACTAAATCATACCACTGAATAAAAGTAAGGCCCTTTCACCTGGTGTGAGCTAAAACACCATCACTAAAGGAAAAATTTAGTGCGAGTCGCTAAAACTTACAGGGTTATTCAGAGAGAGGTGAAAAGCAGGAGAATGACTGGAGAATGGAAAATTCTTGGTCAAAGAATCGGCTATTTGACCTAGAATTTTCAATTCTCCAGTCATTCTCCTGCTTTTCACCACTTTCTGAATAACCCTGTTAGTGCCTGACGACCTACTAACAGATCACCTTGACTGCAGTAGTCCATGAACAAGGTCGTTTGGCGCATGCTAGGGAAACTCTAAGACCCAAGTTGAGACCCAGCGCTAATGCGGTTGTGTACAGGATAGAACGTTTTTTCTTTTCCATACCTATCCCCCACCCTCACAAGCTTGAATATGAACACATCCAGTGAATAACCTCTCACCCCTGCATTATTAAAATCCTCCACGGTGGTCGTATCATCCATGTTTTGATGCACACATATATTAAGGCTGATGGGCATTGCATGATAAATGCCTCCCAGCAGCATGTTGAATCATTACACTGCATTTAATAGATCCAAAAGGAAGGCCAGGTGAGCGACAAAAATTTCCCTGCTACAGCATAGCAATAATACATGTTTCAGGGCAAGACTTATCCATGTGTTCCTTTAAACATGGTCCGCACAGTCACCCTAATAATCAACTGCTTACATACTATGAATAGCCCCCAGCATAAAATGTTTAAAATTAGGCAATATATTAGAATTAGGATATATGTGGATAAAGGATACATTTATAATAGAGCCGACTGCAACAGCAGCGACATTGCTGACCATATCCATTACTATGGTGTATGGGGCCAAGAGAACACCTGTGTTGCATTCCTTTCAATTGCCTGTTAATTTTGGACGAGGACCTGTTTTTTTTCTTTTTTTGGAGTTAGCACCAGGGCTGAGCAGTAGGTAAAATGTTGCAATTAGTGCACCTCAAAAAATTTAGTGCTGGCACCAAGTGATCTGTAAAGATATCTAGCACTCCCCGTGTTAAGTATAGGACGCGGAAAGTACAGTAAGCTTGCGGTACAAATCGCTAATAGCGACGCGCTAAGTTATTTTTCCCATTTGTAGCGGGAGGCAAACGATCTGTTGGTCAGGCGCTAGACTCAATTAACCTGGTGCTAACGCAAAATCACGCCGACGCAAGGGTTAGCTCACTAGGTAATAGTGCCCTAAATAAGTATATATATAAATAAGATTACAAAACCCCAGAGTAATGTGATGCAATGATGCCTTTTTTGTTGTACTAACCTGATACTTAAATTCAATATTTTATTTGACGCAATTCGGCAGTTTTCGCTGAATGTCTGATAACTGCTTCAGCGACTCCACCTTTAGCAAATTACAGTGACCATTCGCTAAATAGGGAATTCACCTTATTTTCTGCAAAATAAATTCCCCGAAATGTGACGGAACGCAGAGGATCTACAGATCATTAGACCCTTTAGATTCTAACTTCCATAATAACCCCTAAAATGCCTTAAACCCAGAGAAATGCAATAAAAATAATAAACAATGTGGCATTTAGCTACCCCTCAACCCCTAAAATGCCATTAATCAAGGGAAAACATGAAATGAATACACTGAGGCATGTAGCCAATGCATTAACCCCTAAAATGCTATTAATCAAGGAAAAAACAAATGTATACTGTGAGGGATGAAGCCTGCCCATTAACCCTTAATATACAACTAAACCAAGGCTTAAACTAACGTAATACACAATGTAATGTATAGTCTGAACATTAACCATTTCACTGCTGAGCCATTTCAACCCTGTGAAAATGTTTACGTTTAAGTGCACGTTTTTATTTGATGTTTTATGACTTTTACATAACACTGAATATGGTCATGTGGGGTATCATTGGAAAGGCCAGAATCTGCCCTTTCAAATGACACCTAGTTCATCCATATACGATGCATAGCTACGGAGATACGTTGGTCCGAAGAAGTGTGGGAAGCTGGATGATGATTTTTGGTGGGGGGGCACATGGGGGGCAAGGAATAACCTAGGGGGCAATTGCCCCCCCTTGCCCCCCTGTAGAGTCGCCTATGCCCTGTTTCCAGAAGTAAGTCTTTTCCTGTTTCTTTGCCATTGGGAAAGAAACAAACGTATGCGCCCCCACCCGAGGAAGAGGGAGGGATGCGACTTACCAGGCGGATGTTCGTTTTTCGGTTCTGAAAGAACCCCGGTAAGCTCTATACCGCCAGGTGCAGGACGGGAATGGGGACACCACTTCCTGGGACTGAGACGTTTGGTTGGTGAGGGCTGGGGTGGATCTTCCAGAGTTGGAACCTGTGCTGCTGGCAGAACGCCCTCTGCCACTACCAGCTCTGTCAAAAATGCGCCCTTTGAAAACCACCTTAAGGGATGTGGAAACCTTATCGAAGCTATTGGCGTAGGCGCCAATATCTCTGACGTAGGGTTCTCCAAACGACCTTGGGGTGCGTCGCCTAAATCTGAGTCAGCCGTTTCCGTGAGTGGGGTGTTTAATGAGAGGAAAGCACCGTATTGGTATGCAATTGGGTTCAGCGTTCCCTAGGATTACCAGAGAATGCCAAGGTGAGATCCAGGGTAGCACCCTTGGATTTAGCTTGTTCTGAGACCTCGAATAATTTAAGGGGCAAAGTTCGTCTAGGAACTTGTCCTGATAGGACCGGAAGGCGTAGTCTATGCCAGAGTTTTAGATGCATTTATTTTTGTAATTTTGGGTGTACTATAGGGGTCAGGCAAGTTGTACTTGGTTGCTGCGCGAGGGTATTCAGCCAGTAGTCTCATATGCGTGGCTTTGTTTAGCGGACAACTATGTGGGGTCCAGACCGAGGGGACTAGGGTGAGTTAGATCCTTGGTAGAAAAGCAGATCCTCCTTGTGGGCCACAACATAGTCTGCCCCGGGGTCTAGGAGGAATTCAGGTTTCTCCATCACAAACAGATAATCTGTGGGTGCACGTAACTCCACTTCTTATTTTTTTTTATTTTTATTTTTTTTGGAGAAAGGATTTTACCAGGAAGGATACATTGAGATTTCTCTCATTTTCAAGTATGTCCTGGGTGGCGAGAATGTACCGTTAGGTGTCTTGCCAAGGACACTTACTGGAGAGGTTGTTCGCTGGGATCGAACCCATGACTCCACAGGCTCTCTCCATGCAGAGCAGTGATGTTGCCTCTACTCCACCCACTTCTGCATCATATGTGCCCCCCCTCCCTAAATCTCTAGCTCAGAAGCTGTCATCATCTATATCATCTTGAGGGAGTGGACTACTCAGCCTGCTTAGGCCTCTTCCTGGCCACCGCTGTAGGTGTCCCTTGCTTGGGCCCTTTTTGGAGGTGGAATGGGGTCAGGCTGTGGCTGTGGCAGTGGTGCCGGGTTGCTGGCCCTTCAAGCCGTGTGCTTGCTTTTTTGCACAGACTTTTTGACACCACTTTTCTTCTCCCCCCCCCTCCACGGGGGGGGGGGCAGAGGTAGAGGAAGCCTGAGGTCCTGCTGAGAACCTGGGATCCAGAGCCGTCTGATTGCAAGGCCTGAACGGCTGTCAAAATGTCCTGTAGGGCCTGTTGAAAAGTGTTGGATTGAATGGCCCATCTCCAAACGGAGTAAATGGAGGTCTGTACCTGCGTGTCAATTGTTGGTGACCATGCAGGAGGGCTGTTAGGGTTCAGGTCTGGTCTACGGACTCCCGCTTTATCATAGCCCTTCCCCAGGTGATGGGATTTGTCCCGTGAATATAGGGGAAAGAGATCTTGCGGGCCCTAGTGGAAGTCATACAGGGTTATCCGAAAAGTCACCGCACGTTCGGTGACTTTTCGTTCTCTTCAATTCGGTTCCTTTTGCCGATCCCATTTCGGTGACCCTGCGGTGTATTCAGCAAGCACCAAAGGGTCCCCGAATTGCAGGGAAAGGCTACCGCAAAACCCAGCGAATGCACACCGAAAACCTGCAAAAAAATCTGGCTTAACCTGCCGAAAACCACGGAAAAAGCCAGAGCAGGAGCCATCACACACAGCCGAAGCAGCCGAGACCGCAGGCGAGGCAGTGAATAAATTAGCAAAATAGTTTGTGTGAAATGTGTGAAAATGAAACGCTGTTTGCCAAGAAACTACTGAGCGAAAATGTCTGAAATTTGCACAGGAGGTCCAGGGAATGATAATAAAGAGGGCTGTTACAGAAAAAATAAGTGAACTTTAAAAAAAAAATAAAAAAGAATCAGACTTTTTAAAAAAAAAAAAAAAAAAAAATCTGAAAAATGATTAAAATATCCTAAAAAAATCTAGAAATAGACTCTTTACTGCAGAATTTTATAATGAATGGTTTAGATATTGAATTAAAGCGGGAATATTTTTAACATTGAAGCCTATGGGATTCTCCTGAATTAACTTGCCGAATTAAACCACCGAATGGCAGGGCATTTCGGCAACCTTTCACTGCTGGTTTGTGTTCTCTGAATACCCGAAGCAGTGCTTTTTTATGGGGATTCACTGCCCTCGAACAGGCACCGTATGTGCAGGCAATTCGCCAGGATTTGGCGAATTGCCTGCTCTCTGGATAGCCGAATGGCCAGGAAAGGTAACCGAACGCTGATTTTCAGCGTTCGGTTACCTTTCTCAAGCAATTCGGATCGCTTTGGATAACCCTGATAGTTTAGCATCCAAGGATGCTCAAAGTAGAAGTGGTTCCAACTGCGCGATATCATGCACGTGCAGATCCCTCTGTGGTAGGAGATGTAGATCAGACCGTGACTGGAAACGCAGGGGGCGCTCGCAAGCACTAAATGCAAACAAAGCAAGCGCAAACAGTAAAACCAGTGAAATGGCAGCACATCAACGTAAACTCTTCCCACGGCAGGACGTCGTCCCAAGGTTAGAGCTGGGACAGTGGAACCGCCACAAGTGAAATTGCACTGGAAAATATCTGTACTGCGGCAGCAGCAAGAAAGGACTTCTAGGAACAGAGGTTTGTAACGTGGCGGGAGTGATAAGAGTGAAAGACTGTGGAAGATGTAGTTATGTTGTAAACTGAACAAATGTTTCTCAGTTTCTGTTTTTTTTTTCTTTTTTTTGCTATGTTTATTATTGCAAGAAAGAATGCAATTAGGAGCCCCAGAGTCCATGTATTAAAATATAATTTTATCTCCGATTTCTGTTTTGTGGATTTCTTTTCCCATGATGCGACAATTACCAAAATATTGGCACACGTTTCACTTTCCAGCTGTGGTATAGGATTGTCCAGAGGTTTCGTCTGAGCACTCATGGTTGAACGGGGGGGGGGGGGGTCTAAATATGGAGCCAGATGTGAGCATGCCTCCCCTTCTACCCTCCGTTCTTGCACCACTTGGATCTCAGTATGCCCCTTCCCACAGCTGAGGCCAGACTGCCACCCCCAAGACCCAGCACGCCTACCTGAGTCAGACGTGGTCCAAATGGCACTGTTGTTGGCTGTGCTCCATGACTACGGCAGGCCTGAGCACCGCTGTAGGGAGTGGACACAATATTGTGCACTGTGTGAGTTGGAGGTATCTACTCGGCAGTGCCTTAGAAACATAGAAACCTAGAAAAATGTCGGCAGATAAGAACCTTTCGGCCCATCTAGTCTGCCCAATTACATGGATACTTTACCTGGATTTATCTTTTGTTTAGGATAGCCTTATGCCTATCCCATGCCTGCTTAAATTCAATTACTGTTTTGGCCTCTACCACTTCTACTGGAAGACTGTTCCATGTATCCACCACCCTCTCAGTAAAAAAATGCTTCCTGATGTTACTTTTAAACCTTTGCCCCTCTAATCTAAGACTATGTCCTCTTGTTTTGCTACTTTGTTTCCTTTTAAATATACTCCCTTCCTCTACCTTGTGAATTCCCTTTACGTATTTAAATGTTTCTATCATATCTCCTCTGTCTCGTCTTTTTTCCAAGCTGTACATGTTAAGATCATTAAGCCTTTCCTGGTAACTTTTCTCCTTCAAGCCGTACACCATTTTAGTAGCCCTTCTCTGAACTCTCTCTAAGATGTCTATATCCTTCTGGAGATACGGTCACCAGTACTGCACACAGTACTCCAAGTGAGGTCTCACCAGTGCTCTGTACAGTGGCATGAGCACTTCCCTTTTCCTACTGCTAATACCTCTCCCTACACAACCAAGCATTCTGCCAGCATTTCCTGCTGCTCTATTACATTGACTACTTACCCTTAGATCCTCTGATATAATAACCCCTAAATCCCTTTCCTCAGATGTTGAGGTTAGGACTGTATCAAATATTCTATATTCAGCCCTTGGGTTTTTACGTCCCAGGTGCATTATCTTGCACTTATCCACATTATAACTCAATTGCCACAGCTCCGACCATTTTTTTAGTTTACCTAAATCATTTGTCATTTGGCTGATCCCTCCAGGAACGTCAACCCTGTTGCGAATCTTTGTGTCATCAGCAAAAAGACATACTTTACCATTAATACCTTCTGCAATATCACTAATAAAAATATTAAAGAGAATGGGTCCAAGTACTGACCCCTGAGGTACCCCACTGGTAACCAGACCTTGCGCCGAATAAACTCCATTTACCACAACCCTCTGTTGTCTGTCACTCAGCCACTGCCTAATCCATTCAACAATATTGGAATCCAAGCTCAAAGATTGCAATTTATTGATAAGCCTTCTATGCGGAACAGTATCAAAAGCCTTACTGAAATCTAAATAAGCAATGTCTACTGCACCACCTGTGTCTATTATTTTTGTTACCCAATCAAAAAAATCAGTAAGATTAGTTTGGCACGATCTCCCTGAGGTAAACCCATGTTGTTTCTGATCCTGTAATCTTTGTGTTTTTAGATGTTCAACAATCCTTTCCTTTAACATGGTTTCCATTAATTTCCCCACTACTGACGTAAGACTAACTGGCCTATAGTTCCCCGATTTCCTCCCTACTACCCTTCTTGTAAATGGGCACAACATTTGCTAATTTCCAGTCTTCTGGGACGACTCCCGTTAGCAAGGATTGGTTAAATAAATCTGTTAACGGTTTTGCTATTACATCACTGAGCTCTTTTAATAATTTAGGGTGGATCCCATCAGGCCCCTTTGACTTATTTGTCTTTACTTTAGACAGCTGCTGTAGAACCTCCTCCTCTGTAAACTGATATGTAAATGTCTCGTTAGTGTTTCCTACTGAGGTCCCTTTTTCTTCGGCAAAGACTGAACAAAAATATTCATTGAGGCAGTCAGCGAGACTTTTATCCTCTTCTACATAACTTCCTTCCTTTGTTTTTAATCTAACTAATCCTTGTTTTACTTTTCTTTTCTCGTTTATGTATCTAAAAAATGTTTTGTCCCCCTTTTTTACTGACTGAGCTATTTTCTCTTCTGCGTGTGCTTTGGAAGCTCTTATAAATTGCTTTGCCTCTTTCTGCCTAATCTTCTAGGTTTGCCTGAGTTTTTTTATAATTATTGAATGCTGTCTTTTTGTTCTTCACTATTTTGGCCACTTCTGCAGAGTACCACAGTGGTTTCTTCCCTTTTTTGTTTTTTCTAACAAGCCGAATGCAATTGTCTGTGGCCTTCAATAATGCTTCCTTTAAATAATCCCATTTCTCCTGGACTCCCTTTAAACTCCTCCAGTCTGATAATGACTCCTTCTCACAAAATCTCATTTTAGAAAAATCTGTTTTTTTTTAGTCTAAAACTTTTGTTTTTGTGTGGTGCGGCTCCATCCCTGTTCTTATATTAAACCATACTGACTGGTGATCACTAGATCCCAAATTTTCACCTACAACAACGTCCGATCCCAAACCTCCATTTGTGAGTATTAAATCCAATATGGCCTCTTTACGGGTCGGCTCCTCATCTACTTGTGTTAGAGATAATCCCAGTAGGGAGTTTAGAATATTTGTACTCCTGGTGCACCCAGCTGTTTTGGTTTTCCAGTTCACATCAGGAAGATTAAAGTCCCCCATGATAATAACTTCCCCCTTCATTGCCATTTTGGCTATTTCCTCAAACAGCAGATTATCTAGCTCTTCTACTTGTCCAGGGGGTCTATAGATCACACCTACACAAGCTACTGTATGATTGCCACAGATTCTGACACAGATGGCAACTGAATGAGATCTGGTAGTGTACTGATCTACCCTCGGGAGATAATGGTTATATATCTATATTGTTACTCTCAAAAGCTTGTCTTTCAAATGTAACCTCTCTTCCTCAGGTCTGGAAGCTATACTGACCAAAATCATAGAGTTGGGGGGGGGGCGTGTCGTAAATACAAATCGTGGAGTCATATAGTTAAGGAAGGTAGAAATCACAATGATCACAGGACCCAACACAGGTAAATGCTTAGATGCTTATCTGTATTGGGTCCTGTGATCTTTTCTATTTTGTTTACCTTCCTGGACCATTTGATTCCACTATTTGTATTTATGACACCCCCCCCCCCCCTTCTGCTTGGCTCTTTGTGGTTCCATTCTATGATTTTGGTCAGTATAGCTTTCAGACCGGCGGAATAGGGGATACTTTTGGCTTTTTTTATTTTTATTTTTTTAATGTATCACAGCTATACTCTGATTTTGGCATCTGGACTAGACATGTGTATTCGTTTTAGTACTAAAACAATTTAGTCCGAATTTTGGGATAATTTAGTTTTCGTATGACTCGAGATACGAAACTGCTCAGTACAAAAAATGAAAGAAACTAAAATAAAATGTACTACATTTTAGTTTCAGTCCTTTTTGTGATATTACATTGAGTGAAGGAGACCAGCAATGAAGAGCGCAACATCCCAAGTTCTGCACCCTCCACATGCCAATGCAGTAGGATGTTCTGTACAGAGAGGGGCATTAATTAATTCAGGAGGATGTTCTATACATTATACAGAGAGGGGTATTAATGTAGAAGGATGTTATATACAGTATACAGAGAAAGGTATAAATTGAGGAGGATGTTCTATACAGAGAGGGACATTAATTAATTCAGGAGGATGTTGTATACATTATACAGAGAGGGGTATTAATTAATGCAGGTGGATGTTGTATACATTATACAGAGAGGAGCCTTTTTTTTTTTTTTTTTTTTAGCCCTTTAAATCCAGTGGCTGTGAGCGCTGAGATCGGCTGCTTGTTACATTATCTCTCAGTACAATGTATCAGTCTCAGCTGTTACAGTAACTGACTGCTGCTCATCACAGCGCTCAGAGTTTCAGTAAAACAAGGAAATAATATTGTTATAACCTATTATATATAAAAATATTATTTACTAGTTTTACAGAAACTGAGCGCTGTGATGAGTAGTAGTCAGTTACTGTAACAGCTTTGCCTGACACGGGGCAGTATTACAATGTTGGTGCTAATTTAACCAGAGCTGTTGTAAACTGAAAACCTTCATAGGCTATAATGGCTCTGGGAGGTTTACAACAGCTCTGGTTAAGTTAGCACCAGCTATGTAATATGGCCCACATTATGCTGAGAGTGAGAGATACTGTAACAAGCAGCGATCTCAGCCCTCTGAGGAGCCACTACAATAGTAATTGTATCCACTGGTTTTCGGATGAATGAAATTCGTTTTCATACTAAAGAACTGAAAACGAATTTCTTTAGCAACTAAATAAATTGCATTTTAGGACTAATCTATTAGTTCAAAACGAAATTTTGTTCTGTGCACATGTCTAATCTGGACTAACACGGCTTGTGTAGGAGATCTATTCCGTTCGATGCTGAATGCTACCATGAGGAACAAGTGCTTTTAAGATGGGGGGGTTGTAGTTTATGACCAAAATCCTTACAAAATGGATGCACAGCGACACTGTAAAATTTTCTTAAATGCAATTTTATTTAATGTTGCTGATAACGAAAACGTGTGAGAAACAAAATAACTTTTTGTTGATTTTAAAATGCCCACCTCCGTATCTTTACACCACTTACTCCTCACTGTGTGGCATTGAGCATAGTGGGCTCTGTATAGGTTGAAAATCCTGGCAACTGAATACAGCTCACACAGTGCAATGATGCGAGTCAAACTATTTAAAGCTCCCTGTCTTGGCTCCTTCAGCTGCCATCTCTTATCACTACAGAAAAACAGACCCCCTACTTCCTTATCTAAACATTCACTCCTCCCCATTGCTTCTTTAGTACTGTAGAAGCTAAACCCAGCTGTAAAATAACTTTTGCACAAATTTGGTAAAATTATGGATCTGGGGGGGGGATCTGCAAAATGGAAACAGGAGCAAAACCTCTAACTTTAAAGTAATTGCATGTAAAAAGTAGCATTTGGTTTATAAGGTAATGCACAAGTAATGACCGTTTTTGTAAGTGGTAGTGTCCCATTTAAGTTGGTTGCCAAAGTTTGATGGTATGACTGCAAGTTAAGGAGAGAGAACTAATATGGTGAAAACACAATCGTTTGTTTCAAGGAGTATATGGACGAAGAAGGAACCCAGCGACTTAACACCACAGGGCAAAAGATAGAAGCAACAAAGACCCAGTATTGAAGCATTGTTTCCATCCAGTAACAATTGATTTTAAAGTGTTTTATCTGCATTTCCAGTCCAATTTATTCCAAACTCCACTCAATTTACACTGTCTTAGACTTCTTGCAACACCTGGTCAAGCTGTAACTTAAATGTCATTAAGGTACTAAACCAGGGCTCAAAATTTCAGGTCCCAAGCTGCTAGTCAGGCCTTAAGAGTAACTCGCCACCAGTTGCCCCAACCAACCACTACCCTTAACTCCACCCCTAAATAAACCCTCTTATAGTATTAATGATAATTTAAATAATAAATTAACAAAGCTCTGTAAATATAAAGGAAAATAATGTGTGGCCTGTATGCGTGTATCACAGAGCTCCACAGTAATAAAATTCAATCTCCTACACACGGCACATTACTGTGAGTTTTATTGCTGTGGAGCTCTGTGATACGCTCATACACACGGCACATTACTGTATCACAGAGCTCCACTGCCATTGTACACACACACTCATTCTTTTAACCCCCTCTCTCACTTTTTGACCCCTCTTTCTTTACCCCCTCTCTCTCATTTTCTTTACCCCTCTCTCGCTTTCTTTTTACACCCCCCCCCCAAGCAGTCACTTACCAAGGCAGCAGATCGGGAAGGACAGCGCAGCAGAGGCCCAGTCTGGACACTGGCTGGGTCCGCTGTCCACTGGAGAGTCGATCGCCTCTTCTGCCTGGGTCATATCGGTGCTGCAGCCAGGGGCAGATCCAGACACAGGTTTCGGGGGGGGGCATTCTACCAGTTTTGGCCAAGAGCTGGTGTTGGGTTCGCAGTGACAGGCAGGTATATTTGCCCCAGCTCACATGGATCTATTGCCCCCAGTTCACATGGTATATTTGCCCCCAGGCAGCTCACATGGATATATATTTGCCACCAGCTCACACATGGATATATTGTCCCCAGCTCACACATGGGTATTTGCCCCCAGCTCACACCTGGGTATATTTGCCCCCAGCTCACACCTGGGTATATTTGCCCCCAGCTCACACCTGGGTATATTTGCCCCCAGCTCACACCTGGGTATATTTGCCCCCAGCTCACACATGGGTATATTTGCCCCCAGCTCTCTCCTCCGCCCGCCGGTGTTCTTCAGCTCTCCCGAGGAGGCAAGCGGCTGCTGATATGCAGCTTGGTCCCTCGCCGGGAACCACCTGACCAGCCAGTCAGGTGGTTCTCATCCAAGGCGAGCGGCCAAGCTGCATGTCAGCGGCCGCTCGCCACCTCGGGAGAGCTGAAGAACGCACAGAAGTGCACACACACAGCTGTGGGCCATTTTTTTTTCACCTGCTGCAGGTTGAACTTCAGGCAGGGCTGTGTTTAAGGGGGCTTCAGATCAGGCTGAGCTCTGGGTTGCAGTGCTGTGTCCCGGGCCGTAACTGCTCATGATGGATGGAGTCAGTGGACGGAGCAACGTGGCTTTAAAGATGGATGGAGCCGAGGAAGGAGGGGGAGCTGCTGCAGCTAGTGGGGTTGGTTAGTGCGTGACTGCGTGGGGCTAGTGAAGGGAGCAGAGCACTCGGCAGCACACCCTGGTTGTAATTACTTAAAGGAACAGACAGCCAGCTAGCAATATACAGTTAAACATACAGTAAACTTTTTTTTTTTCAGGCCGGTGACCGGGTCTTACCCTGCTCTCTCCGAGATCTGCATGCAGGGTCGGTCGACCCCCTAATTTAATGTTTAAAATATGAATAAACATGTTCAGTTTATACGAGATTTGTGTGAAATTGTGTTATTTTTCAAAAATTTAAGCGCACAGAATATCGGCCCCCGATATCGGTTATCGGCCTGAGAGACGGCCGATTATCGGTATCTGCCTGGAAAAAACCATATCGGTCTATCCCTAGTATATTTGCCCCTGTTGAGGTGGTTGGGTCAGAGTCTGTACAGACTTTTAAAAAACGACTGGATGACTTCCTGCAGACACAGAATATTAAGGGTTATAATATTTAATATGTGGGTAAAAGCTTCTTGATCCAAGGAGAAATCTGACTGCCATTCTGGGGTCAAGAAGGAATTTTTTCCCAGTATGTTGCATATTTCAGACTGGGTTTCTTGCCTTCTTTTGGATCAACAGCAGTAGGTTATGTGGGAGAGGCTGAACCCGATGGACGCATGTCTTTTTTCAGCCTATGTAACTATGTAACTCCTTGCGCAGATCAGGTGTAACTAACAGGCAAGTACAAACAGATCTTGTACTTACATTTGAAGGAGCCACATCGCTCTAGAGAATGCACCCATGGGTTATTGGAGCTGGGAAACCCAAGCAAAACCACAATAGAACCAGGGATTTCAAAAATGGACAGGATGCAGGAAAAAAATATAAAATTTATTTTAAAACATAATAAAAATCGGCCAGAACGCATTTTGCCGCACAGAAAAGCAGCTTCATCTGCTGGTATGAGCATATTACTCTGACTCCTTTTTATAATGTCCACCTATTTGGATAACAATCCTCACATGTCCTGTCCAGATTATTCCTTTTGATTTCCTGTCTTCCGTGTATGTGTTCAGCAGCGGCACCGCCATTTCGCGCAGGCGCAGTCTCTCTCTCGGATGTAGGAGTAGAACAGTCCATCTGGAACTTTAGTTGCATCACTGTGGTTCCCACCATATCGGCCTCACAGGGCAACAAAAGAAAAGAGGAAAAGACTTGACTTAAGCCCCAGACTGGTCCCTATTAAATGGCAGCATATTCCGCTGGTTTCACCACTGTTTTAATTTTTAACGCTCCGCATACTCTATAAATAAAACCCAAATGATATTTGTCCTATTAAAGATATTTGTGCAGTAGTGCAAATCCGCTCATTTTGGCTGGGGTCAGACTAACGCATTTTTAACGTGCGTTTAGGCGCACTTAATCACTGCCGCAGTAGCAGCAAATGACGGGCAATATACGAAGTATGGCCGCACGAAAGTGCGGGCCCGCGCAACGCAAGCGGCAAACGAACACATTTTTTCGAGAACGCAGAACTGCTAGTACTGACATAGAGTGCACTGCGCCCACATAGCGGCGTGATTAGGAGACGTCAGACGCTGCTCATGTCCGGCCAACATAACGTCCAGACACCCAAAGTCTCCTGGTTTGGATCCGTAACAAATCACGCACGAAAATGCTCATCGTATGACCGTTTTCGCACATTCCGTGAAAAAATACGTCCATGCGTTCGGACGCACTTTTTGACGGTCGCAGCAAATAATGTGTTTGTTTGACCCTAGCCTAAATGTTACTGAATAAACTGAAAACGTGTATAATAATTGTTATGATATATCAGGAGTACATGAAGAAACTTTATATTAAGCTCAAGTGTAGCTACTATTAAGAGTATTATAGAATAGTACAAGTCCACTTATTAATATTGTAGAATAATGTATAATTCTTATGGTATGCAAAAAAAATTATGTGAAATTACTCAAGTGTTAGCCCTTTGCACATATCAATTTACTAACTTTATTTACTATATGTATTTAAAAGAAGCATATTATTGCTAACTAGGTATAAGTGACATATAATTAAATATTCAAAATTGATGTGAATAATTTTATGTGAAAGTGAAATAGTATTAGTGGTTGTTGGGCATATATGAGTTACAATAACATAAACGTCTATTGAGGGGTGGCTATTCTGGAATAATAACCACCCAATATAGTTACTTTTATTTATATATCTATATCGTGCAGTGCTGATTTCGGCAAGTAACAGTATAGATGGACATAGTCGGTGTATTAATAGATAGTAGTATATGGTATATACAATGTGCTAGATTAAGAGAAAAGTAAATAAAGCTAAGATTTGTATAAACTCATAAAATATGACTGCTGCCTAGTGGTATTCGCACGGGAAAATTATATATAAAAATATATTTAATTTTCACAGAATCAAGAGGAATATGCAGTGGACGAGAAGTAATTTACAAAAATACGGACAACCTCGAAATCACTATTAAGACCATTAGGGGCCCTAGTGCCCATCTCATAGATGCTCCGCATCTCCTCCCGCCCCATTTTTTCCGATGATGTCTTCCTCTACATCTACTTTATATATCCTCTATGGCCATAAACGTCAACCCTATAGGGGAACCTTCATGTTTTAGTTTAAAATGCAATGAGACAGAATGGTTTTCATAGAGCTTACTTATATTTCTCACATGCTCAGAAATTCTCACGTTAAGAGCCCTTTTTGTGCGGCCTATATATTGTAGGCCACATGGGCATTCCAATAATTAAATAAAATTTTTAGAACAGCCGTTTAACACGTCCTTCATCTTTATTTTTTGATCATTCCTCTTATTAATATATTCCAGCCTACATTCCTTTTTTTATTACCAGTTGTATTTAATAATGTTACGCTACATATGGTCATATTGGATGTCATTAGAAAGGGCAGACCCTGCCCTTTCCAATGACTTCGACCAACCCGGTGTGATGCCCAGGTATGGAGATGCAGCGGTCCAAAGGACCCCTTGTCTGTTGTAATATGCAGGGGTTGCCCAGGGTGAATGATGGGAGTGATTACAGGGAGTCTTTTTTACAACGGGGGTCTTGTGTATATTTAGGGGGGGCATGATGAGGCTGAAAGTACCAGGACACTTGGGAGACACTTGGAACTTTCGAAGGTACCTTGGTGTGGAAGACACAAGGGTGCTGTAGACGGGACACAGGAGGGATCCCTTCGCCTTCCAAAGGGATAAAGAAACTTTTATATGCAAAAAATGTGAAGAATCACCAGAAAATGGTAGTTACCTTTGACCAAGTACCCCCCTAAATTGGTGCCACAGAAATAGCAATAGAACAAACATAAAATGGGCAAGGCAACACATGCAGCAAATTAGGATAGTTAGCTCTCCTAAACAGAGTAATTTGCGAAAATCAGTCAGTAATCACGTGTGATGTCCTAATGAATTTCGTATACAAAGTCCTCATATGGGTTCAATGGTGCGAAATCGAAGATGTAGTAACCATCACAGCGGATTTCTCAAGCTGAAAGATTGAGAAGAGATACTGGACATGGCATAAAACTGCTATACATTTATTTCCATAAAATAGCAAGGTTAAAAAACACTCATAAAATAAGTGGCACACTAAGACAAACTTGTGTGCAAATGGGCATATTAACAATCAGTCCACAGATACCGTCTTATTCCTGCAGAATCCTGGAACCACTCTTTTAGGATCGAAATCCTGAATCTCCAATGCAGAGTATGTAGTGAAGTCCGGGATCGCAACGGAATCACAGTGAAAAGATAAACCCCACAAGGGGAATACGCTCGACGCGTTTCGTCCTCTAAAATCAAACAACTTTGACAGCTCTTGAAAAAGTCGTTTGATTTTGCAGGACGAAACACGAACGACTTTCAAGAGCTGTCAGTTTGATTTTAGAGGACGAATCGCGTCGAGCGTATTCCTCCTTGTGGGGTTTATCTTTTCGCTGTGATTCCGTTGCGATCCCGGACTTCACTACATACTCTGCATTGGAGATTCAGGATTTCGATCCTAAAAGAGTGGTTCCAGGATTCTGCAGGAATAAGACGGTATCTGTGGACTGATTGTTAATATGCCCATTTGCACACAAGTTTGTCCTAGTGTGCCACTTATTTTGTGAGTGTTTTTTAACCTTGCTTTTTTATGGAAATAAATGTATAGCAGTTTTATGCCATGTCCAGTATCTCTTCTCGATCTTTCAGCTTGAGAAATCCGCTGTGATGGTTACTACATCTTCGATTTCGCACCATTGAACCCATTTGAGGACTTTGTATACGAAATTCATTAGGACATCACACGTGATTACTGACTGATTTTCGCAAACTACTCTGTTTAGGAGAGCTAACTATCCTAATTTGCTGCATGTGTTGCTTTGCCCATTTTAGGTTTGTTTGTTCCAAAGGGATAAGCCAGAAAGGAGTAGTCGAGTCGTAAACGGGGTCTATTCACAGGTATTATCAGGAATAGGTCTGTACTGTCACAGGGTTAGAGCGTCAATGCTTAAGCCCTGAGGGAAGGGGGTGGTTCTTTATTCAGGGCAGGTAGGTGCGGTGTGATGTGTTTCTGTGCTTAGCGGTTTAAATTTTGGATGCCAGTGCTGAGCATGAGCAGCACATGAAAAATGCTGCCTGGTGATAAATTACAGGCCCGGTAATGTCAGTGGCGGGCAGCCTGACCGTGTCTCAGTGCTTTAGCATTGGATTACACCGGCACTTGGTGAATAACCATCTAATCTGTGTTCAGCTACATGTGATTGTGTGGTGTTTGTAGCAGTGTCTGCCCCTGGCAGTTTTTTCACACCCCTGCTGAATCAATTGAACAGTCTTCTTCCCATAATGTACCTCCTTATTCAGCCTTCAGGTAGTGGAACCAGGAAAAGTTCTCGCATCAAACCCCGGCAGTCTCCTAAAAATCCTAATATTGAAGATTTGGACAAGATCACTCCAAGATCCCTTTTGAGAAAAATCATTCAAAATGGTAAGGTCTGTTTCTTTTTAGAAGTATGGATAAGGTACACATTCTCAGCATCGGCCAAACTGGCTGCATGTGTACACACTTCCACTTTCAGCCAAACTAACTACATGCACACCCCAACGTCCAAAACGGCTGCATCTACCACTGTACTGGTCTTGCTGTTATATCGTCATACGCACTTAGTTCAACTTTGCACCTCTTCTGTCCCTTCTCATTACTACCAGCAGGAAGTAGCAATGGGGCAGCGATGATTAAGCACTCATGCGACCTTCCTGGAGATCTTGCTGTGCTTTTTTCGCTATGGCTGCAAACTAGTAATGAGATTGACAGATTTAAGCAGAAGTCTAACTTTTTATGCAGGTAAACGGCCACGTAACACAAGTAAAGTCTAAAGAAATGTCTTAACCAGACCAGAAATGCCTTTTCCCAACATTGAGGATGAAGTTAATACTTACGTGGAAATTGGGGCTTATCAACAGGAGAAAATTCACGATAGATATTAAATGTTTTGTTCCCTATGGCAATGGCATTGCGCCTCCATTTTTTTTTTTTTTCTTTTTCTCATTCCTACCTGGGGTAAGGGGCATAAACTACCTGGGTATTTGCTTCTCAAAATCTTTCTCTTCGGGATCTTTTGAGCGGAGAGTTGTCAGTCTTTGGATCTGCAGCTCTGATTTGGGAGAATAGTTAGGAATGTCTTTTGACGCTTAGGATGCATTGAGGGCATAAAATTGGCTTAAGGTCCAGATTTGAGGTTTGCTTTTCCAACCATCCCAATAGTCTTGTTGCCTTTTTTGAGGACCTCTGCTGTATTAATCATTTGGCAGATGAGGTAACATTTGTGTAAACCTGGCTGTTTGCTTTCCCTCAAATGCACAAACAACCGTCTGCGTTTTGGTTTTGCTTGACTCCATTACTCGTCTTTGTTGGCGTCCTTCAGACACTTCGTGAAAGACTTTAGATGTTGAGACTGTTTGCTTTTCACTTGGTTGGGCAGGACCTTGCATAGTAGAGACCGATCTTGAGTTCAATAAGTTAAATCGTTGTTAATTGGTATTATCTGTCTTCACCCCATAGCAATTTTTTTATTTTCAAAATTTTATTTTATTTAGAAAGTGTCACAAGTTGACTAACTTAAATGGCCTCGCAGGGCCTGACTCATAATATTGCAAGAACAGGAACAACATTGGGTATCAAAAGCAAACAAAAAGTAATCGGGGGGGGGGGGAAGCGGAGGGTGCTAGGTGTCTCGCCTTATAAAAGATGGTGAACCAGAGACGGAGAGGAAGGATAAGAAGAAAACCACAAAAAAAGGGGGGGGAGACTCACATGGGACGGGGATAAAAATTAACAGCAACCACAGAAGTTATACAATATCGCAAGTTGTGTCAAAAAGCTGCGTAGTGTAACACAAAATTCTCCAAAAAACTTCAAAGAATAAGCTTCACAGGGATGAGACAAGAACGGCCCATTGGAATCATAAGAGGCAGGGCATCAGCCGGGACAACCTAGAGACCCCATCTCAGTCCGGCTCGCCGGGGGGCAGAGGAGAGTCGACAGGCAGTGTCGCAGTAGACTGGTCTGGAATAACAGGTAGCATTCCCATAGTGCGAAGGTGTCTCTCAGACGTGGCCACAAGTGCGTGTCATCCTGTGGGGACATAACAGAACAAGAAGCACCCCATTTGTATGCAATGTCATGGGTACAGAGGAAAACTGTACCCGGCCGAAAATTGTTGCCGAGCAGCCAGCCCCAGAAAAGGGAGGTCCCGATTTATATATTGCGATAGTGGCCCCTTCAAAAGATATCGTAGACATATTCCGCACAGCACGAAATAAGGCAGAGTGTAGGGATGAACGTCGCGTAGTGCCTTCGTGGGAGCCATGGCAGCCTTCCGTACGTGAAGGACCATGAGGACCGAGTCCCGGACATGTTCAGACGAACTGAGAACAGTCTCTAGGAAGCGTGCTACGTAGGTCAATAATTTGGAGTTTGGAATGGTCTCAGGTACTCCTCGGAGCTTCACATTCCGTCGCCTGTGCCGCGACTAATGCCACCACGGCTGAGTGCAGACTGCTGACCTGTGCCTGCACGCACGGAAGAGGAGGCCGCGGCCTGTGTGTCCTCCACCCCCTGCGTGTCCTCCACCCCCTGCGTGCGGGTCCGGAGATCTTCCACCGATGGTGCCATGTGTAAGACAGGAGCGTCAACCTCCTCCACCGGCAGGACCCCTGAGTCTAGGGCAGAGCACGACGGCCGCCCCCGCCCGGCGAAAGGTGAATATCGGAGGGGGGGCTGGAATCCTCCACTGCTCCCCCACCCTTACTCTTCTTCCCCATCTGGGGGATACTGCTGCACGGCGTGGGGCAGGGGGAGCGCAACCACACCTGGCCCTCAAGATGGCCACCGACGGGCCGGGGAGGTAACAGCGGCCCACACTCAAAGCGCAGATCCGGAGGGGGGGGGACCAGACCTGCTCCAGTATACCTCAACCTAATGGCCGATGGCTGGTCAGCAGCTAAGGCAGGTAGCCCGATCCAAAAGCACCTCAAAATCTGCAATTAGGGAAAGGGGGATCGGAGCTCCACTTACACACGTCCATCTCGGTCTGCCGTTGGCCACACCACCCCACCCCATAGCATTTCTAACCTGACTCGGCATTCAATTGCTTGCTTGGAGTTTCCTTTGAACTTTGTATTGCAACACTTGGGCATCTGATCATAAAGGACTCAGACCTGCCAAGTTGTGTGGAATGATGTGACTCCAAACTCAAAGAAATACTGTTTAAAATAAAAAAAAAAACGCATGTTACTTTAAGATTCTGGTGTGTAATTCAGGATGGGTTTCTTGACATGGCTCTTGTTCAGGCTACGGACTCTGAAGTGTGCGGCCTATTACATGTTTCAGGCAGCTAGGATGTTCGTTTCACATAATAAAGCCCTCAGTTTTTTCACTGTCAAGAATACTGGACTAATGTAGAGGCATTCTGCTCGTTAGAAGGGCTAACAGCGTTGGATGACACAGACAGGACTGCATCGATTCACTGAAGAGTAACACTGAATTGCAAACACTGGCTACCACTCGTGTCGCTTCAGACTGGGCCTAATGGTTTACTTAACGACTTCTGCCCATATGTCGTGATGGCACAGGTCCTGTAAAGCATGTCCTGCTTGAGAGATGAACAGCTTACAATTTCTCAATCCTTGTATTCTTTCCCGGAGTTTTCACAGGGGCCCCGATGCCACACTTGTCCTTTAGGTGTTGTTTTTTTTTTTTCTCTACCAAATATAAAATTTATTTTTCATAAAGCGTTCAAAACATAAGGGGTACAAAAAAGAAAAGGGGGAGGGGGAGACCAATAGGATCAGAAACTCGAGCAATAATCCCTTCTCAGTTTTAAAGGGATACGCTAAGGTTAAGTGACGGTAAATATGAAATGCTTCTGTTTTTACCCTTTTTAAACTTTTATTTTATAAAAAATACTTAATTTTCCTACCATAACAGCCTGTTCTTCCGTTAGTACAGCGGCTCATTTAGAGGCAGTGGCTGGTCACAATGCAGAGCCGATCGTTGCTGCTACAAACCCCATAAGGCTGCGTAGTCTGCTGAGGTGGTGGACTCTGCTACTCAAAGCATTTTAATTGATCATGGTGGCTAGTGTCTGTCATGGTCTGTTGCAGTCAGCTAACCGTCATCTACCATTCATATGCAATCCATCGAACTATATCATGTCCAAGTGGATCCTGGCCAAACAATTTGAACGGCTCCCAATCCTTCCTTCCTACATTACATTCACCAGATTGACCTTCAGCTACCATTTATGACATAATGACACATGCAGCGTTTTAGAAATGTAACTTTGTTAGCAGATGAGGTTACATCCAAAATCTCTGAATGAAGCACTTTTAGGTGTTGTAAAATACTGTATTTTTTTTTAATCTCTTTTATATACTCTATATGAAATGTAAACTCTTTATTACAATTTTGTGACGATCTGCTTGGATACCCGGACTGGATATCCCTGTCACTCTAGATACCCTTGTGACTGGAGCATCAGTGTAGTGTGAATTTAGCACGGATTCACCCAATAACAAGATTATTCATACTAGACTGGTATTGGGTGAAAGCGGGAGTGAGTATTTATACGGTACATGGTCATATAAGGGCATCATCCCAATAACTAAAACAATGCCCAACCCAGACAGCCTGGTGCCTCCTTAGATGACTGCGCAGAGATACCTTAAACACAGGTCTATTCGCTAAAGGTGAAACTCAGGAGAATGACTGGAGAAGTGTAAATTCTAGGGAGAATTTTTTTCTGGTTTGGCCATTTTGACCATTTATCTCACTTTCCAAATCGGCTATTTGGTCTAGATTAAGAATTGGCAGAAGAGAACAACGTTTCACCTTATTGAATAGACAGGATAGTCTTTTCAGGGTGATCCCAATTGAGCAATGGTAATCGCAGGGTACCTTTTTTTAGATGGCTTTAGACCCCCGGGTTCTACAGAACAAAAAAACACGCTGATCTATGGACATGGGCCGGAGTGACAGTGGAATAAGTGTATCTGGGTGGAGATCCATGGCCTCAGCTGAGAGAACCTGATAAGAGCAGGGCGGAAAATCCCAGGTTCCTGATGGAGCACCCTCTCTGTAACTACCCTGGGCTCTAGTCTATTGTCGGGGCAATAAAGCAGCGTGGAAAGGCGATGGGCTGCTGAAGTGCTTGCAGATAAAGTTCAGAGTAGATACTGTTGGTCCCAGCTGGGGCACAGTTCCAGGATATCTGGGCTGGAGGGTGGGACATTGCAGGTGTGGGATATCAGGAACATTTGGGGCAGACATGGGACAGGGATTATGCTGATGGGGGGGGGGGACTACACCATAACGTTGTTTATACATTTACACACCATTAGAGCTTTTTTTTTTTTACACTTAAGGACTTGATGTGCAGCTTAGATTTAAAGTTATATTGACATCTAGAAGTTCACCGGACTTGGCTACTGGGAGCTCCTCAGCTCACCTGACCAGTAAAGCTTAACATTGCTTGCTCTCCCGGTTTGTGTGCCAATGTCATCACATACAGGTGCTTTCAGGCAGAGATGCTTAAAGTAAATTGATCTCCAGTGCAGTCACACCATTTTGCCAGGTTTCAATGTGTTAAACCATTCCCAGACGTGAGTGCCTTGGGAGACCATCAGTGCTTCTCAAATCACAGCCCACCTACCATACTAATGACCCTCCTCACTGACAAGTGCAAAGACTCCTCACTTTCATAATGAGCGCATCAATCTGTCATACAGTGCTACGTAGAGAATTGATTACCAGCAAAACAGACCGATCATTTGGGTGGCAGACTATCGGGTTGCATTTTGTTTCAAGCTGGAAATATTTTTTTTCTTGTTCATTGTGAAATACATCTTTACCCTACATTGTCATCATTGTTCAAGATATATAATGAACTAGCTTTTGCCCACGGCTTCGCTCGCGTGGATTTTAGGATTTGTTAAAATAGCTTTTTAAAAGAAACTTGACGTTTTTTTGGTAGAACCCCCCCCCCCCCTTGGGATTTTTTTGAAAATTGTAAAACACGTGTTTTTTTTTATATTTCAAGAATCTATTTCAAGAATGTAAGTGCCAGATTTCACACCTGTAACCTATTTGGTTTTTGAAATATAGGTATACTGATAAAAGTATTCACATCCCTTTCCCCCACCCCCCTTAACTGGATTTTCGGAAAATGGTAAAACATGATTTTTAATTTTTTTTTGCACGAAGATTGTAAATATCGAATTTCACACCTGTAACATCATTGGTTTTTTAAATATAGGTATAGTGATAAAAGTATTCATCCCCCTTTTTTTTACCTGCCCCCCCCACTGGATTTTTGGAAAATGGTAAAATACGTGTTTTATTTTCAAGACTAATCTAAATACCAATTTTCACATCTGTAACATCTTCTGTTTTTGAGATATAGGTATCCTGTTGAAAGTATTCACCTCCCTTTTTTCACCCACCACGTGGGATTCTTGGAAAATGGTAAAACATTTTTATTTTTCAAGAAGATTGTAAGTGCCAGATTTCACACCTGTAACCTCTTTGGTTTTTGGAAATAAATATAGGTATACTGATGAAAGTATTCAACCCACCCCCCCTTTTTCCCCCTCCCACTGGATTTTTGGAAAATGGTAAAATAGGTGTTTGTTGTTTCTCAAGACAAATCTAAATACCAATTTTCACATCTGTAACCTCTTCTGTTTTTGAGATGTAGGTATCCTGTTTAAAAGTATTCACCCCCTTTTTTTTATTTATCACCCCCCCCCCACTTGGATTTTTGGAAAATGGTAAACACGTGTTTATTTTCAAAAGTTTGTAATTACCAAACTTCACACCTGTAACATCTTGGTTTTATAGTTTTCTTATTAATGGCCATTATAAGACTAAGCTCGCCCGCCATTAATAAGAAACCAAACCTCTAATTGTGTTTTGTTTCACACGGTATAATGGGAATAAGCGCAGATGACGTTTTTTTCTTTGTTTCACACATGTTGTTGGGCTGGATGCATTTGGTGGTTGCAGCCGCCCCATCGGGGAATAGGCGCGACCCCACCCCTCCTGTACTATACTGATAAAAGTATTCAGACCCCTTTCCCTCGACCCCCCCCCCCTCCCTTATTTGGATTAGTGGAAAATAGCAAAACACAAGTTTGGGTTTTTTCCACGAAGATTGTAAATGCCAAATTTCACACGTGGCGTCTCTTCCCCCCCCCCCCCCAGGAATTTTCAGAACATGGTAAAATACGTGTTTTATTTTTCAAGACGAATCCAAATACCAATTTTCAGGTCTGTAACATCATCTGTTTTGGAGATACAGGTATCCTATTTAAAATATTCAACCCCCTTTTTTCGCCCCCCCCACTTGGATTTTTGAAAAACGGTAAAATACGTGTTTTTTTTTATCTTTCAAGACGAATCTAAATACAAATTTTTTTATTTATTTTTTTCTTCTCACATCTGTAGCATCTTCTGTTTTTGAGCTATAGGTATCCTGTTTAAAATATTCAACCCCCTTATGGGTGGATTTTCCAAAAATCCTTCCTTAGTGGGTGCCACTGCCTACATCATAAAAACAGTGCACCTTCAAAATTTCACGTTCCTAGGTTAAACGGTTTCAGCTGGGCGTTGGAGTCAGTCAGTCAGGACTTTCGCGTTATGATAAAAGTATTCAACCCCCCCCCAAGGAATTTTCAGAAAATGGTAAAATACGTGTTTTTTTTATTTGTCAAGATGAATCTAAATACCGATTTTTCACGTCTGTAACATCTTCTGTTTTTAAGATATAGGTATCGTGTTTAAAATATTCAACCTCCTTTTTTCGCCCCCCCAGTCGAATTTTTGAAAAACTGTAAAATACGTGTTTATCTTTGAAGACGAATCTAAATACCGATTTTTCACATCTGTAACATCTTCTATTTTTAAGCTATAGGTATCCTGTTTAAAATATTCAACCCCCTTAGGGGCGGAGTTTCCAAAAATCCTTGCTTAGTAGGTGCCCTCAAAATAAAAACAATGCGCCTTCAAAATTCACATTCCTAGGTTAAACAGTTTCAGCTGGGCGTTGATGAATCAGTCAGTCAGGACTTTTACGTATATAGATATAGATATATATCCTAATGTCCTAGTTGGTTGTAAAGGTTTGTCTCTCTTCTCATACTTGTGTTCTGGTATTTCTATATGAATAGAGCCTGAAGTGTCGCTTATAGTTTCCCAGAAGTCTATTCGAGCATCTGAACACATGGAACAAGACCCGGCTTTGAAAAGCTCAATCAGTAGGTGAGTAGCCATAAACACATGTAGCGCTCACTCCCGGAGGAGCCGCTGAAATTGAACCTCGGGTCAGTCTCCCCGCACTAGGGAATAAATATACTCCAGCACCGTTGTGGATTTTATTAAATTATATAGTTTACTAGAATAAATGGCATATAATGAATAACACGGTGTTCGTAGATATATTTACAGTACTTCGTAATGCGGGAAACGCGCAGCGGAAAAGAAATACGATACTTCGTAATTCGAGGAACGCACAGCGGAAAAGAAATACGATGCTTCGTAATTCGAGAAACGCGCAGCGGAAAAGAGATGGAGAAAATATCTTTAACCCCTTTGTGATTGGGGAGTGAGTCCCGCACAGGTTATGTCCCGGAATGTAAGTGTGTGTGTGTGTTGTGGTACTCGGGTACACTATTCAACTGGCCATTGAATTGCTTAAGAGGTGTCTTCGACTAGTTAAGTTGGGGCCCTGTGGGTTTTGGAAACCAACAGCAGCGTGCTTTCTTGGTTTTACAACGGCCTAGAAGGCCTCTCACCCATCCGCCAGATACTTGAGGCTCCGCTGGACCCAGGACGTCTCTCCGCTCGATATTGACTGGGCTCTTGGCTTCTGGATCCGCTGTCTTGCTTTCTGCTCCTGCGCGAATTGTCCAGCTTACCGCCTGCTCTCCCAGTCCGATCGACCTGCGGTACTCCTTACTCGGGGTCTTCTGGCTTTCTCATTAGCAGCTTGGGTAATCTGGTGGATCACTGGGTCTCCCTTTGGTAAGGCTGAGTAACCCGATCTGGAACTCCGTTAGGCCACACCTGCGCTCCGGCCTGGACACTCTTCCGTTCTGCAGCACCTTGTCTTGTCTCTCTCACTCCCTGGCGCGCTCTACGAGGCTCAGGATGTAAGGGTCCTGTGTCCCACCCACTTCCTGTGTCCGTTCCCAAAGCATGCCGGGAAATGTAGTCCCTATGTAATATTCAGTGTCTCACATTGCGCTTGTCTCCCTCCGGTGGCCAAAAATAGGTACTGCCACAATAAGGATTTAAACACACCGCTACACACATATATACTGTCAGCCAGCAATCTAATAATGCGGTTCTGCCCCACTTTCAACTCTGCTAGAATATAAATGTCTCTCAATTTATTATCTGGCTACGAGTGTTTCAGAAGTACAGTTTTGGCATTCTTTGTGTCCTGGTGTCTTCTTGGTCCCTTTCTCTTCTATCAATAACTGCGCTTTGCACTTATAAATCTATGTGAAAAGGGTAGAACATATACCACCCTGTGTATAAAAACCTACAGAAATCAGAAAACCTCTCTAAAGGAAACGTCTTTATACGACATGTCGATAGGACCAGACTCACATTCTAGGCGAGCAAGTTACATCTTGCTCGTGCTTTATACCCCTCTCAGATCTCCACGCTGATCACTGGAATCCAGCCTCCTCAAATGATCAGTCAAATCATATGATGTTTCATCCGCTTCCAAATGTTAATTATGAGGGGGAGAGAGAACATAGAAGAGGCAATTGCCTCTATAAAACGCTCCTGCTTGTGCCCCCCAATATAGAGTATACTCAGTCATGGTACTGATGGGGTTAATCGGCACAAAACCTTCACTGTTGAATACTGCTTGCTGCTCTTGTAATCTAAATATTCTCGGTTTGAAAATGTTTTATTGTTGTGTTCTTTCTAGGACCTCTAAAATTGATTTGGGTAATCACACACTGGCTGAATCAATGCACCAAGAACGCAAAGGAGGATTAATACGCAGGCCAAAAAAACTTCACTTGGTGTCTTTGGAAGATTTTGAACAAGGGGTTGAAAATAAGTACCTGCTGCTAAAAGGTTCGATGTTCTTGATAATTTCTTACTGTTAATGCATTAATGTTCTAGAACTGCGTATAGATAAATATTTTAAAAGTACTGAAGGCTTCCGGAGAGTATTTGTCTCTAAAATGATTGTTTTAAAGAGTATTACAGATATTTTTGGGGAAAATACCTTTTTAGTTCAAGAAAAAATTAGGCCTGAAACAACTAATTGGTTGTCGATTTTAATGGATTTGTGTACAGGACACACTGTTCTAGAGTCAGACTGAGTTAAATATTAATAACCTCAGATGGTACGTCAGCGCTGATTGGAGAAGATGTGCCGCTGCTTTACTCTGTATGATTTAGTTCTAGGGTTATGTCAGACATAACAAGCTTGGTTTTTATTCAGTTTACAGCAGTAGCAGTGTTATAGCACAAACCCTGGGATACCCCCACTAGGTATGGGTGCTGTACCACTGGTGTTTTATCCTTACTTGGCGCTAGAGTCCTGTGCCACCATCCCTGCCATCCTCTTTTGGTCTGGAGCTGCCATTTTCTCAGTGGTCCAACCCTTCCCATAAATTCCCTCCCCACACTTGGGTCAAGTCCCTTGCCCAAACTCACTCCCTTCCACCTCAGGACCCTCCTCCCGCTCAGTTTGTTTATGAAATTATTTTAACCCCTTCACTGCTGAGCCATTTCACGTCTTTAAAAAAAAAAAGGTCGTTTTTTTCTTTACTTTAAACATGGTCATGTTTGATATCATTGGACAGGCCATGCTCTGGCCTTTCTAATTATACCAAACATGACCCTGCTAGCTGTCACCAGTCAGATATCGAGGTTCAAAGGAACCCCCTATCTTTCCTTAGGAGTCAATGAGGACGTTCCCCACACGTCCTCAGCAGTGAAAGGGTTAAAGGGACACTTTAATAAGCTACAGTGGTCAGGGTGTTTAGAGTGGTCAGGAAGTGTGCAGTGCCCCCCCCCCCTTTCTCACCCCGCGTTCGTGCTGATATTATGTCTGTGCGCTCATAGCCGCGTTCGGAGAAAGCAGACATGGGCTTGAGCTGTGCACGCAACGTCAATCATCATTCCAAACAGGCATTCCTTGTGTGTGAAACATACGTAAATCTGCATACGTATGTATGAAAGTTGCTTACACTAAGCAAACTGCTAACAGTAAAAATGGGGGGGGGAGCAGACAGGTGGTTAAGTATACAAAATTTTTTTTTTTTTTCTTCTATACAATCACTTGATTTTTCGACCCTCAGCAGCTTCCTGGTACAATTTCTATTTATGGCTGGGCCACTGTATTGGTGGCTTTTAGCAAGACCATTCATGAAGCTGCCCAAATCAAATTGTGCCAAGGGGTGGAATTGCTTTCACATCATTACAGCCTCGCATTTTACTTTCAAACACCTATATCACTTTTTTAGACATTGCCGCTCAGCCTTTCATCATTTTGAACCTGTTTTGTTTGTGGTTTGTCATAGCATTTCTTTCTATATTTTATTTGTTGGTATGTCAACAGGTTCACAAGACTGCTTTGTAGAGTCAACAGAGGAAGACTTGTCAGATGCGTCCTCAAATGAAGTGGCCAGAATGAGCACAGAGTTCTATTCACACACCGGAGTGAAAGACAAAAGCATTGCCAGAGCGTCGCCTCAGCCAGAGCCGGGGAGGGAAGATCAATCCATTCTAGAGGCAAAAAGAGACTCTTTAAACCAACTAAGCAAGTCCAACTTTGAATTGCGTAAGTCTAGCGTGTCGGCACCTGAGATAAGCCAGGGAAAGACAGACAAATCTCTTCCATGGGTTGAAGGACATAAATCACACACGAGTAGGATCGAAGAATCCGAACACTTGCAAGAAGAGAATAACAGCGAAGAGGTCGATGTCAGTATGCAGCCTGAGGCTGAAATCCTGCAAATCAAAGAAGCATTTGGTTCTTATGTTGAGGAAGCTGAATCGGCAGTAGCAGACTTGGAGATGAAGAGACCGTCGTCTTCAACAGGAAAGCGGTCATTTCAACAGAAGTCAATAGAAAGGCGTAGCATAAAGAAGTATACTTCAGCAGAAAGTCTTAACAGTGGTAAGCTGCACATCTCTCGTGTCACACGTGTTTATCAAAATTTAAAGTTGCAGAGGAGCGCAACAACTTTTTTTTGTTAAATCTGTGCAGTAATTCTAGGGTCTTGTAAAGAATACCTGTTGATTTATATTAGACATGGTAGAAGAATTTATAAAGCGCCAACAAGTTCCATAGCGCTGTACAATAGAGACAGAATAACAAATATGCTTACACATTACACACAGAACAGTAGGAGAGAGGACCCTGCTTGATACCTTACAATCGAAGAGGAGAGGGGGTGACAACGCTAGGTGAGGGGGAGTAGAGAGCATGAAGTATTGGGGCGCATGTGGGAAGATGAAGCAGGAAATTAACAAGGGACAGCTCGTGAGCAGTCTTGAAGGCTGGCGTTCGGGTACGAGGAACCGATAGCATCAGATCATTGGAAGAGTGAAGTGGTCGGGCTAATAAGGGAGGAGATTGTCAGGGGTGCAGTTATGGAGAGCTTTGTACATGAGGACTAGTATTTTAAAGTGGACTCAAGGAAACAGGGAGCCAGTGTAAAGATTGACAAAGGGGAGAGGTGTGAGCGATAGGTGAGGTGTAGGAGTTCATAACAGAGGGAGAATCTGGGATTTTATTAAGGCCAGTGACAAGGTTACAGTAGTCAAGGTGGGAGATAAGAGCTTGGATGAGCATTTTAGTAGTCCTGATGAAGAAAGGGACAGATGCGTGCAATGTGTTGCTTTTCTAGGATCTAGAGGCCCATACAGACTTTCTGGCTAGATCAGGAGTCCGCAACCTTGACGCCCTGATGTTTTGGGAACGAACTCTCCCATGATGCGCAGTCATCCATTATGCTGACTGAGCCACATGGGAAATGTAGTTCCCAAAACATCAGGGAGCCAAGGTTGCTGACCCCTGGGCTAGATGCAAAGCCCCCTTCTAGCCCCCATATAGTATCAATTCCCCCAATTCACTCATGGTTAACCTTCCGATCTATTTCTTAGGGGATTATTCAGAAAGCAGTGCGGTTTTTCCAGCGTCGTAAATCCCATCAATAATTGCCATTGTTGCAACAGGGATGAACACCAGCACATCTAGAAATGGCACATACGAAGAGCACAATAGAAAAAGCCAAAGGGCCACGGGGAAGCTTCACGGTGAAGCTGCTCCTGCAGTTATTTGGATTTTCAAATCTAAAATATTGGCAACATCCGCAATCATTGGTGCTTGCTGAATAACCCCGTTATTGTTGGAGGGCACCTGGTGGTAGTAGTTGTTATTTATAATAATAATATATTTTTTTACTGGGGGAGCTGCAGTGGAAACAGCCAGCAGAAGAGCCACATTTTCCCTCGATAATGTTCCCTGTTGAATTTCATACCTTGTGCACTTTCACCATTCCTCTGCCTCCTGTCCCCCTGAATTTTCATAATTTACATCCAGTTTACCTGATGCAATTCCATATTTTTATACTTGATCAGAAGAACCACATCATTCGCCTTCGACACACACACGTTCAAGCTCTCCTCAAAGCCAAGAGCTGCTTGACTCTTTCCACGAATCGATGGAGGTGCATATCCAGCATGCCAGCGGCACAGTGGCAGACGAACTGAATGTAGACAGCATTGACGAAACTGTGCAGCCTAATAAAGAGGGTAAGAAATCTGTAAGAAGTGCTGTGTTCTTGTGCACACACACACACACACCACACACACACACACACACACACACACACACACACACACACACACACACACACACACACACTTCTGTTATGGGCATGACTGTTTTTAACTAGTCTCTGCAACTATGGGCCAGCCTGTTGGACATTGTTCCTTTGTCCATTGTTTATCCTGCCTCCTTTTTTTATTAAATTATTCTTGAATTATATACACTTGGGACCCTTTATTTCATGGCTAATTTTGTCTCTTCTCCCTCCCCCCCCCCAGAGTCTTTGATCAGGAAACAAAATATTCCCATAATTCAGACTAAAGACGCGCTGACTCTAAAGGAAACAGGGAGCCAGTGTAAAGATTGACAAAGGGGGAGAGGTGTGAGCGATGCGGGAAGTGAGGTGTAGGAGTCTGCCACAGGTGTTCATAAGAGGGAGAATCTGGGATTTTATTAAGGCCAGTGACAAGGTTACAGTAGTCAAGGTGGGAGATAAGAGCTTGGATGAGCATTTTAGGTGTCCTGATGAAGAAAGGGACAGATGCGTGCAATGTGTTGCTTTTCTAGGATCTAGAGGCCCATACAGACTTTCTGGCTAGATCAGGAGTCCGCAACCTTGACTCCCTGATGTTTTGGTAACTAACTCCCCCATAATGCGCAGTAATCCATTATGCTGACTGAGCCACATGGGAAATGTAGTTCCCAAAACATCAGGGAGCCAAGGTTGCTGACCCCTGGGCTAGATGCAAAGCCCCCTTCTAGCCCCCATATAGTATCAATTCCCCCAATTCACTCATTGTTAACCTTCCGATCTATTTCTTAGGGGATTATTCAGAAAGCAGTGCGGTTTTTCCAGCGTCGTAAATCCCATCAATAATTGCCATTGTTGCAGCAGGGATGAACACCAGCACATCTAGAAATGGCACATACTAAGATCACAATAGAAAAAGCCAAAGGGCCACGGGGAAGCTTCACGGTGAAGCTGCTCCTGCAGTTATTTGGATTTTCAAATCTAAAATATTGGCAACATCCGCGATCATTGGTGCTTGCTGAATAACCCCGTTATTGTTGGAGGGCACCTGGTGGTAGTAGTTATTTATAATCATATATTTTTTTACTGGGGGAGCTGCAGTGGAAACAGCCAGCAGAAGAGCCACATTTTCCCTTGATAACAGTTTACCTGATGCAATTCCATATTTTTATACTTGATCAGAAGAACCACATCATTCGCCTTCGACACACACACGTTCAAGCTCTCCTCAAAGCCAAGAGCTGCTGGACTCTTTCCACGAATCGATGGAGGTGCATATCCAGCATGCCAGCGGCACAGTGGCAGACGAACTGAATGTAGACAGTATTGACGAAACTGTGCAGCCTAATAAAGGGGGTAAGAAATCTGTAAGAAGTGCTGTGTTCTTGTGCCAATATTCCCCCCCCCCACTTCTTAAAATTCTGTTATGGGCATGACTGTTTTTAACTAGTCTCCGCAACTATGGGACAGCCTGTTGGACATTGTTCCTTTGTCCATTGTTTATCCTGCCTCCTTTTTTTTATTCTTGAATTATATACACTTGGGACCCTTATTTCGTGGCTAATTTTGTCTCTCTCTCTCTCTCCCCCCCCCAGAGTCTTTGATCAGGAAACCGAATATTCCCATAATTCAGACTAAAGAAGCGCTGCTAACAAACACTCCGAATTTTATGAAAAATGTTAAATTCAGGTAAGTGCACTAATCAAAGCTTTATTATTTGCATGTTTTATAACCTAATTTATAATACAGGACTGAAAGTTTTAAAAGCTCAAGTTTTTAAACCATAGTCTTTGTTGAAATTAAAATGTGGTTTAGCTAGAGTTTGTTTTCAGAAACCTAGAATATTTTTCATTTTCTAATATCTGAACTTGCTAACGATTTATTTTCATAATCGATCAGTTGGCCGACTTTTATTTTCTTGCTTTAATTGATTCATCAAACAATAATTTTTTTTAAAGGTAACACTATGTAAAAAAGAAATCAACCCCTGCCTCACCATTTTTTTTTCTTCAAAAGCAATTTGTGTGCCCCCCCCCCCACACATTTCCTTGGAGAACCTGGCCTCTCCTGTTGCTGCCGTTATATTTTAAGTTTGACTATGTATGTACCATATAGAACATTATTCCTGTATTGTTGGCTTTCTATGTTTGGCTTTGAATAAAAAAAGCAATTTGTGTAGTGTACATAACGTTCGTATGTACATTCACAAATTGCATACTTAGCGCACACGAGCACCTGGTCACAGTGATGGATTGCCTATGCAGCTTAAGCCCATGTCTGCTTTCTCCCCAAACGCTGCTACGAGTGCTCAGACATGTCAGCAGGAAAGCCGGGTGAGAAGGGGAGACACTCCATGCAGCCTGATCACTTTAATAAGCAAAAGTGGTCAGGGTGCATAGTGTCCCTGTACAATAATTTCATGAACAAAGTGGGAAGAGGGTCCAGAACTGGAAGGATGTGAGTTTGGTCAAGGGACTTGACCAGAGTGTGTGAGGCAGTCTGGGTGAAGGGACCAGACCAAAGACGTGGTGGGAGGCAGGTGGGGGTGGTGGCACAGGACTACAGCTTCAAGTAAGACTAAAACACCAGCGGTACAGTGCCCATACCCAGTGGCCGTATCCCTGGGTTTGTGCTATAGTGTTGCTACCATTGTAAATTGAATAAAAAGAAATGGGTTATATCTGACATAACCCTAGAACTAAAGCATACCGAGTAAAGCTGCGGCACGTCTTCTCCAATCCGCTCTGAAGCGGAGTCTGTGGTTATAACCTTTTAACTCTGTCTGACTCTAAACCGTGTGTGCTGTACACAAATTGATCTATAATCAGAATAGTTCCAGAAAAAAAATGACATTGCGCCCATACTCACCGGAGCGGCTGCAACAGTCAGGAGTAACAGCCCAGTTAATGTATAAAACATAAAAAGAGAAAAAAAAAAAGTTGTCATCTGCGCTTGTTTCTATGTATTCCATGTACAACAAAACACTAGGAGGTTTTAGTTTGTTTCAATGGCCATTGCAACGTAAGCTCACTCGCCACTTCAAGGCACCTCTTTATAGAGTGAGTACCTAACCAATGTAACCAAAAGCCGCTCCAAGCCCCTCCTGCTGCTTTTCAGCTAAGGAGAGGCAGAGATATGGTGGGTTTTATTTATACACGCACCAAACACTTCCCATTTGGGGTTAAAAACAAAAACATGGAAAGAGGAACAGCTGCAGAACGACGGACTGGTGTTACAAGCATAATATACATAAATACAGAAAAAATGATAATAGTTGACAACTATTTTATTGCTAGATTAATCTATTAGTTGTTTCAGCCATACTGACTTGGAACCATCATTCCTTTTATTCTCAGCAACTATTTTAGATGCAAAATAAGGACTAGTCCATAACAATATCCACGTATAGTGGATTGTTAAAGAACCAATAAACCAAATTGTACAATTAAATGATGGTAGCTTTGCTCTGTCACGTATAAAAGCTTAATATTTCCCATTATCCCCTGACGTGGCTCATGCATATTAATGTGAACATGGGAGCAATATTCACTCATCTTACAGAAGCTGATGTGCTCGTTAATGTTTTCTGATCCCCTTGGGTTGGTGACCCATGTTCTTCATGTAGTTCGTAGAAAAATGGGATGCTTTGCTGATTAACGCTTCTAGGCTTAATCGCTTGAACAAATGTATTCTTTGACCACCTCATAGTTTTGTCACTGAACTTGTTCGATTTGAATTCTCCACACTACATGATTTTGTGGATAATGTCTTGATGTCTGTTCCTCTGGCTCTTCAAATGAACCTCATTTTGGCAATTAAAGGTTTCTTACCAGTGTGTTTGTAAGGTTATGTTGCTGTAGGGTAGAATTGGCATCTGGTTTTCATGCTTTGTCAGTTTGAGTGTCCGTTTAGATTCTGTCCTTTTATATACAATATTTCTACATGATCATGTCCTATGCCCTGCAAATGTATTTTGGAACTCGGACACATTCAAGCTTTTGTCCTAAAACGCATCATCCCTGTGACTGAACGGCCACCCCAATGTTTATTTGCATTTATTTTTCCTTACATTTCATTGCTCTGTATATGTTGTGTGATGTGCTGTGCTTTCGTCCAAGTTTGTATCGGTATGTTGCAGATATAAGTTGTTATAAAGCACTAACAAGTTCCATAGTGCTGTGCAATGGATAAGACGGGATAACCTGTGCATGCAAGTTGCACACACAGAACTGTAGGAGAGGACCCTGTTCAACAGCTTGCAATCTAACCTTTTGTCTGCTTCCACCCCCTCTCCACCAGAAACTGGTTTGAACTGGATGTCACAGCTACCTTCCCCAGCCTTTCCTTTGTCTTGGGCCCAGGTCATTTTGTGTGGGGGCGATTTTGGGAGGATCTGTAATAGAGTAACGCAGGGGAGTGGTTTTTACATTTGAATGTAGGGCTGCAACTAACTATTATTCTCATCGATTAGTTGGCCGATTTTTATTTCATAAAATTGATTCATCGGATAAAAAAAGAGAATTTTTTTTTACTTTTAAAAGGAATTTTATGTAAAAATAAAATAACCACAACCCCTCCCCCGTTTTTCATAAGCAAGTTGCGTACTGTACGTAACTTTGGGTTCAGCGGAAAGGGGCGCCCAGACGGAGGTTCCCGAGCTGGGGGTACCAGGATCCGTAAGAATCACATTTTAAATTAAACTGGTTCGTTCCAAGGCCTAAAGTGTATTTCCACCAAGACTTTGCAGGTTTGACCACCCTTCAATAAGTCTTGCTGCCACTGTGCCTCTTTGTCTCCCATTTTTTTCTTTGACCTGTATTTCCTTGCTGTCACTGTACCAGTCCCTCCTAGAGGTTAGGTCTTAGAGTATTGATCCACTACAGCAGGGATCCTCATTGGCTTTAGTTCAGGAGCCACAACGGCAAGGGATCAGTCAAAATAAAGAAATGTGCCCTATCAGTTTGGTGCGCCCCCCCCGGAATACTGTGTATTTTAAGCCTAACACTTCTATCCATATTGATAAAAACTAGGATTTTTTCTACGTTCCATTTAAGATTTAGGAGTGGAAAAATGCATGCATGCATGCATGCATTGTGCTGCATCGTTTGTTGACAAGACTTTTTTTCTTCTATTGGGAGTCCTTTTGTAAATTTAAAAAAAAAATAATTTTTTTTTTATTTTAGTCAGCATACAATCCGACATAAGAGAATGAGGGTCACAGAGGACCATTCAAGACATTCAGCATAGGTACATCACAAGAGAAACAATAAACATCCCCAAATAGGAGGGGTCTCATCCAAATGAAAATTAACTTGTCAGCAGTAAATATGAAATTGTTAGAACAATAAAAGAGAACTCTACCTCAAAAAAGTACAGCAGGTAATAGAAAAATAATAAAATGAGGTAAAGGGAAAGCTAACGACACCGACCACACGCCAGCAATGGTGCGAGGGGAAGAGAAAAAAACAAAACAAACGTTGGGCGGGGGAACGGCATAGGTTAATATCGTGACTTTCCCGGCTCACTCCCAGAGGAGTGAGCCACTCACAAGGCCCAGGAGCCAAGTATGGCAGCCAGAGCCATGGTAGGTGCCATAGTGGCGCACCTCGGGGCAGCCTGAAAAGTGCCAAAAAAAAAAAGGTGGAGGTAGGAAGGGTACACCATCGCTGGTAGGGCAAGTGTCAAAAAAGAACAAAATCTCAAGTTGCAGCAGCCACGGGATGGGGGGGCAATCCCTGCTCAAGTCACAGGGGAGGGGTGCTACAAATAGCCGAGTCAGGGAAACACAGCATAGAGAGGGGGGGGGGGCAAGGGAGACAGAGCAGGGGGAAGGGATCATTCCCGAATGGTGGGGGGGGGGGGAGTCTCAGCAGAAAAGAAAAAAAATATATCAAAAGGTCAGCATAAAAACGCTACTAGTAAAAAGAAAAACAATGTCTCATTTTGTCTCAAAGTCTGCAAAAGAAAAAGAAAAGTCCTCAGAGCATGTCGCAGAAATAAATGGCATGGGGGAATCACATCAAAACGGTAAAGGCCAGAAACTAAAAATAAAAGCGGGGCCCAGTGCATCAACCCGTGTCCAGCAAAAAGGCAGAGTCTCCACCAGGCACATCCAGTTCTCGAAGAGTCCGGCGAACATAAAGCCCCTGGATAGCCGCAGCGTGAGCTACACTGTGGGCCCAGGTTTGGTTCTTCTGCGCAGCAATAATCGACTCCTCTGGATCCTGCCGCACCGGTACCACAGATTTCTCTTGGAGACGCCGCTCGGTCACTTCAGAAACCGCCATTCTGTTGTCTCGGCCACCCGACAGCAACACAGCATCCTCACATGGACCAAGATCTGTTCCCGAAGCCAGAGGGTCCACCATCGGCACTTCAAAGGGACCGTCGACCGCACAGCACACCCCATCTCCGTCCGCCTCCAATCGGTCCTCCACACATCGGGAAGGGTAAGCCACCTCGGGGGCATCCGTACAGGGGGCCTCCGCTCTCCTGCAGCCCCGTAGGATATTCATCAGTTGTTGCCAGGTTCCCTTAGTGAGTGGACCAGAGTCATCCTCCCCCAGAAACTCAAGGCAGGCATCAAGGCCTGCTAACACAGCCATGTTGTCAACAGGGGGGGAGGGGAGATTACCCGTCGCCAGGCTGCGTCCCCGTCTGATACCGCCATCCTGTGGTCCCCAGCAGCGCCCATGAGATGGGGGCCCTCCTTCCCTGGAGGACGCAGCAACTGCTCACCTAGGGGATTTCACACGGAGTCGAAAGGGCAGGGAAACGAATGCCTGACAGGGGCTGGAAAACTAGGCCTCAATATGGCTGCCGACAAAGATCCCCAGCCAGATATCCACTGCAAAAAGTTGTCTCGGCTCCAGAGCGGGGGCCGCACGGGCTCCAGAAGACTCACCCCCGATGGCCAGCTGCTCAGAGATCAAATGGTGAGATAGTTAACGGAGAAAGTCCTCAAAGTCCCTAAAATAGAAATCACAGCGGAGCTCCGTGTACAGATGTCTTCTCCCCTTCGCAGCTGGCCACGCCCCCCCCGGGAGTCTTCTATGGTAAACTAACCTAAAATGTAATTTAGAAAAAAAATGGGGGGCGTGGCCGGCACCGCATGGAAGCAGACGTGCTCTGGTGGAGCTCCGCAAAATTTTCATGATTTCAGCAACTTTTACTGGAGTTTCCACCTAGAAAACCCTTTACTAGAGTTCCTGCGGGGCTGGCTACTACGTGGATTGCTCCGGGGCCCGTTTTTGTCCCCCCCCCCGGGGTGCAGCTGAGATTTTCTGTGGTTTTATTTTCGGGCCTGGTCGGCTGTCAGCCATTTTGCAGCCTACCCTGAATTGCCTGCCGGGTCTCCAGCTTTCCCCTATGTCGGGCGCTCGTTGGTCGCGAGCAGTGAAGATGGAGGGCCCCCATCTTCCGACTGTGACTGAGGTCCCCTTGATGAGATGGGAACGGGAGTGTACGGCGTGGCAGGACTGGGAGTGCCCCTCCCCCCCCGGTGAGCGGAATGGAGGCGATGTTTGCAGACATGGAACAGTGCTTGAAGTGGAGACCGGAGGAGGGAGGAAAACCACTTTTATGCAGTTCTTGGCGTCGACTACTGACCGTATTGACGGTTGGCCAGTTGCCTGCGGATTCAGAGTTTGAAGAGGAGAGGACCGGGGTGCTTGTCGGACGATCTGCGTATAAAGATCCTATTGAGGAGGAGGTTCCGCGCAGCGCTGATTCAAAACGACCGGCTTCTGAGTCGGGCTCGAGCTGCCGGATGACCGGGGGGATCCCTGAGTCACGAGGAGACAGTGCTGCCTGCGTGGACCCTGATGAGCTGACAGTCGCTGAGAGAACGGAGGTGACCGCGCCTGTGAGGTCTGTGGTGAAGGCAAAGGGAAGCGGAGGCCTAGCTGCCGAAGAATGGCTGTACTGGCCTTGTTTCCAGTTACTGGGTTGTGTGGCCCCGGGAGAGTCATGGAGGCAGAGCATACGTGACCCGTACCCTTCCCGATGTGCCATCCACGCGAATGGCGGTGCCCCTGCATTGCCTGCATTACGAGAGGTATCATTTCGGGATGCGGGCTGAAAGACCTTTTGCAGTGAAGTTTCCTCCAAATTTTTATTTGAATTTTATACTGATTTCTCTGATCGCCCATCGAAAACCCCCCCTTTTGCCTTCATTTCCTTTAATTAGCTCTGTTTTTCTGAGGAAATTTAAATTTTTTACCCCCCCCCTTTTTTCGTTCCGAATTTTGAGACACTCTGGAGGACTCTTTTTCCTTATTTGCTGACTTTCTGATTTCACTGAGCCGTAATATGCGAAACATTTTATTTTATTCCCTCACCCCCCCCCATGTTGAGACTTTTCTTTTTCTTTTTGGCGGCAAGACCCCCCTCCCCCTTTGATTCTGTGTATCTTATCATTTTCCCTTGAGACACCCCTCCCCCTTTTATTTAACGTATCCATTTCCCCCTTGTTTTATGCTGCTCAGAGACACTTCTTTTTTTCTTTTTTTTCCCCCCCTGCTGACATTCCCTGGATGGGGATAAATTTGAGACTTCTGATTTTTCTCTTACTTTTATTTTTGTATTCTTCTGAAGCCCTTTTGATGGCTATCGTTACTACTCCCCCCCCCCGTTTTCTGAAATCGGCCGATTTTTCATATGACCCCCCCCCCCCTTCTGTTATTTTCTACCGAAGTGCTTATGTTGATAACATTACCTGGGGCCCTGCGAGGCCCTCACTCTCTGTTTATATGATGCCTTAATTTCAAAATAAAAATTTTAAATATAAAAAAAAAATAAAAAAATAAAGCGTTGGTGTTGCAGCTCCAGCAAACTCTGAAATTTCACAAGTGTCCTCCAAAGCTTTACTGTTATAGTTACATAGGCTGAAAAAAGACATGCGTCCATCGGGTTCAACCTCTCACACAACACTTACTGCTGTTGATCCAAAAGAAGGCAAAAAACCCAGTCTGAAATGCTTGCCAATATGCAACAAACTGGGGAATTTTTTTTTCTTGATCCCAGAATGGTGTCAGATTTCTCCGTGGATCAAGAAGCTTACCCACATATTAAATATTATAACCCTTAATATTCTGTGTCTGCAGGAAATCATCCAGTCGTTTTCTAAAAGTCTGTACAGTCTCTGACCCAACCACCTCAACAGGCAGTGAATTCCACAGCTTTATTGTTCTCACCGTAAAATAACCCTTCCTATGCTTTAGGCTGAATTTCCTTTTCGTCCAGTCTAAATGGGTGACCTTGTGTCCTGAGTATAGTCCTGTTAATGAATAGGTTTCCAGACAAAGGTTTATAATGGCCCAGTATATATTTATAGAAGATTATCAGATCCCCTCTAAGGCGCTGTTTCTCTAAACTAAACAGGTTTAAGCTTTAGTCTTTCTTCATCACTTAAACCTTCCATTCCCCTTATTAATTTAGTCGCCCGTCTCTGCACTTTTTCTAGCGCTATAATATCCTTAAGACAGATGCCCAAAATTGCACGGCATATTCAAGGTGCGTCTTACCATTGATTTATACAGAGGCAAAATTATGCTTTCATCCCGAGCGTGAACTCCCCTTTTAATGCATGCCAATACCTTGCTGGCCTTGGCAGCTGCTATTTTACATTGCGCATTGTTACTTAGTTTGAAGTCTATGATTATTCCCAAATCCTTCTCCTGCTTGGATTTCCCTAACTCCGTTCCATTTAGGGTATAAGTTGCTTGTGTGTTCTTTACTCCAAAGTGCATAACTTTGCATTTATCTACATTAAATTTCATCTGCCATTTAAGTGCCCAGTCCCCCAATCTATCTAAATCCCTCTGCAGCGAAGTAACATGCTGCTCACATTGTATTACTGTTCCTAGTTTTGAGTCATCTGCAAACACTGATACATGACTTTCAATGCCTATCTCAAGGTTATTTATAAATAAATTGAATAGTATTGGTCCTATAACAGACCCCTGAGGGACACCACTTACCACTGATGTCCATCTTGAAAATGTACCATTTATGACCACTCTCTGTACCCTATCTTTTATCCAGTTTCCTATCCAAGAACAAGTATTTTCATCGAGACCAATTTTTCTTAATTTAAAAAGTAACCTATTGTGTGGAACGGTGTCGAAAGCTTTGACAAAATCCAAGTAAATCACATCCACTGCAACCCCCTGATCTATACTTCTACTTCCTCATAGAACGTAATTAGGTTAGAATGACATGATCTGTGCTTCATAAAACCATGCTGATTTTTGCCAATTACATTATACCTCCCAATAAATTCCTGAATATTATCCCTTGGTGACCCCTCAAATACTTTCCCAGCCACAGATGTTATGCTCACAGGTCTAGAATTCCTAGGCACAAATTTTAAACCTTTCTTAAATATAGGGACCACGTCTGCTTTTCTCCAATTATCTGGTACGATTCCTGAAAGAAAAGAATCTTGAAAGATTAAGAACAGAGGTTTACATATTTCAACACCTAGCTCCCTCAGTACCCGTGGGTGAATTCCATCCGGCCCTGTGAATCATCTTTTCCTATTACAGACATTTCACAGAAATAAAATCCAAAGAGCATTTGTCATACACTGGTCAAAATCGCAGGTATTGCGGTGCTAACACCATGCTTTGCAACTAGCACCTCCAATTGTTTAACATTTATTCTAGTTTAGAGATTGTCTTGAGCAAATGGGGACACTTGTCAGGGTTTGGGTAGTGGGGGAAGGAAGTACAGAGGTTGGCGAGATTAGGGAGACATTTAGCAATAAGGAATAGTATGGTTAAGGCTAGGAGTTGAAATGGCTTTTGGGTATGGTGTGGCAAGTTAAGGTTATTTGTTTTATTACATTGCTATTTGGAGCTGGGGCTTGTGACCAAGGCAATGAACATGGAAAAATGATCGCTAGTGTGATATACTTGGCAGTACTGCGTATAGTGATGCCCACCGCTCCCTGCTTACACATCAGAGCCCAATTAAAAGCTGTTTCTTTGGTCGAATTTTTAGTATCAGGGAAAATGGAGAGAGAAGGAGGTTTTTGAGAAATGCACTTTTTGAATCTAATTTCCATTTTGGGTAGTGACTAATGTGCTTTGCTATACTGTTTTTTTTATTTAATATCTAATACTGTGTGGATCAGGTACCATTACAAGAAATCTAAGTATTTTGAGAAAATATACAAATTTGCGCAAGAAGCGGTTTTGTGCACTAATCCCTACCAGGGCGGCTGCGTAACCAGGAGCATCCAGCCCACTTCATGTATAAAACATAAAAGAGTTGTCATTTGCACTTACCCCTATGACTCTTTGCAAAACAAAACAATTTAAATTTACTGTAATGGCCATTAAAGTGTTAAGCCCAGCGCAAATGACAACCCATTTTTTTGTGTATTTATACATGAAGTGGGCTGGATGCTCCTGGTTTACACAGCCGCCCTGGTATGGATTAGCACGCAAAACTGCTTATTGTGCAAATTTGTATTTTGGTGTATCCCCAGCCAAGTAATTTTTTCGCTGTTGTCCTGTTCCGTGTTTTCGTTTTCAAAGTGGAAATGTTTTTGAGAATTATTATTATTGTCATCATTTTATAGAGCGCCAACAGTTTCCGCAGCGCTTACAATAACCAAAGGGAACGAAATACAAATAAACGGACGTAAGATGGGAACAAGAGGTGTAGAGGGCCCTGCTCACAGGAGTTTACAGTCTAGAGAGATTGGGGGTTGAGGAAGACGAGGAATTTCACTAGATAGCAGGATCATTAGTGCCAGTGGTTTGAAGCCGCTCTTATGGCCCCACCATTCCAATCAAGTGTGAGTAGGTGAGCAGAGGGATGAGTTGCATCAGTGATGTGTACGCTAATCTGAAGAGATGGGTTTTGAGGGATTTCTTGAAGACCTGAAGATTAGGGGAGAGTTTGATAGGGCGAGGCAAGTCCTTCCAGAGGACTGGTGCCGCCCTTGAGGTCCTGGAGGCGAGAGTTGGCTGTGCGTATGTAGACCGATGACAGGTTGAGATCACCTGCTGAACGGAGTTGTCTAGATGGGACGTGCTTGCGGAGTAACGAAGACCTGTAGGGAGGGGTTGAGTTATTGAGGGATTTGAATGTGAGCATCAGTATTTTAAACTGTATCCCGAAACGTACAGGAAGCCAATGGAGGGACCGGCAGAGTGGAGACGTATGTGAGGTGCGTTTACTGAGAAAAATAAGCCTTGCCCCTGCATTCATTACAGATTGCAAAGGGGCAATACGGGAGTTGGGGAGGCCAATAAGGAGCGAGTTGCAGTAGTCAAGTCGTGAAATGAATAAACCCACCATTCTGTCTTTTGGCTGCGAAGCAGCAGGAGGATGTGCAGTTGCCGGTAGGCAATTTTTGGTTTCATTAGCACCCACCTTAACACTTTAATGGCCATTACAGTAAACTAAAACCTTGTTTCGCATTGGAATCATAGGGGTATGCGCAAATGGCAACTTTTTTTTTATTATATTGTGAGAGGTTTTCTTTTTTTCTTTAAGAACCGAAAAACAAGTGTCTGTTAAACGACCACAAAAGAAGAGAAATGTCGTAAATGAAAAAAAGAAAGCACCATTACCAGGAAGCTTTATAAAGCAGACATTTTGCCATTATGCTCAATCCAGAGTGTCAAAGGAGTGCTTCAAAGAGGTGGAGAAGTGGTAAGTTTTTTGTTTCTTTTTGTCCTTTGTAAAGAGATTTCCATTTTTGCATTTAAATGCTGTTCTTCAAAGCAAAAAGTATATAATAGCTATATCTGCAAGCAACACAACCGTTACTTTATTTCCACATTAAGCACTGGTGCTAATCCTTAATGAAGTGATACTGAGATTGTCTTTTGGTGCGTTACAGTATCTAAGTTTAATTTAACCATCTTTGTGTCATAATGCACAGGGGAGTTCTGACTATTTAAGAGGAATCATTTTCTTGTATGTAACTCTTTTTCTGACCTATATAATTGAAAAAAGAGCGTTGTTTCAACAGTCCCATCTGTACAATCCTGTGGTCACTTGAGGGCCTTCTGCTAGCACATAGCACCATCTTACAAGACTGCCTTCTGCGCTCAGTCAGCACGTGTGAAAATTTTGGCCGTCAAAGTAATACTGTGACAACAAATATGACACACTTATTCTCTACAAATGATATACAGTATAGTACTTCCCACTAAAATAAACAAGCTAACCCCAATGGAAGTCGCTCTAACCTGTATACGGGGAGTGATTCTCTACGTGGCCCTTTAAACCTGATGTATTCTTGCACAGGCCTTTAAGGCATGGGCTCAAGTCAACAGCGTTTTTTTTTCCACTCCTGTCCTTTTAAGGCTGGGGGCACACTAGGCGTCTACTTGTGCGCACTAGCGTGCGTTACCGGCGCCCGTCGCAACGTTGTGATGCTGCGGACGGAGCCGGTCACATGCTTGCGCGCGCACTTAGTGTGCGTGTAGCATGCGTGCACCTAGAGATCACTGTCGATGCGCGTCGACGGGGCTGCTAAGCGCGATCCTCCATAGGAGGATCGCACTTTGCAGCCTTGTGGAGGGGGGCAGGTGGGCGTCGAGGGGGGGGCGGTGCATTAACGTTCTCTTTAACGCATGCTAGTGCGTTAAAGAAAATGCCTAGTGTGCCTCCGGCCTTAGAGGTTCAAAAGATTCAGGGAGTGCAGGTGGGCATTTTATTGCTTTGAAGTGCTGTTCATCAACAAACTTCTAATGGTTTAAAGCACTTTCTATAAATAAAATACCTTGCTCGTTCTTCAAAGTTACATTATTTTCTTAAATGGCTCAGGTTGAGACATTTTATCTAGTTTTTGTTCAGAATTATTTAATATCCTTTTTTTTCCTCTCTTCCCCTCCCCCCCCCTGTGTAGTTTGGAACTTTACTTTGAACAGGTCAGCAATGACTTGGCAGCATACACTGCTCATGCGAACAGAAAGACCATAACAAAAGCGGATATCGAGCTCCTACTGAGAAGGTAACATGTCTAAATTTTGCCCATTAATAATCTGTTATGTTTCCTCTCTCCTGCATCACCCAAGAGTCTTTCTTTTTACCTGAAGGGCAGAATGCAATGCAAATGTTTAATTCTGTGCCTTGATGTTGGAAGTCTCCCGTTTGCATACCTGCTATCCTACGTTCCCCCTTTTTAGAACAAAAATGTCACATTCTCATTATTTTATAACCCTCCTGTGGACTATATACTTATGCTATAATTTCCATGACACTCCAGTATGCTAATTATTACACTTCTAGAGTGCAGCCCCCATCTGTGACAGAGCTCTGTACTCTGAGCGAAGTATCTCCTGCCACTCTCTTGCAGGGCATTTTGTTCTCACATCAGCGATCCTCCTCATAGGAGACAGAGAGGCTAAACCTAACGCCTTCTGCAACCCCATCTTGGGCTCCAGGCAGTCTGAATTAAGTTTTATTAAACCAGGCAGAAAAAATGCAATTAGAAACCAGCACACACGACAGGCTGTTGGAGGGAAAGGTAATGTTTGTCTCTGCAAACAAACCACCTCAACATCAAAGTATAATGACACTCACATATGCCACAGCTGTCACTCCGATGGCATGCCACCAGAGGTGATTGACTGCAAGACTTGATATTGGAAAATGGTAAGCGACTCACTGTCGGCCTACAAATTCGGACTTATTCGGGGGTTGCTGCATCTCTCGTGCAGAGATGAAGTCCTTGGCATTTCAGCACTGACCACCCTTTCTGGGTGTAGCCATCTGATTTGCATATGGAGCAGGTATCTCCATAATGGCACAATCGAGCTAAAATCTTGAGACCTGAGCGGGCCCCCACCGTAGAGCAGGCCGCTAGTGCTGTTGCTCGTCCTCAGGACCCTCACAAACCTAGGGAGGTTTGTACGGTGGGGCCGCTCAGGTCTCTCACTAAATTCAGACAGACATAGGGAGTGATTCCCTATCTAATCCCAATGTGTGTCAGTCATGGCCGGTGCACTTCAATTAAATTTGATTGGAAATTGCTGTAAATGCTTGTAGCAGCACAGTAGTGCTACCTGTCTTTATTGGTTCATAAAGAAAACTGTTATTGCTGCAAACTCCAGACTGACAATGATTTGATATTTGCTTTATCAAATTGCTACGTACTGACAGTCTGATCTTTTGGATGCTTACTATAGAGATCTGATCTATACTCTCAAGAGTGCGCTGCACTTAAATGATTTCAGTCTTTTCTATGATAGTATCTGTATAGCTGAGTCGCACTCCGTTTGCTGCTCCCTATACTACCGGGAGAAGTGGGCTGAACAAAGGAAAAGCGAATCCTGCTCAAGTGAGCTTACAATATTGTGGGGTGACACACAACCGTGGGGGTAGATTTAGTGTATAATAGAAGTAATGGGAGATGGATCAGGATGGACTCAATGAATGAATTCTGGAATGAACTGATGGGCCTCTGTAAAAATAGAAGTTAGCCTGGATATATCTCTCCATTTATGAAGGCTGTGCACCTTCGAGGAATCCCCACACTGTCGTGGATCAGTCAAAATCCTCACATTCTCAGTAACAAAACAACTTACTGGGTACTGAGCCACGAGTCTCCTGTTGGGAGCCAGACCTTGAGTGATGTGGCATCCTTAATAAGCAGTGATTTACTTCACCGGCGTGTCCCTTACTTTGGTGGCACAAAAGGTCAGAAAATTGACCGCTGTTACTAAAGCTTACTCATATTTCAATCAAAAGCTGTGGCATTCCCATTGATAAAATCAGAAACTGCACCAAGATATGAAGGATGCCTTAAAGGTGGTCTGTACTCTAGGGACCACACAGAGTAATGTGGAACTATGGCACTAGGCTTTATCTGTACAATATATGCAGAAGATCCCTGTGGTCTTAACCTTCTATATATTCATATTTGGGGTTATATGCATTATTAACAAGCCATTTTTAATTCCCTCCATGTAATTCTTTTCTGCTTATAGTCCAGGGCTGAAAGAGCAAATATACAGAACTTTTCTGAACAAGTTGTTTACGGGGGGGGAGACATTATCTTCCAGTAAGTTGAGCAGCAGTGAAATATCTGATGCTGATCTTAGCCTTAGCAATATGACACTTTATCCCTGCTAGAAGTTCCGAAACCGTTCTTATTGTATACTCTATAGCCTTTACAATAATTCTTACACAATTTAACAATTTTTTTCTTCTTCCCCTCATCGATAGACAAGGCCTTGTGACTGACAACATTCCTCTCAATGTCCTCATTGAGAAACATTTACCATTGGAATATAGGAAACTCCTCATTCCTTGCGCAACGAGTGGAAACAAAGTATTCCCAACATTGTAAACTGTCTAGTTCATTACATCTTGATGAATGGCATGGTGGGAAAAAAAGGACTGCTGACTATATTATTTGCAGATCTCCGTGCAGCAGCGTGATGGTGTGTGTTTAAGGAACATTTGATTAAAAAAAAGCTCAAATTGGCTTCAGGTGACACTTTTGTTTAGAAGTATAATGTGAATATTTCATAATAGACCATAAAAATGGTTACGAATAATGACTTCTTGTCCTGAAAATTGCCAGGAGAATTTAGTTATAACAGTGAACACGGTCGCAAATTCAATCCTGCTACTTCTGTGTTTTTCACATTTAATGTTTAATCAAGCATCCTAAAATAAATCTAACATTTTTCTTTGCAAAATACATCATCATGTAACGAACAAAACTCCAAAAATACGAGGCTTGACTATTATGGATTCTATGGACTTCAAATGATCTGCTTTCAGTGAAGGAATTCAGACCTGGATTTATCTCCTATTTTCCCCTAATGTATATTGGCATATCTAGACTAGAACAAATAAAGTCATTCTCAAATTAAAATAGAAGTGATGTAGAAGCTATTGATCGCTCGCCCTTTATGGAGTCGCACAATGGCTGTTAACACCTTGACTAAAGTAGGTTGGTGTTCTTTCTACTCTTGATTACATTTTTCTCCATATGTTACCACTGGAATAGGGTGTATATAGTTGGATAGAAAAACCAATATGTGGTACATCGTGCAAATTTGTCCAAAGACTACCACTCAATGAATTGTGACACACTCTAGTGTCATATAAGCCCCTTGTGGGTTAATAAAGGCAACCATTTATGGCCTTCATTCCGTAATCTAGAATGCTTTGCAAAACCCCTAATTCTTTTTGCAACCTACTCTTCAATAATAAACCCTTCTCTGGAGAGAAGATTATCAATATGTTTATTTTTAAAGCATAAAATGTATAATACAGTGGTCTCCTGCTAAAATGTATTTCGCCCTGGTTTCCTCTCTGCACTTCCTCAGAGTGTGTGTGTCTGTCCTTGATTCATCCACCCTCTTCTTCAGGAGCGTATCTGTATTGACCTATACTTGCTCAAATGTGGGACTTACATGGCAGAACATATACATTCAAAAGTAAGTGATTTTAATTGAAGAGATCCAGTCTTGTCCTCTTTGGGTTTTCTCTATGTGCATTTCACTGCAGAATCATTTTTTTTCCCCCCTCCAGGTTTAACATACAAAAACAATATTTTATTTTATACTTTCACCGTCGCTATACACAATATGAAATTAGCACTTTAAATGGTAAAACTTCTAATGTTTCCTTGTTGTGAAAGTGGCTTTCAGTTTAGGCTAGGGTCAGACGAAAGTATTTTTCCCCGCGAACGTGAAAAAGTGCGTCCGAACGCATTGACGTATTTTTTCACGGAATGCGCAAAAACGGTCAGACGACGCGCATTTTCGGGCGTGATTTTGTACGGATCGTCAATAAAACTCTTTTTGCGTCTGGACGTTATGTAGGCTGGACATTAGCAGTGTCTGACATCTCCTAATCACGCACACACGCTGCTATGCCGCAGCTGCGCACTCAGCACGTCAGTACTAGCGGTTCAGCGTTCTCAGAAAAATGCGTTCAAATTCCACTTGCGTTGCACGGCCGGACTTTTGTGCGGCCGTACATCGTATATTGGCCGTCATTGCCCGTCATCTGCTGCTAGTGCGGCCGTAATTATGTGCGCCAGAACGCACGTTAAAAGTGCGCTGGTCTGACCCCAGCCTTAGTGTTTTTGCAGAACATAAAGTAACTATTAAGTACATGGTCATTTTATACTAGTAATGCAGGACTGTCTTTATTAAACTTCATTGTTTCCACATCCTAAAGCTTCACATACTCAAGTTATGGTTGTGGATGTTATTTAAGACCATATCCTTTAATTTTTAACTCTTCCCTCTTGTTTTGCCTTCTAAGGTTAGTTTAAATTGTAAAGTGTTTTGTTAAATTATTAAAGATTTATTTATATGAAACAGCAGCTCCAGATCCTTTTATTTTTGGAATAAAAGCTTTACTCTGTTCAGCGAGCCTCTCGCTGTATGTGTGTGTGTTTAAAAAAAAAAAAGTGTGGATCTTTGTGGTTAATTAAACCCTTTGTAAAATTTAACAAATGTGGTCCAAAGTCCCAATATTCCTTAACCTATTGGGTGTGGGATTCTCACAGGCTCTGCATAACGAGTAACACCCAGGAGGAGCGTAAAATTATCTTTTAATTTCCTGTATGAATATATAAATATGGTGATTCAAATACCTTTTTAATGTGCCCCATTTAGTTTGAAAGTGTGTTCTAATACAGACGGGCTATGGTTCTCCCTTCCCCCTTCTTTCTATGACATGTGATTTTGGGCAGGTTAGGAATGTTTGTTACTCCAAACGTTAAAAGGTAAACTTAACCACATATGCTTTACATATATCAGACGTGGCAAATATCTGCGTCATTTGAACACTGACATGATCTGGTTCATGATTGTCTGTTGTACCACACCCTTTTGTTCTATATTAGAGCCTGATAAACAGGAATATGCTGAGAACAATTCTACTTTACATCTTATGTGGTTGTCTTCTTTTGCTCTCCTGTTGGCCAATGTAGTGCTGCGATTTAAATAAGTTTCTCTGTGAAATGGACCGACAGCAGCAACAGAGATATAACTTGTTTGGTAAATATGAATAGGAATATTGATTTGATTTTAATTATTTAACAAGGAGCATTACCTTGGAGAAGCAGTCTCCTGAGGAGTTTAAGACGTTCTCCTTTTCACAGGGGGATTCAGCAAACTAAAGCAAATATTTAGGCATTCATCTCAGCAAGCATTGGGTGACTGGTAGGAATGTATACATATTGTGTACATATCGTGTTGCAAGCTCATTAGTTGTCTGGTTGGACACCATTGTGTGCTGTTTAAGCAGTGTATGTGGGAGAGCTGTGATACGGTCTGTTGTGGTAGCCCCACCCACCCATGTAAGCTGAGGGCATCTGAAGTAACAAACTGCTGTTATACTCACTGGAGGTGGAGGTGATAAATACCTCTTCACAGCCAAATGACAAGATATTGGTGTAGCCATAGCCTCTAGAATGTGAATGTATCTGGTTCTTGTGCTATGAATCGCCCTCAGAATTCAGATGGCTCCCATAAATGGGTGGGGGTGTGTGTGTGTACTCACACAAAAAACTCATGTTGGTGCAGTGAGTAACGATCAATGTATTAATTCTAAATAGCATATACAGGTTATTCAAAGAGATCCGAATTGGGGCCAAAAGGTAACCGAACGCTGAAATTCAGTGTTCGGTTACCTTTCCTGGCCATTTGGCTATCCAGAAAGCAGGCAGTTCGCCAAATGTTTGCGAATTGCCTGCACATACGGTGCCTGTCCGAAGGCAGTGAAATCCCCATAGAGAAGCAATGCTTCAGCTATTCAGAGAACAAAAACCAGCAGTGAAAGGTTGCCAAAATGCCCTGCCATTCGGTGCTTTAATTCGACAAGTTTATTCAGGCGAATCCCATAGGCTTCAATGTTAAAAACATTCCTGTTCTAATGCAATATCTAAAACCGTTTATAATATTGTGCAGTAAAGTTTTTTTTATTTTTAGGATCTTTTAGGCATTTTTCGGGATTTTTTTTTGGTGAAAATTTTTTGCCTTTTTAAATCGTTTTTTCTTTAACAGCCCTTTTTATTATCATCCATTAGATCTTATATGTAAATTTCAGACATTTTCGTTCTGTAGTTTCTTTTAGACATGTGCATTCGTTTTAGTACTAAAACGATTTAGTCAGAATTTTGGGATAATTTAGTTTTCGTATGGCTCAAAAGATACGAAACTGCTAAGTACAAAAAACGAAAGAAACTAAAATAAAATGCACTACATTTTAGTTTCAGTCCTTTTTGTAATATTACATTGAGTGAAGGAGACCAGCAATGATTAATGCTGGAGGATGTTCTAAGCAATTAATTAATGCAGGAGGATGTTCTATACAATATACAGAGAGGAGCATTTTTTTTAGCCCTTTAAATCCAGTGTCTGTGAGCGCTGAGATCGGCTGCTTGTTATATTATCTCTCAGTACAATGTATCAGGCTCAGCTGATACAGTAACTGACTGCTGCTCATCACAGTGCTCAGAGTTTCAGTAAAACAAGGAAATAATATTGTTATAACCTCTTATATATAAAAATATTATTTACTAGTTTGGCTGAAACTCTGAGCGCTGTGATGCGCAGCAGTCAGTTACTGTAACAGCTTTGCCTGACACATTGTGCTGAGAGTGAGAGATACTGTAACAAGCAGCTTTCTCAGCCCTCTGAGGAGCCACTACAATAGTAATTGTATTTTTTGATTTTCGGATGAATGAAATTAGTTTTCATACTAAAGAACAGAAAACAAATTTCTTTAGCAACTAAATAAATTGCATTTTAGGACTAATCCATTAGTTCAAAACGAAATTTTGTGCTGTGCACATGTCTAGTTTCTTTGCAAACAGCGTTTCACTTTTCAAACATTCAAGCGTACTTTTTTTTCACTCTCTTCGTCTGTGGTGTTCAGTTTTTCCAGCAGCTCCTCTGCGCTGTGATCGGCTACTGCTAGGGTTTCTCTGGTGTGTACGGCAGGGTTAATCCAGATGTTTTTGCGGGTTTCAGTGTGCATTTACCTGGGTTTTGCGGTGAGTGTTCGTCGGGTTTGCGGCGGCTTTTCCCTGCACTACGAAGGCCCTGTGGTGCTTGCTGAATACACCGCAGGGTTGCTGAAATGGATCACCAAATCCCACCGAATTGAACGAAAAGTCACCGAACGTGCAGTGACTTTTTGATTCGCTTTGAATAACCGTTAGGGATCTAGATTAATCAAAGCTGTATAAACATCCAGCAAGGCTGTGCAAATGACCAGGACGCGTTTCGCAGTGGAAAGCCGCTTCATCAGCTGGCTTACAGGCCAATGCATTTTGTGTGTCCATTTATAGTCCCCATAGTTAAAGATAAATGTCCCCACATGTCGTTAATTCGTAATTGGTGTGTGCGTTGCACGCCTCCGTTTGGGAGCCCCGCGTGTTACTATGGGCGCCGCCATCTTGTGCATGTGTGTTGTAATCACCCACGTTTCACGGAGCATAGCGTGGCGCACTTCCGTTTTTTTAGTTGTCCTCACATTTCCGGCTTGACAGTCCATGATCCAGTGCCATTTGGTGCCGGATCACAGCCTAGTTCCGGTGGGGGCCACCATATTAGATGACAGCTCCACCTCTGGGTCCCCCCTCGTCATCTGACATCGAGCATGGCGCGATGTCAGTTAGCTGGGGAACCCCTAGTTGCCCTGGAGATTTCCCAAGGAAATCCTATGGTGGAGATGGGTTCCTTTGAACCCCGGCAGGTTTAGTATCACTGGAAAGGCCAGAGCATGGCTTTTCCAAAGTAAGGAAACATATATATTTTTTTATATTATTTATTTTTTTATTAATGCAATAGTCCCATTTCAATTATGTGAGCAATGATAGTGCACTATGGGGGGTAGCTAAAAATCATGTGGTTTTTTTTCTGGGAAAATACAAGTCCCCATTTCTAATTTTTTTTGAAACCAGCATATATTTAACATAGAATATATAACCGCAAAGGCTCAGATAATAAAATGGGGGGGGGGGGAGAGAATCACTTTACACACTAGATTATTGGAAATTCACATTTTATTGCATTTTTTTGTTATGTCAGGCAAGGCATGACGTATGCATATAATGATATGAGTCTACTGAAAAAAAAGGAAATAATTATATATATATATATATATATGTCTGGGTTGTATAATAGAACGTGACTCCAAATCACATTTAAACCTGATGAGCAAACAGGTACAAATGAGCTCAGCACACAGAGGTGAAATGGCTCAGCAGAGAAGGGGTTAATGGCTTTTTACACACTTGGGCTGGGGTCGGAGGAGCATTGTTGAAGAGTGGAAGGAACATCCGTGAGAGTGGATGTTCCACTCAACGCCAGTCTGGCCACCTCGCTGTTAGTGGAGGATCGTGCTTTGCAGCTCCGTCAACGCGCGTCCTAGTGCTTTGACGGAGTGGGCTGCTGCACGGCCGCTGTTGCGTGCACAACAGCATGTGGCCAGCCCCGTCACAGCATCACAACGCTGCGAGTGACTCTGTAAGGCACGTCAGTATGGGTGCACGTAGTGCGCACAACTGACCCTGGACCTAAGGGCTTAGCATGGCGTAGCACGACCCTACTGTAGCTTAATATCTCCTTTTACCTTGTATAGGAGATGTGCATTTGCTCCTGGTTTTATAAGCACAAGCTTATTCCATGGTAGCCCGTTCTGCTTGCTGGAGCTAGTACTTCTCAAAGAAATAACACTAGGTTCTGAGAGTTGATAAATTCCTTTCCTCTCATCCCACAGTGGAGAGGACTGCACGATCTGCCACTTCATCTCACCACAGGAGACTGGGAGCAAATGGTTGCTAGTGTCCCTCAGTGTTTTATTCACGGCGGCTATGTGCGCTCCCAGTTGGGACACCCTGGGCTCCATGGAGTCCCATCTCTAGGAGCTGATACCATTGTTGCCGCTGGTATCAGGATGCGCTTGCTGGTGTGTTAAAGATGGTAAGGAAAATTGTCTTGCACAGAATTTTTTTTTTTGTTCCCTTTCATGTACTGACTCCTTTTTTACCAGTAATGGGGCCTTTCGATTTAGTTTAGATTATTGCAAATTTATAGCTCTGAACTGAAAAGTGCCATGACAGAGGACCCAGAAGCTGCTGAAATGCTTGGAGATTCAAGTAACTGCAGTGTTTAGCTCGATCGCGGTAGTGAAGTGATTAAACAAATTTGCTGCAAACAAATTTAGTTTGGGGGCACACTCTGCAATCCCTGTCAGCATAATGCCGGAAGAGCTAAAACTGTAAAATCCGCTAGCTGAATTTCCAGACATTCAGCAAGCCGATACATTTGTTGCAGTGAACCCCGGGCTACAACTCTAAGGCTAGTGTCAGGCCAGCGTCTTTGGAGAGGGGAAGGAACGTCTGTGAGAGCGGACGTTCCTTCCACTCGTCGCTCGTCTGGCCACCTCACTGAGCGCACTCAGTGCGATCCTCCTATGGAGAATCGCGCTTTGCAGCTCCGTCAACTCGTGTCTTAGTGTTTTGGCAGAGAGGTTTGGATAACGGACGCTTGTGGCGCACGCATTTCGTGCGCATTCACAAGTGTGTGACCGGCCCTTTTGCAGCGTCCCAACGCTGCGACGGACACCGGTCAGCACGGGCTCACATAGTGCGCTCATCTAACTCAGTTTAGCAGTAGATGGCACCATCTACTGGCCAAATATGTTAGTACAGTAAAAGATTCATTGGGAATATTTCTAAATATGTTTTAAAGATTAACAAATATTTTTTAAAGGGGGCGTGTCTGGGCCGCTGACTAAGATGGCCGCACATTGAATGCTCTCCGTAACCCCCTCCGACACATCACCTTAATACTCAGCCTAGGCACTACTATGGTCCGAGGCAAGAGGCTCAACAACGACCCGAAAACCCCAGCGAGTGCATCGAGGAGAAACACCCGCCCGTTAGAAGACTATCTGGTCCAAACGCCGCGTCTTGAACCCCCCGCGGTCGCTCCCAAGATGGCGGCCGTTCCTGCTCCAAACCCCGGCGCGGACCCGACTGCCGCAATTACCAGACTGGAGCTTCGCCTGGAGTCTCTCTTGGCGGGGATGCCCACAAAAGCGGACCTTGCTGACATGCTGGTGGATCTGCACAGCTCCGTCCGGCGCGACGTTGATGGGGTAAGAGAGGAAGTTTTGGCGCTCTCCGACCGCGTGTCTCAGATTGAGCAGGCGGCCGCTCACCAGGCCCCAGCAGCTCATTCAACAGAGCCTGCATACTCCGGCCTGCGGAGACTGGTCGATGACTTGGACAATCGCGGCAGGCGGTGTAATCTCCGCATCCACGGTCTCAAAGAGATGGACCCCCCCGAGCACCTTGAAGTGACCCTCCGCCGTTTCTTTAATGGCCTGCTGGACCGAGACCCCCAGGCGGCCATCGATCTTCCCCGAGCTCACCGCGCCCCCGTCCCCCGGAGGGAGACCCGCCTAGAGACGTGGTGTGCTGCTTTGCCTCATACCGAGTAAAGGACCAGATCATGCAGCGAGCCCGCGCCTCCAGGTCGTGGGACTTTGAAGGCCAATCGATAGAACTTTATCACGACCTGACGCCATTTACACTTGCGGCCCGCCGCTACCTCTGCCCCGTCACCCAGACCCTTAAGCGGAACAACATCCCATATCGCTGGGGATTCCCACTTGCACTCACTGTACGCGTGGAGGGTACCACCCACACTATCACCTGCCCGGCTGATGTTGCTCCGTTCCTTGACGCTTTGAACCTGCCCTCGTCGGAGATCCAGGATTGGGAGAGGAGCGAGGTATGGCGCCTGGGTGAGTCGGGTCGCCCTGGTCGGCCCCAGAGACGACGCCGGATGAGAGACGCCCCGGTACCTGACGCTCTGGTCCCCCCGATCGAGGAGGACTGAGTGGGTGTTATGTAGACGGCCCACAACACGACATGGTTTGGCCTGCCCCATGGTTCTCCGCCCAGGGCCCTCGGGCCTTATTACCCATCGCTCCACGCCGATGCCAGCTTCGATGGGCCGCTTCCTCGGACACTGGAGGGAGTAATGGCGCATGGTCTCAAACCTGCACACCGTCTCACCCGGCTAGATGTGAGAGAACCCTTCACCACGGCAATCCCCACACAGCATACAGGGCCGATGTGCCCAGCCATCGCGCATCTCAATGGGACACCTTGAAGGCTGCGGCTGACTTTCTTGCCCCAACCTCCCCACGTTGCGGGCCCCCTGCCCCGGGGTCGATGTGCTTTCTCATGGCATGTGCCGTGGCCTTCCTCCTTCGGCCAACGTAAATGTCCACCGAGCCGTTCCTACCCCCCTCCCATTCTCCCTATTTTTCACCACCCTTCGCGGCCTCTCCAGGCTCTTGAGCTGCAGTCACCTGCCACGCTGCCGCGGTCGCCCCGGTGGGTGGGGGATGGCTACCTTCCAGCGTCGGTGTACCTAACCATACTATACGCCCCCGGTCCCTATGCCCCCGGCCACATCCGTGGATACGCAATCCCTCCCCTACACGCTTTGGGATACCCCGGTCGGCTACCACTTCCAGCAACCGCCCAACTGATGCCCGCCGATCACTGGATGTCCGCCTACTCTAGACAGAAGTTGACCTACACACAGGGGACAGTTCGCAGACTCGGCCGCTACTACAACGCTTTGTGCCCGCTAGACGGTATTATCGCCTGAAGGGGGGTGGGTGGGGGATACAGGGGATGGCCTACGACTTTCCGCCCTCTTCTACTGCGTTTTCTTATATGTCAGATACATCTGTTTTGGTTCCATATGCATCCTTTTGTGCCTATAACCTTTAACGCCCCTGTCGGAGGGGACTGAGTTACACGAGTTGACGTTCAATTTTTGTATTCTATATTTGTATTTTTATCTCATATTCTATTTTTACGTTTATTTGGTGTCTTCGTTCGGACTCACGAGTTGTAGTCCTTTACCTCTGCCAACGGTTCGCTTCGGCTCCGGAAGGGACCCCACACGCCCCCACTGGGATAGGTATCCTTATCACTCGGGTTAGTGCTTGGCTGCCCCCAACCTCTACCTCAGAGGCGGTGGGTCACCTCCCTTTCCCGACCGATACCTCCATATCCCAAATACCGGGCCCTTGTTTTTGGCCCGCACCCGAAACTCCTCTCCTGCGCTCCCCCTGAGAGAATCTCCTCCCCCCTTCACCACCTCCTCACTTTCTTCGAACCTCCACCCTTTCTGTCCTCCCACCCCCCCTTTTTTTTTTCCTTCTTTCTCTTTTTCTCTCTCTCTCTTCTCTCTCCTCTCCCCCTTTCTCTTACCCCCCTTCCTCCTTTCTCTTTACTCTCACAATCTCTCTCCCCACCCATCATCCCGCTACCTCTACACTTATCTTTCACTTGCCCCTAACCCTTTCCACCTCTCCCCGCCCTACCCCATCCCTCCCCAAGCTCACCACATGGCGGGTTCCCGCCCCAATGGGGGCTCTTCTAACATGATCCCGACTGACCTCAGGATAGTCAGCCACAATGTCAGAGGCCTTAACCAACCAGAAAAAAGAAGGCGCCTCCTACGTGACCTCGCCTCCCTGAAGATTTCGATTGCCTTCCTTCAGGAAACTCATTTTCGCACAGCCTCCACCCCCTCTTTGAGAGATAGACGTTACCCCACCGGATTCTTCGATCACAACCCAGAGTCTAAGTCAAAGGGCACGGCAATAGTGTTCGCTGCCTCCGTCCCCTTCGAGCATTTGGAGACCTATGCCGCCGGAGACGGGAGATGTGTTTGTGAAGGGCACAATTGGTGGTTCACCATACACTTTCGCCAATGTCTACCTCCCTAACACAAAGCAGCATATATACTTGGCCAAGACGCTACGCTTACTTGAGGATTTTACGGTGGGTGTCCTGGTGCTGGGGGGAGATTTTAACATACCCATGGTTCCTAAGGAGGACTCCTCTTCCTCACAGCACCGGACGCCGCGGCGCGTCTTGGCCCGGATTCACCACTCACTACAAGCACTCCGCCTGATCGACGCCTGGAGGGCCCTTAACCCTTCCGCTCGAGACTACACATATTTTTCGTCGGTCCACAGGACTTATTCCAGATTAGACTACTTTTTCGTCCCTCAATACGACCTTCCTCTGATTCGAGACGCAAAGATACAGGCGACGACGTGGTCGGACCACGCTCCTGTCGTGCTAACCGTGTCGTCCCCCCTGCTCCGGCCTCGAGATCGGTCCTGGCAACTGAATACCTCCCTCCTCTCGGACCCGGAGTTGGTGAGGGTGGTGGAGGACAACCTGGCCTCATTTTTTGAGATTCATAAGGCCTCTGAGGTCCCACTCCCGACCGTATGGGAGTCTCACAAGGCTGTCATACGAGGTCAGTTGATCTCCTTAGCCTCCCGAAAAAGAAAAACCCAGCGAGCAGAAATAGCCTCCCTATATTCCTCCATCAGAGCCCTGGAACTCGAGCACCAAGCATCGGGCGACGATGCAGGCACCTACGCAAGACTCTTGCAGGCCCGCACCCAACTGGCTAATGCCCTTAATCCGAGCATCCACCACGCGATTCTCCGCACCAAATGCTATTTCGCCTTGCATGAAGACAAACCGGGCCGCCTCTTAGCTTGCCTTCTGAAAAAACGTCGCCGACAAAATTATATCCCGAAGATTCGCACTTCCCCTGATACGGAGTCCTCTGACCCGAATCTCATAGCCCGTGCTTTTAGAGACTTCTATTCCTCCTTATACCACTCCGCGGAGGAGCCTGGACCCCTCACCGCCTCCCGAATTACGGAGTACCTAGAGACCCGGACTCCCCATCGATTAACATCGGAGCAACAAGAACCTCTACGCTCCCCTATCAACACAGAGGAGATCGCCGCGGCCCTGAAGCGGCAGAAGCCTGGTAAAGCCCCCGGCCCAGACGGCTTACCTTCCATTTATTATAAACGCTTCGGGCCACAACTGATACCACACATGGCCGGTGTATTCAATGCACTGCTCACTGCGGAAACCTTCCACCCTCATTCCCTCTCGGCCACGATTGTAGTGATACCGAAGGAGGGTAAAGACCCTCTCTCATGCGCCAGTTACAGACCGATTTCGCTCCTCAACAGTGATCTTAAAATCTTTGCCACAATCCTTGCTCAACGTCTTGCACATGTGGCTCCACTACTGGTGCGGAGGGACCAGGTGGGCTTCATCCCGAACCGGGAGGCGAGAGATGGCACAATTCGAACGCTGAACGTGATACACGCAGTGTTGGCGTCGGAAACGCCCACGCTCCTTCTGTCAACCGACGCCGAAAAGGCGTTCGATAGAGTCTCCTGGCCTTTTCTGTTCGCCGCATTGAAAGCTATGCATATACCACCTGAATTCCTTCGGTGGACAGCCGCCCTATATCAAGCGCCGAACGCACGAGTACGGGTTAACGGTGTCATGTCCGACACGTTCCAAATCAGGAATGGGACAAGACAAGGATGTCCACTCTCGCCTCTCCTGTTTGCCCTCTATCTTGAGCCTCTACTGGAGTCGATCCGCCTCAACGCTTCCATCACGGGCCTGAAAGGGAGATCCGCAGTCCACAAGGTCTCTGCATACGCCGACGACCTCCTCTTCTACGTCACCAATCCACTCGCTTCTCTGCCTGAGGTAGTAAAGGAGTTTCAGACGTACGGGGCGCTGTCGAACCTGAAGCTGAACATGGACAAATCGGAGATACTAAACATCAATGTTCGGGGTGTGGCGGAGCGAGTCCTCCGACGGATGCACCCTTTTGTATGGTGCACCTCCAAAATGAAATACCTGGGAATATGGCTCACGAACTCTCCTTTGACTCTGTTTCGGGAGAACCTGCTGCCCCTATGGTCGGAAATTACCCGCAACCTCTCGGAATGGAACACCTTACGCGTCTCCTGGATGGGGAAAATTAGCATTCTGAAAATGAATGTGCTGCCCCGGCTCCTATACCTCTTCCAGACACTGCTCATTCGTGTTCCCCTTTCCTTTCTCTGGGAGGCCCAGTCCGACTGCTCTCGATTCATCTGGAACACATCTAGAGCCAGGATAAGCTCGTCCACATTGTTCCGACCTAAGACCACGGGCGGTTTGGCTGTCCCGGACCTTCGCCAATATTATCAATCCACTCACCTCTTGAGGGTGGTGGAGTGGACCACGGGAGGGAGGCACGCGCTCTGGCAGGATCTGGAGATGGAAGCCACACCACACCCGACCGGGGTTATAGCCTGGATGGCTCCCGACAGCCGATCGCCTATGGCGCGTCGCCACCCCTTCGTGGGGGCCACCCTGCAGGTGTGGAGGTCCGCGGTGCGCCAACACGCCCTTTCCTCTTACCCCTCGCCCATGTTGCCGCTCGTGAACAACCCAGATTTCACCCCTGGGGTGACTCCTCGCATCAGAAGCCGACTGATGGGACCTGTTGCTCCACGGGCCCTGCACTTCATCTTAGGAGGGGAACTACATGCACCCTGGGATGGCACAGAACAGAATGCCTCCCTACCCCCCTGGAACGCTTTAATTTCTCCCAAATTTCCCACTACCTCCTAGCACTGCCCGCCCGCCACCGCTTGCTTCGAGCTCCCACTCCTTTTGAGTCTCTCTGTACCTCCAAACATCCACTTAAACACGGGATATCTACCCTCTATCGCCTCATGCAGACGACGCGAGGACTGTCCCCGCCGTCCTTTGAGACTCAGTGGGACCATATTCTTGAATCGCCGGTGACGGAGGACCAATGGCGAGATACTTATGAGCTAACCCATCACGGCTCCCCTCAGGCTCGCCTACAATCTACCTCGTACAAAGTCCTCTCAATGTGGTACAGCACGCCTTCCCTACTCTTCCGGATCGGTCTCCGCCACACCCCGGACTGTTGGAGATGTGGGGGGGGGGCACCTACCTTCACATGTGGTGGGATTGCCCGACTCTTGCACCCTTCTGGAACCTGGTGAGGGATACGATTGCCGAGGTCACAGACCTGACTATGCCGCTCTCCCCTGGTCCATTCCTACTTACCCACACCACTTGCTCAACAAACACCCTCAGGAAATCGGTGGCACTACCAATGCTCATGACAGCGAGACTACTGGTCGCCCGGGCCTGGGGGTCGCCATCTGCCCCCTCATACAGGGATTGGCTTTCGAGAATGGAGGAAGTGCGACATATGGAGGACCTCGGGGCCAGAGTACGAAACACTATGGAGACACACATCCGTAAATGGTTCTACTGGAATACATTCCTGGCCTCAGCATCTTGCCGCTCGCGCGTGGCGTGAGGTACCTGAGCGACACACACACACACACACACACACACACACGGCCTTTCTGTACCGGATCACCCACAAACCTCGCTTTTCCTACGAGATCCCGGAAGTCTTGGGGCGGGCACCTACCAGCGTACCTGAAATCCCACAGCCTCACCTCCTCACCCCCCGCATCACACTTTCCCCCTCCCCACCTGCCACCCCCCCTTTTTTTTTTTCTCTCTCTTCTCTCCTCTTTCTCTTTCCTTTTCGTTTCTTTCTTCTCTCTCTTCTTCTCTGTCCTACACCTCCCCCCTGTCCCATCTCCCGCCTACTCCTCCTCTTTTCCCTCCCCTCTCCAAACCTACCCCCCTGATATAGAGAACCCTACCCTTATATATCACATGCACTTGGCGCTCTGGGGTCCCTTACAGCCTATCACTCTACTTGGTAATAACCACCCCTTTAACTCATGTGTAGGGTTGTTTATCAGAACTGTTATGAATCTCTTTGTGTTAAGATTTTTATACTCTTTTTGCACTATAATGAATCCATTACTTCGATACAGTAAGCCAAACCTGTGAAATGCTGTAATATGGTACACCTGCACTATGCCCACTGTTTATGCGGACGATGTTTCGAACTACCTTTTACATATCTGTATTACTGCTCCTCTGCCTTGAATAAAAAAAAACATATTTTTTTAAAAAAACACTGGTTCCTGACTGTCTTTTGGAAAATCAGTTTGTAGTGAAGGGGTTAAGTGTATAGTTTTAAAGCGGTAGTCAATAAGGAGCCTTTTCATCCCATGTCACTATGTAAGCAGAATGGTTACCACTCCCTGGTGGTCTAATTAATTATTTCATTATCTTTATATTATATCATTTATCTCTGGCATCGGCCAGAGGACATCGGGGGATCGCAGGGACAAGGTAAATTATACTACAGTGTAATCCCGAGTGTGGCTTTTGGTACTGATAATTAACCCCCGAGCCAAATTTTGGAAACCTTTTTCAAGACTTTTGGTTCTTTGTAAGTAATGTTTAAAGCTAATGTCAGACGAACGTAGTCTGAGTGCACTCTGTGTGCGTGCATGACGGACGGAAGATGCTGTAGACGCCACACTGTCAGTTTTTTTTAACGGATGTAGAGAAAAAAAAAGGAAAATATGGGAATTGAAATGAAAAGACCGGTACAGTCAGCCACACCAAAAAAACTTCTGAGCGTCAACGTGATGTCGCAAATGCTCTGCATCTGACGTCACGTCATCACGCACACAGGCCGCTACGCGGACAAGGTGCACTCTGGGCATCCGTCGTAGCGCTTTTACGTCGAGGCCTAAATGGCGTCCGTTGCCACCTGCGTGGTGCTTGCGCACTTCGGTGAGCACGTACTTCGTGTGTTGATCTCTTGATCACTAATCAATGCTACGACGGACGTTAAACTGTGCGGCGACACTGACGTTTTGACTGCGTTCGTCTGACGCTAGCCTAAGAGTTTCCACAACAAATTTAACAGAACAAAAAAAATACATTGATTTACATATTTTTCTATACATATGTTCTTATGTACTTCTGAAAATATTTCTCTGTAAAACCGAACCTTGCAGTGAAGATGAATTTGGTTTTATTGAGGCGTGAAAGGCACGTTTTACAATACTTTATACATCTTCATACATGTGTCATTCTGGATGGTACTGATCTTCTCCACTTATGTTAGCCGAATCTTTCTGCACGATTTGATTGTGGATCTCCAAGAGGGAATTGTACTCTGTTTGTAAGAGGGAAAGATCCTTCTGCAACGTTTCAATCTGTAGAACAAGTCACACACACTTTATTAGCATCTACCATATATTTATCTCACCCAGAGCCCTATAATTAGTGCTACCCATGCCATTTATATCTCCCATAAACCCATGTGCTGTACAGGTATATGGTGTTACTGTAATGTCTGTATGCAGGCATATAATCCACATACAATGTCATTGTTGTAAAAATAATATCTGCATTACTGTACTGCTGATGGCATTTAATTACAATTAGTAACATGCAGTATATTTGATTTAATTTTTAGTTTTCACCGTATGTATTGCAGTTGACTGAAAGGATATTTGTGAATGTTAATAATGCAAAGAGTGCATAACTACAAGATAAAGGAATAAAAGACTTGGTCTAGTGTCTAGAATGTTTCATCCCAACAATATTTTTGTAAAGAACAGATGAATAAATATTATAATTTTACAGAAATTAAAATTGTATGAATTGTAATCCGTACAAAAATGTTAGTTTACACTCGTGTTAATTATGCATCCTATGTTTCAAATAAATGTTAGCCAAGGGGTAGAGGGACAAACCTAGGTTTTGAGACACTCACAAACTGGTCTGTTGTGAGAGCAAATCCTGCTTTGGTCATGTATTAATAGAGTTTTCAATAGTAGACATTCTAGTTCTTGGCATCCGAGTGGCCAGCTCTCTCCAATCAGTGAAAACCAAATAGATACCAGGTACTCCAGTAAAATTCAGGAAGCTGTATTCTAAAAACATCCAACGCAACATTTGGGTCTGAAAGACTTTACTCAAGCTGGAGAAAGGCCTTTTTCCACCGGAAACTTTTTTTTCTACAATACAGCTTTATAAACTTTACTGTAGTGCCTGGTATCTGTTTTGTTTTTATTCACCTGATGGTCATAGACTGTCACTGTCTCATTAGACCACTCTCCTTTTGATTAAACGAATTGCCACCCCTTCCCTGTATTAACTGCCCCTTTCGTCTGGATACCGGAGACCCTCCTTTAATTGCTACACTTGAGCTGCTCATTGCTTGTCTGGAGATCTATCGATCTCTCTAGTTTGCTTAGGCTTTGTGCAACTGCACTCCACTGATGGGCACATCCTGAATGTTACCAGCGTGATCGCGCCACACACTAGCCTATAGGCACACTCTGAAGCAGACACTGCGTGCAAGGTCTTGTCTTCTTCCTGACCTGGCTGTTCAAAAGTGTGACTTTGATATCGTCGACTCTTTTGGTGACTAACAGGGTTATTCAGAGAGCGGTGAAAAGCAGGAGAATGACTGGAGAAAGGAAAATTCTAGGTCAAAATAGCCAAACCAGAAAAATTCTCCCATTTTGACCTAGAATTTTCCATTCTCCAGTCATTCTCCTACTTTTCACCACTCTCTGAATAGGCATGAAGATACTTACAGGGTTAATTAGGCATTGTTGGAGTATTGTCTGTGGTGGTGCAATACTTTTGCAGAGCCACATAAAGCCGGCTCTAAACTATCAGGGTTATTCAGAGAGAGGTGAAAACCAGGAGAATGGAAAATGGAGGAAATTTTCTGGTTTGGCTATTTTGACCTAGAATTTTCCATTCTCCAGCCATTCCCCTGATTTTCACCACTCTCTGAATAACCCTGTATATTTGCAAAAGGTGGTATGGTGCTGATATAACTCCTCACCGCCACGATGTCTCGCTAGTCGATATGGGAAGATCAATGGTGGACTCATGCAGAGCTTCAGTGGGGTTGAATAATACACCTCTTCAGGTCTATTTATTGTAACAGATTAAAATTTGAAACATTAAAGCACTGACGCGTTTCGACCTGTCAATACGCCAAATACAAGCAAAAACATTGCAATTCACTGAACTTGGCCCCCACATTGAAAAACTCTGATCTAAACTAGGTGCCCTGTACAGAAACAAATCCTGCCTGAGCCCCGAGGTAAGAAAGCAGATTGTACAACAAATGGTTATGCCAGCTATTGAATACGGAGATGTAGTTTATGCAGTTGCCCCGCAAACACACCTCCAGAAACTTACTACATTGTATAACTCATTCTGCCGCTTTGTGCTACAATGTAACTACATGACCCACCATTGTGACATGTTGAGAGCTAAACTGGCTGGAATCCAGATGCACCCGTCACCTTTCCAACCTGGTGTTTAAGAGCTTTTCTGGGAAGCTACCACCCTACCTGAATAGGCTGCTTCCCCCAGCAGCTCTCCTCTTTTAACCTCCGATCCAGGACCTGCAACTTACTTGCAATACCACAATACAAAAAGTGTCTCGATCCCCATTTTCTTTCAGAGCACCGCAATTATGGAATAACCTCCCAGATGTCATCAAGTCCCTCGAACTCCCTATTAACCTACCTCAATACAGAATGTACCTGTAGACCTGTAACATAATGACTTTAACACAGAAAATAAATATGTAGAAAATAATCTGTATATTTGTGGGGGGGGGGTTTATATCCTGCATTTTATTACTTTGCACTTCTGTAGCAACTGTAAAAAGTTCAATGTTCTTGAACCCAGGACAGACATTAAAACGAGATAAATCTCAATGTATCCTTCCTGGTAAAATACTTTGCAAATAAATAAATAAATAACTGAACAACGAAATTGCCCCATAGAAGAATATTGTGTCTTCTATTCACAGAATGCCGAAATGCACCAAAATCCCAGCTGAATGCCCTAATTTTCAATGTTGCAATTCAACAGGTTTACACAGGCAAATCTCATAGGATTCAATGTTGTAAAAAAAAAAAATTGAATGTTTTTTAATAAAAATTTAAAGGCCCCTTATTTTTATTGCCAAAACTAATTTTTTTAAGGACATTTTTTTGGAAGACTTATTTAAACACATTTTTAATGTTTTTGTTGATTTTAGGAGACTTTCTATTTTTTATTTTTTTATATTCAGTTCGGTGGAATTCACTGACAATTCGGCGGTTATCAGCCCAAATCGGTGATATTCAATGACTTCTGATTACTGCTTCTGCGACTCCAATTTCGACAAAATACGGTGACCATTTGCAAAGTAGTGAATTCACCATATTTTTTGCAAAATCCAGTCGCCGATATGCATCGAAAAACAACGCATTTGTGAATAGACCCTTAGGTTATCCATAGAAAGGCTTCCTAGTCAGCCAAAAATATGGTCTATATTCCTAAATAAGGGTGCCTTGTTTTTGTTCACTATATTATGGGCTGCGCTCAGCAGGCAGATGCTGGGGCCCACTGGGAAATTTCCTGGTATCCCAGTAGACTAATCCAGCCCTGGTTCTGTCCTCTGTCTGGCTGTTAGAAAAAAAGCACATCAAAATTTATTAAATTTTTTTTCTTCAATGAGGGTGACTGCAGTGTCGTCTCTCACACTTTCCCACCGCCTTGAAAAGTGAACCTGCTGCCAAATCATCTACACATGTTACAATATTTAAAAATGTCACACATTCAACTGACTTAAACAGTCTGTCACATGGTGTCTGAGTTTATATGAAGCTTCTAAATATCATGTTACACTTGCCCAAAGCAATGCTCCCACTCTGATAAAGCAGATTCTTCCCTCCCTTCCTTTATCTCTCTGCCTCCAAACGCCTACACTGCTTCTTCAATCCTTTTACCCTACATTGTATGAATTTGGGTGTAGCCAGGAGATGTGCTCCAGGACAAGTGCATCCCCTATGTTGGTGTGGTGGGGTCAGAATTCACAGAGCGAGCACAGGTGTGTGAACGACATAATAAAATTCCCTTCAAAATCAGAGCCCCCTTCTGTTTACTTACACTGTAAGGTGCTGGCTGGGACACCCTTAGGCGGTGTCAGGACCCTGGCCATATGGGTTCACAAGAAAAGCAAATCCGGTGCTGTCACACCCTGAATCTACCTGGGCAGTGCATGAAAGGTGCCGCCCTACTATGAACTGGCTTTTCCTGCAGCTCCACAACACACCCAGGTGCACCCAATCACTCAGCTAGTGTTGTCCTACCTAAGGAGGCCGGACCCTTCACAGGGGCTTCCACATTGATGTTCAGTTCTCAAGTGGGATCCTGTTCAGCAAGAAGCCTGATCCGCTACCTTCCTCTATCTGCCTACCAGTGTACCAGACTCCTTGCTTTGTCTACCGGTTTGCTGCTCTCTGCTAGCCCTTGACCTTTGGATTACCCTCGACCACTTTTTTGGATTACCCTTCTATTGGAAATCTCGCTTGGATAACCCCACTGTTGTCGTGACCCTCAGTCGCCTGGTAACCCTATTTTTTTTCCATCAGAGACTCTCCATTGATCATCAGAGACACTCATTTGCTATTTCCATACCCTGCTGCCTGATTCCCTGAGCCTGGGCCTCCCACTTCAATACTAGTAATGCTGCTTTCAGCCAAATACACCAATATTGTAACTGCTTACATTCACTTATACACTTAGCACAATGGATTACAAAATTGAGAACATATACCTTTTGTGAAAATTCTGTAAGTTTTTTCTCTTGGTTGTTGAAGTCTCTCCTGGGAACTACATCTCCATAGTCTGCTTTGATTCTGTTTAGTTCAGCCTGCGCTTGAGCTAAATCTTTGCGGGAGACCTTTAGTGCCAATGCTAAAGTCACAGGGTCTTCTCCAAGTTCATCTACAAAAGAATATTTTTATTAAGTGTTATATGTTCATTGTCTTGAATAAAAAAACTAAATTTTCATTACGCTGACCTACGTTTAGCTGATATACTAAAATTATTTGGTCATGTGCAAGGAAACAAATTCGAGAAAACCAATATGATCAATATTCTCTGAGGCACAAATCCTAGACAAATAATCACAATCTATGTATCAGTGCAAAAGATCTTAAATATACCTGTACGATAACTGTAATTGCTCAGCTTTTTAACATTCAATAGCTGTCATGTGTGGGTGTTTCTGCACTCACATCCTTTAGAGTGTATCAACTGACTCCTGTTTCTCTCTGCTTGTTATTCCTTTGTCACAAATTATAGAATTTAGCGAAGTATGACAGTAAGTTAGAATTTTAATAAAGGACTCAGAGGCGAGTGTTGCATTCTCTTTTTCTTGCTTTAATAAACAGCAAGATAAATATTGAAAACATGTAAAAAAAACAGTTTGAAACAAAGAGAAAACAATATCCTGAATACATGGTTTCAACCCAACCCCCTCTTCACTTGAGTCAGTCCATCATCCTGTTCCTCCACATTAAAGGATCTGCCCCTCCTCCAATCAACCTCTTTCTTGCGGAGATAGTCCAATCAAACTTGAAAATGTAAATCCAACAACACGGAAAGAACCATAAGAAACAAATCCTGAAAAGATGACCAGCACACTAGGAAGCTGAAAGAAAAACCAAAGGTCAGAAAAACCAGAACAGAAATGGAACATAACATCCACAAACCAGAGTCCGCCCTGGGAGGGCAGGGTGGGCAAAACTCGCCTCTGAGTCCTTTAGCTAAGTATGACGGTAAGTTAGAATTTTAATAAATTCTATAATTTTAATACACGGACTCAGAGGCTCCTGTTGCAAGTTCAAAGCTTGTCCAACATCGCGGACGACCAATGAACCACTGGCTTGAAATAGAAGGTCTGAAAAGTGGTCTCTATTGACCAATCCGCAGACTGTAATCGATCATCCAGCCGAAGACGCTACAGCGGACCACACGGAGTGAGCCCCAAAAACAGCTACGTCAACCCCAGCCAGAGCAAGCAGCCATTTAAGCCAGCGTGCCAAAGTAGTGGAACTAACCGGGGCATGAGGGGCCTCAAACGATATAAAAAGGGGGCCAACCCCTGCCGCACGAAATGGCAGAGTCCGAGACTCATATACCTGCAAGCAGAGCACAGGACAGAGATCGGGCTGTGCCAGGAAGGCAGGGCAAAACACTGAGGTAATTGAGGTCTTAGTACGCCTGGTGATATCGAACCGAACCCCATCTGGAACAAAAGTGCGAGCGCCGAAATCGAGGGCCCTGACGTCTTACAGGAAACCGTGCAAAGCAATGCCAATAGTTTCGCTGAAAGCTCCCGGAGAGACAGATCCGCATTAGAAGGCCAGGAACCCAAAAAAAAGAAGGAGCCCAACATCCCGCGGGAGTGGAGGGCGAGAAAATCTGATACCCCGCAGTAACCTGCAAACCAGGGGATGCTGACCCACAGGAACACCCTGAAAACCCACATGTTGCGCCGAGATGGCCAACCGATACACATTCAAGGTGCGGTATGTCCTCCCATCATCGAAAACCTCTGTGAGGAAATCCAGGACCAGCGCTACAGGGGCCTGTAAGGGATCTTGATCCCTCGCCAAACACCAACGAAAACATCTGCCCCAGGCCGAGACATAGCTGGACAAGGTGCCCGGGGACCAAGCGGAACGAAGGAGTGCGGCAGTGCACTCACCGCCAATCTCGTGGCTGCCAACAACCCGATCACCCGTGAGAGATCTCTCAGCGTCAGGGTAGGATTCGACAACAAGGATCGCACCTCCTTGAGGATGGCACTGGATTTGTGAGGGGGAACCGCAAGAATCATAGGTTGAGGCTGCAAAAGAAACCCCAGAAATTCCAGGGAACGCTGCGGTACCAAGACCGACTTTTCTTGGTTCACTAGAAAACCGAGGCTCTGGAGGAGTCTCACAGTCTGGTGGATGTGGTCTGTCACGGAACGGACATGAGAGCTCTTTTCAGCGAGCCACATGACTAAAGACTGAACCCTTTTTAAAGACCATTTTTCCTGTTTTCATTTTAGTTTTGCGTGTGAGCCTATGGACCTCTTATTTTATTGCTAGATGTGGTTTTATTGGTGTAATGTAATAAAAATGTACCCTGTATGATGTGACTGTAAAAGTATGAAAGAAACCGTTTGTATGTGTTTTTCCCCATCGCCATTTTGCTCATCCCAGCATGGTTTCACAGAACAAAGGATCTCATGCCCCAAGATGGAGGATGCAGCTGGCCAGAGGATTGAAGGCTTTTCCAAGACCTCATCTGCCTAATCCCCTGGACAATGGGGGAGCCTGAAAGGGCAAGATAGAGGATACAGCAAGCCAGTTGATTGGAGGCATTTCCAAGACCTCATCTGCCTAATCCCTGGACAATGGGAAGGCTGAAAGGGACCTGATAGGGAACAGGAGGCTGGGAAAGGAGCCAATCAGTGCTGGTTGTGTGGGTGGGGGAGTTGGTAATCTGTTTGTGTGAAGTTGTATAAATGACCCTGTTGAAACCCATAAAATTCAGTTCACTGTTTTAAAGCATACAGCCGCGTCTGGTGTCTTCATTTCAGAGCTACAATCACTATTGCAGGAGACACTCAGCAGTCTCCTGTATCACCACTCAACCCAGGAACGGGATCCCCAAGGCAACACCGCACCATCTCTCCAGACGCTGGACCAACGCCATTTCATCCTCCAGGCCGCTCGAGATGCCGAGTGCCGTGCCACTCGGTAGTCGGACCGGATGCCATCAAAGGGGGGGGGGTCAGATAGAGCAGGACCGCAGGCGGACTTCCATCCCGCCACATGGTCTATTAATAGAACCTCTGACTCCGCCATCAGGAGGATATCGTCCAGATAAATAATTAGTCTGACACCCTCTGAACAGAGGCGAGCCACCACAGGTTTCAGGATCTTTGTGAAGCACCAAGGGGCTGAGGAGAGACCGAACGGAAGACAGCGGAACCTCCAGGTGATGCCTTTCCACTGAAAGCAGAGGAACCCCCTGGAGGCTGCCGTCATCGGAACCGTCAGATTGGCTTGCGAAGATCGATCTGAAGGATGCCTATTGCGTGGCTTCAGAATATCTTTCAGGAGGTGTAAACCCTCCATCTGAAAGTGTCGGTAGGTGACGTGTCACGACCACTACGCGCTCTGCTGCGAAATACGCCGGGTTAAGCCACCCACTATCTGTCTAGCCTAGACCCAGATAATGACTGCATAGACAACAAGCCCCCGCTCGCTTGCTTACCTATCTGTCTCTACACACTTTCTCTCGCAACAGGTATGTAGAGCGCGATACAATGGTCCCAGGATTGCAACGCAGTATAAGTCTTCCCTTTAAGCGGGTAATGACTACGTCTCCCACAATCCCATGGTTCACTTTCCTATTCTATTAGTTACGCTGCCACCAGTCCTCATGGACACTACACGCGTCGCAGCGAGAGACACAGGGCTAAGCAACCGCACTGTCTGCCTACCCTAGACCCGGACAGTGACTGCATAGACAACAATCCCTGCCGTCCCCACCGACCGCAACTCACAATTTCGTATCTACCTGAGCTTAAAACAATCAGTAATACTCCAGTCTCTTAGTTAGCGTGGATCTAAGCCAGAAGCAGAAACTTAACCTCCCTGGCGGTATTCCTGAGTGTGACACGGGGTTAAATTTCGCTACCGCGAATGGTAACCCCGAGCCACACTCGGGCTGGATGTTTACTCACCTCCTCCTGGCTCCCTCGCTGTCCCCCGCAGTTTGATCGCGGCGAGCTGCTTCCTGGAAGGCTTCCTGCGAGTCACATGGTGCAGAGGGGTGGGGCCAGCATAAAAGAACTCTTTTTTACATTTGGATTATACAGTGTAATGTTTATGAACGGCCACTAGGCCACCTGGCAGTACAGGATAAGAAATAGACCACACATCGTCTCACCCTTGTATGCAGACAGATTTCAGTGTTTTTTGTTGTATTTTATTGAATATCATTTATTTGCATTATTTTGGATAATTATTTTTGGGATAATAAATTATCATGTCGTGTTTCAAACTTTATCGGACTCTTTTTACTATTACTTTTTTTTAATTATTATTTACAAATTTTTTTTTATTTATTTATTTATAAAGGATTTTACCAGTAAGGACTCTTGATTGCACAAATTTCAGTGCGTGATTTCTAATTATTACAGGCTAACTATGTACAAAAACACGTTTCCTTTAAAAAAAAATTGAGACGCTTTTAGACACGAAATTTTTAAAAAATTAGACCGCCAGGGAGGTTAAATAAGTTATATTTATTTATGATATAGAAAAATCACAGTGCATTGTTACATGAAAAATTATAGCTAGAATAAATCAATTAATTACACACTACACAGCAAATAAAAGAAAGGGATTAAGCACAGAGCCTTACTTACACGTCAAATAAGCTAATTCTCGGCGGCTCCTGGGGGGCTGGAGCTAGAAGCATGTACAGCATGGACAAATCCTCATGGCACAGGACACATGAACCCCCTGTGATCTGTACCAGCACATGGCCAGCTTCAGAATTTATACACTTCCTGGTCCTTCCAAAACCCACCCACAAATGGCCCAGCCTCCTGCACTACATATCCCAGAATTCCCCTCTCTGGAGCACGCTCAGTATGCTTCGTCATTAATCTTAATTCCCTGGTCTATCAATCAGCTCCCAAAGACCACCTTCTGTGATCAGAGAATGTGATTGCTTCTTTGATATGCGGTTGGGGTGCCGCTCTGGCTGCGTCTTCTCCCTGCCATGAGCAATTCCTCTTTCTGCCTGCTGGGTAGACCCCAAAAAGGTGTTATCTTTAATTCACACCTTTGATGACTTCAGAGAAAATTGTCACGGATCCGTTTAATTGTTTCCTTCCAGCAGACTGGAAACGCAGCCATTGATTTCTTAGGCCAGCTGCGCCAAATGGCCTGGTATCTATAGATAGCCATAGATTATTTATATATTTATATATATTAGATATACAGATAGATGGACACCGATAGATACTTATATACCGGGCACGATAGAAATACAGATCTAATCTGCCACATGTAAATTTAGTTGCTTCAGATTGAGAACTGGACGGAGACCGCCGCCCTTCTTGGTAACCAGGAATGAATTCCCCATAAACAGTACAGATTCTGGTGACGCGCGCTCTATGGCAGCCTTGCATGACAGTTCTGATATTTCCGAGTCCACCAACATTGCGTCCTCCTCCGAGAAAACCAACGGAGGAGGATGACAGTGTTGTGCTGGAGGAGAAACAAATTTGATGACGAAACCCTGAATGACGTGAAGTACCCATGCGTCGGAAGTGATGTTCTTCCATTCGTCCAGAAACCAGCGCAAGCGACCTCCCCCCACCCGCACAGTTTTGGGATGTATCATGGATATAGCTACCTGCTGGCTGGGACGGGGAACCACCACGTCCTCCTCGATTCGCGCGGAATCCGCGGCTGCGCCAAGGCCTGGAGCGGGAAAGGGAAAAAAAATAGGACGCTTGTCCGGCTCCTGCGGAACCATCAGCGTTTGGGCCTGAGAAAGGACGGGAGAAATATGCCCCTGCACGGCCGGCAGCTCGACCACGAGATCTGCTGGCCCATGCAAAAACACCTGGGGAAAAAACCTTGAGGGAAGCCATAACCTTGTCCATGGTGTTAAAGGCCCCCGAGTATTCGGACATGTCCTTCAAAAATCCTTTGCCAAATATAAAGCCCTGCGCCTTGGCACCCAGCTCGTTATCAGCGACACCTGCCAGCTGGGAGTCCATTTTAAGCAGGATACATTTATGCCTTTCCGCCGCTAAGGCAGCATTAGTGTTACCGAGGAAAGATCGAGATCTTTGGACCCAATTGGTGACATCGTGGGGATCTAGGAGCGTATCCGAGGACTTTGCGTGCTCTGCCACGTCAAGGAGTTTAACCAGGGGTCCTGTGTCATCCAGGAGTTTATCCTGACAGTTGCGAAAGGCCATATCAATGCCCTCTTAGGGGACCACCCTTTGGGTGTAGCAAATTCAATAAATCTTTTGTCAATCTCAGGGGTGATGCAAGTTTTTTCCACGGTAGTGGGCCGGGGACACTCCGCTTTCATTTTACTGCGCGAGGCTTTATCAATAGATTTGCGTACGTGAAAATCCACCCATTTCTGCACATGGGAGAGTGAGGCCCACTCAGTGGAGCGAGGGTGAGACAAGTCCTCTGGGCAGAATAAAGGATTGCCTTGTGGGTCACACACAAGCCCTGGTTACGCAGCAGCTTGTTGCTCAAGGACATAAGTGTCTAAGATCTCATCCTCTGAGGTGTAAACCTCCAGAGTATCTCCCGCATCCTCCTCCCCTTCAGACTGGGACTGGTCATTAGGGAGAGGTTGCGCTCTAGGACGGGGTTGTTGGGGCGCAGGTCTACTGTGTTTAGAGGACGCCCCCTCTGAGACTCTCTTGGTCTGCGTACGCTTTAAAGCCTTGGAAGTGCCCGCCGTTGCATCCCCTAGCAGTGTTTTGCGGGGATGCCAGCCCCTCCAGCGACGCCGCTTCTTCTTTTTACGGGCTGTTTCCCCTTGGTGGTGGCCATGGGGGTATCAGAGGGCCTCACCGCAGTGAGTGTCGTGCCCAAATCATTTCCCGGGTGTGCCGGGTGTCTTCGTTGTGAGCATCAACGAGGGCCTGCTGTAGGGAGCTCTTAAAAGAATCTGACAGCGCTGACACAGCCTTAAACACTGCTGATTCTATAGAGGCCTGCACTTGGGGTTCAAGAGACTGGGGTGCGTCTGAGCTTGCTAGGTTTGGGGCCATTGAAAAGGGGTTAGGTATACCGGCCTGATCATAAATGGATATGCGCTGAGGAGAGCCCTCCTCGGAGTCTGAATCCTGTACTGAGGATTGATGGGAGCGGGTAACTGGCTTAGATTGCGGCATGATTGAAGCCTGTGGGAGCTCAGACTGGCAGGAAAAAATTCTGCTCCCGATGCGGCACGTGGGTGACTTACATGCCTGCGCCCCCTCCCCCTAGCAAGAGGCCAGGGCGCGCGGCTATATCGTACATTACATGCGCTGTAAAGGAATATTGGTGTAGGGAAAAGCCCACCCCCCCCTGTTCCGAGGGAGAGCGGCGCGATAACCCGAACACAGAATGAATGCTGGACGCCTTGGTTAGAGCCAGGCGTCCAGCAACAGATAAGAACCATAAAACACTCAAATAGAAAATTGATAAAGGTGTCTACTTATCTCGAGCAGCAAGAAAAAGAGGTTGATTGGAGGAGGGGCAGATCCTTTTATGTGGAGGAACAGGATGATGGACTGACTCAAGTGAAGAGGGGGTTGGGTTGAAACCATGTATTCTGGATATTGTTTTCTCTTTGTTTCAAACAGGTTTTTACATGTTTTCAATATTTTTCTTGCTGCTGTTTATTAAAGCAAGAAAAGGAGAATGCAACAGGAGCCTCTGAGTCCGTGTATTAAAATTCTCTATGGTTTGCTTTCGCAAAGTCACTGGACACTTTAACTAGATTATAAAAAATCCTGGTTACCTCTGGTCCCATGATTTAGAGAATGGCACAATCTGCTGCCTCCACTAGTAGCGTGCAGAAGGAAATGAGGAACAAATAGTTCCCAGTGTTCTTCCACTGACTACACGCAACCCCAGTTGTGCAAAGCTTGTGCAAGGCTGATGTGTTTTAGAGTTCAAAGGACTCCTTGAAAACTTAATACCAGCGATGGAGAGCATTGTTGCTGCCAGTAGCTGTTAGTGTCTCCTTTCTGTAATGAATCAAACCACTAAAGGGACTCATTAACGGTTAATGACTCTTCTGTTTTCCTTTAGCAGCTTGCTATTACAAAGTAGGTCTGTGTGCACACATGTGTAAACTTGTGCATATGTCAGTGTGCACATGTGTGTTTATCTGTGTATGGAAATGACCGTGTACACATGTTTGTATCCCCATGTAGATATATATCTACAAAGCTATGTACCTGCCCACCTATATAAGCTACGTAACATACACTAACAGGGTTATTCAGAAAGCACCGAAATGTCGCCGACTTTTCAATGCCCTCTCATTCCCCGTGCTTCCCTGCAATTCTGGGAATCAAAGCTCCCCACCCTACGGTGTAGGTTCCAGTGAGCAGGCAAGAATGGTCGAGGAACATAAGCAAAAGTCATACACCGGTTATGACAGAAATACAGGTTCCAGGGCGCAGGCAAGAGAGTAATCCAGAAATGAAAGTCATACACGGGTATCCTATACAGATTCTCAGAAAGCAACACACAAAATGCAGGTACTCCGTAGGAAAAAAAACCCTATCGTAGACCAAAGAACAAGTGCACGGTGGCCATCTTGCAGCCAAACATCCGGCTCCTGCTACCTTCCTCCCATGCTGCCCTGAGTGCCTTGCCCACAGAAGTGTCGACAGTGCGGGCTGTGGAGACGGCGGGCCCCAGTTTCCCTGCCGCCGCTGTGCCTGGGAAGGAGAGGATGGAAGAGGCAGGCGAGGTCCAGCGTCGGGACACTCGATCTCCCTCCCTCGAAGAGCAGACAACCATGCTAGAGGACCTTGAAGCCTCACTACAGGGCCTCAATGTCACATTTCCACCAGTTTCTGCCAGGCCCCCTGCTCTCATCACCAGGGGGCCTGGTAGAGACTGGAGGAAATGTGACAGATAACCTGTGTATGACTTTTGCTTATGTTCCCTCGACCATTCTTGCCTGCTCCCTGGAACCTGTATTTCTGTGATACACCCGTGTATGACTTTGGCTTTTGTTTTCTGGATTTCTCTCTTGCTAGCTCCTTGTACCCTGTACCGTGCATATATATATATATATTGATATTCCTGTGTATGACTACTGGCGTGTCTCTGGACCATTCTCAAATCCACTCTCTGTAGCCTGTATGTCTTTATTTCTTGGTTTGTGTTGTATTTACCCAGCAGAATAGTGTTGGTAGTTATAGAGACCAGCTATTAAGGACCTCAGGGTTTAGGGTTCTGTCTTGCTGCTGGGCATATTCATTGTAACTTCTTGCTGCTGTTTATTGTGGTTTTTACCCTCAGCTTTGTAATCTGTATAGGTAGAAGACCATTACAAGGACCTTACCCAGTGCAGGGCTCCCTCTTGTGTCTGTATTCCTGTTCTATCCTCTCTTGTTCTGTTTCTGTGAGTAGTTGTGTGTGCTGGATTCTGCATAATGCAGCGGACCACAAACCTGCCTAAAGGGCTTAAACACAAATGCTGTAAAGGTCCTTCTCTGGCATCTGCCTGGAACGCACGTGACACTCGACTCCTACCTGCAGATGTTGGCAGAGGGGGGTGAACGTCCTGTCACCTGGGGTGACTTGCGTCGTCTGCTGGCTGCGCTCCGCACCAGTGGGAGGGGGTGAACCGCGGCCGGGACCGCTTCTGTGGACTCCTCGCAGTTGCTGCGCTGTGAAGGCTCACCGGCAGAGAGGATTCAAGAAGATGAATCTGAAGACCTGGGCAGCACGCTGCCACGGGACGCTCAGCCACCGGGAGATCTGCCAGAGCTGGGTATGCAGGGACAGCCGATCGATTGTGGATTGCTTGCCTGGGTGGCATCCACGGGAGCCGCGGTGGTGCGTACTCGACCGGGTGACTGTTCCCCCGAAGAGTGTGTGAAGATTGAGCTACCCAGACTGTTCTTTTCACCCCGGCACCGCTTGTGAGAGATGCTGACCCCCCCGTCTGGATGTGGGTCGCAGCCCGTTTTGGGTTACTTTCGCCGTGAGAGCCCTTGGCGTCATACACCTGCCCGGTGAGACTGACCACCCCAGGTTGCCCTGCGTAGCACTACCTGTAATGGTCCCATTCCCGTTTTTGGATACAGGCTGACATATCTCCCCCTACGCTTTTCTATGGGACTCTCCCCAATTTTTGTGCAGTCTATTGAGGAACCCAGATTACTTTTATTTTTCACCCGCTGAGTTTTATTTTATGTTTGACGCTGCCTTTTTGCCGTAATAAGGTGTCTTTCGTTTTTGTTTTTACTTGCATATGCTGTCTTTTTGATGACCTGTTTTGGCCCTGCATGGCTGTTCTCGCTAACATTTGTCATATGTTACCCTCGTGTAGTCCATGAGTGTGTTGGCCCATTTTTCATCTTAATATAAATTTCTGGCTGACACAGATCTAAGTAAAGCCCAAACAGTTTTATATTTGGTCTAATTTAGTATTAAATGCAGAAACTGTCATTATTTCTGCAAAAGAATTTGCTGTTATAGAACTATATAATAATAGAAATCATACATATACTCAGGACATACTTGAAAATGAGAGAAATCTCAATGTATCCTTCCTGGTAAAATACTTTGCAAATAAATAAATAATAAATAACTACATATTACCATTTTTGGAAGATGTTTTCATGGTATCTTGCTGATATTTCAAATCATTAATTTCAGTAATGAGGAGTTTGCGTGCATCACTCTCGTTTCTATACAATAAATATGCATTGGCCAGTTCTTCTTGTAACTTAGACACCTGTGGAGCAATGAAAAGTGATTGTAAATTATTATTATCTCCTTAATCATTACCAGTCTCCCAGTCCCTGCTGCTGAAAACACTCCCAAAGCACATAGCAGGTGATGATGCTTAAAAACTTACCTTTTCTCCCTTGAAGCGCGTTGCTTCTTCCGTTCAGCTCAGGGCTTGCAAAACGCAGAAGTTCCTGCAGCTATCTAACACGATTTCGTACATATGCAAACTACATAACACAGAACGATGGATTGGGGCTGCACGTGCATAAGCAGAAGCAATCCATCATCTGCCCCCTCTCGAAACACCGACATAGCATGCTGACATCATCGGTACTGTGGCGAGATTCACTTTGATCTCGGGATACCTGGACTTGGCATTAATGTTGGGAGATGTGGAACTGCGGGTCTGGGGAGTCTAACACGTCATTTTATTCCTATGCTGTTATCCACTTTATTTATGTCTACTTTGTGATTACAATCTGCACTATCGTTTAATGTCTGGACATGAAAATAAGGTATGGCTAGGAATTGGCTCACTTGAGGACAAGAGGGAGGGCAGGGTGTAATTTTCCATTTGTCTCCAGGTCCCTCCTGGCACTGTATATATTTTGCTGATGTGTTTCATTGAATGCGATCTGACAGTTTTAACCCAAGATCTGAGTGCTGCCTCATTTCTGGTGAATGCTATAAGCAATCTTTCAATGTACCCATCCTTAAGCTTATGATAATGGCTGGTGAAGGCACGAAGGATCGATGGTGGGCGAACGGGTGTCTGACAAGGCAGCAGCATTAACAGATGTGCCACAGTTGGGGTGCTCAGATCTGTTACAGGTACCCGGGAGTGGTCCCCGGCAGGTAAGATATCAAATCCCGCCTCAGCTTTACACAGCAACAGAGAAACAGAGCAATGAGGGGGAGGGGGGGCTCACACAGCCTGACCACTTTAAAAACCTTGGGCCACATAACAATCTCCACGCTAAAACGGGGGCGGTAGGGAGAAAAAACTGTACCCGCAGTTTTCTCCCTACCACCCCCGTTTTAGCGTGGAATTACAATGCAGGCGCTTAAAAAGCTGCCTGCATTGGTAGCTGCGATACGCCCCTGGATGCTCGAGGCTGCACTAAGCGCAGCCACGAGCATCCACTCGATGGAGTCCATAGGACTCCATTGAGCCAGACACAGACGGTCACATGACCTGCCAGATCTCGCCACGCGAGATCCGGCCAGTCAGCATAGTGATACGCAGAGAGAGACTTTTTCCCCCAGTCTCTCCCTGTTCCCGCCGCCGGACGGAGGAGACGGTTGGAGCCGTGGTCCTCGCCGCGGGACAGGAGGTGAGTATACTAATTGTTTTTAAATTTTTTGGATGGTGTTAACGGATTCTGCAGAAGCGGAATCCGTTAACACCAAGTCCTGGCTTTGATTAACTTTCCGCTAACCAGAGCCGGACGTTAATCAGCGTTAGGACTTTGTAATACTAACGCTGATTAACACTTTGCGCTCCCCATGTTAAGTATAGGGAGCACAAAGTACAGTAACCTTGCGCTGAAAAGCGCTAGGTACCAAACGCAAATGGGTTACTTAGCTCGTTTGCGTTTGGATTGTAATATGCGGTAGACACCGCGGCTAACGTTAATGCTCATGCAGCAGTGAGGTCAGTGGCTGGGGAGGCACTGGCTAGTATCAGAGCCAGATATACACAGGTTACGTAGGTTCAGGTTCAGTGCTCCCCACGATCTGGCAGCTTTCTGTGCCCCCCCCCCCCGAGCTCTGCATCTCTAGCGCTTTCCTATTGGTCCAAGCTATTCCATTGCTCTCCCAGGGCCTCTGAGGCACTGGGAGAGCAATGTTCAGGAAGTGGTCAGTGCTCCGACACCTGTACATTGAACAGATGCGCCGCGCTGCACACTTCTTGGCAGCCTACGCGATTTGCGTAGCGTCCTTTTACGCAAATTGCGCAGGCTCAGCCAGGCTGCTGGAAATAAAATAAAGAATGTGCAGCGGACGGAGCCGATGGGCAGGTGAGTTTGACTGCAGCCCTTAATGGCAGGTGAGGCTCTGCCTCACCTGCCGCCCCTGACCACACATCCCTGTCATGCAGGTGAGCGTTAACGTTAGCAACAACATTGTTAAGTGGTCAGGGTGCATAGCGTGTCCCTTTTAAGAATATAGATTGAAATAAGAGACACAATGGGGACAAAGCAAATTGAAAAAAATATGATTTTTGTTGTGGACAATTAGGTAACCTTATTTTAACTCTAACATTAACCGCAAATAATATAAAATATCGTACCTGGGCATGCAAATAGCTATTTTCCTCTTTCATTTTGTCAATCATTTTCAGCAAGCCCTGTTTTTCTATTTTCAGGGTTTTTATCTCCAGTCTTTCATCTTGATACATGGCTTGAATCCTCTGATCACACTCTTCAGACACTGACACTAGCATTGTTTTCAAGGACCCCAAAGAGTATATTTGCTGTCTCTGAAGTGCTATAAAATTGTAAGGTCACAATGAGTTTTATTGCATTATACCACTCTATGGACTTATTTACAATATGATATGCTATATAAAGGGTCAAGCGGTCCCGAACTCCACACACCGAAAATTTCTTGCTCCGGTGCACTTAATCCAGCTGCAGGTAGATAAGAGACCAAAATCCAGACGCACACGGAAACTTCTTTTCAAAGTTTAAATAAAATAAAACTTTATTCTGGCATCAAATTTCAACGTTTCAGTCCCCAGAGGGACTTTCCTCGGGAATAGCCAACATACAAAGAAAGACATATATATATATATATATATATACACATCAAACAATTAAGCTCCCACAGATGTGTCTACCCTGCAATCACAGAGCAGGCGTGGACATACTCTGCAAGCCAATTAACCAAAGTAATAATGCAAAACAAGAAAACATAAATCACAATAACACATCAGAAAGAGTCTAAGAAAAAAATCTAAAAAAAAAGGAGAAAGTCAACATGTAGGATACAGTGATATAATATTCCAGCTACATTTAAAGAGAACATATTAGCATCTTAGTATAGATATAGGAGTGTAATTAACATAGCTAGGAATAGTAATCCATATATGGCAAAAACATAGTATTATACTAAATGTGCACAGAGCTACAGCCATACAATGAACTGCCCTTTATTGAGATCCATGTAAACCACATATTTAGGAAGACCAAATAGAGAAAATAAAAAAAGATTTTTTATTGGTTAAAAACAATTATCATGCCCGTTTAATGCTGCCCTAATGGCCGACCTATGATTTGCCATACGTTCTTGTAAATTATTAATGGACTTCCCTGTATATATTTTACCACAGGGACATGAGATCTTGTAGACAACATAGTCAGTTGTACAGGTAATTCGGTGTCGGATTCGGTACCTGGTACCACTGTAAGGATGAAAAAACACTTTTCCCGGGATTAGAGAATTGCATGTAGTACATCCCACACACCGGAAACAGCCCAGGTTTGAAAATGGATTATTAGATGAAAAAAGTTATATTGGTCCGTATGGACCAAAAAGTCCCGTAAGTTCTTATTTCGTTTATAACAAATCATCGGGGGGTCAGAAGTGGCCGCAGCCAATTTAGGATCATTTTGGAGAATACGCCAATGACGTTTAATAGTACGGGCAAACATACTTGATTTTGTATGAAACGTCTGAGCAAATATAATTCTAGAGTTCGACCTACCACATGGGCCCGGTGTTAGTACACCATCATGTGCTTTGTTCAAGGCCTTATCAATAGGGATGAGCTGTTCGGTTCGATGTGTTCGGAGTTCGATTTGAACATCGCCAGTTCGTATGTTCGCGAACTTCGAACAATTCCGCGTGTTATTTATTTATAAAGGATTTTACCAGGAAGGATACATTGAGATTTCTCTCGTTTTCAAGTATGTCCTGGGTTCAAGAACATTGAAGTGTTACAGTTACAGAAATACAAAGTAATACAATGCAAGATATTAACAACACAAATATACAGATTAACAGAAAATAAATATGTAGGAAATAGTCATTATGTTACATGTTTACAGGTGCATTCTGTATTGAGGTATGTTAGTAAGGAGCTCTTGAGTGACTTAAGACTGGTGGAAGATTTGATGGTGTCTGGGAGGTTATTTCATAATTGCAGTGCTCTGTAGGAAAATGAGGATCGAGCCACTGTCTTTTTGTATTGTGGTATTGCAAGTAAGGTGCTGGTCCTGGATCGGAGGTTATAGGATGAGGGAGCTGCTGGGGGAAGCAGTCTATTCAGTTAGGGTGGCAGCTTCCCAGAAAAGCTCTTAACCCCTTCCCGACCGCTGACGTACCCTGTACGTCCTGTGTTCGGGTCTCCCTTAGACCGGATGACGTACAGGGTACGTCAGCGGCCCCAAATCCCCCTCCCGCCCGATACTCACCTCCCTCGTCGGATCCCACGGCGATCTGACAGGGAGGAAGCCTGCCCATGTGATTTACATGGGCAGGCGAGGCTGATGACGTCGCCACGCTGCGTGGTGACGTCATCAGAAGGTGCCCCCATGTGTTTCAATGGAGGGGAGGGCTCCTTCGGAGCCCTCTATCTCCCCAACCATTGAAGCTAGGGAGATGCCGTTTGCACCGCTGGAGAGGGGAGAGCCTCCCCTTTCCAGCGGTGTATGACATTAACCGTTTCGCCGCCGGATCACGTTGCGGCGCCAATTGGCGCCAAAACGCGATTCGAACCTGGAGGGGGGCTGACATCTTGGATGTCAGCCTAGCCTCCAGGTCCACCCCCACCCACTGACAACCTCACCATATGTGTGAGGATGTCAGTGGGCCAGTTAACCATCTAGCTGCCATGTAGAGATAAGGGGATCCTAAGGATCCCTTTATCTCCCGATCCATGGCAGCTAGATGGTCATATTTGACATCATTTGAAAGGCCTGATCATGGCCTTTCAAATGATACCAAACATGACCAGGTTTGGTTTAAAAAAAAAATGTAAAAAAAAAAAATGTGTTTTTTTTTTACATTTTTTGTCTGGGGGGGGGGTTTAATTAAATAGGACCTAGGCTGACATCTCAAAATAATTAGCACAAAATGGTCAGAATGAGCGCAGCGCACATAGGTGAACTGGCTCAGCAGTGAAAGGGTTAAAAGGTAAAAACATGTAAAAATTGGGTATTTCTATTCTCGGGATAAAATTTGGAAACTATTTAGCCGGGGTCTTTATTTGTGGTTGTAGCTTTAGGGGATTAAATTACGAAAAAGTGTGTTTTTACCATTTTTTTCATCATATTTCATATTTTTTTATAGTAAATTATTGGATATGATGGAAATAATGGTATTTCTAGAAAGTCCATTTAATGGCGGGAAAAAGGGTGTATAATATGTGTGGGTTGAATAAACGAGTAAGAGGAAAATTTGACCTAAACCCTAACAGCGCAGAAACGTAAAAACAGCAGCGGTCACTAAAGGACGGATTTGTGTAAAACCGCCCGGTCACTAAGGGGTTAAACACCAGGCTGGAAAGGTGAAGGGTGCGTCTAGATTCCAGCGATGGCCAGTTTAGCTCTTTTAACATGTCACAATGGTGGGTCATGTAGTTACATTGTATAACTCATTCTGCCGCTTTGCATTACAATGTAGTAAGTTTCTGAAGATGTGTCTGCGGGGCGGCTGCGTACACTACATCTCCGTAATCAATAGCCGGCATAAGCATTTGTTGTACAATCTGCTTTCTTACCGCGGGGCTCAGGCAGGATTTGTTTCTGTACAGGGCGCCTAGTTTGGGGTAAAGTTTAGATGAGAGTTTTTCGATGTGGGGGCCAAAGGATAGATTAGGGTCTAACCTACCTAGATATTTGAGAGAAGTGACTGTGGTCAGCGGGCCATTTGATTTTGTCCCAGCTACAGCTTTGCACCTGACCGCAGGTCAGGTGCAAGACAGGTGCAAGACTATGCCAATCACAGCTCAGAGTCCTGATTGGGCAAATTTTACCCAATCATGGGCTCACAGAGCTAAGTCCCGTAGCACACTATATAAGGCTTCACACAGCTTTCAGCACGTGTTTTTTGAGAGGAGATTGTTGTGTTAGTGTGTGTTCTCACTGCCAGTCTGCCACCAGCTATTGGGGGGGTCTCACTTCTACAAAATATCTGGGAGATGTTGTAATCTGTGTGTTCTCACTGCCACCAACTATTTAGGGGGTCAGTCATTTCTACAAAATATCTGGGAATTGTTGTAATCTTTGTGTTCTACTAAACAGTGTGAAAATGTATCCCCAAGAGGAATAGAAACTGCAGTTCACAGCACTCTCCACGAGCGTGCTAAGGTATAAACATATAGGAAAAAATATAGAACATGCAGTACAATACAACCTTATAGATGGTCAGATATTTTTGATGATACAGGATCTTCAAGGAAGTGCAGAGCCTCTAAAATCAGAGCATACACAGAAACATAGCATAATACTGCCAGATATTTAATAAAACATAAAACCACAAAAAAAAAAGCCACTCACAAAATTAGTGGCACACGATGTATAAAAGTGTGCAAAAGCGCATATTAGACCAAGTCGTTCAAATAGTCACCACAGCCGGAAAGACGTTGTCCTTAAAGCGTAGTTTCTGCAGGAGAGCCTGGCCAGGATACCACTCCGTGCTGAGAAGTCCAAATACCAGGTGGAACCACAGTCCTTCAGAACGACCAATTGGGGAACCGAAGACCTGGATCCATCCGAAGTGAATAATGGACGATCCGACTCGCGGACGAATAATGGACGATCCGGCGGGCGAACGAACGAAATAGCGGAAACAAGCAAGTCAGTGCGACGCGTTTCGTCCTCTGACTTATTCATGAACTGACTTGTCCGTCCGAATCTTCTCTCTTTTAAAGTCCACATTTCTTTAATTAGCAATCTAAAATACATTCATGTGTGGATACCGGAAATGGTAAAATTTCCAAAATTCCCCCGAACAAACGCATCGGAAATGCGTCTGAACGGGCGCATCGGAAGTGACGCCGCCTAACATCAGAATCCATTAAAGCTAAGGGCATAATCGACCCAAACCTAATGGAGAGTGTGGGCGACGTACAAACAACAAAAATAAAGCATAACATTGCTAACATAGATCCAGAAATGACAATAGAAGAACCTATGGAGACAAAAATTAAAAACGTGCATGTATGCTGATAATGTATAACATAAACATAAATGTACATAAACATATAAATGTAATATTTGCCGACACTAAAGGCCCAATTTTAAAGCACCTATTGTTACTTTCATCCAAAGCCTGCATAAGTTTCACCATAATTTAGCCAAAAAAATCACTAAACTTGTTCTGCGTGTCCTAAAATGTCTTTTCATACAGGCTGCCGCCCCAAGCAGTTGTTTATGAATAGATTAAAAGGAAAACCGTTTACTGAAATTTGAAACGTCATTTTTTTGTTTTTAAATGTTTCTATACATTCTACAAATCCGCCACTTCACGAGCAGGTTATGGGGACCTCCTAGGCACGATATTTGAAGGAATTTTTCATTTTATTTTTAACCCTTATTTCATGGTAAACACTGTTCCTTTAAAAACGTTTTTTTTAAAACTTTTTGTCCTTGTTTCCTGTCCCCCAGGGCACTACCCGGATCCCCATACACCTTTAATGGCAAATATCTTGCATATATGCCCTCTTGCAGGGCACTCTAAAAATCGAACTTTTGAGTCCCATTGACTTGCATTGAGTTCGGTTCGGTTCGTGTTCGAACTTGAAAAATTGTTCGAATGCGAACCGAACACGGGGGTGTTCGGCTCATCCCTACTTATCAAGAATGTCAAATCTATAACCTCGCTTAATAAACCGAGAGTACATCTCTGACAGCTGCTGTGTACATGTAGAAGGATCCGAGTTGCTGCGCATAACGCGCAAAAAAGGGGGAAATAGGAATACTTTATTACATGCTTCCAGTTTCCATCCACGCAAACTCAAAGAATCGTTACCTATTTCCCAGTTTTTGCGCGTTATGCGCAACAACTCGGATCCTTCTACATGTACACAGCAGCTGTCAGAGATGTACTCTCGATTTATTAACCCTTTCGCTGCTGAGGCATTTCCCGCCCCTGTGCTGAGGTAATTTTTACCGATTTTGCTCATCATGCTTAAACGTGTTTTGAAGGCTTATTTTAGTATATGACCCAGACATATTATATATCGTTCTTTCCGTCAGACTCGGCAGATTCATAATATGTCATTATTATATGTATACGTTATGTCATGTCTGTATATTATAACAAAAAATGCAATAAAATATGTATTTTCAATAATTTACAACGTGTAAAGTGTTTTTTTTTTTCACATTTTAACATGCGAGCAATTGCCGTTATATTTTGTATGGGGTGCGCTTGTTAAAAAAATTAGAGATGGGGTCTCGTTACATTTTTTTTTGGGGAAAATTACGCGATTTTTAACAAACGCACCGCATACAAAAAACATTAGTGCAGCATTATTGTTCACATTATAATTGAAATGGGAACAATATTGCTGCATTAACGAACCAAGAAAAAGAACAAAAAACTTGTTTATTTTTTTTATAATATATATATATATATTTTTTTTTTAAAACTGTTTTCATAGTCAAGTTTGGTATTGTTGGAACGGCCATGCTCTGGCCGATCCAACAATACCAAACATTAACCCCTAACTGCCACGGATCGGGAGATAGGGGGTTCCAATGAACCCCCTATCTCCATGGCAGTTAGGGGTTAACTCCAGGACTGGCGTCATCGTGCTATGCACGATGACGCCAGTCCTCAGGGGGCATTCCCGGAAGCTTGGCCGACATCCAAGATGTCGGCCAGCTCCGGGAAAGGATCACGAACCAGCGCTTTTCGGCGCCGATTCGTGATCCGGCCCCCATGGGGTTAATGCCAGGTACCATTTGGAAGGGCAGGCTGTGCCCTTCCAAACGGTGCCTGGGTTAACCCCCTGCACGCCGCCGATTGGGAGGGAGAGAGGTCCGCACATGCGGGGGGGCGTCTGAATTAGGTGTCATCGCGCCCCCGCGATGACACCTAATTACTCCGGCGGCGGTTCCGGGTGCTGGGCTGACATCGAGGATGTCAGCCCGCACCGGGGGGGCCAGCGATCGGCCGGAACCCGGCCGAACGCTGGCCCCAAAGTGAGGACGCGCTCAGCGCATCCACCGCAAGCAACGTACCTGCGTGTGGACGCGCTGAGCGCGTCCTCCGCAGCGAAAGGGTTAAGCAAGGTTATAGATCTGACATTCTTGATAAGGCCTTGAACAAAGCACATGATGGTGTGCTAACACCGGGCCCATGTGGTAGGGCGAACTCTAGAATTATATTTGCTCAGACGTTTCATACAAAATCAAGTATGTTTGCCCGTACTATTAAACGTCATTTGCGTATTCTCCAAAATGATCCTAAATTGGCTGCGGCCACTTCTGACCCCCCGATGATTTGTTATAAACTAAATAAGAACTTACGGGACTTTTTGGTCCATACGGACCAATATAACTTTTTTTCATCTAATAATCCATTTTCAAACCTGGACTGTTTCCGGTGTGTGGGATGTACTACATGTAAATCTCTAATCCCGGGGAAAGTGTTTTTTCATCCTTACAGTGGTACCAGGTACCGAATCCGACACCGAATTACCTGTACAACTGTCTATGTTGTCTACAAGATCTCATGTCCCTGTGGTAAAATATATACAGGAAAGTCCATTAATAATTTACAAGAACGTATGGCAAATCATAGGTTGGCCATTAGGGCAGCATTAAACGGGCATGATAACCCACAACCGGTGGCACGCCACTTCTGTGAGAGGGGGTGATCGCGCTAAAGAACTTCTCAAGCGAGAATCTTTTTGGATTTTCACACTGGACTCACTTGCCCCGCGTGGTCTTAACGAGAAGAACTCTTATATCCCTTTTTTGCCCTTACGTTAGTTTGTTTAAAAAGCAGCATATGCAGTACTGGTCTTACAAACCCTCTCTGGGTGTGAAGTCCTCCTAGGCAATTGTTTTTAACCAATAAAAAATCTTTTTTTATTTTCTCTATTTGGTCTTCCTAAATATGTGGTTTACATGGATCTCAATAAAGGGCAGTTCATTGTATGGCTGTAGCTCTGTGCACATTTAGTATAATACTATGTTTTTGCCGTATATGGATTACTATTCCTAGCTATGTTAATTACACTGCTATATCTATACTAAGATGCTAATATGTTCTCTTTAAATGTAGCTGGAATATTGTATCACTGTATCCTACATGTTGACTTTCTCCTTTTATCTTAGATTTTTTTCTTAGACTCTTTTTGATGCGTCATTGTGATTTATGTTTCCTTTTTTTGCATTATTACTTTGGTTAACTGGCTTGCAGTGTAAGGCTAGGGTCAGACGAGCGCAGTGCGAACGCGCGTGCAGGCGCACTTAATCACGGCCGTAGTAGCAGCAAGTGCCAGGCAATGACGGCCAATATACGAAGTACGGTCGCACAAAAGTCCGGCTGCGCAACGCAAGTGGAAAATGAACGCATTTTTTCGAGAACGTTAAACTGCTAGCACTGACGTACAGAGTGCGCTGCGCCCGCTAGCGGCGTGTGTGCGTGAATTGGAGATGTCAGACACTGCTAATGTCCGGCCAACATAACGTCCAGATGCACAAAGTGTTTTATTGATGATCCGTACAAAATCACGGATGCAAATGCGCATCGTATGACCGCTATCGCGTACTCCGTGAAAAAATGCGTCCATTCGTTCGAACGCACTTTTTCACAGACAACGCGAAAATGCGTTAGTCTGACCCTAGCCTTAGTCCACGCCTGCTCTGTGATTGCAGGGTGGACACATCTGTGGGAGCTTAATTGTTTGATGTATATATATATGTCTTTCTTTGTATGTTGGCTATTCCAGAGGAAAGTCCCTCTGAGGACTGAAACGTTGAAATTTGATGCCAGAATAAAGTTTTATTTTATTTAAACTTTGTAAAGAAGTCTCCGTGTGCGTTTGGATTTTGGTCTTATATATATATATATAAATTACAGTCATGGCCGAAATTGTTGCCACCCCAGAAATTTTTCCAGAAAAATCAAGTATTTCTCATAGAAAAGTATTGCAGTAACACATGTTTTGCGATACACATGTTTATTCCCTTTGTGTGTATTGGAACAAATCAAAAAAAGGGAGGAAAAAAAGCAAATTGGGGAGGCGGAGCTAGCTGTGGAAGCGAGCAGCAGCATTTTGGAGGAGCTCTGTGTCTACCACGGATTTTATGCTTTTTTCGCCGTTTGCACTGCCCTGTGAGCTTCCCGGTTGGCTAGAGGGATCCTGGAGAGTTGAGGTACCTGATTAGCCCTGAGTTTCGTGCCGGGGACAGATTGCTGCGGCAGCGCGATTTGGGCCTAGTCACAGCGGCCATCTTGGAAGCCTACTCGAGGCGTATTGAGATTCCCTCACCGCCCTGCGACCTCGTGCCAGCCCAGCATCTCCGGAACCATGCCTACCGGTCGTTCCCAGCGACGGGCCCCCCGACAGAGGGACATTCGGGATGTTTTGCGAGGTGGGTCCGCTTTTACGGGACTGACTGCTTCTTCCTCCCTCCCCCCGGGCTATGGCTCCTCGGAGGCTGACAGCGACTATGAACCTCAGGGGGGTATTACTGGGATGCCCTGGCTTGCCCCGCAGTCACCGGCGTCTGACTCCCGACCCCTCTCGGCGGCTGCTAGGAAACGGGCACAGAAGAAGAGAAAATCAGCAATGCGGACATCGTCCGGGGCAACGCCGGACACAGAGGATATTTTTGATGGGGACCCGACTGAGATTCCCCTTACCTCCGCCAGTAATAGTGTGACCTCGGATCATCGGTCTGCAGTGGGGACGGGACTTCGACAGCAACAGGTGCAGGAGGAGGACGACCATCTCCCCTCCACGAAGGGGGGGATCTGCGCAGGATCTTGGAGGAGCTTCGGGTGATACGTGAGGTGTGGCAGCCTGAGGTGGCGGCGGTCCGCACTGAGATAGCGGCGATGCGTGGTCAGGTGAAGGTGGTACAGGAGACGACTTCTGCTGTGACAACGGAACAAACTCACCTGTCTGGTCAGGTTGCTGGTTTGCGATACCAAGTCGAACTTCTGACACGCTCTGTGGAGATGCTTGAAACGAGACACAGACGCCGAAACATCAGGGTCAGGGGTGTCCCGGACTCTATTACCTCCGACGCTCTGCCGTCCTACGTGACTCGTCTTGTGCTTCAGGTCACGGGGCTTCCCCTGACACACCTGACATGCTTGGGTCGGTGTTTCGGGTCAGGAGACCTGCGACGAACCCACCTGGGGCTCCTCGAGACGTCGTAGTGGCCTTCCGTGAAGTGGCTTTCAAGGTCAAGGTTATGTCTGCTCCGGGCGCGAGGGATCCCGTACGCTTTGAGGGCTCCACTCTGGCCCTGTATCATGATCTCCCATTCCAGACCCTGATGGCTCGCAGGCGTTTTCGTGAAGTGACATCAGTTCTTCGCCGACAGGGTGTCCGATATCGCTGGGGTCTGGCAGGAGCTTTGGTGGTGACCCACGCAAATGTCCCTATACCATCACGGATCCCGCGGTGGCTTGGATTGACCTTGCGGCTGCGGGCCTCTCACCAGATCCTCCGGACCCTCGACCGGATTGAGGCTGGTTTCTATGCCCTCTACCTCTCCAGGTCTGAGCTTTACTGAATTACACCCCCTCCCCTGCATTTCTCTTATATGCTTACGTGTCCCTGGTCTCTAGCTTGGCCTAGTGCCTGGACTTTCAGGACGGTTAGTAATTTGTTTTGATCAGTCCCAGCCTGCATTGCATAGGGCTTTTGCTTTTTTGCCTGCACATGGTACTTTCTGCCTTTTTACTTATTTTTACCGCCCTGTCCTTCTTTGCGACGCATGTTTTTTGACCAGCTGACCGTAGTTACCTTGGCCGGCCTTAAGTGGCTGCATTTATATATGTTTGATTTCCCACCTTGATGAGACCCCCGTCTAGGGGATGTTTTCTGCTAACATATTGCTATCCTTAGATTTTTTCGATTCGCTGTTTTTACGATGACACTTTTTTGGCCATGTGTGGTTTCCGTTGCTTGTTATGTCTTCTTGTTTGGCCCTGCGAGGTCATCCATTATTTTACAGTATGATGTAATGCTGACTTATTTCAAAATAAAAAACTTTAAATTTAAAAAAAAAAAAAAAAAGCAAATTGGACATAATGTCACACAAAACTCCAAAAATGGGCTGGACAAAATTCTTGGCACCCTTTCAAAATTGTTGATAAGATTGTTTCAAGCATGTGATGCTCCTGTAAACTCACCTGGGGCAAGTAACAGGTGTGGGCATTATAAAAATCACACCTGAAAGCAGATAAAAAGGAGAGAAGTTCACTTAGTCTTTGCATTGTGTGTCTGTGTGTGCCACACTAAGCATGGACAACAGAAAGAGGAGAAGAGAACTGTCTGAGGACTTGAGAACCAAAATTGTGGAACAATATCAACAATCTCAAGGTTACAAGTCCGTCTCCAGAGATCTAGATTTGCCTTTGTCCACAGTGCGCAACATTATCAAGAGGTTTGCAACCCATGGCACTGTAGCTAATCTCTCTGGGCGTGGACGGAAGAGAAAAATTGATGAAAGGTTGCAACGAAGGATAGTCCAGATGGTGGATAAGCAGCCCCAAACAGGTTCCAAAGAAATTCAAGCTGTCCTGCAGGCTCAGGGAGCATCAGTGTCAGCACGAACTATCCGTCGAAATGTAGATGAAATGAAACGCTATGGCAGGAGACCCAGGAGGACCCCACTGCTGACACAGACATAAAAAAGCAAGACTACAGTTTGCCAAAATGTACTTGAGTAAGCCAAAATCCTTCTGGGAAAACATCTTGTGGACAGATGAGACAAAGATAGAGCTTTTTGGTAAAGCACATCATTCTACTGTTTACCGAAAACGGAATGAGGCCTACAAAGAAAAGAACACAGTACCTACAGTTAAATATGGTGGAGGTTCAATGATGTTTTGGGGTTGTTTTGCTGCCTCTGGCACTGGGTGCCTTGAATGTGTGCAAGGCATCATGAAATCTGAGGATTACCAAAGGATTGTGGGTCGCACTGTAGAGCCCAGTGTCAGAAAGTTGGGTTTACGTCAGAGATCTTAGGTCTTCCAGCAGGACAATGACCCCAAACATACGTCAAAAAGCACCCAGAAATGGATGGCAACAAAGCGCTGGAGAGTTCTGAAGTGGCCAGCAATGAGTCCAGATCTAAATCCCATTGAACACCTGTGGAGAGATCTTAAAATTGCTGTTGGGAAAAGGCGCCCTTCCAATAAGAGAGACCTGGAGCAGTTTGCCTAGGAAGAGTGGTCCAAAATTCCGGGTGAGAGGTGTAAGAAGCTTATTGATGGTTCTAGGAAGCGACTGATTTCAGTTATTTTTTCCAAAGGGTGTGCAACCAAATATTAAGTTAAGGGTGCCAAGAATTTTTTCCAGCCCATTTTTGGAGTTTTGTGTGACATTCTGTCCAATTTGCTTTTTTTCCCTCCCTTTTTTATGTTTTGTTCCAATACACACAAAGGGAATAAACATGTGTATAGCAAAATATGTGATACTGCATTACTTTTCTGTGAGAAATACTTGATTTTCTGGAAAAATTTCTGGGGTGCTAACAATTTCGGCCATGACTGTAATATATATATATATATATATATATATATATGCAAAATTAGTTTGTACAGATGTCCTCTAAGTAAGGTACTCATTTTCAAGAAGGAATCTTGGAATCTAGAATTCACCAATAAAAAATGTGTTGTTAGTGCATATTCCTAAAGCTTGTATTGCGGTTAACTCTGAATTTGGAATTATTTTCTGTATTGTCTAGTTAAAACTTATTGGGCCCTATTACAATCTTTGAGCAAAAACGCTCGCGCAGCGCGTTAATTTGTGCGCAAAGCGTTAAACGTTAACGCGTGTAAATTAACGCTGGAATTACAATCCGCGCACATTTTTTCATCCGTCAAAAAATTGCGAGTGTAAAACGGACACGCAAAAACGTGCGCGCATTAACGTTGTGTGCAGAAATCGGTGTGCAGTCTGTTTTTTCACGCGATTCAGCCAATCAGAATTAAGAATCACAATTGTCTCCCGTTCAGTTTTTGTGCCTGTCAAAATCAATCTGAGTATATATGCTGCAGCAATAATAAAAACACACACAACTTCTCAATTTTATTGTTTGGGTATGCGTAGAATGTGTAACTACAGGTATACTTTGCTGTATTTTTATTTTTGGGCTGGTGTATTTGGTTTCGGCCAGGACGTTCAGATTTGCCATTAACACCAGCTTTTAGGAGTCGTTAACATTATGCGCGCAAACGCTGTGCGTTAAAAACTGCGAATAGATTGTAATACCATCCGCGTACCAGCGCACAAACGCATTTGCGCTCACAATGTTAAGTATAGGACACGCGCAGTACAGTACGCTCGCAAAGAGTTCATGCAGGTCCACCCGCGTTAGACGAATGCGTGCGTTTGTTGCACTGACTTTGTAATACAACGTTCAGCGCAAAGGGTTTTGCCCCTCGCGTTAATGCATTTTTGTGCACGCGGTAACATTTGCTTGAAGAATGTAATAGAGCCCATTATGTTTATATTATGAAAAAATTGTAAATATGGAGACAGCAAAGAAATTGAAGGTGATTAATGTTAATTGTAGTGTAGCTGAACAACGATTTTGTGTCAAGTAGCAGGAAAATGTTCTCTACACAACAATTGATCCATAGCCATATTGAGAAAAGATACAGTGAGTATTTTAACTGGAAGTGTACATCATTACCTGGGGCATCCTTTGTGCCTCGAGCTTGGACGCCTTGATTAAAAGAACAACGAATGCAAAAGTGTGTGATGATATTTGTAGTGAAGAATGTTAGGGCAAAGGTCTCTAACCATCAGGCTAAGATATGTTTGGTGTTGCTACAAGCACACATGTAAATCACCTAAAGAATGTCTAAAAAGAAGACATTTGTTTTGGAATGTCCAAGTGAGAGTCTAGATCAGTGGTTCCCAACCATGGTCCTCAAGTACCCATAACAGGCCAGGTTTTAAGGATTCTCTTGGGGAAATGCAGACTGAATCCTGCAATCACTGAGCAGCAAATCATATCACCTGTGCTGTGCTTCAAATATCTGGCAAACCTGGCCTGCTGGGAGTACTTGAGGACCGCGGTTGGGAACCACTGGTCTAGACCATAATCCAGTTAAGATGATGTGGTATCAAGTGAAGGGGGCTGTGCAATCAAACAGCCCAGGAATATTGGCAAACTGATACAGGCATGTAAAGAGTAAGGGCTAAATTACAATCTTCACGCAAACGTTTGCGCTGGCGCAAACCCATTAACGCGAGGGGTAAAAGCCTTTGCGCCGAATGCCGTATTACATTGTCAGCGCAACAAACGCGCGTAATCGGCTACCGCGGGTGAACCTGCGCGAGCGTACTGTACTGCGCGTGTCCTATACTTAACATTGTGAGCGCAAACGCGAATGTGCGCTGGTACGAGGATGGTATTACAAAACTGGTGTTAATGGCAAATCTGAACAACCTGGCCGAACCCAAATAGACCAGCCCAAAAAAAAAAAAATACAGCACAGTATAGTTACACATTCTACTCATACCAAACCAATAAAATGGAGAAGTTGTGTGTGCATTTATTATTGCTGCAGTATATATGCTCAGATTGACTTTGACAGGCAGAAAAACTTAATCTGAGATAATTGTGGTTCTTAATTCTGATTGGCTGAATCGCGTGAAAAAAACAGTGCGCACACTGATTTCTGCGCGTGACGGTACTGCGCGAGCATTTGTGCGCGTCCGTTTACGCACGTTATTGCTCGATGGATGAAAAAATGCACGAGGATTGAAATTCCAGCGGTGATTTGCATGCGCAAAGTTTACCGCTTGGCGCAAAAATTCGCGTTTTTTGCACGAAGACTGTAATTTAGCCCTAATAATCTAAAACTCAAATTGAATGTTGTTGGGTAAGGCTAAGGTCAGACGAAAGCAGTTTTAACGTGCGTTTAACCGCACTAAATCACGGCCGTGCTAGCAGCAAATGACGTCCAATGCGGGGCTGCATATGAAGAACGGCCGCACAAAAGTGCGGCCGCGCAACGCAAGTGGCAAACGAACGCATTTTTTCGAGAACGTCAAACCGCTAGTACTGACGTACAGAGTGCGCTGCGTCCGCATAGCGGCGTGTTTGCGTGACTGGGAGACGTCAGACGCTGCTAATGTCCGGCCAACATAACGTCCAGACACAAAAAGTGTTTTATTGATGATTCGTACAAAATCACGGACGAAAATGCACATCGTATGACCGCTATCGCGTATTCCGTGAAAAAAATACGTCCATTCGTTCAAACGCACTTTTTCACAGACAACGCGAAAAATGCGTTAGTCTGACCCTAGCCTAAGTCTTATATCCTTATTTTTCTTTTACAACTTCCTCTCCCTTAAGTTACCTTCTCAAAAACACCCACCCCTCACCCTCAGCCCCCTCTCTTCCCATCAATGAAACAGACAACAAAGTATTGGCGGTTTGAGAAGGTCACGTCTTTTATTAATTAAGGCCAGATTCACTGCCTTTATGGCAGAATTAGTAGCGATCCTCGTATGGCAAATATGTAACATCAGATAACACTGGTACTAAAAATCTAGCCAGATAACACTGGCAAATAGCATGGCCAGATAACACTGGCAACCGCAATGCACCACAAGCATTGCCAAAAATAGCGGCCCCATGTGACTAAGCAGTGTGACAACGCACCACTCATCTTTATGGCAAATAGCAGGCCGAGAGGATCTGCAAACCAGGAGGGCACTAGAGTTGGCCGCACAAACCATCACCCAGCCCGCGTACCCTACAGACCTTCCCGCTACTATCGCCTCTCCACGTGCCAGGCCGCATATTTCACCACAGATAAATCAAACCATGTCCATAATCAACACAATCCCCCGGCTTTGGCCGCAACAACCACCAATCGCCAACCCTGCAATAAGGCCCATAATATTTAACAATTATGTGGACTGACAGCAATCAGACAGGAGACCCAGAACATTTGAGTTCCACTATGCAGGTTCACAAAAAGTCAATTTCATCTAGGTGACATATTTCTAGCAAGTTCCAAGGTAGTTACATAAAAATAAATATAAGCATACATAATATTGCAATGGGCTTACCTACAGTGACTTCATACTCATTCTTAATAGCAGACAGCAGAGGTTTATAGGTCTTAAAAGCATCAATGAAATAATTGAATACTTCTCTGTATGCCTGGGAAGAAAAAAGACAATTTCAAATCAAGCTAAATAAAACCGGTTTTGCCATGGAACAGCTGAGAAGACAATTGTCCCATTACCTTTGGTCCCTTAACCCTTTCACTGCTGATGACGTGTGGGACACGTCCTCATTGATGCACGTTACATGCTGAGGACGTGCCCCACACGTCATCAGCTGTGCGGGACCCCCGGCGGAGATACTCACCTCTCTGTCCGGGGTCCCGCGGCGTTCTGACTTCAGCGTCCTCAGACGCTGAAGTCAAGCTCCTCCCCGCGTAAATGACGTCATTTCCAGGCGACCCCCCGGCAATGCCGGGAGATAGCCTGGAAGGGAGGGGGGGATCCGTTCAGATCCCTCTCCCTCCCGATCGGAAAGGAGCAGCGCCAAAAGCCAGGCAACGCTTAAAAGGGGAGAGTCTCCCCTTTTAAGCGGTGCCTGGCTTTAACCCCTCAAGCGCCGGGTTGCACTTCAGCGCCTTGCGGCGCTGAAGTGCAGCCTAGCTCCGGTGGGGGCCGCCATCTTGGATGGCGGCTCCACCCCTGGGTCTCCCCTCGCTGCCTGATGTCATCATGCATAGCGTGATGACGTCAGATAGCCGGGGAACCCCTAGCTGTCAGGGGATTTCCCAAGGAAATCCCCTGGTGGAGATAGGGGGTTCTTGTGAACCCCGATATCTCCAGAACCGTGGCAGCTAGGGGGTCATGGAGGGTGTCATTTGAAAGGCATGGCCTTTCGAATGATACCCAACATGACTAGGTAAAAGTAAACAAAATAATAAAAAAAATTATAATAAAAATAATAAATAAATTAAAAAAAAAAAAAAAAATTTTTTTTGTGTGTTGTTTTTATTAATGCAGCAATATTGTTCACATTTCAATTATAATGTGAACAATGATGCTGCACTAATGATTTTTTTCTATGGGGTGTGTTTGCTAAAAATCACGTAATTCCCCCCCACAAAATGTAACGAGTCCCTATTTTTGTACAAGCGCACCCCATAGAAAACATAACCGCAAACGCTCATGTGATAAAATGTGAAAAAAAACACTTTACACACTGCAGATGATTAAAAATTCAATTTTATTGTATTTTTTTGTTATAATATACAGACAGGACATGACGTATACATATAAAAATGATATATTATGAATCTGCGGAGTCTGCCGGAAAGAACGATATATAATATGTCTGGGTCATTTATTAACCACTTCGATGCGGAGGACGCGCTCAGCGCCGATTCGTGATCCGGCTCCCCAGGGGTTAATGCCAGGTACCATTTGGAAGGGCAGGCTGTGCCCTTCCAAATGGTGCCTGGGTTAACCCCCGCAACGCCCCCTCCCTTTCAGGCGCCTCCTCCGCACATGCGGGGGGGGGGCCTGAATTAGGTGTCATCGCGCTGCCGCGATGACACCTAATTTCATCGGCGGCGGTTCCGGATGCTGGGCTGACATCGAGGATGTCAGCCCGCACCGGGGGGGCCAGCGATCGGCCGGAACCCGGCCGAACGCTGACCCCAAAGGGAGTGGTTAATGCAGCAATATTGTTCCCATTTCAATTATAATGTGAACAATGATGCTGCACTAACGATTTTTGTATGCGGTGCGTTTGTTAAAAATCGTGTAATTTCCCCCAAAAAAAAATGTAACGAGACCCCATCTCTAATTTTTTTAACAAGCGCACCCGATACAAAATATAACCGCAATTGCTCGCATGTTAAAATGTGGGAAAAAAACACTTTACACGCTGTAAATTATTGAAAATTCATATTTTATTGCATTTTTTGTTATAATATACAGACAGGTCATGACGTATACATATAATAATGACATATTATTAATCTGCCGAGTCTGACGGAAAGAACGATATATAATATGTCTGGGTCATATACTAAAATAAGCCTTCAAAACGCGTTTAAACATGATGAGCAAAACCGGTAAAAATGACCTCAGCACAGAGGCGGGAAAAGCCTCAGCAGCGAAAGGGTTAAAATGTGGCTTCAAATCGCGTTTAAACATGATGAGCAAAAGCGGTAAAAATGAGCTCAGCACACAGCGGTGAAATGCCTCAACAGTGAAGGGGTTAACAAGTGGGAGACACATCTGCAAACTGCTGTAAGTCCTACACCGTTCACCTGAGTTGGATGTACATACCCTCAAATTAAAGCTGACAGTCTGCAGTTAAAGCACATTGTGTTTGCTTCATTCCAACTCCATTGTGGTGGTGTATAGAGCCAAAGATGTTAGAATTGTGTTGATGTCCCAGTATTTCTGGACCTGACTGTATATGTCAGGGATTTATTTATTTATAAAGTATTTTAGCAGGAAGGATACATTGAGATTTCTATTTTTTTCAAGTATGTCCTGGGTTCAAGAACATTGAGTTGTTACAGTAGGTACAGAAATACAAGGTAATACAATGAAAGATATTAGAAATAACACATATTTATTTTCTGTGTAAATCTGTATATGTAGGAAATATATTCACTATGTTACATGTTTACAGGTGCATTCTGTATCGAGGTATGTTAGTAGAGATCTCTTCAGTGATTGACATCCAGGGGCTCCACATGCATTTGTTAGGGAGATATGACACTTTTTAACCTGAGTGGGGCAGGATAAACACCTCTTTTTGCTACCAATCTAAACCTTTGAACCCAAACCCACCTTTTATAGAATTATTTAGAAAACATCTACATGTAATTAAAAGAAAGCAGGACATAATAATACATATAATGTGAACAGTAACAAATGTGATTGATTCCAACATCAGGGGTTATTCACGAACCTCCAAATTGGCCCCTATTCACACTATTAGGACAATAAGAGACTTCCTTTTTTTTTCTCTTTCAGTTCGGTGGAATTCGCCGATGCCAATTCGGTGGTTTTTGCTGACATCCGGTAACTTCAGCAACCTCAATTTTGGCAAAATACAGTGACCATTCATTAATAGTGAAGTCCCCGTATTTTCGGTGAAATGGAATCATGAAGTGTGCCAAAATGGGCCGAAACCCTTAGTATAAATACCAGAGGGTCTATTCACAATCTGTGACGAGAGTAACTTTGGACTCTAGGCACAGATTTTACAGTATCTGATAATGGGGCAATGTTTGCCAAACAATGTCTCTGACCCAGTACGATCTGTATCGTCTGATATTGGGGACATTACAAAACATGCAAAAGATGCTGTGCTGGGGTTTTATGGCGAGAGAAGGAAGCCAGTCATAATGGCCAAGGGACCTCATAGACCTTCGTTCCTGTAACCCAATGGAAGAAGGTTTCCTGGTCAGAGGAATCAAAGTTTCTTTTAGATCAGGTGGATGGCTGAGTGTGTGTATGTCATTTACATGGGGATGAGATGGCAGCAGGATGCACTACCCAAAAGGCACTATTTCTTGCCCTGAGCTAAAACGGGTATGCTAACGGGGAAAACTTGCGCCTGCAGGTTTCCCCTTATTGTTCCTGTTTTAGCACCAGATTACAGGGCAGGCAGCCTACCCCGTAACGCAGTGCTACCCTTCTAGATACTCTCGGCAGCGTTAATGTGAGTATCACCTCCTGAAGTCCATAGGACTCCATGGAGGGTTGTGCAGCCAGGCCGCGAGATTTTGCAGGGCCGCGGACTGATTCGCGGAGGGAGACTGGGGATTATGTGTCTCCTGGTGGCCAGAAGCAGTGGATTGGGCCACCATTCGCGCCACGGGATGAAAGGTGAGTATATGATTTTTGGAGAAGGATTCAGCTGGTGATAACTGATTCCGTAGAAGCGGTATCAGTTAACCTCAGCTTGAAGCTGGTGCTAACTATTCAGTTAACCACAGCTGTGTGGTAATTAGTGCAAGGACTTTGTATTACTTATCCTAGCGATAATTACTGATTTCGCTCCCCATGTTAAGTATAGGTAGCGCAAAGTACAATGGAGTAATATGGAGGCATGCGTTCCAGTCACTTATCCTGGGGCTAATGCTCACGTATCTGAGCGCTAACGCTAGCGTTAAGAATGAAATAGGGCCCAATATATTAGTAAATTAGCTCATTGGAAAAAAGTAACAACAGAAATCCTGTCATACACACACACACACTCACACACACACACACACAAAATACTTCTATTGTATATCACAGCAGCATTACTGTAGCCTTGAAAAATGCCAAGACTTCCCAGCATTCTGCACTGCAGTGTTGCTAAAGAACAATAGGACTAAGCTTCTAGCGGCTAGACTCTAGCATATCTAAAGAGACATGCAAGAAAGGGAGTGGAGATGGGAAGACAAGATAGTGGGAATGGTAAAACAAAGACATGCAACATTGTGGTTAAGGGGACTGGGGGGTTATGGGGGACCTTGTGACTAAGGAGCTAAGGTGGACCTGGTGGTTAAGGGGGGATGATAGTTATGGGAACCTGGGAAAATGTGGATGGGGGTGAGGAATTATGGGAACCTTCTGATTAACAGACACTGGGGGTTATAAGGATTTCCGTTTTTACATTTTAAATAGACATTTTGTCAAAAATATTTGTGTACCTGTAATGGGGGGGGGGCATTCAACTGAGCTGAGAGGTAGGATGTTGTGGGGTAGGAAGATTTTACAGGGGGGGTCCCATTTAGTTGTCCTGTAAGGCATCTCAAGATTTCTGATGGCAGCCCTGGAGGCAGAGCAGTGTCTTTATTGAATATGTCCCATTAAACATTCACTGTGCTTTGGAAAAAGTTTGTGAACATGGAGTTAATAGCAGCAATAACCACAACCAGTCATTTTTAGCAGCTGCGTAGCAAGGAAGCCAGCTTTGCATTGGGATGAAATATGTTGATTGGCTGCTGTTGTTCTCTGTACACGTTTGAAACACAGCAATCTAGTCCAATGGCATCATCTTGCAGGGGAAAGTCAACAATATGAAACAGAAGATGACTGGTATCGTATGTAGTGATTTTGATTGACCTGTGAATTGTGCGACTACATAAATCTCACACACAACATTGTGTAACACTATCATTTATTTACCCTTTACTTACTTAACATAACAGAGAGATAAACCAGGTTTCATTCTATTTCTTAAAACAGATTATATTAAGATACCTGCAGTCGTAGTTCTTGGGAATTTTCTTTAGTTAAGTCCAAAGACTGAAGTTCCCTCCTTAAGTAGGATTCAAGCTGTTCCAGGAAACGTGGCTTTGAAACAACATTCACGTTTTGCTTGGTAGTCCTGTGGAAAACAGCACTGACTATTTATTATATGCCGATCATTAATGAAAAAGGAAATGGATATGAAATGACGGGAATGGACATGGTTTTTTTTTTTTATCTCATGGACGAAATGTGAGAAATAACGTATATCATATCATATAGTCACTCCATATACCACACATACCAAATACACTGCATATATAAATTGAGGAAAATATGCTAATAAAATTGGTTTTTTTTACCATTTGCCAATTTAAAAAAATGTCCCCAGATTTAATTTTAAAAAAATCTGATCACCTTACACTTGAAGTTATTCCACAGTATGGGGTTAAGATGTAGGCTCTGACTGGATCACTCCAAAAGGTAGATTTTTTTTAACCATTCTGTAGTGGATTTATTTTGATGTTTAGGATCATTGTACTGGTACATCACCCAACTTATACCGAGATTCAGCATGCACACAGCCACCCTGATGTTATCTTGTAGGTCATTTTGATAAAATTGGGAATTCATTTTTAAAGTAAAGTGACCAGATTTTTATAATGAAATTCAGGGGCATTTTTTTATTGGCAAATGGTAAAAAAACGATATTATTAGCATATTTTTCTCAAATTACATATGCGGTGTTATTTGGTATGTGTGGTATATGGAGTGACTGTATCACAAAGCGAACTGGGCAGCCCATAATGTGGTAGTATGTGGGCATTTCATAAAGGTAACCACCCACAAAAACCAGGAGAAAAAACAACTTCTTCCAGCCCTTCAAAATACCTTTAGGAAACTGGAACAAAGGCCCTACTGTTTTGAACAGAGGTTCACAATAGCTTGCATATATTGAAACTATGGCGAACAATGGTATCAACGTAGTTCAGAAATAAAAATGTAAATTTAACACCACATTAAATGTAAAAATTTACACTAATATTAAAATGTGGAACTATTTTACAAGGAAAACTGACATTAAATAAATTTAATCTCTCAACAATAATGACCCTTGCCACTGTGCAAGTTACCCTTGAGGTATATTGTTCTGAATTCAATAGTAGATCCACACTTGTTTATTTCCATGTATTTTATCAGAAAGGATACATTGAGATTTCTCTTGTTTTCAAGTATGTCCTTGGTTCAAGAACACTGACTTGTTACAGTAGGTACAGAAATATAAAGTAATAAAATGCAAGATATTGGAAAAACAACACCAATATACAGATTAACAGAAAATAAATATATAAGCAATATAGTCACTATGTTACATGTTTACAGGTGCATTCTGTATAGAGGTATGTTAATAGAGATCTCTTAAGTAACTTTAGACTGGGGCAAGATTTGAAGGCGTCTGGGAGGTTATTTCATAATTGCAGTGCTCTGTAAGAAAATGAGCATCGAGCCACTTTCTTTTTGTATTGTGGTATTGCAAGTAAGGTGCTGGTCCTGGATCTGAGGTTATAGGATGAGGGAACTGCTGGGGGAAGCAGTATATTCAGGTAGGGTGATAGCTTCCATGAAAAGCTCTTAAAAACCAGATTGGAAAGGTGAAGGATGCGTCTGGGTTCCAGTGACGGCCAGTTAAGCTCTTTTAACATGTCACATTGGTGGGTCATGTAGTTACATTGTATCACAAAGTGGTAGAATGAGTTATACAATGTAGTAAGTTTATGAAGGTGCGTTTGCGGGCAGCTGTATACACTACATCTCCGTATTCAATAGCCGGCATAAGCATTTGTTGCAAAATCTGCTTTCCTACACGGGGCTCAGGCAGGTTTTGTTTCTGTTCAGGTCACCTAGTTTGGGGTAGAGTTGAGATGACAGTTTTTCGATGTGGGGGCCAAAGGATAGATTTGGGTCTAGCCACATACCTAGATATTTGAGAGAACTGACTGTGGTCAGCGTACCATTTGATTTTGTCCTGACACATAGATGGGGAGTTTGTAATTTGTGTAGTTTAGGTGCTGTTCCAAATAGCATCATAACAGTTCTGTCAGTAATTCTTAAAAGTTTGTTATCTGCAATCCACTTTTCTACCTCTGTGAATTGTTCTTGCAGCACTGCCTCTAGCTGCAGAAGATTTGGTTTGCTGATATAGATTACAGTGTCGTCTGCGTACATGTGTACAGTTGAGACTTTGAAGACATTGGGCAGATCATTTATGAATATCGTTAATAGCAGGGGGCCGAGTATCAAGCCTTGTGGTACACCGCACATGGCTGGGAGGGAGAGGGAAGCGCTGTCAGAAATGGACACATATTGCGATCGATCGGATACATACGGTTGAAACCAGGTTAGCGTACGATCACCAATACCAGAGTTTTTAAGTTTTTGTAAAAGGATGCCATGGTCTACTGTGTCAAAGACCTTGGCAAAATCAAGGAAGATGGCTCCAGTTAGATTTCCTTGTTCCATGCCAGCTTGGATAGCATTGCAAGCTTTTAAAAGGGCAGTTGTAGTTGAATGATTTGGACGAAAGCCGGATTGATCTGGGGTTAAATAGTTTGAATATTGATAATAATCACGTAATTGCGTGTAGACACATTTTTCCAAAATTGACATTACAGAGAGCAATGAAATTGGACGGTAGTTGGATACCAAAGTATTGTCGCCACTTTTATGGATAATGTGACGGCCAAACGCTACCTACCTAGTCGTCACGTGCGGAGGGAGAGGGTACAAGGGTTTAACAGCTCCAAGCCTCTAGATTTACTGACTTTACCCCCTCTCAGGGCCCCAAGTTATGCCAACCTAACCCCACAAAACCATACACACCCTTCGAACTATAGGCTGCCACCACGAAAGTAATAGGGCACTTCGGAAACCCCCTTAACTGTATAACACCCCAATCCAGGAGACTAACAATATACATATCTCTACCAAATGTTCTATTCTACAGTAACGCTGAACCAAGCTATGCGAGAAACGTGAATCATGTAGAACAAAGCAGCACTAGGGTACGAAATTTTAATGGAAAAAAGACAAAAATAAAAATTACACAGTGCCAATATCACTTAAAAACAAGACATACAAAATAGGATAACGTGCAAATACAGTTCTTGAAATAAAAAATGGTTCTTACATAGAAAACCTAACTTCCGACAGAGGGACATTCGGGATGTTTTGCGAGGTGGGTCCGCTTTTACGGGACTGACTGCTTCTTCCTCCCTCCCCCCGGGCTATGGCTCCTCGGAGGCTGACAGCGACTATGAACCTCAGGGGGGTATTACTGGGATGCCCTGGCTTGCCCCGCAGTCACCGGCGTCTGACTCCCGACCCCTCTCGGCGGCTGCTAGGAAACGGGCACAGAAGAAGAGAAAATCAGCAATGCGGACATCGTCCGGGGCAACGCCGGACACAGAGGATATTTTTGATGGGGACCCGACTGAGATTCCCCTTACCTCCGCCAGTAATAGTGTGACCTCGGATCATCGGTCTGCAGTGGGGACGGGACTTCGACAGCAACAGGTGCAGGAGGAGGACGACCATCTCCCCTCCACGAAGGGGGATCTCCGCAGGATCTTGGAGGAGCTTCGGGTGATACGTGAGGTGTGGCAGCCTGAGGTGGCGGCGGTCCGCACGGAGATAGCGGCGATGCGTGCTCAGGTGAAGGTGGTACAGGAGACGACTTCTGCTGTGACAATGGAACAAACTCACCTGTCTGGTCAGGTTGCTGGTTTGCGATACCAAGTCGAACTTCTGACACGCTCTGTGGAGATGCTTGAAACGAGACACAGACGCCGAAACATCAGGGTCAGGGGTGTCCCGGACTCTATTACCTCCGACGCTCTGCCGTCCTACGTGACTCGTCTTGTGCTTCAGGTCACGGGGCTTCCCCCTGACACACCTGACATGCTTGGGTCGGTGTTTCGGGTCAGGAGACCTGCGACGAACCCACCTGGGGCTCCTCGAGACGTCGTAGTGGCCTTCCGTGAAGTGGCTTTCAAGGTCAAGGTTATGTCTGCTCCGGGCGCGAGGGATCCCGTACGCTTTGAGGGCTCCACTCTGGCCCTGTATCATGATCTCCCATTCCAGACCCTGATGGCTCGCAGGCGTTTTCGTGAAGTGACATCAGTTCTTCGCCGACAGGGTGTCCGATATCGCTGGGGTCTGGCAGGAGCTTTGGTGGTGACCCACGCAAATGTCCCCTATACCATCACGGATCCCGCGGTGGCTTGGATTGACCTTGCGGCTGCGGGCCTCTCACCAGATCCTCCGGACCCTCGACCGGATTGAAGGCTGGTTTCTATGCCCTCTACCTCTCCAGGTCTGAGCTTTACTGAATTACACCCCCTCCCCTGCATTTCTCTTATATGCTTACGTGTCCCTGGTCTCTAGCTTGGCCTAGTGCCTGGACTTTCAGGACGGTTCGTAATTTGTTTTGATCAGTCCCAGCCTGCATTGCATAGGGCTTTTGCTTTTTTGCCTGCACATGGTACTTTCTGCCTTTTTACTTATTTTTACCGCCCTGTCCTTCTTTGCGACGCATGTTTTTTGACCAGCTGACCGTAGTTACCTTGGCCGGCCTTAAGTGGCTGCATTTATATATGTTTGATTTCCCACCTTGATGAGACCCCCCGTCTAGGGGATGTTTTCTGCTAACATATTGCTATCCTTAGATTTTTTCGATTCGCTGTTTTTACGATGACACTTTTTTGGCCATGTGTGGTTTCCGTTGCTTGTTATGTCTTCTTGTTTGGCCCTGCGAGGTCATCCATTATTTTACAGTATGATGTAATGCTGACTTATTTCAAAATAAAAAACTTTAAATTTAAAAAGAAAACCTAACTTGCATTAGGTAACGCTTTCATGGGTATTCACAGATTTTAAAACGTCCCAGGACTGTACTTTCAGAGCTGTTTCTTGTACTCAGTCCTTGGAGAAATACCCCTTGTGCTAGTGAGTGCTGCCTGTTTGTCCAACACCCCTCCCAACCCCCCAAACCATTTGGTTCAGGTATGGGCCCCCTGATCAAGTTTCCATTCAGCCCAAGAGAGCAAATGAGATAAGAGGGTTGTAAATACCAGAGGTGCCTTGAAAACTACTTTGCAAAGACAGGAAAAAACACCAAAGTCTGTGTTTAAAATCTGACACATCGCGCAGAAGTGATGCCCGGACAGAAGTGAAGCCCGTGCGTGACAGGTACCACCCTCGCAGTCTTCCAGAGTTTGGGTATGTACCCAGTCGCCATTGATTAGTGTTGCAACAGGTTTTGCACTTGCCGGCGCAATGATTTTCAACAGCATTGCTGGGATTTGATCAGGTCCAGACTGGTGTTTCATTTTTTGGTTAGAGAAGTTTAGTAAGGACACAGACAGGTACCGGTCTAAAACCAAATTTCTCTGTGATACAGGGTCTTTGCACAGTTGGTGGGGCCTGACCTGCATGCGGCCTTTCTGAATGCGTGTCATTTGCTAGCTTAGCAATCAGGGTGGTAGCGCATCCAACAAAATAATTATTAAAAGGCATTTGCTACATCTAGGGGGTGTAGCAGGGTTTGGTCGTTTACTTTGACAGCAACTGGTTGGGAGTGGACGGGGGTGATTGTATGTTACTTATGATTTTCCAAAAAATTCTAGGGTTTGATATGTTATTGTTTAGGTTTTCATTGAAGTATTGGGTTTTAGCCATTTTTGTTTTTGTGCATGCATTCCGAAATTTTATGTAGGCACTGTGATCGCAGCGGGGCATGGGAATTCCAGACTTGCAGGAGCTTGGACTGAAAGTATTCAATGGCACAGTCAGTGGCGTAGCGTGGTGGGTGCCTCGGGGGCGGTCGCCCCGGGCGCAATTTTCTTAGGGGGCGCAAAATTTCAAAAGAAATTTGAACCACTAATATTTTCCAGCAGGGATCAGCAAGGTATCTGCCAGTTTTGTCACGCCGGCGGTGACTTAGCACTCAGCGTCCAGAAGGGAGGACCAGGACATAAAATTATGGTTCTGTCCCGACTCCTCCTTAATGCTGACTTGAGTCATGTGAAGCACCGCAGCATTATTCGACGGAACACCCTGTACCACGCATGTCAACCCCCCTTGAAGCACTGTTCCAGCCCCCCTGCAGCTGGCAGCCCTGCAGCTGCTGACCAGGGAGAAGGGAGGGAGGCACCTGCCCTGCAGCACAATTTAAAATTCGGTCTCCACTAAGCCCACTGGACAGCCCCCCCAGGCCACCAGCAACTCCACACAGGTAGGCAACACTGTGTGACACCAGAGCAGCGTGACCAACACATAGTGAGGGGTACAGGGAGACAGTGACTGGAGGTTCAGGGAGAGAATGACTGGGAATACTAGGAGAAAGTGACTGGAGATACTTGGGAGAGTGGGAGTACTTGGAGAAAGATTGAGAGAGAGACTGGGGGTTACTGGGAGAGAGAGAGAGTGACTGGGGGTTACTGGGAGTGACTAGGGGTTACTGGGAGAGAGTGACTGGGGATACTTGGAGAGAGTGACCGGTTAAAGTGTGAGAGTGGAACTATGCTAGGGTATACTGGAACAGGGTGACTGGTAGCAGTGGCATAGCGTGGGGGGCATGTGTGTTTCATTTTTTTTATTATATCAGTATTTTGTTAATATACAATACTTGTGCTTGTGGGGTAACGGGGTCAATACGCTACTGGTAGAAGGGAATCATGGTGTGTTATCATGTCCACAGGTTGGGGGGGTGCACAATTCTTGCCTTGCCCCGGGCGCTGACAACCCACGCTACGCCACTGGGCACAGTCCAGGTCTGGGATTAGGTTAAATCTGTACCACGGGAGCTGTTTGAGATCACTTAGGAAGGATTCAAGATTAAATTTCTTGAAAGACCTTTTGATCAATACCTTTTGGGGTTGATTTTGTGGCCTTTATTTTGCGCACACAGGGCCAAATTACATTCTTCACGCAAATGTTTGCGCCGGAGCAAAAACACATCAACGCGAAGGGTAAAACCCTTTGCACCGAATTCCGTATTACATTGTCAGCGCAACAAATGCACGTAATCGTCTACCACGGGTGAACCTGCGCGAACCTTGCGCGAGCGTACTGTACTGCGCGCGTCCTATACTTAACATTGTGAGCGCAAACGTGCGCTGGTACGCGGATGGTATTACAATCTATGCGCAGGATTTGACACATAGCCTTTGCGCGCATAATTTTAGCAACTCCTAAAAGCTGGTGTTAATCGCAAATTCTATCAACCTGGCCGAACCCAAATACACCAGCCTATAAAAAAAAATGCAGCAAAGTATAGTTACACATTCTACTCATACCAAACCAATAAATGGAGAAGTTGAGTGTGCCTTTATTATTGCTGCAGCATATATGCTCAGATTGATTTTGGCAGGCGCAATTTCTTAACGTGAGATAATTGTGGTTCTTAATTCTGATTGTCTGAATCGGGAGAAAAATCCAGTGCGCACACGGATTTCTGCACGCGACGGTACGGAGCGAGCATTTGTGCGCGTCCGGTTTATGCACATTATTGCTCGACAGATAAAGAAATGCGCTAGGATTGTAATTCCAGTGGTGATGTGCGCGCGTAAACGGTTAACACTTTGCGCAAAAATTCACGCATTGCGCGTGCGTTTTTGCGTGAAGAATGTAATTTGGCCCACAGTACACTAGGCAGTGATCACTGAAACTATTAGGGAGAACGCCTGCCTCCTCTGTTCTATCAGGAAATGAGAAGAGAATCCAGTCCAGCAAGGTATGGTTAGGACTTTTCATATTAATGTGAGTGGGGGAGGAGATTAATTGTGTTAACTGCAATGCTTTAAACAGTGAGCAGGGTTTATTGTTTTTAGGATGCAGCCAATCAATATTAAAATCACAGAGAACCAGCAGTTCACTTTTTTGGTTTTGAGCTACTAATTTACTAAGGATTTGGGTTATGTCAGAAAGGGAGTGCACTGTAGAGCGCAGTGGGCGATAGAATCCAGCAACGATAATCGATTTATTGATCAATCCTGGAAGATTTATTTGGACATTTTAAATGGGGAACAGAAGTATATTTTCCCAGTTACATGCACCTATCACACCAGGTGCAAAAAGCACAGGTTGGAGCGCAGAGATTCGGCAGCATCTATTGCTGGAGTGATCGGGGAGAGTGTTCATCGACGAGCAGTGTATCCTGCTGAGCTGTTCCGGTGTGTTCGAGAAGGATCTCGTGTAAGGAGGCTGCAGACGGAGCGGAGTGCTGGCCCCATTCGACTTCTGGCTGAGGAGATGTGGAGTGTGGATTTCGGCAGCATCGTGTTACGTCCTCAGCCTCTGCTGCGCTCCCTGGGGGGTCTGGGCATGGTTCTGTGCCACTGGCTGGTCGAGTGCCAGCACCTTGTGATGGCCGATCGGCGTCTGAGGGGGTGGGGCCTGGCGTGGTCACGAGGAGCCACCGGGTTTAAAGCAGGGCACGAGGAGTTGCCTTGTCGCCCTGACGTGGAGTTTAGTTCCCGCATCATGAATTTAACATATGTTCTTACTCCATTCAATGATTATATTCCAGACTAATTTACACCACTCCCTATGAAATTACCATATCCCATAGGTGACATCACACTTCTAACCAGATGCCAATGAGTTTATGTTTTTACCAGTCCCACATAAAGTCACACTATTTTTAACAGTGTTTAACCCCTTCCTTTCTCCCTTGTCAATATACAGCGCCACAGGGTATATTATGTTCACATGTTCCCAAGCGTCCTAACCACTATCTGCGAGCCATCCCATGTATATCAGGACAGCCCCCATTTTATTAAGAAATAGAAACCTGTCGCATTCTGGCTATGCATTTTTAATTTCTCACTGAATGTTTTAAACACCATCTGTGCAATATTTCATGTATATTAGGACCACCCGTCCCCCTCTTTCTCCTAAGAAAAAGAAATCCCCCGCTCATCGGCCACAACGCCGCCGAGATCACATTATGGAGTACGGTGGAACGCAAACAGACCCCAATGGAATGCACGTCCAAAATGGCCGCGACGCAACGCGATGACGCGGCACGCACCACGTGACCGCAACATTCGCGAACCCGGAAGTGGCTTTGGAAACCAAACACCTAACCAACACTATATAAACAGAGACATGTGGAGTGCCTCGGATCCCCCTTTTTTTCGATTTTTAATCTGCACAGGGACTGTGGAAGGCACTGCTTGATGCCGAAACGCATATCCCCTATTTTGTAAACATCCCTCCTACTTTATTTATTTCATCTTGTTTTTATACGAATGATTAAACTCCTTTTAATTACCTCTGTTTAAAGACTCGTCTTTAAGCACTATATGCCTTATATGCTCCGTTTCCTTTCTCCTATACTACACACCTAAGATAGGAGAACTGTATGCAGACGAAAGAGGTGAAGGTACCCACTGAACCAAGAGTACCATACGCTTACAAGTTGAGCCTGGAACCCAAGGCTCCACCATCGGTGAATTTGTCTAATTTTCACCTACCTCACTTTTTGGCTATAAGCTACACTATGAGGATCTCTCTCTCTTTCTGTACCTGAGACGATCAACTTTAAGGTCGGCAGAGGCTACCCCTAAAGAAGGGCAGAGGCTACCCTCAATTAGGCCCAAGGCACTCCACACCAGAGCCGGTCAACAAGGCTCTCAAAAGTGTAAGTGTTCCCTTGTCTATGGGCACTTGACTCTATATCAGACCATATTGCACTATTTTTCTCTTTTCCTCTCTCCCTCTTCCCCTTCTCTCTCCCATTTATTGGGAGCCGGGAGTCTACATAGGATTTAGGAGAGGACATCGCTTCAGGACTCATATGCACATCTCTGAACTGCCCATGTGGAGACCCAATCAGACTACCGTATCTCCAATATAAAACGCATGGCCGGTTGGACTTTTGTATGAATCTCTGTTCTCACCAGTGACTTGGGAAATAGGACTTGAATAGAACAGTCCATTTAAGACTATAAACTGCACATATATGCATTTGCACTTTATGTGATTTCGATTGTATTTGCACTTCATGTGGTCTTCTTCTGATTATATCAGTATTTCTATTGTTATTCCACTTGCACTTACTGCTCCATTTGCACATATAAACCATCCACGGCAGCACTTTAGTGGTCGTTTCGACTGTGCACTTTTTTGGAAAAGTGGCAACGCTGTACCCTTCTATATTTTAGGCTCATATCTTAATTGTTGTATTCAATTCTGTATATCGATCATCCTCAAGAGAGATTGCGCCACTAGGACACATTCTTTTTCCATAGTTCCCGCATCGCCTGATTTTGCAATCAGTTGTTTTCAGTTGCTGACCCGTTTTGTCTACGAATCCTGCTCCTGTTTTTGACCCAGCTTGTCTTTGACCATTCTTCTGCTTATCCCATATCGGTTCATATTGCTGAGCGTTGTGTGTTTAACCCTATGTATGCCGCTGGGGTTTGGGCCCGCCACCTTGGGATATACCTGTCGGGTATATTACACAAAGGAAAAATTAAAATGGATGTCTGTAGCCATTTTGTTTTGAAAGACAGTTTTTCTTTCCATTTTCTCTAGGTTTAGAAATGAACGAGATTTTTTTTTTTTTACAGAGTTCATTCCTGGGTGAAGTCTTTTATATTTTTTTAAGAAGTGCCAGACATGAAGGAACCTAGAATGTTTGTGTGTGATAAGGCTAGAGTTAAGTGCTAAGACGTGTCATAATTAAATTTATTGGTCTGTCTTAAGTTTCTAAAACAAAAGATATTTTGTCTTTTGGGTATAGGAATAAGAGTTAATATTCTGTAATATAGATTTATATTCACAAAATATATGTTTATAATCAAGGTATATTTTATTATATTTACAGTAGGAAATATATACTCCAATAAATATTGTAGAAAGTATATAATTGGTAGATAATAAAAATTACTAAAGAATAGATTCTGTTGAGTTAACCAGAAAAGAATTTAGCTGATAGGACTCTGAGTAACCAAAAGGGAGTAGGGATATAAATTAGACAGAGACAGTGTCTGGTGACTGGGAGAAGAGAAGGTCTTTGTGTAGATTGATATTTTGACCTGAGATAAGAATATTAAAAAGAAATGGAATTAATTAAGTGCAATACTGCCCTCTAGAGGATAGTAAATATTATAGTGAGAAACAAGGGGGGTGTTTGTGAGGGTCCTGAGAACGAGCAACAGCACAAATGGCCTGCTCTACGGTGGGTGCCCGCTCAGGTCTCACAAACAAGGTTTTAGCTTGATTGTGCCATTACAGGGATGAATTTTCCATATGCAAATCAGCCTGCTCTCACCCAGAAAGGGTGGCCAGTGCTGATTGCCAAGGACGTCATCCCTGCACGAGAGGTGCAGCAACCCCCGACGATCGTTTCGGCCTTATTGGGTCTCGTCAGGAGGGTATAGCTGACACCCCTCTAGGCACATCAAACAAGGCGGAAACGATCGTCGGGGGTTGCTGCACCTCTCGTGCAGGGATGACGTCCTTGGCAATCAGCACTGGCCACCCTTTCTGGGTGAGAGCAGGCTGATTTGCATATGGAAAATTCATCCCTGTAATGGCACAATCAAGCTAAAACCTTGTTTGTGAGACCTGAGCGGGCACCCACCGTAGAGCAGGCCATTGTGCTGTTGCTCGTTCTCAGGACCCTCACAAACACCCCCCTTGTTTCTCATAGTAAATATTATAATTGATATACTAATAATATTGCCAGTGACGTCAAATTGGCTATAATAAGCGGCAATGTTAGTTGCAAGTCAGTCCGAGATTCCAGCATTCAGACTCACATTGCAATGCATTACACATGACTCTGAGAGTCCAAGATTCCAACACTCAGACTCACACCACGATGCAGGCAGATCCCAAGACATGAGGCAATCAAGATTCTCACCAAATCTCTAACTCACATGCATTGATTATCTGATATCGATAATCTTCACACATTCCAAAAATATTATATCAGGAATTTCAAGGCAGACATCCAAATTGGACAGGTAATGTATGAAATTAAGGAATTAATGTAATTATATAGATTTGTAGATATTCTTGCAACGTAGACTGAGACTTCTCAGATACGGTTAGATCCAAAATTCTAAGTATTTTCTATTCTGCAGATAGAAATATGAAGAAGTGGATATAAGGATTTATTTCTAAAAGAAATGTTGTAAGATTGATACCAATATATTATATTGAATTTGGAAATTACTGTGATTAAAATTAATAAGCAAGGAATTATATAACTACAAAATAAAAAGCAAAAGATTAGAAGTTTGATTCTCGAGATTAGGGGAGGATTCACTAAATAAGTTTTTATTACTTATTAAATTAGCTCATCTTTTGTTGATCCATGTAGCATAGAGATATATATAAATATCTATAAGAGCTGGCTGGTTAAACATTGTTTGCTGGGAAATGTATGTTGTATTAAGCAGAAATGTTTATTAACCATTTGTGTATTAGTTACTAACTGGTAAGGTAAATGATATTAATCATATATGCAGTTACTAACCGGAGATACATATATTGTGAAGCTAGTTTTTATATGCTGATGGATTGTGGTTTATAAATTTTTGTTTATGATATGAGATTTGAAACTTTTTTTGTATACGTAATAAATATATATATATTTTTATCCGATTATTGATTATTGTATTTTTCAAAGCAAAACAGACAATTAAAAGAATTCAGGAGAATTTATAGGAAATATAAACGATTGATATTTGTGTCTCGTATAAGTTTCTTATGAAATAATAATCCCTGATATATTGGAGGCAACTGCCGAGGTAGGTCCAGTAAGTCCAATATAGACATATTGGAGGCTTGGCTGATAAATCCAATATATAACGTGTTGTATTCACGTGCAGAGATTATATCCGACATACTCCTCTCGCTCTGGGGTAATATCTGCAGCCTTATCGGGGTTGTGTTCGAGACCTAAGGTTACCGAATCTGTGTTAAGCTGTCTTTACGACAGATCAGGGAAAGATAGGTACAGCTTGGTTTCTACTCCGTATTACTGTAATACATACGCCAAGTGTAACCCGATCATAATCCGCTTGATACTATCACGTGTATCAGACTCTGGTTATATCAAGGTATCGCAAACCCAGTCGGGTTTATCCAAAAACGTGTTGTCTGTTTATGCTGTGACTGCCCTGCAGTCTAATCAATTCATCCACTGCCAAAGTAATCTGCTGGGAAACCAGCCTGAGAAATATACTCCGGTATCGAAGTTATCTGTATTATTGAAAGTCCCTGTATGTGCACTGAGTTGTCTTTTGGTCTTGAAACCATCTGAGCTTAGTTGCAATTCAGTGGTGCTTTATGCTCCTTGGCTTTGGAGTATAAATCTGTGTTTACGAGTATTTTGTAACCGTCAAGCAGATATTTCTGTCCAGTAAGATCACTACTCCGCTACTCTTGTGTGAACGCTACAGCGCCCGTTACAATCGGGTTCCAGGCGGCAAAGAAGGAATTTCTGGCAGAGTTCATCGGTTTGGGGCAAGCTGTTTCGCCGATTGGGTGAGAAGGCCTCGGGCCTATGACTTTGCTAACAGTGCGCGCTTATTTGATTGCTTCAAATTTCAGGGCCCCAACGTTGGCTGGTCGAAGATATTCGTCCATCCACTGGCCAGTAGACTTTGTACCCAGGTACCCTAGGACATAACTAACGAGCATTATTGAGTGGGACTTTGAACCAAAAGAACTGAGAACTTTATTAACTGTTTATTCGCTATAGATATATATATATATATAATATATATATATATATATCTATATATATCCACATTACGTATTACCGTCATTCATTCCTAGTCTGATCGATTTCATGCTTAAAGTACATATATACTTATTGCCGTTTATTGCTTCAGTAAAGCCTAATTGAGAAAAATCCATAAAGGTGTGCTGATGTACAGTGAATTGTTAATGCGGTGAGACCAATCCTGGGGTTATTCAGCGGCTCCTTCAGGGGTGAGCGCTACAGATGTCTTTCCAATATTTTTAATAATGTATTACATAAACAGCAAAGCATTGCCCTAATAAAATCAAAAGGTAGATTTTCTGATCCAAATTTCATATTCTAGCAAAATTTTCAGTTAAATATGATATGTCTACATGACTATCACGGAGTATTTGTGTTACCTGTCGTAATTTCCAACAGGAGCTGTGCAGGGTTTGCGCTTCTGTAGAATTGTATGTTCTGCCCCATATGCAGGCCATGTTGAAATATGGCAATAGGAGGATCGCTTGATTGGCTACAATGAAAACTATTTGATCAATATTTAATGCAAAGTTAAGCATTTTTTCCAACATTTGATAAACAGGGTCAAAGACAGTGGGGTGTATCTTCAAATTTCTAACTGAAACACGAAGGGGAGAAATCAGGGGAATATACACTGTTCAGCCACAACATTAAAACCACCTACCTAATATTGCTACCAATACAGCTCTCATTTATCAAGCCATGGACCACAAGACCTGTTAATGTGTCATGTGATAACTTGCTCCAAGACATTAGCAATAGAGCCTTGAAGTCCTGCAAGTGGTGAGGTGGGGACTCCCTGGATCAGGTTTGTTTTTCTAGCACATCCCACAAATGCTCAATCGGATTGAAATCTGGGGAATTTGGAAGCCAGGGTGATCGGTCCAGCTAGACCAGCACACACTCCGAACATGCAACGATGAGCCTTGGACACCCATGACATACTGGTTCACCAGTTGTCCTTGCTTGCACCACTTTGGTAGGTCCTAACCACTGCATAATGTGAACATCCCACAATACTTGTTTTGTAGATGCTCTGACCCAGACATCTAGCCATTAGTATTTGGCCCTTGTCAAATTCACTCAGATCTTTTTGCTTGCCCATTTTTTCTGCTTCCAACACATGAAATTCAAAACCTGACTGTTCACTTGCTGGCTAATATATCCCACCCCATGACAGGTGTCAGTAAATCATTGTTATTCACTTTACCTGTCAGTGGTTTTAATGTTGTGGCTGATCACTATAGATGTCCAGACTCATAAAAAGACAGATAGCATCTGGCTTATAGAGAAGCTTGGATTGAAGCATACTCAGGAGTTAAGGAAGCGGCATGGTACCTCTCAAAATCTGTCATGTGCACCTAGCAAGCACGCAGACAATTAGATACCATTGTTGACTTTGAAGGTTTACGTATATTAATGTTGATAAATTAACTATGGCCACAATTACCAATTATTTAGAAGTGACTGTTTGCCAGTTATATCCTCTGTGTCACAACCTGTGTTGATATGCCTTCTCTAGAAATGAAAACACCTCAGAGCAGAAACCTGCTTAGTTTAGAAAAACGTTGCCTTAGAGGGGATCTTGTAACTTTATATAAATATATATGGCTCCATTATAAACCATTGTCTGGAAACCTATTCATTGATAAGAGTACAGTACTTGTAACAGATCTCGGTAACTGGGTCACATCTGTTAATGCCCCTTCCTTCTGGGACCCCCGTTCTCCCACCAGCAGTCTTTTGTGCCTTTCTCCAGCCCTTAGTCGAAGTTTAAGGACAGGTACACTTAAAGCTCAGTGACGGCATTCCCCATAATTGAGTCAGCACGCAGATCTTGAGGTTATCACAGTTAGTCTGAAACTGAGCCTTTAATGAGCAATATATACAGTGGCAAGAAAAAGTATTTGAACCCTTTGGGATTACGTGGAGTTTTGCATGAATTGGTCATAAAATGTGCTCTGATCTTCATCTAAGTCACAACAATTTGAAAAACACAGTCTGCTTAAAATAATACAACACAAACATTATATGTTTTCATGTGTTTATTGAACATAACATGTAAACATTCACAGTGCAGGGTGGAAAAAGTATGCAAACCCCTAGCCTAATGACTTCTCCAAGAGCTAATTGGAGCCAGGAGTGAGCCAACCTTGAGTCCAATCAGTGTGATATTATTGGATGTGTTGCTGAACGATGTCCCGCCCTTTAAAAACAGACACCAGTTTTGGGTTTACTGATTTCAAGAAGCACTGCCTGATGTGAACCATGCCTCTCAGAAAAAAGCTCTCAGAAGACCTACGATCAAGAATTGTTGACTTGCATGAAGCTGGAAAGGGTTATAAAAGTATCTCCAAAAGCCTTGATGTTCATGTGTCCACAGTAAGACAGACTGTCTACAAATGGAGAAAGTTCAGCACTGTTGCTACTCTCTCTAGGCGTGGTCGTCCTGTAAAGATGACTGCAAGAGCACAGCGCAGAATGCTTAATGAGGTAAAGAAGAATCCTAGAGTGTCAGCTAAAGATTTACAGAAATCTCTGGCACATGTTAACATTTTTGTTGACACATCTACAATAAGGAAAACATTAAACAAGAATGGAGTACATGGGAGGACACCACGGAGGAAGCCATTGCTGTCCAAAAAGAATATTGCAGCACATTTGAAGTTTGCAAAAGAGTACGTGGATGTTCCACAGCACTACTGGCAAAATATTCTGTGGACAGATGAAACCAACATTGAGTTGTTTGGAAAAAACACACAACACTATGTGTGGAGAAAAAAAGGCACAGCACACCAACATCAAAACCTCATCCCCACTGTAAAACATGGCGGAGGGAGCATCATGGTTTGGGGCTGCTTTTCTGCCTCAGGGCCTGGACGGATTGTTGTCATTGATGGAAAAATGAATTCCAGAGTTTAGCAAGACATTTTGCAGGAAAACGTAAGACCATCTGTCCGCCAACGGAAGCTCTGCAGAGGATGGGTGATGCAACAGGACAATGACCCAAAGCATACAAGTAATTCAACAAAAGAATGGCTTCAACAAAACAAAATACACCTTCTGGAGTGGCCCAATCAAAGTCCTGACCTCAACCCGATTGAAATGCTGTGGCATGACCTTAAGAGAGGGATTCACACCAGACATCCCAAGAATATTGCTACACTGAAACAGTTTTGTGAAGAGGAGTGGTCCAAAATTACTCCAGATCGTTGTGCAGGTCTGATCTGCAACTACAGGAAATGTTTGGTTGAGGTTATTGCTGCCAAAGGAGGGTCAACCAGTTATTAACTCCAAAGGTTCACATACTTTTTCCACCCTGCACTGTGAATGTTTACATGTTCTGTTCAATAAAAAAATGAAAACATATAATGTTTGTGTTGTATTATTTTAAGCAGACTGTGTTTTTCATATTGTTGTGACTTAGATGAAGATCAGAGTACATTTTATGATCAATTCATGCAAAACTCCACGTAATCCCAAAGGGTTCACATACTTTTTCTTGCCACTGTATAGTGCCAGGCGGGGTCTAGCGACCAATGGAAAATGACACCATGGCGTTTTACTGCACTTCATTATTAATCCCTCCCCTGGAATATTACTGTTACTGCTAGGGAATTACTGCTTTACTGCCTGTTTTTTTGTCTGTGACAGAATTAGACCAGGATAGATAAAGGGATTATCTCTGGCCACCAAAAACCCATTGTGCAACATTCCATCAAACAATAGTAGATTTACATCATTGGATAGTGTTTGCTAGACAAGACAGACAAACAAAGACCACTCAAACCTTTAACAGATGCAAACACATTCCAGATAGGGGGAGTTAGGAAAGGCTACAGTTGACCCACACAGTAATCATATAAACCATAGTAACAGATAAACATAGACAAAAACAAGATCAACAATAACAGTATTCATACATAGGTATTACAGACGACACAAACACCCCGCACCTACATTTCTAGGTACAGGATGACATCAACATAGGATGGCAGGGAAACAATATATAACAGCAGGCCTGCACCTCCCAAATGCATTTCTAGGTCCATGTACCCCAAGTTCAAAGTGAGTCTCGTCACAGTACTATACACAGGACACAAGGTCACCCATTTAGACTGGACGAAAGTAATTTCAGCTTAAATTATAGGAAGGGATTTTTTTTTACAGTGAGAACAATAAAGCTGTATGAATACTCCGCCTGTTGAGGTGGTTGGGTCAGAGATTGTACAGACTTTTAAACAATGACTGAATGACTTCCTGGAAAAACATAACATTAAGGACTATAATTTTCATCTGTGGGTAAAAGCTGCTTGATCCAAAGAGAAATCTGACAGTCATCAAGAAGGCAGCAGCGTAGCGTGGGTTGTCAGCACCCGACACAAGGCAAGAATTGTGCGCCCCCCCCAACCTGTGGACACGGTAACACACCCTGATTCCCTTCTACCAGGAGAGTATTGACCCCCTTACCCCACAAGCACATGTATTGTATATTAACAAAATACTGATAAAATGAAACACACATGCCCCCCACACTACGCCACTGCTACCAGTCACCCTGTCCCAGTATACCCTAGCATCGATCCACTCTCACACTATACCTAGTCACTCTCTCCAATTACCCCCAGTCATCAGTCCCTCAAGTACCCCAAGTCACTCTGAGTACCCCCCCAGACATTCTCTCTCCCAGTACCCCCACTTTCTCCCAGTACCCCCAGTCACTCTCTCTCTTCAAGTACCCTCCCAGACATTCTCTCCCAGTACCCCCACTTTCTCCCAGTACCCCAGTCACTCTCTCCCAGTACCCCCAGTCACTCTCTCCCAGTACCCCCAGTCACTCTCTCTCTCATTACCCCCACTTTCTCTCAGTACCCCCAGTCACTCACTCTCTATCCAAGTACCTCCAGTCATGCTCTCTCCCATTATCCCCCAGTCACTCTTGCTCTCTCTCTATCCAGGTACCCCCAGTCCCTATCTCCCAGTATCCCCAGTCATTCTCTCCCTGATCCTCCAGTCACCCTCTCCCCGTACCCCCTCACTGCGTGTGGTGCTCTGGTGTCACACAGTGTCGACTACCTGTGTGGAGTTGCTGGTGGCCCAGGGGGGGTGTCCAGGGGGCTGGCACAGGGCTTCAAGGGGGGCTGACAAGCATGGAACAGGGTGTTTCGTCAGATAATGCTGTGCTGCTTCATATGACTCATGTCAGCGTTAAGTAGGAGTCAGGACAGACTTTTGCACCCCTAAGAAAATTGCGCCCGGGGCGACCGCCCCCGAGCCCCCCCCCATGCTACGCCACTGCAAGAAGGAAATTAGTGTTAAAGAAAATTAAATCATATTATCAAATATACACAATTCTTTTGAAAATCTCTCTGGATGGACAGGAGAGCCATTAACATTTACCAGTGGAACTGTAATACTATTTGCTTATTAATGTCAAAGACATCAGTAAACTAGGGGCCTTAACTTTGTATCAGATCTGGCAATGAAAATCTGAACCTCGGTTCTATAAATAAAAATTCAGTGAAGGGATAAGGTAGACGTCATGTTTTTCATATCAGGAAAGTAGGTAGGTTTCTTAGTTATATTCACATTCTCAATAGAACATGATATACCATAAGCTCAACTGCAACAAGCAGCTTTGATATGGACAGTGATTACATACTATTTATCCTTAAAATTTACTATTTATTCTTAAATATACTCACATGGTAACTCATGTTAAGGTTCGCCTGTGAAATGGATGGAATGATGCCTTTGCAATGGATGGATCTGAAAAGATGTAAATGAGGCATTTTGTAAAACTGATAGTTAAGGCAAAATTTGTATGTTTAATATTAATAAATTTATCCTTTCTTTTTTTGTAAATGAAATTTTATTGTAAGGCAATAAATCCGACAAGTATATGATTGTCGCAGAAAATGCCCAAAACTTTCCAATTTAGCAAAAGAAGGGTAAATAAGGAAAAATAACACAAGACGTCCAAATAGAAAAGGGGCATGCCCAAGCCCCAAGAAGACAGAAGGAGGAAAACGTATGAAGAAAAAGAAAGAAGGGGAGAGAGACAGGGAGGGAAGGAGCACCAGTCAGACAACCCATAAGTCCCAGCGTAGCGTGCAGGAGTAGCAATCAGGAGGTAGAACACAGCATGGATCAGTGGTGGAGGATACAAAGTATGTTGAAACTTAACTTTTAATGTATTAGAAGCACCAGATGGACATTTACACTTTGAGGGCACCAAAGGAAAGGAAACCGTGAAAATCAAGCTCTGGATGAGCTTGCAAAGAATTAAAAAACAAACATGTGTGTCAGAACTGCCTAGAACTGCGGGGAGACTGACGGACTTGTATTTGTTAGTGCATCTAACTTAGAAGGACCCCATAGCACTGGAAGGGTCCCTTATATACTGTAAGTGTGTCCTTGTTCCCACGTTGGCAGAGGGTATGGAGTGAGTATAGTAGGGGATTGCTATGCTGAGAGAGGCAGACTAGATATAGCCAGTTTATATCCTACATAGATTGCTGCATATGCAGAGACAGGTGAGAAGAGTGAGCCTTCAAAGGTTCACTGGGTATAGAAAAGTGTAGAAATAGTTTGCCTGTTTGCTTAGAACAGAATATCTGTTAGACTAGTAGGGACCCGTCAAAGGGTGGACTGGTTGTAAAAGCTACTGGAAAAATACCAACAGAGGGAGGTAGCTAGATCAGATTGCACTTAGAAGGACCCTAGGACATTAGAAGGTAAGGACCTTAGAAGGACCATACATAATAAGGATACATAATTAGGAGAGACCCTCCCTATGCTACTGGGTCCTTCTAAGTGCAATCTTCTAGCCTCATTATTACACGTCCAAAGATGCCCTGATCAAGGCCATGAGGAAGCAGGATATCGAGTATGAAGGTACTCTCCTCTACTTCTTTCATCCAGAGAGGTAGCAACGTTATCACGGCGTGGGCCTAGAGCGTGATGCGCTCTATCCAGCAACAGTCTGTTCGCCGGCAGATCAGGTAATCAGCTCTTTAAAATTCCTGTGAGAGTGGCAGCAAGCTCTTCAGCGGGGATAGACTCCGGCAAGCCCCGGAGAGGGATATTATTATTTTTTTGTTTAAACTTTATTTTATTGTTTTCAGAACCAAAATGCCACAAATGCAGTTAAATCACGAACAGGCGCTAGGCACAGCGCATCATAAAGTGGTATCACAGTTGACAGTAAAACACATAAAAATAAACATCACTTAAAATAAAAATCCTATGAATCTCATAAGTCAGACATTTAGATCTATATTATAAAACATCCAAAAGAAAGGAAACAACAGGGGAGACGCATTATAATGTATATTGATACTTGTGAGAACCAGAGTAGGTACCAAAACCACAGCAATTAGCACCAGAAAGTCAAGAATTATGCCAGTTAATCTCCGAGGGGGGGAAGGGGCAATCCCGGCACGGGATCCAAGCCGGACATTACCCGCCGCCCCATAGGGGGAGGAGAGGAACGTTTAAGGAGAAACTCGGACCACCAAAACCATGTCTTAAAATATTTTTGATACTGATTCTCCAATGAGTAGTGGAGTTCCTCTAAGGTACGGATGCGCTCCACCGCCTCAATCCACTCCTTCACAGTGGGAGCAGCAGTCTGTTTCCATTTCCGAGGGATGAGGGATTTGGCCGCGTTTAAAAGGTGCAACAATAAGGAGGTTTTGTAAGTGTTGACTGGGAGTGGGACCAGATGAAAAAGTATCAGGTGATATGAATTCCCCGACTTAAACCCCGTAATGTCAGCGACATGTGCGAATATCTCGGACCAATAGGTCGCAAGGACCGGACAGCTCCACCATAAGTGTAGGTAGGTACCAGTGTCAGCGAGGCATCTCCAACATTGGGATGTAGATTGCGGAAACATACGATGTAAGCGTACTGGAGTCAGGTACCAACGTGATAAGAGCTTAAAGTTGGAGAGCTGTACCGAAAGGCTCATGGAGGAGTATTTATTGAGAAAATTTTCCCCCAGTCATCTTCCGAGATTGGGTCAGGGAGTTCGTTATGCCATTTAGACACGTATGAGGGTACCTTGGGTTGTGACGAAGAAAGGAGTAAAGAGTAAAGAGACGAGAGGACATGTGTTGGTGGGGGATCCATCGTACACAAAGTCTCAAATACAGTCATGGTAAACCGGAGTGGGGCGGTCGAAGTCAGTCTATTTACAAAGTGAGTTAATTGGCTATATTTGAAGTATGCAAGGGGCGTATAAGCGCTTCTCGGTGCTAGTGAAGACAGTGGAGACAACTCCTTATCAGTGTAACAACGCGCAATATGTAGGTAGGGCCCGTCCGTGTCTATATCCAGGAAAGACTGCTGTCTTCCCGGAGGGAAGTCGGGGTTGTGCGATACAGGGTACAGGGGGGAAATATCTGGGGAGAGGTCGGGTCTAGAGCGCACTTCCCTCCATAGTCGGAGTAGCTGTGGGGCCGTGGGATGGTCCGAGGACCTCGTCAGAGTGCGGATGGAGGCAAGTTGCCATGGTACAGATGCAATCGGTACCTGAAAGGCAAATTGCTCTAATGCCACCCATAATTTAGCTGGAGGAGATACCGACCAGTCACAAAGCCGTGTCAGTAGGGCTGCTTGGTAGTAAGATTCAAGGTGGGGCAGTCCCAAACCTCCCCTTTCCCTGGGGCGAGTCAAATCTTTATACGATATCCGAGGACAAGTGGAACCCCATATGAACTTCAGGAAGCCCGATTTCAGTTCTTGAAAATAAGCCCGCGGGATCTTAACCGGGACCGCCTGAAACACATACAGAAACTTCGGTAAAACGGTCATTTTCAGATAGTTAATGCGGCCAAGCCACGAAATATGGGGCTTATGCCATTTTCGAAGCTCGTGCAGCGTGGCGTTCAAGAGAGGTGTGTAATTAGCTGCGAACACGTCTCTGGAACAGCGAGTAAGCGTGATACCCAGATAACGCAGGGAGTTTCTTGTCCATTGGAAAGGACATATGTCAGTCAGGGCCCGGTTAGTCTCCGAAGTCACCCCCACCCCCATGGCCTCACACTTGGTATCGTTGATTAAAAAGTTCGATAGTGTCTGGAATGTTCGTAATTCTTTTAAGACATGTGGGAGGGATTTTAAGGGATCAGTGAGGGTAAAGAGAATGTCATCTGCATATGCCGATATTTTATAGTGGTGGAATGGGAGACGGAAACCCTGAATATTGTCATTATCCCTAACCCTCTGCATAAAGGGCTCTAGGGCCAGGACAAATAGCAGTGGGGACAGGGGACATCCCTGTCTTGTCCCATTTCTTACGCCGAAAGGCGTTGAATGTGTGCCATTAATCCTAATTTGCGCCGTAGGGGAGGAGTACAAGGCCTGCAGCCATGCCATCCATTTCGAGCCAAAGCCCATGTGTCGCAAAGCTCCAAAGAGGTAATGCCAGTCCACCCGGTCGAATGCCTTTTCGGCATCGACCGAAAGGAAAATGGTAGGGCGTCCCTGAACTTGAGCTCGGTGAATGAGATTTATAGTGCGTATAGTGTTATCGCGTGCTTCGCGAGAAATCACAAAGCCCGATTGGTCTGGGTGGATCAGAGTGGGTAGTAAAGGGTTTAGGCGGGTGGCTAATAATTTAAACAACTTTACGTCCGTATTAATCAAGGAAATTGGGCGATAATTAGGTACTAGAGTATGGTCTTTATCGGGTTTAGGTATGAGCGTAATTGTGGCAAGGAGGGCCGATTGGGGAATAGTAGAATGGTCTGCGAGAGAGTTAAAGGCTTGTAAAAAGTGAGGGCCTAAGGAAGAGAGAAAGGTCTTATAATAACCCATAGTAAACCCATCCGGGCCTGGGCCTTTGCCCGATTTCATGGATTTCACAGCCGAGGCAAGTTCCTCCATAGTAAAGGGGGTGTCTAATGCTTCCTTCGTCTCCTCAGAGATAGTGGAATTGTATGAGTCGCGTAGATATTGGTCAATCACTTCTGAGGGAGGAGGGGTATCATTCAGATTGTACAGGGTCCTATAATAGGAAAGAAAAGCCGTGGAGATGTCCGGGGTCAAGTGAGCCACCGACCCATCCGCACAACGAATCTTCGGTATATATGTAGCCATGTGTCGTTGGCGAACAGCGTTAGCCAATAAACGACCACAGTGATCTCCCTGGGTATAATATTTAAGCTTGGTGATTTGGAGTGAGCGCAGAGTATTATGAGTCAGGAGGTCATTGAGAGTCGCCCTCTGAAGGGTCAACTCTTTGAGCGTGTCCAATGATCCATGTATTTTATGTGACGTCTCTAGAGTATAAATGTTACGTAGGAGGTCAGTGATCTGTCCAGTCCGAAATTTCTTCAACCGGGCACCAATTTGGATAAGTTTGCCCCTTAGAACACACTTGTGGGCCTCCCATACCATGGGTAGGGACACGTCTGGAGTCAGGTTATCTCTAAAGTAGTCAGTTATGGCCGTCTCGATGTCAGTCCTGTTCATTGTGTCTTTGAGAAGGGTCTCGTTAAGTCTCCAGGTCCTGTCGCGCTCTGACACCGTAGGGAGGGTGAGCTCCAAGTGGACTGGGGCATGATCAGACCATGTGATGGGTTTAATAGTAGCGGAATGCAATAAGTGTAGGCCATGGTGTGAAACCAAAAAAGTGTCTAGCCGGGAGTACGAGCGCGCTGCATTAGAGAAAAAAGTAAAGTCCCTCCCGGCTGGATGAAGTACCCTCCAGCTATCTACTAGTTGTTGGCCGTGCAACAATTGGAGAAACCGTTTTCGTAGGGAGGGGTCAGGTTTACACGAAGCGGGGTTGCCTTCCCCGGGGGCATCCAAGTGAACATTGAAGTCACCGCCACATATCACTATGCCTTCACTGAAGCGGGACAGTTTATTGAGGATCGAACGTAGCGATTGACATTGGTTACGGTTGGGGAGGTAAATGTTAACCAGGGTACAACGAGTGAGGCCCAAAGTCCCTTTAAGAAATAAGAACCTACCCCCCGGATCAGTGACGTGTGAGTCATACACAAATGGGACGTGTCTGCCTAACAATATGGCTACTCCTCGCGATTTGGAAACCGTGTAGTTACTCACGTAGCTAGAAGGATAATGTGGTGACGAGAGAGTGGGCGCGGAATCGGCTCGAAAGTGCGTCTCTTGCAGAAAGACGACGTCTCCGCCTTGTCTACGGGCGTCTGTCAAGGCCATCCGGCGTTTTACAGGGGTGTTCAGTCCCCGTGCGTTAATTGTGATCAAGCGTACGGACACCATCTAATAACCAAGGGAGGGACCAGTCCTAAGTACCAATCTGTGGAAGGAAACCTGAGTGCGTCTGAGGGGAGAGGGGAAAAAGGCAAAACAAAAAAGATAAATTCTATCAATAACAAAGTAATGAACATATATACACGGAGGCAGTGAAAATTTCTCCGAGGGGTATCTGGGCCCCGAGGGAAATAGCAATACTGAAATAAATTGAAACCTCGACCTGACCCCCATCTCCAGACCAGGGCCCGGAAGAGGGTACATAAAAAACATAATAACGGTCACCGCTACTGGCGGGGGCGCGGGAAGCGGAGACAAGTTCAGAAAAAGTAAAATGACTCCGAGTTCGAGCCGGGCAGGCGAGCAATTGTGAAAAGAGTCACGTAATGACCAAGGAAAATAAAAATGTGGGTGAAGTCCCAAGGGCAGATCTCCAATTATGAACAGAAGTCCCTGCAGTTCGTTTAGCCACATGAGGACGGAGTAGTTGGCAGCGGGTGAAGTGGAGAGTCAGATGATCTTTGAGGTGGCTTCCTACGTTTCACCGGAGTCTGCCATCTGGAACGTTGTGATCTGATCTGGCCCGTATTTTGAGTCGCACTAGGAACAGCAAACCAATCTGGTATAGTTAGAGGTGCTACGCCCAATGCCGAAGTCAGTGGCGTTATATCTTCCGGGGAGGACACAAAAAAGGATTCTCCGTCAATTATGGTGGTAAGGGAGAGAGGATATCCCCAGCGATATTTAATCTGACGGTCCTGAAGAATTTGGGTGAGCGGGCGTAATGCCCTCCGGGCTTGCAAAGTGGTCCAGGAAAGGTCTGGAAAGACTTGTAGCGGGTTTCCCAAACGATCTTGAAAATTCGAATTCCTGCTCGCCATTAGGATACGTTCCTTATCCACATAATAATGAAGTCGGCAGATTATGTCCCTGGGAGCTGAAGACGGGGTTCCCTTTGCCTTCAAAGCCCTATGGGCTCGATCAAATAATAACGGTGCATCAAGCGGGCGTTGCAGGAGAGGGTTAATCAATGAGCGTAGTAAGGCCGGAATATCCTCCGTGGTGCCCTGAGATTCAGGGAGACCTCGAATTCGCAAATTGTTTCGCCGGCCTCGGTTGTCTACATCGTCCAGCTCTCTGCGCAACTGGGTGAAATATTTAGAATGTGCACTGACCTGCTGCTCAAGAGCTAGCACTCTGTCGTCATTCTGGTCCTTAGAGTCTTCAAGGCCTTGTATTCTGGATCCAAGATGGAGGACGTCCTGCGACATGTGCTCCCATCGTGATTCCCATGCTGTCTCCATGCGTCTCATCAGGGCCTCCATGTCCTCTTTAGTTGGTAGGGACCTCAGAATGTCCCTGATTGAGGTTTCCTCTGTCTCCGGAGGACCCGGGCTGCAGGAGGGAGAGGACGCCGGGGTGCCGTCTGACGCCGGCGCCATCTTGGAATGGCGCCGATCGCCCTGCACCGCCGCGTGGTCCGGGAAAAATGAGGAGATATCTTCAGATCGGGTAGTCCTGGGGGTGCTCTGGAGCTTCCCGCCCCCCAGTCCCTTCTTTTTGTGGGCCATTATGGGTCTCAGCTGTGGGTATTCACCCCTTAATGCCGCTCGCCGCCGGAGCTCCGAATTCAGGCTCGGATATTATTATGTCTGGATTAGATAAATCTTCCAATGCCTCCTCAAGGTAAAGGACGCGGGTCTCCAGGGATTCAACATGGTCCACTAGGGCATTACAGTAATCCGTCATCTTATCATTCTTCCAGGTGTGCAGTGCGTTCACCTACCGCTTTATTTTCAGCAGATAGAGTGCGGGTAGATTTTGCAAGTTCCGCAATGAAGCCCAGTATGTCGGCTCTTGAGACCGGGTCACCCTACGCTGATGGATCCACATCCCCGAGAAGGCCTTGGTGAGTTCAACTGGGTGCCATCTTGGGCGTGGTAGTAAGAGCGCAGCCTAGCAGCGAAAATCGGCACAGCTGCAGGACCCAGGTTCTTTTTCTTTTTGGGTGTCTTCATCATGTAGAGGGTGAGTTCCTACCCTTCTGCAAGCCCAGCACTAATGTAAGGCAGCACAGGCCTTACTGGTCTGGCTTTCTGGCACTTTGAAGGGGCAGAATAAATCTGGGCCAGTGAGCCGAGGTCTTGTAGGGGTCGGGCACAAGGTCTGCCATGAACTCGGCAATGTGTGGGATCAAACTCCCACATGCTGCACCGGAACTAAAGAATACACCGGGGTGGAGGGGGGGGAAGACGAGGCTGCCAGCCCAGCAGCTCACATGGGGACATGCAGGCCCCGTCCCCTCTCTCACAGCAGCCACGCGAAGCAGCAAGCAGAGCCTCCCCTGCTCATGTGCTGGAATGGCAAATTGTTTTCAGCAATCTTAATTAAAACGATTGATCTGGATATATTTGGATTGATTCAGAATCATTCAAATATAGAAATACAGATGCTTCTTAAATTCTAAGTCGTCTTTACATTGACATAGGCAAGTAGGATTCACTGGTTTGCACCCGCTCCACCTGGTGTGACCACATTCATAAGGGCAGTCAGGCTTTCAAAGACAAGTGTACTGAAACAGAACAAAAAGGGAAAACCACAAGACAAATAACAGTATCACCAACACATGTTTGCCCATCATGCACCAGGACATTTCGTGCCCAAATTGGCTACTACATTTATTCCTAAAATATATAATGGTTAGGGAGGCCCTCATTGATTATGATGGATAAACATCCATATCCTGTTAATAGGGTACCACTTTCACATTGCTGCAGTGTTGCTTCCTGGTCTAGTTACTACTGTTCAGTTTGTTATTATTCATTAATAATGTTGCTATTGTTGCTCTGTGACTCGACTGTGAATGTGACTGCAAAATCTTATCTTCATTAGATTATGCCCTCCTGGATACTTTCACTTGTGTAACCACAAATCAGTGTTTACGGTGTAGTTAAAATGAGAATGTATAGCATGTTCTGTTCACTACTTCAATGATTATATTCACCTCATATACCCGTGAAGGTTTGATTTCCAATATATAAACCTGAACACATTGTTTTGGTGGGAAAGGCAGGGATCAAGTCCTAAAAAGAGAAGTGTGGGAACCAACCAAGATTTCTGTCCCCAATTAAAATGATCATCTCACACTTAAAATAATCCCACACTCAAATCTGATATAGTTATGCATATGTGGATTTTTTTAATTATTTTTTTATTACAAATTTTTTTATTTTGAGAGAAAAGGTTACAAGTAGACCAACAAAAATGGCCTCGCAGGGCTATAAGAATTCTCAGGGTAGACATGCAAAATCAACAGATAAGGTCACGTAGAGCCAAAATATAAACTCAGAAAAACTCGTCGTCAGGTGTACAAAAAGTCCTCCGATAATAGCACGATTGTGAACAGCAAGGGGTATTGAGAAAATACAAAATAATAGGGAAAAGGGGGGGTGCTGTACACATCACTATTTAAAAGATGGTGACCCAGAAAAAAAAAGGGGGTGTGAGGGGAATGGCAAAGGCCATCACTGTGACGCTCCTGGCGCAATCCCGAAGGAGGCCATGGAAAGATAATGTCACAAGGCCCGGGTGCCCGAGGGCCAAATACGACAGACAGAGCCATGGTGGTGTACCTCGGGACAGCCTGGAAAGTGCCAAAAAAAGGGGGGAGTGTATACCATTGTCAGCACGGCAAGCACCAAGAAAAAATACAAGTGGGGGAGAGGTAAAGATGGTAATAACTATCAAAATCATACAAATATTGCAAAAGGCGTCAGAAAACGCTGCAGATTAGAAAGCAAAATCAAAAAATAGGCATCAAAGAGAAAAGTCTCAATATCCCCAGCCGGGGATCTTCAACATGGGCAGGGCAAGAATATCAAGAGACAGAAAAACAGGAAGGGGGGATTCTCAGCACGAAAGGGAGAAGTGGTCTCAATAGGTCATGCTGGGCCAGCACAAAAGGAAGCATGTATAGATATTGCACAAGTATCACGCAAACAGCAGCAAAAACTCAATATATGAAACAAATAGTCTCAGAGGGGAGAAATAAAGGGGGAAGTGCCCAAGTGATATACAAAAACAAAAATAGTGTCCCGTCTAGCTAACCGGAGTCAGATGATGCAGACGAAATACGACGGGGATTAGAACTGGCAGAGGCCGAAGTAGGCGATAAACCCCAAGAACGCAGCAAGCGTAAGGTCTCCTCGGGGAAGACACTGAGTGAATCAAGTAATCGTAGCTGATGCAGATGGATCCCGCCACCCCCCATCTGTAACGGACTCCTCCATTCGTCAAAAATCTGAAACTTGCCAAAATCGCCTCCGAGCGACCAAGGTCAAAAATGACAAATCCTTAAAAAGTGCTATAGAAAGGTTCTCAAAAATAATTGGAGCTCGGGCAATAGGGGATGACATCAAGCGTCTTTAGCCTAGCAAGCAGGGCTGGACTGGGACAAAAAAACAGCCCTGGACTTCGTCCAGACCGGCCCACTCCGATATGCAAACACGCAGGGCCGGATTCATATATTGATATGGACTGGAGCAGGACCAGCACAAGACATTGTGCTGCCTGGATCCAAGGATGAAATACTGACCCCCCCCATGCCCATCCAAACATGTTAATGCGTATCACAGAGTGGCACAAAAATAAAACTCACAGTAATGTACGGTGTGTATGAGCGTATCACAGAGCTCCACAGCCATAAAACTCACAGTAATGTGCAGTACATAGAAACATAGAAAAATGTCGGCAGATAAGAACCTTTCGGCCCATTTAGTCTGCCCAATTACATGGATACTTTACCTGGATTTATCTTTTGTTTAGGATAGCCTTATGCCTATCCCATGCCTGCTTAAATTCAATTACTGTTTTGGTAATTACAGTGTGTATGAGCGTATCACAGAGCTCCACAGCCATAAAACTCACAGTAATGTGCAGTGTGTATGAGCGTATCACAGAATTCACAGCAATAGAATTAAAAAATAATTATGGATTATTAAAATGTATTTTAATATGAATTATATATTCATGTAAATGTAGTTTGAACAATTAAAATAAATATGCATTAAAATATACTTAATTTAAATTAGAATATTGATTAAAGTATTTTATAAAAAATAAATATTAAAATATACTTTACTAAAATGTAATTAGGGGACACTTCTAAGAAGGGGCTCAGAACTGTGACATATAGGGTTATTCAGAGAGCGGTGAAAACCTTGAGAATTGCCAGGAGAATGAACAATGTAGACCAAATAGCCAATTTGGAAAGTGAGATAAATGGGAGAATTTTTCTGGTTTGACCATTTTGACCTAGAATTTTCTCTTCTCCAGTCATTCTCAAGGTTTTCACTTGAATAACCCTGATAGTGTTGGATTAGGGGGGTACACAGAGCTCCGAAAAGTAATCCCTGTTCAACCTCCGCCATGTAACAGGCAGACAAGTCCAGAGAGAGAGTCCAGCTCAGGAGCTGCTGGATTTACAGTATATGAATATAAAAAGGGTACACGTTTTCTCAATTAGAAGCCAAGCTAGACTCTGTCCCTGGACATGTCTCCCTGCTACATGGCTATGGCTGATTAGCAAATACTTTCCTGAGCTCTGTGCAGACTCCTGTGATAATTAACCCCTTGAGTGCTCCTATAGAGAAACTGTCACACTGAGCTCTGGCATAATGGACTATAGAAAGGGAGGGGGGACTGTCAGATCAGAGGATCTGTCAGATTTACGGCTCCCTGCATGCCTGGCTGTGAGTCTGGCCCCACACTGCTCTCAAGAGTCGCATCAGTGCCCAGGTATAAGACATAACGGTGGGATTCACCCTCACTTGGCATGTTTAGTCAATACCCTTAGGTATTTTCACATTTTGAGGATGGTTCCTGGTCAAAGCACACAGCACAGGAGAGGTATGTAGGGCTGCTGCTGGCTTCAAACTCTGAAGCCCCATTCACTGGAAGGAGAAGCTGTAAGCAAAATGTGGAGCAGAATCCGCACAGTCTATGTGGATTCCGCTCCTTTACACACAATAATGCCTCAGCCAGCTCCTGAATCCATGAGTGGGTGTCCAAAGAAGCCCCCCTAACCCACCCCTGCAATGCAGAAATCTTTCAGACCTTTGAAACAAGTGTTGACATTCCACACTTGTGTTATCCAGTCCTGGTTATACTGCGTTCTGGAAGTTTAAAATAAATAAATAAAGCATCCCCAGGCTCAGCCGGCCCACTGACCCATCGGCCCCTCTGGATTCTCCCGGTGCTCCCGATGGCCAGTACATGCCTGCCAGCAAGGCATCTCCGGGAACCTTCTCCGGGATCCCCCTGATCTGCACATTTTTCCGCCTGTGACGGGCCTCTGCCATCTCCACCGCACCAGTAAGCAGCGCCACTTAAGCCTGCAAGGACTCCACCTGTTGTGTGAGAAGGGCCTGCATCGCCGTAACTCTCTCCACCTGCTCCTCCGCAGTTGTTAGTCTTCAGGATAGCGAAGTCCGCACGCCAGACCTCGCGCATCCCTCCGATCATCTCCTCGAACATGTGCCGAATATCTGCCTTCGTGAATGGCAGGTAGCTGCCGCCAGCGTCAGGTTCAGGTAGGATCGTAGAGGCCATTTCAGCCATGCCAGGGTCGCACGAGGCCTCAGAAAGTTTATGCACCGCCACAGACATCTATCCTCCATGCCGTCAGCCTTCATCATCACTCGCCCCGCCTTCCGAGGTGACTTTGGTTGCATCGAGGCCGGCTCTGACCAGTACGGGTCCACCTTGTCTAAAAAACACCAAAATCTGAGCAATAGCCAGAGAGCTCCTCAAAGTGCGACTACTCTTGCAGAGAGTCAGTTCCGCCCCCCCGTATATGTGGACTTTAGCGTAAATACATAAGTCACAATAAATATAGGGTTTAAGAGGGAAAGGTATGATTGAACACCAAATACAATCTTTAGTGTGTGGGACTCTCTGGTATATTATACAAAGTAAAAATTAAAATGGATGTCTGTAGCCATTTTGTTTTTAAAGACATTTTTTTTTCTTTTCAATTTCCTGTAAGTTTAGAAATGAACGAGATTTTTTATTTACAGAGTTCATTCCTGGGTGAAGTCTTTAATATTTTTTAAGAAGTGCCAGACATGAAGGAACCTAGAATGTTTTTGTGTGATAAGGCTAGAGTTAAGTGCTAAGACGTGTCATAATTAAATTTATTGGTCTGTCTTAAGTTTTTAAAACAAAAGATATTTTGTCTTTTGGGTATAGGAATAAGAGTTAATATTCTGTAATATAGATTTATATTCACAAAATATATGTTTATAATCAAGGTATATTTTATTATATTTACAGTAGGAAATATATACTCCAATAAATATTGTAGAAAGTATATAATTGGTAAATAATAAAAATTACTAAAGAATAGATTCTGTTGAGTTAACCAGAAAAGAATTTAGCTGATAGGACTCTGAGTAACCAAAAGGGAGTGAGGATATAAATCAGAGATGATAGGTAGAGACAGTGTCTATACACTGGGAGAAGAGAAGGTCTTTGTGTAGATTGATCTTTTGACCCGAGATAAGAATATTAAAAAGAAATGGTGGAATTAAGAAGTGCAATACTGCCCTCTAGAGGATAGTAATATTGCCAGTGACGTCAAATTGGCTATAATAAGCGGCAATGTTAGTTGCAAGTCAGTGGGAGATTCCAGCATTCAGACTCACACATGGCCCTCTGAGAGTCCAAGATTCCAACGCTCAGACTCACACCACGATGCAGGACATGAGGCAATCAAGATTCTCACCAAGTCTCTGACTCTCACCGAATCTCTAACTCACATGCATTGATTATCTGATATCGATAATCTTCATACATTCCAAAATATTACATCAGGAATTCCAAGGCAGACTTATCAACATCCAAATTGGACAGGTAATATATGAAATTAAGGAATTAATGTAAATATATATATTTGTAGATATTCTTGCAACGTAGACTGAGACTTCTCAGATACAGTTAGATCCAAATTCTAAGTATTTTCTATTCTGCAGATAGAAATATGAAGAAGTGGATATAAGGATTTATTCCTAAAAGAAATGTTGTAAGATTGATACCAATATATATTGAATTTGGAAATTACTGTGATTATAATTAATAAGCAAGGAATTATATAACTACAAAATAAAAAGCAAAAGATTAGAAGTTTAATTCGAGATTAGGGGAGGATTCACTAAATAAGTTTTATAACTTATCATTAAATTAGCTCATCTTTTGTTGATCCATGTAGCATAGATATATATATATATATATATATATATATATATGAGCTGGCTGGTTAAACATTGTTTGCTGGGAAATGCATGTTGTATTAAGCAGAAATGTTTATTAACCATTTGTGTATTAGTTACTAATCGGAGATACATATATTGTGAAGCTAGTTTTTATATGCTGATGGATTGTGGTTTGTAAATTTTCGTTTATGATATGAGATTTGAAACTTTTTTGTATACGTAATAAATATATATATATTTTTATCCGATTATTGATTATTGTATTTTTCAAAGCAAAAGACAGACAATTAAAAGAATTCAGGATAATTTCTAAGAAATATAAACGATTGATATTTGTGTCTCGTATGGATTTCTTATGAAATAATAATCCCTGATATATTGGAGGCAACTGCCGAGGTAGGTCCAGTAAGTCCAATATAGACATATTGGAGGCTTGGCTGATAAGTCCAATATATATACCGTGTTGTATTCACGTGCAGAGATTATATCTGACACGACCAATGGAAACTCAGTGCCCTCTGCAAAATTAGTACAGGAACTGCGTTCACCTTCGACTTCACTGTTGAGCGTATGGGTTACAAGAGAAGGTATCACGGTAAAGGTGAAGGGAACACATTTATTGGCATAATAATAAATCCTAGAAATATTTAATTGATGTTTAACTGAAATCATGCCTGTGACGAGTGACCATTCAAAATGACATAAAAATACACTGATTCATAGAACAATTGCCTAACTGTGGTTTAATAATAGCTTCAACCCCAAGGTGACTCAAAATATACTCTTTGTGTGACACTATTACCGATAAGTAAAAGAAAGGATGAAATTACGGCTTCCATCCCATCGATTCAGACATGCACATGAACAGAGCAATAGGGATCACTGTGGTTTTGGCATAGACTACATGTACTGCACTAAGATAATTGCTAGTTCTTGCAGTATTGATGTATGTTAGTAAAATACTAAATAATGAATGAAATTACAACCTCTGTAAAGGCAGTTTAGATGCTTCAAAGAACTGGATAATAAAGGCAGACCTGTCAAGTCACTCGGTTTGACTGTGTGACACATGGTTTTTCTTCCAATCACCCAAGATCAGCTGTCACACTGGTTTCAGGAAGACCAAGATAAATGGCATTTACAAAGCCCTGATTTTAAGTATTTAAGCAACGTACATCCATACATGATCGCTACAGCTGTGCTCATGTATGAGCAACCCTAATTTGCCCTAATTGACCAAGCATCTAGTCAAACTGGCGGAATAACACGCCCCCTCCCTCCTGATCTGACACCTTTAAAGGTTTGCAGGTCTTTAAAGGTGTCATGTTATTTGTTTTGGATCCCGGGTTGCAGCAGAAAGGCAGTGCGGGCGTGACAAAAGGAAAAGGTTAATCCAAGGGACACTCTGGTATACAATCCAAATTCGAGGGCAGGGTGGCAATCAAGAGGAACAACTTCATTTCAGCTACAACATTCCCTAAAGATGTCCCTTGTGACGATTGCTGCGACCAAAGAATCTCCCTACATGTACAAATTATGGCGGCTTTTAGACTTTCTCTTACAATTCTAACTCCCGGACAATTATCCTACGGGCAGGGTTATCTGCTCCCAATGTATCTTTATTTATTATGCTTCACGTTTGTACATACCCCATTGTAAAGCGCTATGGAATCTGTTGGTGCTGTATAAGTACTTGTAACCATAACTATAGTTGTGAGAAGAAGTTCCCAGGCAGGGCCGGTGCTTCCACTTGGCAAGCTAGGCAACCGCCTAGGGCGCACTGCCACCTAGGGGCGCAGCTGGCTCCAATTCAGGTTCCATTATTCCTCATTGTTTGTTTGCGTAGCCGGCAGTGGCGGCTCGCAAAGCAGACCCCAGCTAGCGACGTAGAAGGTGGGCGTCTTATGGTGACACACAGGTGCCACCAGATGACGTGCGGGCACCACAAGAGGCAGATGAAAGGGGAAAAAAAGGCACAGAGGGCAGAGGAAAGAAAGAGGCCGAGGAAAGAAAGAGGTTGAGGAAAGAAAATTTTAAAAAAAGATAAGAAACAAACGAAGCACAGACCTATCCCGGGCCAGACCAGCGGAGGGGTAAGATGGGCACAGAACGATTGTGTGCGGCCCTCGTGCACAGTGTGTGTGTGTTCGTGTCCCCCCCCGCATTTCAACCGTTGACAATTTTTTCCAGGGGGGGGGGCCGTTCCCAGGAACCCACTAGGCACCTCCAAGCGATTATTGCGCGGTACAGGCATGGAACACTTCTGGTACCTTCTTGATAATGAAAAATGGCTCTATCCATTTGACAACTCACCTTGCCTCCACATGAGCATACACATGCAAGGAATGTTACAGGCACACATTTAATGACCCTCTCCCTACATTTACGGCCTTTCATTATCTCCAATCTCAAGTGTACTCTGGAATACATTCTCCCTTTCTTCTTATTAGGATTGGGCAACCTGCTGCTGAATCCTGTACCTGATCTGTGACTTCAGGATCTTTTCACTAAGCACCGAAATTTCAGGGAAATTTGAGTGCTTTTCACTTCGGCTCACTTCAGTGATTCCATTTCACCGACATTTCCGTGAATTCACCAAATGGTCAACGTAGTGCGCCGAAGAAGGGGTCGCTGAAGCCCCACAAAAAAATTTCAGAACGACGCCGAAGTCGCCGTTGCGTATTCCACCTAACTGTGATAAAGAAACAAAAAAAACGTGACTCTCTTAACCCTTTCGCTGCGGATGACGTGTGGGGCACGTCCTGATTGACTCCCGCTATATGCGGAGGACGTGCCCCACACGTCATCCGCCAGCGGGAGCCCCGGCGGAGATACTTACCTCTCTGTACGGGGTCCCGCAGCGTTCTGGCTTCAGGGAAGCCAGGCGCCAAAGATAGGGCGGCCCCGACGTAAATGACGTTATCGCGCTTGCGCGATGATGTCATTTTCCAGGCGAAGCCAGGAGATCGCCTGGAAGGGAGGGGGGGATCCTTTTGGATCCCTCTCCCTCCCGATCGGGAGGGTTTTCTGCCAAAAACCAGGCACTGCTTTGAAGAGCAGTGTCTGCCCTTTAAAGCAGTGCCTGGTTTTTAACCCTGTAATTGCCAGATCGTGACCGGCGCCGCTCGGCAGCGGATCGTAATCTGGCTCCGGTGGGGGCCGCCATCTTGGATGGCGACTCCACCTCCGGGTTCCCCCTCGGCTCCTGACGTGTTGTGCATGGTACGATGACATCAGTTAGCCGGGGAGCCCCTAGCTGCCTGGGGATTTCCCAATGAAATCCCCTGGTGGAGATACGGGGTTCATTTGAACCCCAATATCTCCAGAACCGTGGCAGCTAGGGAGTCACGCATGGTGTCATTCGAAAGGCCTGAGCATGATAATGATACCAAACATGTCCATGTTCAAAGTAAAAATAAACTAAAATAAATTAAAATAAAATAAATAAAAAAATAATAAAAAAAATAAAAACGTGTTTTTTTTGTTTGTTGTTTTTATTAATGCAGCAATATTGTTCACATTTTAATTATAAAGTGAACAATGATGCTGCACTAATGATTTTTTTCTATGGGGTGCGTTTGCAAAAAAAATCACGTAATTCCCCCCAAAAAATGTAACGAGTCCCCATTTCTAATTTTTGTACAAGCGCACCCCATACAAAATATAACCGCAAACGCTCATGTGAAAAAAACCACTTTACACACTGTAAATGATTGGAAATTCTAATTTTATTACATTTTTGTTATAATATACAGGCAGAACATGACGTATACATATAAAAATTATATATTATGAATCTGCGGAGTCTGCCGGAAAGAACGATATATAATATGTCTGGGTCATGTAATAAAACTTGTCTTTTAAACGCGTTTAAACATGATGAGCAAAAGCGGTAAAAATTAGCTCAGCACACAGCGGTGAAATGGCTCAGCAGTGAAGGTGTTTAAACCAATAAATATTTATTGAAATGTGTTTAAATAATGAAAAAGGTCCTTTAAAAATAAAGAGATCTGATCCAGAATTTTAAAAGAATTGCTTTTTAAAAAAATTGGGAAGCAAAAATTTAGTCTAAAAAAATACAAAAAATTACAAAAAGGTGTTCTAAAAAATAAAAAAGGCTTTTTGCTGAAAATGAAAAAAATAAACTGTCGTTTAAAAAATAATTAAAAGATATTACTTTTTTTACATTGAAACTTATGAGATTCGCCTGTTTAAACCTGTCGAACGGAAACACCGGAAATCAGGGCATTTCACTGACATTTCGGTGCTGTTCAGCGTTCTGTGAATAGATGAAACATTACTTTCCTCGGGGACAATTTTGCTGGCGCTGAAGACTGGTGAACTGCGGCAAACTGCACCATATTGCGCTGACAATTTACCAGTATTTGGTGAATCAACAGCTTAGTGAATAAACGAACTTCCCTGAATTTGCACTGAACTGTGAAATTCAATGTTCGGTGTAATTCAGTGTCAAGTTCGTAGGTTGGTGAATAGATCTCATCTTATCTCCTCTACCTCCCTGGTTTATTTATTTATTTATTTCATTAATAATTTTTATTTTGAAAAATCGTCACCGACATAAAAGCGAGGGCCCACCAGGTATTGCAGTAACGACATACATAATGCAAGGTATTCTCTAGATAAGAAAATTCGTCACACTAAACAAACGCAATAGAAATCTGCAAAGGGTCAGCACTCGAGTCAGCAAGAAAAGATACAGACAAAAAGGGAAAGTCGAGTGGATCCCAGCAGGTGTGCGGGAACCCCAAAAATCAAGGCAAGAGCGCCAGCTGGGGGTCAGAACATAAAATAAAGGGAAGGGAGGGGAAGGATAGAGGGGGAATAAAATAGAAAAAAAAACAGTGCAAATGGGGGGGGGGGGAGAAGTCTCCAATTTAGGAAAGGTGGTACTCAGTGGCTCGCCCCTAAACCTTCTCAGAGCATCAAGGGGCCAGAAAGGGAACCACAGACAGTCTCAGGGCCAAGTGGCAGTGAGAGCCTAGGTAACTGCCCCACGGCTCACTTGAGACTGAACCCTCCCACCATACCCACCCAGAAGGGAAAAAAAAGGGAGGGGTGGAAAGGAAGGAATGGGGGGGAGGGGGTACCTAAACCAGATTAACTAGGCAACAAAAGGCAAAGGGGAAGAAAAACGACCAAGTCCAGCAAACTAGTACAGGTCACGATGCTCACTGCCGGTGGTGAAGGCGATATGTCACTAACAGCACCAGTTAAGTTCTTCTGCATATCCAAAGTCAGCAGGTGAGCCCGGGCCTCCACTGATGTTGAAGCCGCTAGAACCGTGCTGCCTGTCTGAATGAGCAGGGATCCTGACACTCCTCCATCGATAGCGGACAGTATGGGACCGGAGTATCGCCGTGATGTCTCCGGACTGTTGTCGAGCCGCCAGGGCCAAAAACAGTAAATCACGGAATATGGCTTGTTGCACTTAACAGCTGCTCTCTAGCAAGGACGTCCTCCATGACCACAACGACATCCCTGGGAGCGTTCAGAGGAGCCGTCGCCGCCTTCCTGACCCGGATCGCTGACAACGCAGGGCCCGGAGCTTTACCCAGTAAGGCCAGGACAAAACGCACAAATCAGTTGACCAAAAGCAGGAGCTCAGGATCGAGGACAGAGTCCGGAATACCCCGCAACTTAAGGTTCCGACTGTGGTGACGGGTCTCTATGGCCATCACAGTTGCCTGCAACTCAACAACCTGAGTTTGCAGCGTCGCAACACAAGAGGATGTAGCGGACTGTGTTTCCTTCAAGGAAATGGGTGTTGATCGCCACCATTTCAGAACAGAGGGACATAAGGTCTGTGCACACCTCTGCCAGCTCTTGGGCCCAGGAAGAGTGGGCATCCGCCAAAAGAGCTCTGATGTTCTTCCATGTCGCCGGGAGGTCGTCAGGGTCCGGTGGCAAGGCAGGCTGCACAACAAGAGGGAATTCAGCGGGGCCCGAATCACCGCAGACTCCAGAAGCCACCGGGGATCGGGACGAATTACACAAGCCCCTCGACCCAGCCAAAGAGATGCAGATGTCGGAAAGACAGGGATCCTCCGCCAGCCCAATCCATTAATCCCACTTACCCATGACTGGGAAAGTGCGGGATGCCAGGGAGGGAAAAAGCACGAGGCAGCATGATTACGCCCGGCAGCCCTATTCACAAGGCTCGAGGATCTGCAGCTGAGAGTCAGGGCTGACGTACAAGGACTCCAGCGGGTCAAAGAGCAGTGGAAAAAGCACATAAAACCCCAAAAATCTGTACCGGCAGGGTGGAGTAGAGGTAACATCACTGCTCTATGACTGTCAGTTGAGTAACTAGAAACCCGAGGGCCCTGGTGCAAGAATCCATGAAGGGCCCCACCAACCCCCCCAAAAAAAAGATCTATATTTTTACCTGCAATATAAAAAAGATAGTATTGCCCCCAGCTGACACGGATATATACTGTATTATGCCCCCAGCTCACATGGATATATATATTGCCCCCAGCTCACATGGACATATATTGCCCCAAGGCCACACATGGATATATTGCTCCAGCTCACACATGGATATTTTTGCCCCCAGCTCCTGGATATATTTGCCCCCAGCTCCTGGATATATTTGCCCCCAGCTCATGGATATATTTGCCCCCAGCTCATGGATATATTTGCCCCAGCTCATGGATATATTTGCCCCAGCTCATGGATATATTGCCCCAGCTCATGGATATATTCTCATGGATATATTGCCCCAGCTCATGGATATATTGCCCCAGCTCATGGATATATTGCCCCAGCTCATGGATATATTTGCCCCCAGCTCATGGATATACTGCCCCAGCTCATGGATACTGCCCCAGCTCATGGATACTGCCCCAGCACATGAATATACTGCCCCAGCACATGAATATACTGCCCCAGCACATGAATATTCTGCCCCAGCTCACGGATACTGCCCCAGCACATGAATATACTGCCCCAGCACATGGATATTCTGCCCCAGCACATGGATATTCTGCCCCAGCTCACGGATACTGCCCCAGCACATGGATATACTGCCCCAGCACATGGATATTCTGCCCCAGCTCATGGATACTGCCCCAGCACATGGATATACTGCCCCAGCACATGGATATACAGCCCCAGCACATGGATATACAGCCCCAGCACATGAATATACTGCCCCAGCACATGGATATACTGCCCCAGCTCATGGATAGATTTGCCCCAGCTTATGGATAGATTTGCCCCCAGTTCTTATGGGTATATAGGGCCCCCCAGCTCACCTCAGGCTCCTCTGCTGCCGCCGTTCCACTCCGAGGTGAGCGGCCGCTGAAAGCATGCAGCCTGGCCGCTCACCGGAAACCACCTGACCAGCGCAGCCGAGTTCTCGCAAGATCTCGTGCACTGGTCAGCTAGTTCCCATCCCACGCGAGCGGCCAAGCTGCAAGCCAGCGGGCCGCTCGCAGGGAGGGGAACAGCCGGCAGCGCTGCTCCCAGATTCCGGCGCTTTTTGCCGGAATCTGGCGGCGGCGCTGGGCCCCCCTCCAGTGGCGGAATGCCAGGGCCCGGTCGCAACTGCGACCGCTGCGACCCTGGTACTTTTCAGCCACTGATGACTGGAGACCGTGGAGACACAGGTTCAAATCCTGGCAAGAGCACCTTTCCAGTAAGTGTCCTTGGGCAAGACACCTAACGGTACATACTCGCCACCCAGGACACACTTGAAAACGAGAGAAATCTCAATGTATCCTTCCTGGTAAAATCCTTTCTAAAAAAATTTTTTAAAAAAATCTAGGGAAAACTGCAGGAGCTGCTCAGACATGCGACTTGCAACTCTTTGCCGTATCTTGATTTTGCTATATACCTGGTAAATGTAAATTTTCAATAAAAAAAAACAGCCCAGGATTGGTCTGTGCCTCTTTCTTTTCTCTGCGCCTCTTTCTTTCACCGGCCTCTTCACCTCTCTGCACCCTTAGGTGGCACCTGCACGTCACCATAAGAGGCCCACCATTTGTGCCGCTAGTGGGGGTCCGAGAGCCGACACTGTCGGCTTTGCAGTCCGCGAGCTGCTGGCTACGCAAGCCGCATGTGGCTTGTGAGCCACCGCAATGAGGAACGGGTACAATGATGGAACCCGGGTCAGGGCCAGCTGTGCCCCTAGGCGGCAGTGTGCCCTACGTGGTTGCCTAGCTTACCTAGCGAGAGCGCCGGCCCTGTGAATTAGACTTTACTTTAGCTTAATGGTAGAGCTATAAATAGTGAAATTGAAAGAGAGAGGCCAGTCACACCTTCTTCAGTTTATAAAAGAGCTGATTTTATTCTGTATATCATGCCATAATGGGGGAAAAGGATGGAGGTATATTTTTTATACAGTGCTCCTTTAACTTCATCTCACTTAGTGCAACTTCCCTGGATGGAGAATTCATCATAATTCACTGTTGTTCAGTCACCATAGGTCACAAGGAAAAAAATGAAATTTTAGCACCCGAGCTGCTTTCAATGGAACTTCCTCCCCCTCAACATTAAACTCTTCTGTGTCTCCAGTCCTTCAAGAAGTCTCTGAAAACACATTACTTTTTTAGTGAAGCCTATCTGCTCACTCCATAAATCCCCCACTGTACGTTTCATGCACCATCTTCCCACCCAGCCCCCACTACTTCTTGTACTCTATTCACCCTCACCTAGCGGGTCACCCCTCTCCTTAGATTGTAAACTCTCGAGCAGTGGCGTCGTAACGTGGGGGCGGGGGGTGCGGCCCGCACCAGGTGACACCCGCCTTTAGGGTGACACCGTCACCCTAAGGGCGGGTGTCTCACCCACCGCCCGCCACCGCCGCGGATTCGCTCCGTGCGAGCGTCCGAAGCATGCAGCTTCGGCGCTCGCCTGGAGGAAATACGTCACCAGCCAATCGCGGCTGGTCACGTGGCTCCCCCAGACGAGCGCCCAAGCTGCGCGCCGGACGCTCAGAAGGAGCGAAAAACGCGGCGGAGAGGTGCTGCCTGGGCCGCTATCCATGTACTGGGACCAGGACCAGGAGGTGAGCTGGGGCAAATCCATGAGCTGCTGGGGCATATCCATGAGGAGCTGGGGCAAATCCATGAGGAGCTGGGGCAAATCCATGAGGTGCTGGGGCAAATCCATAAACTGCTGGGGCAAATCCATGAGCTGCTGGGGCAAATCCATGAGCTGCTGGGGCAAATCCATGAGCTGCTGGGGCAAATCCATGGGGGCCTGGGGCAAATCCATGAGGTGCTGGGGCAAATCCATAAACTGCTGGGGCAAATCCATGAGGTGCTGGGGCAAATCCATAAGCTGCTGGGGCAAATCCATGAGCTGCTGGGGCAAATCCATGGGGGCTGGGGCAAATCCATGAGGTGCTGGGGCAAATCCATAAACTGCTGGGGCAAATCCATAAACTGCTGGGGCAAATCCATAAACTGCTGGGGCAAATCCATGAGCTGCTGGGGCAAATCCATGAGCTGCTGGGGCAAATCCATGGGGGCCTGGGGCAAATCCATGAGGTGCTGGGGCAAATCCATAAACTGCTGGGGCAAATCCATAAACTGCTGGGGCAAATCCATGAGGAGCTGGGGCATATCCATGAGAGGAGCTGGGGCATATCCATGAGAGGAGCTGGGGCATATCCATGAGCTGCTGGGGCATATCCATGAGCTGCTGGGGCATATCCATGAGCTGCTGGGGCAAATCCATGAGCTGCTGGGGCATATCCATGAGAGGAGCTGGGGCATATCCATGAGGTGCTGGGGCATATCAATGAGCTGGGGCATATCCATGAGGTGCTGGGGCATATCAATGAGCTGGGGCATATCCATGAGAGGAGCTGGGGCAAATCCATGAGCTGCTGGGGCATATCCATGAGCAGCTGGGGCAAATCCATGAGCTGCTGGGGCATATCCATGAGCAGCTGGGGCAAATCCATGAGCTGCTGGGGCAAATCCATGAGCTGCTGGGGCAAATCCATGAGTGAGCTGGGGCATATCCATGAGCTGCTGGGGCATATCCATGAGAGGAGCTGGGGCATATCCATGAGAGGAGCTGGGGCATATCCATGAGAGGAGCTGCTGGGGCATATCCATGAGAGGAGCTGGGGCATATCCATGAGAGGAGCTGGGGCATATCCATGAGGAGCTGGGGCATATCCATGAGCTGCTGGGGCAAATCCATGAGAGGAGCTGGGGCATATCCATGAGGAGCTGGGGCAAATCCATGAGCTGCTGGGGCAAATCCATGAGGAGCTGGGGCAAATCCATGAGCTGCTGGGGCAAATCCATGAGCTGCTGGGGCAAATCCATGAGGAGCTGGGGCAAATCCATGGGGGCCTGGGGCATATCCATGAGGAGCTGGGGCAAATCCATAAGCTGCTGGGGCAAATCCATGAGGTGCTGGGGCATATCCATGAGGTGCTGGGGCATATCCATGAGGTGCTGGGGCATATCCATGAGGTGCTGGGGCATATCAATGAGGTGCTGGGGCATATCAATGAGCTGGGGCATATCCATGAGCTGCTGGGGCATATCCATGAGCTGCTGGGGCATATCCATGAGCTGCTGGGGCATATCCATGAGCTGCTGGGGCAGTATATCCATGAGCTGCTGGGGCAGTATATCCATGAGCTGGGGCAAAATCCATGAGAGCAGCTGGAGCATTATCAATGAGAGCAGCTGGGGCAGTATATACATGAGAGCAGCTGGGGCAATATCCATGAGAGGAGCTGGGGCATATCCATGTGTGCCGGGGGCAATATCCATGAGAGCTGGGGCAATATCCATGTGTGAGCTGGTCTGGGGCAATATATCCATGTGTGAGCTGGTCTGGGGCAATATATCCATGTGTGAGCTGGTCTGGGGCAATATATCCATGTGTGAGCTGGTCTGGGGCAATATATCCATGTGTGAGCTGGTCTGGGGCAATATATCCATGTGTGAGCTGGTCTGGGGCAATATATCCATATGTGAGCTGAGGCGCAATATATCCATATGTGAGCTGGGGCAATATATATCCATGGGTGAGCTGCTGGGGGCAATATATATCCAGAGCTGCTGGGGGCAATATATATCCATGTGTGCTTTCACTGCCTTCGAACGGGCAACGTACTTGCTGGCAGTTGGCAAAAAGTTGTGTGAGCATATGAGAGAGCTCCACAGCAATAAACCTCAGAGTAATGTGCGCTGTGTGTATGAGCATTCAGTGTTATATGGGAGTACTGATTTAGGAGTAAGAGTAGTTAAAAAAAAAAATCTGAAAAACTCGGGGGGGGGGGGGGTGACACCATAAATTACCGCACCGGGTGACACCGACCCTAGTGACGCCACTGCTCTCGAGCAGGGTCCTCTCTCCTACTTTTCTGTGTGTATAATCTGCATGTATATTTGTTATTCTGTCTCCCATTGTACAACGCTACGGAACGTTTTGGCGCTTTATAAATACTTGTAACTGTAGCTCAAAATACACAGTTTTACAAAGCAATAATAAATTATCCAGAAGGCTATGGTCAGTTCATGGTTATATTGTAAATGTAGCACTCCAGAAACTGTTGGCGCTATATAAATGATAATAATATTAATAATTTTAACTTAAAATCAAACATCCAAAATTCAGTACCTAGGGAGCAATTTGCCCAGTGTTAGGGTGTATATAACTGCTGGTAAACAAGATGGAAAGATATGATGCTCATGGAGGCATTAATAGGAGTTTAACATTGTTTTGTATGTTATTAAAAGGATAAACATGTTGTGGTCACTGATGTATCATGTCACCACCAGAATTAACCCATTTTGGGTCCTGTATCCACTCTGCCATTCTGAACACAGCCAGGACAGGTTTAAATGCCATTATTATTATTATTCTTTATTTATAAAGCGCCAGCATATTCCGCAGCGCTGTACAATAAGCACAGTATAGACAGGGTTACAATACATTGAACAACATTTGACAAACAGTACAGGAGGAGATGAGGGCCCTATTCCCGTAGGAACTCACAATCTGGGAGGGTTGGGGTTGGAAACAGGAGGAGAGGACTGTAAGGTGAGAGTGATTGATGGTTGCGTCAGTGAGTTGGGTGGTAGGCTTCCCTAAATAGGAATGTTTTAAGGGAGCGTTTGAAGGAAGAGAAGTTAGGGGAAAGTCTGACAGTACGAGGGAGAGCGTTCCAGAGAGTGGGGGCTGCGCGTGAGAAATCCTGCAGTCTATCATGGGAAGAGGTGATGCGGGGAGAAGCTAGGCGCAGGTCACTGTTTGACCTTAGGGAGCGGGCTGGGGTGTATTTGGTGATTAGTGAGGACAGGTAGTGGGGAGCTGAGTTAGTGAGGCTTTTGTAGGTAAGGATAAGGATTTTGAACTTAATTCTGCAGTGGATGGGGAGCCAGTGAAGGGACACGCAGAGGGGAGCGGCAGAGACAGAGCGGCGGGTGAGGTGAATTAGCCTGGCGGAGGCGTTCAGGATGGATTGTAGGGGGGAGAGGTGGGACAGAGGGAGGCCAGATAAGAGATTATTGCAATAGTCGAGTCGGGAGATTACCAGGGCGTGTATGAGTTGTTTTGTGGCGACAGCGGTAAGAAATGGCCGAATTCTGTAAATATTACGCAGTTGGTATCGGCAGGAGGAGGAAAGAGACTTGATGTGGGGGATGAAGGAAAGAGCAGAGTCAAGTGTAACTCCAAGACAGCGAACTTGGTTTGATGGGGAGATGGTGATACCCTCCACCGTGATCGAGAAGTCAGGAGGTGGGTTTAAAGGTCACATCTCAAACAGCAATGACAGCTTTCAACACCAGAACACAAACAACCAGGACAAATTTCAATCTCAGATCACAAGCAGCCAGGACCGGTTTAAATGCAAGATTGCAAACAGCAAGGGGAAGTTTACATTTCAGATCACAACCGGGACAGGTTTATGTTTCAGATCTGTGATATCTCCATATCTTTGAAAGCAGAGACAGGCTGTGGAAGGTTCTTATTCTTTATTTACTGGAGCTGCGCACAGCGTCCGCACGCTGCCTTAGAACTCTACCATGTGATCAGGAAACTTTATTTACAATGAACAGGAACACAGATAATACCTACAACATGCGCCCTCTAGTGGTGGATAGATATAACACTATGATATACTACATCCCCTTCCCTCTGATAACACTAGTTTCAAAAATACCACCCACATGACCCTAGGCACAGAAAAACTCCCACTAAACTTGAGACTTTGGGTAGACTACCTCCGTCCCAGTGAGTTCCAGGACGCATTCTTGTCCTGTGGCTGGGGAACTCACTACTAAGCTAAGTATAATCCTGTAGATAAGTTGGTGCTTTCTTTGTTCTGGTGGATCGCCGTAATTCTTGCTCCCCCTCCACATGAGCAGTCTCTGATGATTTCTCTGTGACAAACTCCCCCTCCATCTGTCCCTCTTCCCCGGCTTCTGCAAGTACAACACCGGAAAGGGGAGCCAAAATATCCATATCTTGCGTTAATGGTTCCGCCAAACTCTGTAGATCCTCTGGATATGCAACATGTCTATTTCTCACCTGATCTATGTGACGACGCACAAGCTGGCCATTGCCAAGTGCAACAGTGCATGACACAGGACCTGTCTGCGTCTGAACAGTCCCCGGAATCCAGGAAGGTCCCACACCAAAATTTCTAGTGTATACTTTGTCACCTTCCCGCAGATGTCTCTCCTTGGCATGTTGATCATGATAAAGTTTTTGCTTCACCTGCTTTTCTTGCACCTGGCCTTTAAAATCCGGATGTATGAGATCCAACGTGGAACGCAATTTCCTCCCACACAAGAGCTCTGCAGGTGATTTTCCAGTCGTGGACTGAGGAGTTATCCTGTAACTAAACAACGCTCTGGCCATCTTGACCTCAATGGAATCTCCTGAACTTTTTTTTATCAGCCCTTTAAATGTCTGCACCGCCCTTTCGGCCAGTCCATTGGACGCTGCATGGTAAGGCGCTGTGGTCACGTGCTTAATACCATTTCGAGCCATGAATTCTTGAAACTCCATACTCGTAAAACTGGTGCCATTGTCCGACACCACCATTTCGGGAATTCCATGCTGGCTAAAGCTCTGTCTGAGGCATTGAATAGTCACTGCGGAGGTGGATTTACTTAACGGGTACGCCTCTATCCATTTAGAGTAAGCATCCACCAAAATCAAAAACATCTTGCCCATCCACGGGCCCGCATAATCAATGTGAAGTCTTCTCCATGGAAGGTTTGGTACTTCCCAAGGATGTAAAGGTGCACACTGGGGAGAATTTCTATTTTCTTGGCACATGGTGCAAGTTTTTACCATTGCTTCTATATCGGCATCCATCTTCGGCCACCACATATAGCTCCGCGCCAGCCCCTTCATCCTGATTATTCCTGGGTGAGTCGTGTGTAAGTGCTTCAGTAGGTCTGTGCGACCTGGGGGTGGAATGACCACACGGGCACCCCACAAGACACAACCTGCCTCCACACTAAGTTCCTCCTTCCTTTTCACATAAGCTCCAAACACTGATTTCTCCACTCTTTTTGGCCATCCTCTGAGGACGAACTCTCTAACCCGTGCTAAAACGGTATCTTTATCTGTCCATTTCCTCACCTGGTCGGCTTTAACCAATGGTACGCCATTTTCTTCCAATAGAAGTACTCTCTCTTCCTCCGCAGGCGTCTCCACCCCTGTTTCCGCGACTGGCAACCGGCTCAAGCCATCAGCATTTTGATGATCCTTGCCTGCTTTGTACACGATGGAGTACTCATATCCACATAATGTCACAGCCCATCTTTGAATGCGTGGCGAGGCCATTTGTGGAACCTCCTTCAGTTCATTAAATAATGAGATCAGTGGTTTATGATCTGTAACAATGGTGAATTGTCTCCCATACAAGTATGTGTGAAACTTCTTCACCCCAAATATCACCGCAAGGCCCTCCTTCTCAATTTGAGAATAATTTTTCTCAGCTGCATTCAGTGTACGTGAGACGAACCCTATTGGCCGTTCAGATCCATCCCCCATCCTGTGCGACAACACAGCACCCACACCATAAGGTGAAGCGTCACAAGCCAGGATAATAGGTTTGTTGACATCATAATGTACCAACAAGGCATCCGACTGGAGAAGATTTTTGGACTTTTCAAAAGCCTCTTTTTGCTCACAACTCCAGGTCCATTTAGTGTCTTTCCTCAATAGTGCATGCAGCGGTGCCAGTAACGTGGACAGGCTCGGTAAGAATTTGTGGTAATAGTTCAATAGGCCTAAGTAAGCCTTTAGTTCACTCACAGACCGCGGTGTGGGTGCCTCTTGTATGGCCTGGACCTTTTCTGCGACTGGCTGCACACCCGCAGCACTGATCTTGTGACCCAGAAAAACCACTTCTGTTCCCAGGAACTTGCACTTGCTCCTTTTTAGTCTCAGGCCACTTTGTTTTAGCCGAGACAAGACCTCCTCCAGATTTCTTAAATGATCGTCCTCGCTGACCCCAGTAACTAAAATGTCATCTAAGTAGACTGTGACGTGCGGCATGTTTTGTAGGATGCCCTCCATCGTGCGCTGGAAAATGGCTGGACTCGACGCCACACCAAACGGCAATCTACCATAAGTATACAGTCCTTTGTGTGTATTAACAGTCACATACTTTTTGGCGCTTTCATCCAGCACGATCTGCTGATACGCATGACTCATATCCAGTTTGGAGAATTTGTTGCCGCCCGCCAACTGAGCAAATAAGTCTTCCACTTTAGGAATAGGATATTGTTCCACACTGGATGCTCGGTTTACTGTGAGTTTGTAATCTCCACAGATGCGGATTGAACCATCCGGCTTCCTCACCGGTACTATGGGAGCTGCCCATTCCGAAAATTGTACTGGTTCTATAATTTTCTCATCTACCAGCCTCTGCAGTTCTGCCTCCACCAGAGGTTTGACAGCAAAAGGTATCCGTCGTGGCTTATAGAATCGTGGCTGGGCCTCTGAGTTCACATGAATTTTGGCCGTGGTGCCTTTCAGCTGACCTAGCTCATCTTTGAACACCTCAGCATATCGATCTAGCAGGTCAGCCAAATGTAGCGTTGGACTGGCTGTTACTGTATTCACCAGTTGTGGCAACACTCTTAAGTCTTTCAGCCAGTTTCGTCCCAATAAATTTGGCCCGGCCCCTTCAACCACTACCATAGTAAGTTTCTTGTTGTCCATCTGACTCTGCACTGTTCCTATAACCTGACCTAACACCAGCATCTTCTCACCTGTATATGTTTTTAATGTCAGGTTGCATGGTTCCCACTCTGGTATGTCGGTGTTTTTCCATAGCTTAGAGTATTGCTTTTTGCTAATAATTGTAATGCCACAACCTGTGTCCACCTCAAATTCGATGTTCATGCCATTCACCTTTAACTTCTGTAGAATAGGAGCCACTTTAGGCATTTTATGTGAGACACTGTATATCGTGTTTATGTCACCTGCATCTTCTGTCTCACTAACGTCTTCTTCTTTCACTAAATGCGACCTCCCAGCCTTCTCCTTTCCTTTCCTCTCCCCCCTCAGTCCTTGAAATGGGGTTTTGTGACTCTGCATCACGTGCTTGGATTTGCACGCCCGCTTGATGTGTCCACGTTTCTGACAATGGTGGCACAGTTCATTTATAAATTTGCATTCGTGGGGTGCATGATTCCCTTTGCACCTGAAACACTCATAGTCCGTCTTCCACCCCCTCTTATCCACTGCACCCACATTATGCACCACCGATTGTCCCTGATGAGACCTTTGAGACTGTGATTCTTCATCCCCAGAGAAGCCTTGGAGATCTTTTATATTTCTGTCAGCCGACTCCATCGCCAGACACATAGTAAGAGCCTTTTCAAAGGTTAAATCCACTTCTGACAACAGCCGTCTCTGCATCCTGTCGTCATTTACTCCACACACCAGCCTGTCCCGCAGCATTTGTGGCAGTGTAGGCCCGTATTCACAATACTGTGCTAACTTTTTCAACTCCGCCACATAATCAGCCACCTTCTCGCCAGTATGCCGTGTGCGTGAATTAAATTTATATCTCTGCACAATTTCACTTGGTTTTGGATTATAATGGGCTTTGAGCACGACGACAAGTTCCTGATATGTTTTCTCTGCTGGCGTCATAGGACACAGCAAACTTCTCAGCAAACTATAAGTTGACGCGCCGACCCCGCTTAATAACACTGCTTTCCTCTTACCGGCATCAGTAATCTCATTAGCTTGAAAGAAATAGTCCAACACTTCAATATATTCGTCCCACGATTGCAACTCACAGTCAAAGGGGCTCACTGTTCCCACAAGAGCAGCCATTCTGTCTCAGCAATTCACGTCCTTGTAGTTTCTTCTGTTTCTTATTTTTTTTTTTTCTTTTCTGCTCTGCAGACCTTGCAACTGCACATACACGTTCCACAGTACAACCTGTTTACCCTCGTCAGTGACGTCACCAATGTGATATCTCCATATCTTTGAAAGCAGAGACAGGCTGTGGAAGGTTCTTATTCTTTATTTACTGGAGCTGCGCACAGCGTCCGCACGCTGCCTTAGAACTCTACCATGTGATCAGGAAACTTTATTTACAATGAACAGGAACACAGATAATACCTACAACATGCGCCCTCTAGTGGTGGATAGATATAACACTATGATATACTACAGATCACAACCAGGACGGTTTACATTTCAGATCACAACCGGGACAGGTCTACATTACAGGTCACAACCAGGACAGGTTTACATTACAGGTCACTGACAGCCAGGACAGGTTGAAATGTCAGCTCAAATTAGGACCGATTTGCATGTCAGATAACAGCTAGGACAGGATTCAATTCCAGCACACAACCAGGACAGGTTTACATGTCATATCACAAACACCCAGTGCAGGTTTAAATTCAAATCACAGCCAGGACAGATGGCCGCTTGGCTCATAATAGCGACCATCTTCCAGCCTGATTCCACTTCAAGATCACAACCGGGACAGGTTTACTTTTCAGATCAGAACCAGGACGGTTTATATTTCAGATCACAACAGGGACAGGTTTACTGTACAGGTCACAACCAGGACAGGTTTACATTTCACATCACTGACAGCCAGGACAGGTTGAAATGTCAGCTCAAACCAGGACAGGTTTGCATGTCAGATAACAAAACGGCTAGGACAGAATTCAATTCCAGCACACAACCAGGACAGGTTTACATGTCATATCACAAACACCCAGTGCAGGTTTAAATTCAAATCACAGCCAGGACAGGTTTAAATGCCATATCACATATAGCCAGGACAGGTTTAAAGGTCACATCTCAAACAGCAATGACAGCTTTCAACACCAGAACACAAACAATCAGGACAGATTTCAATCTCAGATCACAAGCAGCCAGGACCGGTTTAAATGCAAGATTACAAACAGCAAGGGGAAGTTTACATTTCAGATCACAACCGGGACAGGTTTACTTTTCAGATCACAACCAGGACGGTTTATATTTCAGATCACAACAGGGACAGGTTTACTGTACAGGTCACAACCAGGACAGGTTTACATTTCACATCACTGACAGCCAGGACAGGTTTGCATGTCAGCTCAAACCAGGACAGGTTTGCATGTCAGATAACAAGACAGCTAGGACAGAATTCAATTCCAGCACACAACCAGGACAGGTTTACATGTCATATCACAAACACCCAGTGCAGGTTTAAATTCAAATCACAGCCAGAAAAGCTTCCAATGCAAGATCACATTGCACTGACACCAAACTGCTGTGTGAAAGAGGATGAATGGACCTGTTAACTTTTTGTGACGTCACGCTGATGAGGTCTTAAAGACGGATATGACGTTTCTTGTTTGTCAAACGTAATAAATGCAATCAAACCATGATGGACCTCCAGTGATGGATAAACTGCCCACAGAACATCCTGGGATTGTTAGCAATCAGCCATTGAATCTGATCTCAATTGCACAATCACCCCCAGACAGCCTGTGCTGTGGGTCAGGATCGAAGATCCCAGCAGCTCTGTCGCCCTGTTTCACCACCACGTTTGTGACGTCATCCCACGAAACGCAGACACCCTGAGCTGCATCGACTGACCGGTTGAAGTTTCTAATCAGGAAACAGCAACTACCGCCTTCCTTTCACAAACAAGAGACGTCATATCCGACATTACAAGGCAACTACGTCATTACATGGCGTAATCCTTGTTTGAGGACGATGGGGAGAATATATTCTCTGGAGATAAATGTGTCTGTGCTTGTATATGTTACAGCTGGGGTACACTGTGCTCCTGTCACAATGCAGACATTAAGACCCCTTATTTTGGTTTATAGCAAAGCTCACCCGGTTCGTGGAGAGGAAGGAAGGAGTGAAGCAGCTTTCTGGTCGCCCATGCTTTGGGTACTCGGCTGCGTCCAACTGCCTCAGAAATTGTTTACATCCCGTCTCCATGGCAACCAGACAGACAAAGGCATCCAGTGCTTGTTTGCTTCCTCTATCGCCTCCCTGAATGTGCTTTATTTATACCTGGCTGGGACAATGGCTGCTGGTTCCTAAAAAAATGTTCTAGAACGGGTTAAAGGCCCCCGATCTGCATGGAGGTTGTAATATCCAAGGCTATGTAGGATTAAGTAATGCTGCTAAATCAAATACATTATACCTATATGTATATAATGACTGAAGCGTGTATATGTAAAATCACTGCCAGATTAACCCGTTCCCTGCTGAGCCTTTCACTGCTTCACCCATTTTGACCATTTTGTGCTAATCATGTTTAAATGTGATTAGATGTCGTGCTTTATTGTAGAACCCAGATTAGGCTAGGGTCAGACGAACGCATTTTTCACGTTGTCTGTGAAAAAGTGCGTTTCGAACGAATGGACGTATTTTTTCACGGAATATGCGATAGCGGTCATACGATGCGCATTTTTGTCCATGATTTTGTACGGATCATCAATAAAACCCTTTTTGCGTCTGGACATTATGTTGGCCGGACATTAGCAGCGTCTGACGTCTCCCAATCACGCAAACACACCGCTATGCGGCCGCAGCGCACTCTGTACGTCAGTAGTAGCGGTTTGACGTTCTCGAAAAAATGCGTTCGTTTGCCACTTGCGTTGCACGGACGAACTTTCGAGCGGCCGTTCGTCGTATGTTCCCCGGCATTGGACGTCATTTGCTGCTAGCACGGCCGTGATTTCGTGCGGCTAAACGCACGTTAAACCTGCTTTCGTCTGACCTTAGCCTTAGTTATATATCCTTTTATTCAGCGGGCTCGGGCGATTCAAAATATATCATTACTATGTGCATACGTCATGTCCTGTCACAATGCTATAAGAAAAAGTGTAAAAAAAATGGAAATTTCCAATCCGATTTCAATAATTTACAGCGTGTAAAAATTATTTCCCCAAATTTTATCATCCAAAATTTAAATCCTCCCTGGGGACCGAAGACACGTCAAGGAGGTGAGCCGGCACGCACTGGGCGCAAGGTACCGTCGGGTGGCTGAGTCCGCCGACTCGCAGCACCCCGTACAGAAATGCCGGATGGGCGAGGAGGCGGCCGCAATCAACGCCGGTGGGCCCGCGGCCCTGACACCTTCTCATTTCCCATGTCACCAGAAAGTGTGGAGGTGATATGCTTTTATTTATAAAGCAAACAATGCTGCTGCACCAACTCATCATCTAATGGGGTGGTGATGGCGCAATGCATTACTATACATTTGTCCATCTAAAACACAAGCCACAGCACAGCTGCAAAGGAGAGTCCATTGGACTTTATGTCCATTCTTTACACCAAAGTCAAGGTAGATGTCATTGGACAGGTCAGAAGTACATGGCCTTTCTATAGAAACCAAACACGACCATGTAAAATCTAAAAGATTTATTTTATTCTATAAGATTTATTTATAAAAAAGGTTTATTTATTTTTGTTCCAAAGCAGTGGCATTGTCCATTTGTCACATATAAAATGAGCAGTACCACTGCCATTACTCACCTTCTCATTTCACATGCTGGTAGCAAGTTCATTGTTTTATACATACAGATCTATTCAATAGAGGTGAAACTCAGGAGAACTGGCAGGAGAAGTGAAAAATCCAGGTAAAGATAACCATACCAGAAAAATTCTCCCGTTTATCTCACTTTCCAAATCTGCTATTTGGTCTGGCTTGTTCTCTTATCTTATCCTTCCAATTCACCTGAGCTTTACCTTTAATTGAATAGACCTGACTGTCTCAAGGGGCTATTCACAAATTTTAGCGAAATTTTGGTGTTTTGCACTTTAGTGCACTGAGGTGTGTTTCGCAATTCCATTTCGCCAACCCTTTCGGGGAATTCACTGTTCATTGCAGGGTTACTGTAGTGCATTGAAGATGGAGTCACTGAAGACTGCCGAACTGGCAGCCGAACACCACTGAAGAGAGCAAAGTGGCCGCCGAAGTCCACCGAACTGGCCACCGAACACCAGAAAAAAACAAAAAAAAACTAAATCTCCTATTCTTCTAAGGCTGGTGTCAGACGAGCGTAGTGTTCACGTCCGTGATGGCGCCTAAAAGTACGTCCGTGATAGCATGAAAGAAAGCCCATCGAAGCCCGACACATGAAGTACGTCCGCACTGAACTGCGGACGCACAACGGCCGCGGCACACGGACGCAAGGCAGGCAAGAACGTACAACTCCTAGAATGGCCGCACAAAGTGCACTGCGTCCGCAACGTCCGCATAGCTTTGTGTGTGAGTGATGGAACGTGGTCAGACGGACTGCATTTATACGTCCAGCATTTTACATGGACAAAATGGTTTTGCCTTTTAATTTATTTTCCCTCCTACATCCGTCAAAATATAACTCAGTGAAAAAAGAGGACTGTGTGGCCACTACTGCGTCTTCCGTACTAACGTATGTCCGTACTGCACGGACGTACAATCCGTAGAAATCACGTTCGTCTGACCCTAGACTAATAGGTGTTTAAATTGATAAAAATGCATTAACATGCGTGTAAATAATCAAAAACTTCCTTTAAAGAATAATAAAAAGGTCTGTTACATAATTTAAAAAAATGCCTTTTAAAAAAATTGGGAAACAAAAATCTGTCAAAAAAAACTATAAAAGGGAGTTCTAAAAAATAAATAGAAAGACTTTTTGCGGAAAATGAAAAGAATGTGTTTTTAATCAAATTTCTTTATTGACGGAGCCCCTTTTTTATCGAACTGACCCTAAGAGGGTAGGTAAGAGAAAAAACAAGCCAGCAAAGCCACCCCGAGAAAGAGAAAGTAGGGATAGAGACGAAAGAGAAAAAGAGAGGGAGGGGGAAAAGAAAGAAAGAGAACCCCAGAATTAAGGTTTTTTTTTAATTAAAAAATAAAAATTATATTTTTTTACATTGAAACCTATGGGATTTGCCAATTTAAACCTGTCGAACTGAAACATCGAAAATCAGGTATTTCGCTGACACTTCGATGCAGTTTGGCATTCTATAAATACATTAACTAATACTTCTCTATGGGACACTTTTGCTGCTGCCAAAGATCGCCGAACTGCCGCAAACTGCACCGTAATTCACCGCCTATCCGTCAGTATTTGGTGAACTGACAGTTTAGTGAATAAACGAAATGCCCTGAAATTGCAACGTACAGTGAAATTCATCGTTTGGTGCAATTCGGTGGCAAATTCGCCACTTTGCGAATAACTCCTATATTATTCATAAACTCCAATCCTCCAAAATACAAGCGACAAATTTAATTTATTTCAGTTTTGGATAAAATTGCATATTTTCTCAAAAAAATGCAGTAACTGGTTTCCATTTTAAAAAAATTAACAAAAGTGCCCCATAGAATATACAGGTACAGAAATATTTGGACATCGACACAATTTATTTATTTATTTATAAAGGATTTTACCAGGAAGGATACATTGAGATTTCTCTCGTTTTCAAGTATGTCCTGGATTCAAGAACATTGAAGTGTTACAGTTACAGTAATACAAATCTACCATCTTTGGCTCTATACACCACCACAATGGAGTTGGAATGAAACAAACACAATGTGCTTTAACTGCAGACTGTCAGCTTTAATTTGAGGGTATGTACATCCAACTCAGGTGAACGGTGTAGGACTTACAGCAGTTTGCAGATGTGCCTCCCACTTGTTAAGGGACCAAAGGTAATGGGACAGAATAATAATGTAAGGGAATCAGACCAGAAATAGGCCGCCATGATGCTACCAGGCGGCCATCTTAACCAGGACTTTGGTTCACGTAAATGCACATAGAGAATATTAGCTTAATTTGATGAGCTTGCATAGATTCTTTAGAATGTTTTAACAAAACAAACAGGCTGTCACGGGGATCCAGGGGATGGGGCGCCTGGCAGCAGCTTCCTCGCTGCTCGCTGGCCAGGCGCCGAATGTAAGCGCTTCCGGGCCCGCTCACGTGGGACGCCGAGGGGCGGGGCCTGGCGCTGTGACGCGGACCCGCCGGGTTTAAATCCCAGTCTCTCCCATACACCGGTGCCCTGACGTGGTATTCACATCCCGCAGAGCTCTTGTGTTATTTTCCTGAACGTGTCCTCTTGTGTATTGACCCCTGGCATTGGCAAACGAACCCTCCTGTGTACCGACCCCTGGCATTGGCAAACGAACCCTCCTGTGTACCGACCCCTGGCATTGGCAAACGAACCCTCCTGTATACCGACCCCTGGCATTGGCAAACGAACCCTCCTGTGTACCGACCCCTGGCATTGGCAAACGAACCCTCCTGTGTACCGACCCCTGGCATTGGCAAACGAACCTCCTTGTGTATGACTCCTGGCATTGGCAAACGTACCCCTCTGTGTATGACTCCTGGCGTTTGCATATACTCTGTTCTAGGTTCTGCCCTTAACGTTGGTACCGAGGTCAGTTTGTGTGGCATCCTAAGCACACATCAGCCTACCTCTGCTATTACTAAAGTCCTAGGGAGGACTTGTGATCTGGTCTGTACCCCTGTCTGGTATTTCCCTTTCTTTGTCTGTTACCTGTTTCGTTGCCTTTATAGCTTTACCGACCATTCAAGGATCGGAAGAGTAGAAAGGGAGTTGCATAAAGAGATTTATATCTTAGCAGTCAGAAAGATTCGTGACAATACCCTATTCCATACCTCTGTCTGGTGTTACCCCTTATTCATATACTGTCTGGTTATTTGTCTGTTTAGTATCACCGACCATTCAAGGATCGGAAGGGTAGAGAGCGGTCTGCGTAAAGGGACCACACTGTTGATTATCAGGGGGATCCGTGACATTACGTCAGGGCCAATGGATCCCGCAGACCTCTCTAACCAGCTGGCACGTATCGCAGCCAGACAAGAGGAACAGGACCATAGGATGGACCAGATTTCTCTCGCTCTGCAAACCCTGTTAAATCGGTCCAATACAGGTACCACAAACCCTCCAGATCCAGTGTTACCTAGGGTCAGTCCGGTCCCCCCTGAAGGACATAGGCTGAGTATGAAAGCACCCCTACGCTACGATGGTACACCAAGCCTATGTCGGGGGTTTTTGACTCAACTCGAGATTCTGTTTGAGAACAATCCAGGTTCTTGTATGTCTGATAAAGCCAAAGTAGGATATCTGATTAATCATTTAACAGAAAAAGCTTTATTGTGGGCTACGCCGTTGTGGAAAAATAAGAAACCCATCATTTATGACTATGAGGGTTTCACCTCTGAGTTAAAACGTACCTTTGATCCCTCTAGAAGGGCTACCAATGCGGGTAGGTCCTTGTTTCATATCAAACAAGGAAATAAGAGGGTTGCCGATTATGCCATAGAGTTTAAGACATTGGTTTCTGAAGTACTTTGGCCGAACGACGTTTTAACCTTAGCCTTTACCGAAGGCTTGAACGAGGCTTTTATGTTTGAACTGGCTCCCTTAAAATTACCAGAAAGTCTGGACCACCTGATAGATTTCTGTATAGCCATGGACGATCAAATCAGGGAAAGGAGACACCCCAGAGATAGACCCAGAAGGGTCTTGCCTCCTTTACCCTCGTTACCCAGACACCCCAGTACATCAGGTGGTTCGGAGAATGTAAAAACAGATTTACCGGTTGTTGAACCCATGCAAATAGGGAGGACTGGTATTTCAGAAGCAGAAAAAGCTCACAGAAAAGAAAAGGGGCTCTGCTTTTATTGTGCAGGGGCAGATCACTTCCGCCTTCAATGTCCTCAGAGACCCAGGGTTGGCAGAGTTGAACATAGCAGAATGGGATTCAGAACAGGAGACACCCAGGTTGTCGGTTCTCTGTGTGCCTCCTTTGTGGATAATGAAAAAAAAAAAATCCAGGATTCTGTTACCGGTCTCCCTATCCTGCGGGGGGGTTCACCTCAAGACTGAGGCGTTTTTGGACTCTGGGGCCTCAGGCAATTTTATGGATAAGAATTTTGCTGCCAAAAGCCTCATACCACTAGTTCTCAGAGAAAGGCCTCTAAGGGTGGAGGCCATAGATGGTAACCCCCTGTCATGTCCACATATCACTCACGACACAGTCGATGTATGTATTAAAATAGGAGTTTTGCACCAAGAGACAATAAGATTTCAAATCATTGAATCACCCTCATGTCCTATCGTCCTTGGGTTTCCATGGCTAATAGAGCACAACCCAGTAGTCGATTGGGTCCAGAGAGACATAAAATGTTGGGGTCAGAGTTGTCAGTTCAAGTGCCTAGGCACAGTTAATGTGATTGGTAGCCTCAATATTGCCACAGCCCCTCCTTTGTCCACAGAGGTTCCTGAATGTTACAGGGCATTGAAGGAGGTATTCTCTAAAGCCAGGACTGAGGTTCTACCACCACATCGTCCATATGACTGTGCTATTGACTTGCTCCCCGGTACGATGCCTCCTAGGGGTCACGTATACCCTTTGTCACAAAGGGAGAACGACATTATGGAGGAATATATAAGGGAGAATCTGGAACGAGGATTCATTAGACGGTCCTCCTCTCCAGCAGGAGCAGGTTTCTTCTTTGTTTCCAAGAAAGAGGGAGATCTGCGACCTTGCATCGACTATAGGGGTTTAAATAGGATCACTATAAGAAATGCATATCCCATACCTCTCATAACAGAATTGTTTGACCGATTGAAAGGGGCTCGTGTCTATACTAAGCTTGATTTACGCGGAGCGTACAACCTGGTCAGGGTTAAAAAGGGAGACGAATGGAAAACGGCTTTTAATACACGTAGCGGGCATTACGAATACCTGGTGATGCCTTTTGGGTTATGTAATGCGCCAGCCGTCTTTCAGGACCTGATAAATGACACTCTAAGGGAATTTCTGCAAGAATTCGTCATAGTATATCTGGATGATATCCTGATATACTCTCCTGATGTGGACACTCATCATGTCCACGTAAAACAAGTCTTGACTAAACTATTGAAGGCTGGATTATACTGTAAGCTAGAAAAATGTCTATTCGACATAGTAACCGTGCAATTCCTTGGTTATATTATAACCCCTGGAGGGTTTCAAATGGACCCTAAGAAGCTCTCAGCTATTCTCGACTGGCCTCTACCCCAAGGACTCAAAGCCATTCAGAGGTTTCTGGGGTTTACGAATTATTACAGAAGGTTCATTAAAGATTTTTCGGCCTTGGTGGCCCCTCTCACGGCTATGACAAAGAAAGGGGTGGGAAATCAGAAATGGACACCTCAAGCCACTCAAGCCTTTGAGACACTAAAGCAAGCCTTTACTACTGCCCCTGTTCTCCGGCATCCAGATCCGGCTCTGCCTTTCCAAGTAGAAGTTGACGCCTCCGAACTAGGCCTTGGTGCAGTCTTGTCCCAAAGGGAGGCTCCTGACAAACCCTTGCATCCATGCGGCTTCTATTCTCGAAAGTTGTCTCCAGCAGAGAAGAACTATGACATTGGAAATAGAGAGTTATTAGCAGTCATCGCGGCCTTGGCAGAATGGAGATACTTATTAGAAGGGTCTAAGGACCCCATTGTTATCATAACCGACCATAAGAATCTCACGTACATTGGAGATGCCAAACGTTTAAACTCCAGACAAGCGAGATGGTCATTGTTTCTTTCAAGTTTTAATTACGTGCTTACCTATAGACCTGGGTCCAGAAACATTAAAGCAGACGCATTGTCGAGACAATATGAGTCTTATGAACATAATATCCAAGATCAGCATCCCATTGTTCCCCAGGAGAGGATTATAGCCGCTACCACGATTAGTGTTTCGTCTCCTCTAATGAAAAGGTTGCAGACCGTCCAGGGTGCAGCTCCTGGGGGAAAACCTCCCGCGAGACTCTTTGTACCTGAGAACGAAAGAGAAGAGGTACTCAGCATCTATCATGACAATAAAACTTCCGGGCATATGGGTATCACCAAGACTGTGTCTAGTATCAGTAAACTCCTCTGGTGGCCCACGTTGCGCCGAGACGTCAAAGATTACATTGCCGTGTGCGAAGTGTGCACAAGGCAGAAAAGTCCCAAGACAGCACCCATTGGCTTACTCCAGCCTTTGCCGATCCCCGAACGACCCTGGTCACATATAGCCATGGATTTTATAGTAGAGCTACCTGAGTCAAGAGGGAATACAGTGATACTTACGATCATAGATCGATTTTCCAAGATGGGTCACTATGTTCCTCTTCAGAAACTACCTTCGGCAGCTGAACTGGTGCCCATATTCATTGCCAATGTGGTCCGCATTCACGGTGTCCCTCAGGAGATAGTCTCTGATAGGGGGACCCAATTCATCTCCGGATTCTGGAGGGGATTTTGTAAGAACGTGGGGATAGACCTCTCTTTCTCTTCGGCTTATCACCCGCAGACCAATGGAGCAGCAGAACGAGCAAACCAAAACGTAGAGAAATATCTCAGGTGCTTCATCTCAGAACAGCAAGATAACTGGTCAGATCTGCTACCGTGGGCAGAATATGCTATTAACAGCGCAGTGAGTGAATCCTCAGGTCATTCTCCTTTCTTTACTGTTTATGGCTTTGATCCTCCCGTGCTCCCCGCCATGTTTCCTGATTCCACGATTCCTGCTTTAGATAAACAACTGGCATCATTGAAGGAGACTTGGGGAAGAGTGAGACGGGCACTGGAGGAAAGTAGTACCATTCAGAAAACTAAGGCCGACAGACACAGGAGGCAGGCACCCGTGTATCAAGTTGGGGACAGGGTTTGGCTGTCTTCACGTAACATTAAGCTCTTAGTGCCTTCCATGAAGTTGGCTCCTAGGTATATCGGCCCCTATAAGATTCTACGGCGACTCAACCCTGTCTCCTATGCTTTGGCGTTACCCCCCCATTTTAAAATACACAATGTGTTCCATGTAAACCTTTTGAAGCCACTGTTATGTAACCGGTACACCAAAGTCCATGCTCCACCGCCTCCTGTCTCTGTGGAGGGCGAGGAGGAATTCGAAGTTAAGGCCATTCTGGGTGCCAGGCTGTCTAGGGGGTCCTTGCAGTATTTGGTGGATTGGTGGGGTACGGCCCAGAGGATCGTTCTTGGGTACCGGCTGCGGAAGTCCATGCTCCTAGGCTGGTGAGGGCCTTCTATTCCGCACACCCCCGTGCCCCTGGGGGTCGTCCAGTGGCCGCCCCTGGAGGGGGGGGTTCTGTCACGGGGATCCAGGGGATGGGGCGCCTGGCAGCAGCTTCCTCGCTGCTCGCTGGCCAGGCGCCGAATGTAAGCGCTTCCGGGCCCGCTCACGTGGGACGCCGAGGGGCGGGGCCTGGCGCTGTGACGCGGACCCGCCGGGTTTAAATCCCAGTCTCTCCCATACACCGGTGCCCTGACGTGGTATTCACATCCCGCAGAGCTCTTGTGTTATTTTCCTGAACGTGTCCTCTTGTGTATTGACCCCTGGCATTGGCAAACGAACCCTCCTGTGTACCGACCCCTGGCATTGGCAAACGAACCCTCCTGTGTACCGACCCCTGGCATTGGCAAACGAACCCTCCTGTATACCGACCCCTGGCATTGGCAAACGAACCCTCCTGTGTACCGACCCCTGGCATTGGCAAACGAACCCTCCTGTGTACCGACCCCTGGCATTGGCAAACGAACCTCCTTGTGTATGACTCCTGGCATTGGCAAACGTACCCCTCTGTGTATGACTCCTGGCGTTTGCATATACTCTGTTCTAGGTTCTGCCCTTAACGTTGGTACCGAGGTCAGTTTGTGTGGCATCCTAAGCACACATCAGCCTACCTCTGCTATTACTAAAGTCCTAGGGAGGACTTGTGATCTGGTCTGTACCCCTGTCTGGTATTTCCCTTTCTTTGTCTGTTACCTGTTTCGTTGCCTTTATAGCTTTACCGACCATTCAAGGATCGGAAGAGTAGAAAGGGAGTTGCATAAAGAGATTTATATCTTAGCAGTCAGAAAGATTCGTGACAATACCCTATTCCATACCTCTGTCTGGTGTTACCCCTTATTCATATACTGTCTGGTTATTTGTCTGTTTAGTATCACCGACCATTCAAGGATCGGAAGGGTAGAGAGCGGTCTGCGTAAAGGGACCACACTGTTGATTATCAGGGGGATCCGTGACACAGGCCAAGTAATTAAAAACTAGCGAGATCCGGGCAGAAACAGGCAGGAGTGGCAGGATGCAGACTTAGATACATCCAAAGCCAGTGAGCTGGGGACGAGAACAAAGATGTATAGAAAAACCAGCTGGATGTTATCAGTGACCATGCTGGGGAGGTGGATATGGACAGGATCTAGCTGGGTGCTAAGTTATCCAATTGTCATAATAAAGTGAAAGCTGCCAATTTATGGAATGTCTTTGTATTTAGCAATGGGAAGGTACAAACCCACGTGGGGTAGACAAGTGTAACCTGAGGGTGGGCTATGGGAATGTACCTGATTATCTATTCATGTATAAAAAGTTATGTCTGCATGTTTAAATAGTGTGAATGTGGAGGCAGCGCTTCTATGTGCTTTAAGTATATATTAATTAAATAAACGTTAGAAAGGGGTGCCGCCGTGGTAGAATACAAAGTGTCCACACGCCTCCAAGGACACAACAGAACAAGAAAAGCACAAAGTATTCCAGGCGCACCTAAGCAGTAACTTAGTATATTATTCCAAATGCATTTTGTATAGCAGCAATTTTGCGAAAGAAGTATAAATGTGTAGAGAAAGCACTCTGAAATAGAATAAAAGTAATACTTATATTTCAAGTTGTTATGAATTCTTATTCCTCCTTTTCGGTGTTGGATTCTTCCGGTTGAATACAGGATAGTTGCATGAATTCCTGGATAGCGAGGAGATATTCCTAGTGCATACGGTACTCGGAGCAGGAAAAAAGAAAAACTTTTTTTATAAATAAGCAGCAGAGCAGGTTTCTAGTAGTATAAACTAATTTATTTCAATAAAAAACAAGTCATATGGCAAGGCAATAAAAATGCATAAAAGCATAAAAAATAGTTAACAATCTTAGATAAGGATCACTAAGAACGCGTTTTCGCCTACCGGTTTCCTCAGTGTCCTTAACAATAGGGTAGTCTCTGATAGAAAAAAGTCTTTGCGATTCAATCCTGTCTGAGCATCTGTGACGTCACAATAATGTTCGCCTGTCCTGAAGAGACTCGTGTCCAAGCAGTCATTGTCTGCGCCAGCCCGACTTTACTCCCGAGTGAACCAGGTGGATTCCGGTAACATTTTTGGGGGCTCGAAATCCAGGATCCAGAGTCGCTTCCAGATCGGCGGTGACTGCTGGACAGCAGCAATTGACTGCAGGCGCAGGTGATCCTCGGTCGGGCGTCCATTGAAGGTGAGCTGACATCTGCAGGCACCAAGCGGGATTTCCCGCTACGTGGAACTCGACTCGTCCCTAACGGACTCCCGGCCCAGGAAGTTGGAACGCAATCGAGTCTGAGGAAACAGCGTCGGCGTAGTGTTTGAATAAGGTAAAATTGGTATTGTTTGTTTGTTTGAGACGCGTTTGTTTGATACTCCCACCTTGGTTGGGTAAGGGGATCCAGGGCGCACGGTTCCATTGGCATACCGGTCTTTCGCTGTGGGCACTGGGACCAGTTCGCTGCACCTTAACGGCCGCTGGTTGCCACGCTGCCACACACCACTAGAGCGGATGTCAATTTGGTATTTTGTATTTGGATTAAGGTATTGTTTTGAGACCCCATGAGGAACTCGTTCCATGTGGATATTTGTATTTGTTTTTGTAAGCTACACGTGGCCATAGGAGGAGGAGAGATATTGAAGGTGGGCTGAGAGCCCCGCATAGTGGCTGCTACGTATCCTACCTAAAATAAGGGGATTCCTGGTGGGCTGATAGCTCCGGGTCCAGTGGTAATTGTTGAATAAGGGTGTTTTGTTGGGCTGATAGCCCCAGGCAATTGGATAGGGCTGGATACGTAGCTCTTTTGATAAAATGGGCATATCGTGGAAACAGTTTTGTATTGTTTTGTGCTGAATGTATCTGGTATAGTACGTGTTGAGAATGCTGAGAGTGAGTGTGCGCCTACTTGCTTAGCAAGGAAGCAAATCTGAGAGTGGACTCTGGCGGTACATTTCCAGCTCAGGCGACTGCAGTTGGCTACCTAAAGAGGAAGTGAATACGTTACGATTGAACTGTCGATTGAAATACCAGACTGTCAATTTAAATTGGTTCTGTTAAAAGTGTTGTTTGCATTGTGAAGAAATTACTGTTAAAAAGAGTAAATATGGGTAACGAGTCATCAAAACCCAAGAAGGCAAAGGATGGTGAAACACCCTTAGAGTATATGGTGCATAATTTTAAGGCACTGTACAAGACGCACCACTATGGTTTTGAATTGAGTAAAGAAAAGCTGCAACTTTTGTGCACCATAGTTTGGCCAATATTAGTCCCAGAGGGGCCGGAACAGGGATCCTTGGATCCAGTGTTAATACAGACGATGCACTCCCAAATCACCGGGAGATATGAACACCCAGACCAGTACCCATATATAGATATATGGAAGTATTGTGTTAGAGACAAAAGCCATTTTGTTATGTTAGCAGGGCAAAGAAAGAAAGGTATGCCCTCAAATAAATATAAACATGAGTGTGGGGATAATTCTATGCATATTTGGTGTTTTAATTTTAATATACCAGTAAATTAAACAAAGATAAGTTACAAGCCCTGTGTGTGGACCATGTAATGATCTGCAGGAGCCTCTGAGCCCCCCCCCCCTTCCTCCAGACCAGAAGAAGAGGAGATGATCAATGGACCAGATGGTAATCTAGAAGGTTTAAACAAGAATGATTACAGTACTGTATAATTTGTGTATGTAATTCGGACTGGCCATCCGGATTTTGTGCCTGTACTGTCCTGCGTGACTATTGAGTCAGAGAATGTTATTAACGGATAATGTGTGGTGTATAATTGGATGGTTTTATGGTAGAATGTTTTTGTCTGACTGCGTCTATAATTCATCAGGGAGCTATATGTCCCATAGCTGCCAAATAGGAAGAAACTACTCGAGTGTATGTATATGTGTATATATATATATATATATATAATTAGGCAATAGAGGATGCACTCACGGTCTTCCAAACAAATATAAAGAATTTATTTTACAAAACTCACATGGACATCAACGTTTCGGCTCGCAGAGCCTTTTTCAAGATAAACAAACAACACCAAATAACACATTTTTATACTAACAAACCAAAGAATGAATTAACTCACAAATCTGTCAGAAATCTCACTAATGAGTTGCCCCACCCCATCCTGAATCAACAAGATTACGGGCGGGGGCCAACAACACCTTGATAATGGGACTGAATACTAAGAAAAAATATATAACAATACAGAGATACAAAAATACAAAAAGTTAAAAGCAAAAGATGAATGACTGAATATTGTAACTAATATTGCAATGAAACAAAAATCTTTTTACACCAACTGACCCAAAAAATATGAACCACTAAATGTAAAGTCAGTGATTTAACGGGGAGATAAAAAAGATGTAAAGGAAATATATTCGTTCAAACCTCTAGGTGAAACTGTATCTAGTTTCATTGTCCAGAACGCTTCTCTTTGCAACAATAATTGAGACCGATTACCTCCACGTTTTAAAGGTGGTATATGGTCTATAGCCTTAAATTTGCATATGCAGCCTGGCTCAACTTTTTCACATCCTAGGTCAGGAAAAATCTTTTCCATTCGTCATCATATTACTTGCACCACAGAGTTTGTGGTGTATTTAATTACATGTCCGTGCGGACTCTCTTATGTTGGAAAAACCGACCGACCCCTTAGAGATAGGATCCGAGGCCACAGGTCTAATATTACCACTGCCTTTAGAGATGGGTCTACTGAAAAGCCTGTGGCAAAACATTTTTTGGCTTTACAGCATAGGTTACCTACACTCAAATTTAAGGCTATAGACCATATACCACCTTTAAAACGTGGAGGTAATCGGTCTCAATTATTGTTGCAAAGAGAAGCGTTCTGGACAATGAAACTAGATACAGTTTCACCTAGAGGTTTGAACGAATATATTTCCTTTACATCTTTTTTATCTCCCCGCTAAATCACTGACTTTACATTTAGTGGTTCATATTTTTTGGGTCAGTTGGTGTAAAAAGATTTTTGTTTCATTGCAATATTAGTTACAATATTCAGTCATTCATCTTTTGCTTTTAACTTTTTTGTATTTTTGTATCTCTGTATTGTTATATATTTTTTTCTTAGTATTCAGTCCCATTATCAAGGTGTTGTTGGCCCCCGCCCGTAATCTTGTTGATTCAGGATGGGGTGGGGCAACCCATTAGTGAGATTTCTGACAGATTTGTGAGTTAATTCATTCTTTGGTTTGTTAGTATAAAAATGTGTTATTTGGTGTTGTTTGTTTATCTTGAAAAAGGCTCTGCGAGCCGAAACGTTGATGTCCATGTGAGTTTTGTAAAATAAATTCTTTATATTTGTTTGGAAGACCGTGAGTGCATCCTCTATTGCCTAATTCTATATACTTCAACTGGATTGCACCAGGCAATGAACGGTAATATGGAGAGTGCTGTATGCAGTGGATTTTTATATATATATATATATATATGTTGTGCTATTCTTAGTCTATCAAACTATTCAAGAGTAAAGTGTGCTAGTAGTTACGAAAGATCTTTGTAATAATTTTTGGATGTTAATTTAGAATGTGATGGCTGAGAAGTAATGAGATTTTCCTCCAAGAACAGTTTCCTCTGTATTCGCCCCCCTTTCTTTAGCCCACACTATCTGCACAGAGCGGAGGGAGAGAGTCAGCTCTCTGCTCTCTGATAAACAAAGGAATTAACCCTTATATGTTATTGCGACGAAGTTAGGTTTATCAAAGAAATAAAAAAAAGTAAATTGCTAATTAGTTTAAATAAGAGTTTATAAAAATAGCTAATTTTTATGTGTGCTACAATAGAATGAATGAAGCCGTCGAGTGCGAGATGTATGTTTATATTTTGCGTTGATATATTTGGTTAGGTCTGTCCTGACAGACTATATAGAAATAGTTTTATATAATCTAGGCTATATGTAAAAAAGTTATATTGTCTAGTATTTTTGTCCGATTGTTTCTGGCAACGTTGTGCAATGTGTTGGTATTATTCCAGAAGCTCTAGTTTTGTTCATATAACTAATTAAATAAAAGAAGGTGTCCTGGTTTTTATATTATTACAGAATACAACAATAATGTGTATTCATAATGCAATATGTATTTTATGAAATAAATTTAAAGTATATAGTATATACTTTTAGATCCAGTGTGTTTCCGGTGTATTTCTTTTAGATCCAGAAGATTATTGTCTACCAATATATAATAAAATTTGTTAACCAAATAAATGGAAATATATGAAACAGATTACAAATATTAAGTTAGTTAATTAACTAGAATCTGTGTGTCTGGTGTAACATTTATTGTGTTTATCGTAGTATAGACAGAATGCAGGAATATTGAGATATTTTATGAATATAGTACGGTCAGAAGATGAGAACAGTGAAAAGAGCAGTTCGAGAAATAGTTAAAATAACAAGTTCTATACTGTTTCATGTTCTATATAGTTAAAGTATATTAAAAGCATGATTAAAAATGTAATTAAAATATTACAGGAATGTTGGAGAAGGAATAGGTAAATTAAACTGTGTATTTCTATGCAATTTCTGATGAAATGGTTATTCTATTGTTATAATAATATTTTAAATGATTACTAATTTTATTTTTGAAGTGTTATTAAGAGTCTGTTTTGGCTACGGGAGAAGGACCTTTGTAGATATTGTGTATCTATATAGACGGTCTTTCTCTTTAACTAAAATGTCTAATCTGTTTTTATATATATATGTCTGAAGGTCCCGTCCAGTATTTGAAACGAGATTCTCTGACAAACTGCAAGCCCAAATTACGTTATTTTTGGTTGCGCGCTCAGCCAGGAACTCCTGTCCTTCAACGCTCAGCCAGACAAAGTTGTCTTATTGCAATATGTTGATGATTTATTGCTTGCTTCCCCACAGAAAAAGACTGTTTATCTGCCACAAAAGTATTTCTACAGCTGCTGTGCCAGGCAGGATACAAAGTTTCCAGAAAGAAAGCACAAATATATAAGCAAAGTGTAAAGTATCTAGGTTTTCAATTAACAGGTACTTAGCGTGCACTAGGAGCTAAACAGAAGGAAGCAGTCTGCTGTATACCCCAACCAAAGACACATAGGCAGACCCGTGAGTTCCTAGGTGCCGCTGGATCTGTGTCTGTGGATCCCCAACTTTGCCGAAATTGCCAAGACCCTCCATCAAGCTACCAAGGGGGGAGAGCACGATCCATTCCTCTGGGAGGAAGAACAGACTGCGGCCTTTCTGAAACTGAAGACCATCTTAATGGAAGCCCCGGCATTGGGTCTGCCAGATCATAGCAAACCCTTCCAGCTCTACGTGCATGAACACAACCAGACAGCAACAAGAGTTCTGATCCAGAATCTGGGATCATGGCCAAGGCCTGTGGCCTGCGGCCTACCCCCCCTTGTCTAAGAGCCGTGGCCGCTACAACAATGCTGCTGACAAGTTGACCCTGGGACAGGTTCTTCATGTCAAGGTGCCACAGGCAGTCAAAGCCCTGCTGGTTGTTAAAGGCAGTTACTGGTTCAGCAATAGCCGGATGACGAAATATCAAGCAATGATGTGTGAGAATCCAGGGGTTCATTTGGACCTCATCGCTACCTTGAATCCTGCCACGTTACTACCTGACTCTGAAGAAGATCCAAATCATGAATGCCTTCAAGTCATGGAAGAAGTATTCAGTAGCAGACCAGATTTGAAAGACGTACCCCTAGACATATACGACCTATAACTCTTCACTGATGGTAGCAGCTATAGCGATGATGGAAAGAAATTGTCCGGCTATGCAGTTGTCACGACAGATGGAGTTCTAGAAGCAGACTCCTTACCAGGCCACACGTCAGCACAACTAGCAGAAATACTGGCTTTGACAAGAGCTCTAGAAATTTCCGAAGGCAAGAGAGTGAATATCTACACTGACTCCAAGTATGCCTTTATGACTGTCCATGCACATGGTGCACTCTACAAGGAAAGAGGCCTCCTCTCTTAATCAGGAAAACAAGTTGAGTACTCTGCAGAGATCTCAGCTCTTCTGGAAGCTGTATGGAAACCCAGGGCTGTCAGTATCATGCACTGCCGAGATCACCAGAAAGGTCATGATGAAATACCCAAAGGAAATAGCTTAGCAGACCAAGCTGCAAAAGCGGCAGCAAAGCCGCCAACATATGACTGTCAAGTCTCCAAAATCCTCCTCTGCAGGCAAGATGAAGATATCTCTAGGCCAAACTATGAATTCTACACGAATTGGAGAAGATTCGACCCCAATGGTGAATTTATCGAAATTATTCTACGCAGATGGGATGAAGACTTTAACTTGCTAGAAGAAAACCATGATTATATTCAGTGGCTCTTCCCTACTCTGGAACAAGGTCGAAATTTTTTACTCTAGACCACTGACCCCCCAAGAAAAGAATCTCATGTGTAACACCTCAGAAATTCAGCAACAACTCCTTTGAGTATACAAGATGATGCTGAAGTTCTTCAGCGTAAAATTAGTGGGGGAGGATGTAGAAGATACGAAAGTAGGGGCGTGGTCTAGCGCTAGAAGAAGATGGCCGCATAACCCTGTAGCTCCCGACCAGACCGCCCGAAACGCGCTTTATTAAACAGCCCTTTGGACCATGGGGAAGATGAGAAGAAGGACGGAGGACCCGGCTCTCCCCGACACCCCGAGACAACCTTCGTCAGGGACTATGGATCGCTATTTACGCGCCCCACGAGAGAGAGCCGCGGAGCCGGACATGGCGGCCCCACCTTCCCAGGCCGACTCGGAGGACTCCTGGCTGGATAGTGACGCCAGAACACGCCGGATCGAGGAGATGGTGGCTGCCTTCCCAACGCGAGAGGACATACAGCACCTCATCGGAGCAGTCCGGGAAGACCTCCGCAAGGACATTACGGAGGTACGTGCGGAAATGGCGGTAATGTCAGACCGCGTGGCGCAGCTGGAAGAGGCCGCAACGAGACCAGCCGCCGCAGCTTGCACAACTCAGGCTGGAACCCCGGACCAGCTATACGCAGTGGCGCGCAAGATTGATGATCTTGAGAATAGATCGAGGAGACAAAATGTCCGCATTCGAGGAGTAGCAGACTCTGCCCTAGACCTCCGTGGCTTTCTTGTGCGACTCTTTAATCACATTCTCCGAGGCCCCCGAATCACTCTCCAACACGTGGACAGAGCACACAGGGACCGTGGCCGATTTCCTAGAAAACCAAACGACCCCCCGCGAGATGTACTATGCCATCTTACTGACTTTACATTGAAAGAAGAACTTTTATTTTCGGCGCGCTCCTCCCGTGTTTGGCTTTTTGAGGGGTCTGAGATCTCTTTATACCAGGACCTATCCCGCTTCACTCTACAAGCCAGACGCGCTCTTAAACCTCTCACCACAGCTCTCCGAGATGTGCAGATCCCCTATCGATGGGGCTTCCCAATGGCTCTCATTGTGTCTATTCAAAACCGGCCCATTACTCTGCGTGGTTATGGTGACCTCCCTGGGTTCCTGGAGGCAGTGGGCCTCCCCACACTCCACTTAGACAACTGGGAGCCCATGCTGCTCCAATCCTGGGGCTTTCCGGATGGCGACTCCGCACCACTCCTACAGAGACAGGGCAACAGAAGACGCCCCCGGGAAGAGATGGAACCCGACGCCGCACCTGAACAGTAACGCACCGCACATGACTTGGTCTTTGGAGCTGGGCTTCCCGGAATCCACCACCTGTCACGAGATTTCACCTCGTCCTTTGTTTTATGAGACGCTGTCCTAACACTACCCTGCGACACACTTTTCAATACTATCTCTTGGCCTTTGGTGGCCCTACCTGACTGCAGGAACCTATTGCCAGATCAAGTACCTACTACCATAACCACACTTTATTTTTGATGCGGTGAGAGGGCCATTGTTGTGACCCCCCTTCTTCTTTGGGACTACGACTTTTTCTCGCCTCATACCGTGACCTCTCTGGACGAATGCAACACTGGCGTCGGAACATTGCAACACCTTATTTTAACCCTGGTTCTATGCACTTCTTCCGACGCAAGCATAAACACGGAAGATGTGGTGTTCTCATTCCACCACCACTCATGGACGGAACTCACTACACGTAGCACAGAGCGGCTACTCAACAGGTTTGGGAAGGGAGGGCGGACGACATGTGGCGGGGGGAGAACTCGGAGGGGGAGGGAGGGGACGGTGAGGAATGGGACGGGAGATGATGGTAGGAGGGTCGACGATGTGGGAGGAGGGAGGGGGAGGGGAGATGGAGGGAAAGGAAAGGATTATATATACAAAAAAAAAAAAAATTTTGTAAATTTATATACCTGTACCTACATTAGCCTACCGCAAGCACGAACTGGAACACCGATCTGGACAGGACGGGGGGATCGCGGCACAGGGATGTCAGGAGGAAAGGGCCGAGAGGGGGAGGGGGCGGGGGGAAACGGGGAAACAGGATGACAGGGATATAGAGAGGGAGGAGAAGGGAGGAAAGCGGGAGAGGGGCGGGGGAGGGAGTGGAGGAGGGTGGGAGGGAAGGGGAGTGGGAGGAGGGTGGGAGGGAAGGGAGAGAACGGGGGGGAAGGGGGGAAGGGGGAAGGAAGAAAGGGGAAAGGGGAGGGGAAAAAGGGAAAGAGAAGGAAAAAAAAGAGGGGGTAGAAGAGGGACGGACAATGGCCAAGGGTAATGACCCTGCTTCACTTACTTGGCTTCTCTCATACTGACTCACATTTGTATTTATGGTTATCGACGAGACCGAATGAATGGTTCTGAACAAAGTTGGTTATTTCAGGTGGATTGTGGGATAGTACTGGTCTTCGACCTTGTTACGATGTCGTTTTTCTAATAATAATATGTAAACCCGGTTATCTTCCCTCCTCTCCCTTGATGAGAATGTTTATCTCCCATGTATAATACTTCCTCATGGTTCAATATATTCTGCGATGTCCCTGACGGGTGGTACTGGTTGGGGACTCACTCTGGTTCATATATTTCTACTTATCTCCCAACTATTATTTCTTCTTCACCCCCCTGAGATTCTGACGTCACAGTTCCTGAGCGGGAGGAAGAGGTGCTTACTCTCCTCCCTCTGACGTCTTTTGGTCTCATATCTTAGAATACGCCTACTCACACCCTCTTCTATAGCTCTTGTCTCTTTTTTCTTGCACCTATTGCATTTCTATTATCTCTTTGTTCTTCCCTGTTCCTCCTTCTACACATAAACCCACCCCCCCCCTTTTTTTTTTTTCTCTTCTCTCCCCTCTCTCCCCCTCCCCTTCTTCTTGGGCACCCGCGAGGGGACGTTGAGATGTTTGCCAATAAACAGCTCCGCATAGTCTCTTACAACGCCAGGGGCCTTAACACCCCTGAAAAACGCTCCAGATTACTTCGAGAGCTCTATGCCCACCGAGCTTCTATCGCATTTATTCAGGAAACGCACTTCCGTGATCGAGACGGACCAACCCTCCGAGACAAACAATTCCCAAGGGGATATTTTAGTAATTACACGGACTCAAAATCCAGAGGAGCCGCCATCCTCATAGCGCGAGACGTCCCGTTTACACAAACAGGTCTCATTACCGACCCCCAAGGCCGCTTCCTTTTCTTGAAGGGCACCATAGCGGGCACAACATACACCTTTGCATCTGCCTACATATCGAATACGCGCCAACATAAGTGTATAGCCTCTGTCCTGCGCCAGCTCGACGTTTTTCAGGAGGGGGTTCTGATCCTCGCTGGCGACTTTAATGTGTCCTTGGACCCTAAACTAGACACATCGAGGGGATCCTCTTCGATCCCTCCTAACATTCTTCGACATATCAAAAGGTCCCTTCACTCATATAGATTGGTGGATGTTTGGCGAGCATACCACGCCAGCGAGAGAGATTATACGTATTTCTCGGAGGTCCACCAAAGCTATTCCAGACTCGATCTTTTCTTTCTCCCTCAACATCAATTGCACATGGTGTCCAACACATACATCGGTACACAAACGTGGTCAGACCACGCACCAGTGGTCATGACCCTGACCTCCCCTCTTTACAGACCGCGAGAACACACATGGCGCCTTAACACATCTCTCCTCACGGACCCAATGCTCAGAGCCGACATAGACGAGGCACTCAAACAGTATTTTGAGATCAACACCACCCCTGAGGTCTCACCCCACACGATCTGGGAAGCCCACAAAGCCACAATACGGGGCCTGCTCATTGCGAAAGCGACTGCTCGAAAGCGAGACAGAAAGACTGAAATCACTTCTCTGCTGGACGAGATACAAATCCTGGAAACCTCTCACAAGACTGATCAGTCAGCACTATTATATCAACAACTTCTTGGCAGCAGAAAACGACTTAATGACTTGCTACAGGCAGACATCCGATTTAAGGCAGTCAAAACACGTGCCTTTTTTGCTCTTCAGGAGAATAAGCCAGGCAGGTTGCTGGCGAGACTCCTGCGCAAACGCCAAGAACAATCCTATGTACCACATGTCAGACTTAGAAATAACACCCTGACTACCAGACCTGACGAAATACTACAGGAATTTGTCCGCTACTACACAGACCTGTATAACGGTAGGGATGAGACGCCAACCCCAGATCTCCTGCCTCGAATCGCTGAATATTTAAAGGACAATGTGGCTCGTCGCCTCACGGAGGCCCAGGCTGCGTCCTTGGAGGATCCCATCCTCCAGGAGGAACTTGCGGCGACACTTAAACGCATTAAGAATAATAAATGCCCTGGGCCGGATGGCTTTCCGGCCGAATATTATAAAACTTTTGCTAAAACTCTTTCCTCCCCTATGCTTACAATGTTCAACGCGACACGAGAAGGCTCAAAATTTTCCCACCACGCGCTGGCGGCCACCATTGCAGTGATCCCTAAGCCGGACAAAGACTTAACGGAGTGCAAACATTTTAGACCCATCTCACTCTTAAACGGGGATGTTAAGATCTTGGCCAGGATCCTTGCTGACAGACTTAAAAACCTCTTGCCGACTCTGATTGGGGCTGACCAGGTGGGTTTTGTCCCGGGCAGGGAGGCGAGAGACGCGACGTCGAGAGTCCTGAACGCTATTGCACTGTCCTCAGGAAGGGGGCATGGCCTTCTCCTGCTGTCTACGGACGCAGAGAAGGCTTTCGATAGGGTTGGTTGGCCTTTCCTTTTCCAGACATTGGAAGCTTTCGGTCTCCCCGCACACTTTCTGCACTGGATACGTTCCCTATACGATTCTCCCACGGCACGAGTTAGGGTCAACGGAGCCTTGTCGGTATCCTTCCCTATTTCTAATGGGACTAGACAGGGCTGCCCCCTGTCTCCTCTCCTATTTGCCCTATTCCTGGAGCCCTTCTTAGAAGCTATTCGACGAGATGATAGAATTCAAGGCATACAGGGCGTGAAACACACACACAAAGTATCAGCATACGAGGATGATCTGCTGTTCCTCCTTCCACACCCGCGAACTTCCATGCCGCATCTTTTAGAACACTTTAAGATCTTTGGGGAATTGTCCGGCTATAAAATCAATAACGACAAATCCAACATGCTGAGCCTCGATATGCCTACAACGGACGTTTCTTTTGTCCGCTCTCACTTTCCCTTCCAGTGGTGCGCATCCCGGCTGAAATACTTAGGTATCTGGTTATCGCACACTCAGGAAGGTACATATAAACACAATTATGGGCAATTATTACAAGACTTCCGCCTAAACCTGTCCTCGTGGACTCACCTCCCCATTTCGTGGTTAGGCAGGGTCAGCGTACTTAAGATGAACGTGATGCCCCGTCTTCTATACACACTACAAGCACTTCCCATATTACTACCGCGTTCGTTTTTTAAGGAACTTGACTCAATCTTCCTCGCATTTATATGGCCTAAGGGTCGCCCGAGGGTCAAAATACACCTTCTTCGTCGTCCTCGACTGGAGGGCGGACTGGCACTCCCAGATGCAAAACTCTATTTTTACGCAGCACAACTGACACGCATGCTGGATTGGATGACCGAGACATCGGACAAACTGTGGTTAGACCTGGAGGAGCAACAGGCACGCAGACCACTCTGGACGGCGCCGTGGCTACCCACGCAACTTCTGAGACATGAGTTGCCTCCCTCTAGCCTGTATGGGGACACCCTTTCGGTATGGTGGAGGATCAGGGGCCTTTTTGGCCTCTCTCCCTCCTTATCGCCACTCATGCCTCTTCAGCACCACCCGGACTTCTCTCCGGGACTGGAGACTAAACTAATAAGAAGATTTACTGACGGATCCAGACTATTCCTATTCCAAGTACTCCAAGACGATGTAGTGGATTGCCGGGACGTAGTGACGACACGACCGAACTATCCTTCGGAGAACACTTTGCTCTCCACAGACTGCGCCATTTCGTGAACTCGCTCCCGAGGGTTTTCGCCCTCTGCGCCAACTTACACCCTTTGAAAATTTCTGTAGATTGGCCTTGCCACTATCAAGGAGCATTTCCACCATCTATGCCCTACTCCAAAAAACCGACGCTTCACTACCGCCTCTATGTGGACGTTGGGAAACGATTTTGGGACTTGAGTTTACCCCTGAAACTTGGTACAAGACCCTGTACCTTACACTGTACGGTTCCCGAGCGTTTAAGGTGACTGAGACTTCATATAAACTATTGACGTTTTGGTACTACACTCCCCATCAAACTGCTCATTTCTCGCTCTCATGTGACTCCATATGCTGGCGCTGCGGGTTGCAAACTGGAACTTACTTACATATATGGTGGTCCTGCACAAAAATCACGCCGTACTGGCGTATGATAGGGGAGGTGGTGGCGGAGGTCACGGATCTCATTCTACCCTTTACACCAGAGGTATCTTCTTTTACATCTACCTGGCACGCAAAATGCCCTACGTAATTCGGTGGCGCTCCACCTTATTTTTAGCCGCGAGACGCCTCATCCCAGCTCGCTGGCGATCTTCGCGATTCCCTCCATTAGGGACTGGGCGGAGGCAGTTGAGCATTTGCGGACAGTCGATGACCTAGCGGCACGACAGTCTGAGAACCAGAACCCAGAACACCTAACGAAATGGTACTATTGGGATAGGTTCCGCACTTCTTCTACGTTCCGCCAACGTCTCTTACCTAGAGACAATGCGGACCGGACCTCTTCCCTCAGTCCCCGTGCGGAGACCACCCCCCGGGGTACAACACTCCCGAATCTGTTGAGCCCTGCACACTCGCCACATGATTAGGAGGGACTGGTGACGTGACACCGCCTCCCCTTGTGGGTACTTAAGGTACCTAGAACCATTCCCCCCCCCTTTTTTTTTTTTTCTCTTTCCCTTTCTCCTCCCCACTCTTCCCCCCGCCCCTCTTCCCCCTCTTTCTTCTCCTTGCACTTTCTCTCTTCTTGCTCTCTCCTGCCTTCTCCCTCTTCTGACCTCAGTTCTCTCCTGCTTCCCACCTTTTCTTGACCTCCTTTTCTCCAATGCTCTACACACTCACTCCCCCCCCTTATAACGGAAGTACTTTTACCGAACCTATGCAGAGAACTACTTGACACAACCACCCTTTATAGAGCGTATTCATAATGAAAATAACGTTATTCGCCGCTCATTAGACTAACACATTATGACATGTATTGAACCGTGTCACTTGTTATTGCAACTACTGTATGCTTTTTCTTACTATATCTGTTGAAAGCTGTTATTCTTGCACACTGAACTGTTATCTGTTACAAACCTAAATAAAAACTTTGAATACAAAAAAAAAAAAAAAAGAAGAAGATACGAAAGTAACTGAAGTTGAACGAGCAGAAAATGTCGCCGAGCGCTTTGACAATCTGACAATCAATATTTATGATAATTTGAGAATTACTCGTGTCCTGTTGAGTCTGGGAGAATTAGGAGCTGAAGAATACCAAGCCCCACTGGTAAGGTTTCTCCTCAAGGAGATCCTTATTGAACATCGTCTGCCAAACATGAAGAAGAGTGCAATGAACTTCTTCGTGTCAGCTGTGAGAGACGCACAGAAAAGACAAGACCTACTGTACTTTGCCTGGCTACACTACCAACCAAAAGAAGAATTCATGTGGGGAAGACAGGAGGAACTTGAAAGATATAAAGCCCCACCTTCAATGGTAGCCCCATTACTGCCAGCTCCCCTGAGCTAATGGACACCTGTGTATTCAGAAAAGGAGAAGAAATGGCTGTCGGAAGAACAAGGAAAGTATGGAGAAGACGGATGGTTCCAGTTGGTAAGCAACCAAATAGTCCTTCCTACAACATTAGCTCCCGAAATTGTCACTCCATGCCAGCACTCACGGAGGAAGAGAAATGATGGAACAACAGTTGGAACCGCATTTTTATGTTCCTGGACTGTCGGTCGTCTGCAAATCAGTAGCCCAGCAGTGTGTGACTTGTGCCAAGAATAACCCGAAGACGGGCCCATCACAGCCTCCAGGAAAGTAGCCTGTCGGATTATCCCCAATGGCATCACTACAAATAGACTTTACGGTGCTGCCACCCTGCCAAGGATACAAGTATCTACTCGTGATGGTGTGCACCCTAATGGGGTGGGTTGAGGCCATCCCAACCAGGACTGAAAAGACTGCAGAAGTAGTGAGAAGCCTAATGAGAGAAATCATTCCGCGCTATGTGGCAATTTAGTGGCGGTTACTGAGACATGGTTCAGTGAGAAAAATAACTGGGACATAACAATACCGGGGTACTCTTAATATAGAAAAGACAGAGAAGGTAGGAAAGGAGGAGGAGTGGCCCTGTATGTGAAAAACAACATAAAAACGAACCAAATAAAAGTGAGCGAGGTGAACATAGAGTCAGTTTGGGTTACACTAACATTTGGCAATCATACAGTAGCTCGTGTAGGTGTGATCTATAGACCCCTGGACAAGTAGAAGAGCTAGATAATCTGCTGATTGAGAAAATAGCCAAAATGGCAATGAAGGGGGAAGTTATTATCATGGGGACTTTAATCTTCCTGATGTGAACTGGAAAACCAAAACAGCTGGGTGCACCAGGAGTACAAATATTCTAAACTCCCTACTGGATTATCTCTAACACAAGTAGTTGATGAGCCGACCCGTAAAGAGGCCATATTGGATTTAATACTCACAAATGGAGGTTTGGTATCGGACGTTGTTGTAAGTGAAAATTTGGGATCTAGTGATCACCAGTCAGTATGGTTTAATATAAGAACAGGGATGGAGCCGCACCACACAAAAACAAAAGTTTTAGAATTTAAAAAAACAGATTTTTCTAAAATGAGATTTTGTGTGAAGGAGTCATTATCAGACTGGAGGAGTTTTAAAGGGAGTCCAGGAGAAATGGGATTATTTAAAGGAAGCATTATTGAAGGCCACAGGCAATTGCATTCGGCTTGTTAGCAAAAACAAAAAAGGGAAGAAACCACTGTGGTACTCTGCAGAAGTGGCCAAAATAGTGAATAACAAAAAGATAGCATTCAATAATTATAAAAAAACTCAGAGTGAAGAAGATAGGCAAACCTATAAGATTAGGCAGAAAGAGGCAAAGCAATTTATAAGAGTTTCCA